>CM069908.1:53595872-54054052 GCA_036172215.1 Camellia granthamiana | reverse complement strand
TCTAGATGCAAAAAATGTTCGGCCCCGCATTGGTCCTGTTTTACCCTCCGGAAGGAAATTTGAGACATCTCGATGCATCGGGAATGTCAAAGGCCTCCATTTCTCTCAGTTTCGGATTCGTTCCGTCACCCAGATCATCTGAATGTACGCTTTGTTTTGCCCATCGAGTTGTTGTTTTGCTTATCGAGTTGTCGTTTTGTTTATCGAGTTGTAAGTTTTGTCGAGCTGTCACATTTGGTGTTTGAGTTGTTACTCTTTTGTTTACGCAATTTTGTTAAGTCTTGTTTATCTAGTCGTTAACATTGTTGTATTTTGCTTATCGAGTTGTAAACTTGCTAAGATCTTGTCTTTTCTTAACGAGTTGAGTTGTTTGTTTTGTTGTGTCGACTCATCACCTGACCCGGTAAATACACAAGGCACGTTTTCATTCAATTCCATTTTTGTGCAAAATGACGCGATGCGATGCTAAGACTTTCAAATACAAACATCCTTTTCAAAAGCTGTTTCATTCCATCATGTTTTACAACAAATAGAGGTACAAGTTTTACAGAAAATAAAACTGCCTAACAATATGCAAAGTGCTACAAACTACTAGCAAAAAGTAAAATAAAGCAGGAAATAGCATCAATGTCCTCGGGAACGGGAATGAGGGGGCCCTCTCATCCTCTTCTGCGGGATAACCTCTGCACCATCATCACCATCTGGGTCAGAGCTATCATCCTCCGAATCCCCCTCAGCCTGGTCTCCACTCCCGGAACCAAGACCAGAGCCTCCCTCCTCAGCAGATGTCTCTGACTCACGGTCTGCGACCTCCTCCTCCTCTTTCTCAATAATGGGTGCCCTGCGTCTGCGAGACGACCCTGCTCCTCGAGCTCCTCGAAAAGGCCTAGATGGCCCAGCTCCCCGAAAAGGCCCAGATGGCCCAGTACCTCGAACAGGCCCAGTACCTCGACTTCCCTGAGAAGGCCGGGTGGCCTGGTCTGCGACGATGCATATACAGGAGGCATATGAAAATAAAGAGTTCAATACATCAGTTTAAATATGAAAAGCAGATGCAAGTATAGTATACGAGTGGGGTGTGTGTCAGATGTGCTCTATACAGCCTATCAATACAGCAGAGCGTTCAAAACCAGTATGTCATCAGGAGTATGCTGAATACAGGAAAGATGGACAATACCTGCACGCCCATAATGGCCAGCTGTGCCTCCCTCCGTAGGATCATGCCCTCGAATGTGGCTAGCATCCCAAGTAGCTCATCCGTGTACTCAACTGGAGGCTGCAAATACAAATGCAGAACTATCAATAAAGGGATGAACGTCCAAATATCTAACTGATGAATCAAAGCTGAAGAACATACCGGGGGTGAATCAGGATCTCTGACATATCCGTGGTCAGGAAGAGGAGGCTCTAGCGGGACCTGGTAAGGAGTCCCGAACCGCCAACTCGTCAACTCGGTCGGCATGTCTGGCCACCCAGGATGATAAAGAGACGGAGGGATCGGAGGAATCGAACTACCTCTCCCCCTAGACGCACCAGCTCTGCTAGAGGAGGGGATATCCATGGCATGAGCCCGGCTCGACGATGGTACATCAGTAGACCTCCGTGACGGAGCACGCACTCCCGTCAAGGGGGGCATCAGATATATGCGACGATAGGTGGCGTAGCCCCCCTCCATGAGATGTAACAAAGCATCGGTGCCCTGCATGTCACTAATAACCTCCTGGGCAGAGAGTCTATCGGCAGTCCGCATAGTGGCTGGAGGTACAGCAGGAGGGTCCTGAGAATCGTACCCCCACACCTGACGTAGAAAGCGTTCCCCCAGGAACCATGCCCTACCAACAGGTCCTTCGAGTAGGAACCTATACTGGGAATTGCTCAATCCTTCGGGGTACTGATGTCGGAGACCATCACCTAAGACCGCCCAGGGCTGCCAAGTAATCTGCGGATAACCAGTGCACAGATCCATCAGAAATCAGGAACATACAGGGCAGGTCAAAGATGAAAATAAAAGGGACTGAGGGTTCTGAAATACCTCTGTCGCCCGCACAGTATCAAAATACGGTCGCAGGTAGAAGAGAGTCTCTCGAGGTCTCGGTCGGTGCTCGCCCTCGAATACCAGTGAAAACGGAGTCATAATGAGTCCTGCCACCTCCATCTCCGGGGCTAATGTGGGAAAGTATACGTACACCCCATAGCTGAGAAAAACAGTACAGAATGTGAATACAAAGTGTCAAGGGCAGAATACAGGATGTAAAGTGCGCCGTGTGTGCAATGAACAAGTAATGAGGAGCAGAAATGTAAATCAAGAAGACAAAACGTACCTCCCAGGCTCTCCAATAGCCGCCGAGTAAGTCTCCCCGCCCGCGAGAGGCTGCACTCATGTAACAATAGAGGGTAGCCAGGCCGGCGCCACCCCAGTCGTACCGACTGACCTGTGATAGGTCCACTAGGGCACTCAAAAGATACAACCCAACAGTGTTCCCCCTATCGGCAAACAGAGTGGTGCCAAAGAGGAACATAAGGAAGCCACAGGCGTACTGCTCGACCTCCCCAGGAGACTCAGGCTCCATCTCCGGCCTCCGGAAATGGGAAGAGAACCAAGTGTACCGGACTCTCCCGGAAGCTCTGTCTACAGGTGGACGGGCCCCCAACAGATGTAACCATGCGGCCTCCCACTCTCTTATATCCTCGTCATAAGGAATGGGCCAACCGCCTATGTCTAGGCCGGTGAGTACGGCAAAGTCTAGCGGAGTCATGGTCATATCCCCAGTGGCAGAAAAATGGAAAGAATTGGTGGTGTCCCACCATCTCTCCACCAAGGCAGCTAACAATGTCCTGCTGGCAGGGCAGCGTGATAATCCCACGCAGAAGGCTCCGAATCCTGCTAGATCAACCAGATCCCGAACAGCCTCTGGAAGCTCAGCGTACCAGTCTCTCGCGGCGGGTAGAGCCGTATCCGCGCACGGTGCGATCGCCAACCCGCATTCAGAATGAATACATGTGTCAGTGATGAAATAAATGAGCTGTGTGCTAATGAAATGAATGAGCTGTGTGCAAATCAAATCAAATTTCAAATCAGTGGGCTGCGTGTTCACTTCTACCTGGGCTGCGTGTTCAGAAAAATTGTTATTTGGGCTGCGTGTTCAAATTTCTAAATCAGTGGGCTGCGTGTTCACTTCTATCTGGGCTGCGTGTTCAGTAAATTTGTTATTTGGGCTGCGTGTTCAAATTTCAGAAAATCAGAGTCAGGGCTGCGGTTTCTGTTCTCTATTTATGTGGGCTGCGTGTTTCACTTCTATCTGGGCTGCGTGTTCAGTAAATTTGTTATTTGGGCTGCGTGTTCAAATTTCAGAAAATCAGTGGGCTTCGTGTTCACTTCAAATCTGGGCTGCGTGTTCAGTAAATTTGTTATTTGGGCTGCGTGTTCAAATTTCAGAAAATCAGAGTCAGGGCTGCGGTTTCTGTTCTCTGTTTATGTGGGCTGCGTGTTCACTTCCATCTGGGCTGCGTGTTCGGTAAATTTGTTATTTGGGCTGCGTGTTCAAGTTTCAAAAAATCAGTGGGCTACGTGTTCACTTCTATCTGGGCTGCGTGTTCAGTAAAATTGTTATTTGGGCTGCGTGTTCAAATTTCTAAATCAGTGGGCTGCGTGTTCAGTAAATTTGTTATTTG
This sequence comes from Camellia granthamiana, assembly GCA_036172215.1. Taxonomy (NCBI): domain Eukaryota; kingdom Viridiplantae; phylum Streptophyta; class Magnoliopsida; order Ericales; family Theaceae; genus Camellia; species Camellia granthamiana. Next base: position 54,050,380 of record CM069908.1, on the reverse strand, counting down.
GGCTGCGTGTTCAAATTTCAGAAAATCAGAGTCAGGGCTGCGGTTTCTGTTCTCTGTTTATGTGGGCTGCGTGTTCACTTCTATCTGGGCTGCGTGTTCAGTAAATTTGTTATTTGGGCTGCGTGTTTCACTTCTATCTGGGCTGCGTGTTCAGTAAATTTGTTATTTGGGCTGCGTGTTCACTTCTATCTGGGCTGCGTGTTCAGTAAAAATTGTTATTTGGGCTGCGTGTTCAAATTTCTAAATCAGTGGGCTGCGTGTTCACTTCTATCTGGGCTGCGTGTTCAGTAAATTTGTTATTTGGGCTGCGTGTTCAAATTTCAGAAAATCAGAGTCAGGGCTGCGGTTTCTGTTCTCTATTTATGTGGGCTGCGTGTTCACTTCTATCTGGGCAGCGTGTTCAGTAAATTTGTTATTTGGGCTACGTGTTCAAATTTCAGAAAATCAGAGTCAGGGCTGCGGTTTCTGTTCTCTATTTATGTGGGCTGCGTGTTCACTTCTATCTGGGCTGCGTGTTCAGTAAATTTGTTATTTGGGCTGCGTGTTCAAGTTTCAGAAAATCAGTGGGCTGCGTGTTCACTTCTATCTGGGCTGCGTGTTCAGTAAATTTGTTATTTGGGCTGCGTGTTCAAGTTTTAGAAAATCAGTGGGCTGCGTGTTCACTTCAAATCTGGGCTGCGTGTTCAGTAAATTTGTTATTTGGGCTGCGTGTTCAAATTTCAGAAAATCAGAGTCAGGGCTGCGGTTTCTGTTCTCTATTTATGTGGGCTGCGTGTTCACTTCTATCTGGGTAGCGTGTTCAGTAAATTTGTTATTTGGGCTACGTGTTCAAATTTCAGAAAATCAGAGTCAGGGCTGCGGTTTCTGTTCTCTATTTATGTGGGCTGCGTGTTCACTTCTATCTGGGCTGCGTGTTCAGTAAATTTGTTATTTGGGCTGCGTGTTCAAGTTTCAGAAAATCAGTGGGCTGCGTGTTCACTTCTATCTGGGCTGCGTGTTCAGTAAATTTGTTATTTGGGCTGCGTGTTCAAGTTTTAGAAAATCAGTGGGCTGCGTGTTCACTTCAAATCTGGGCTGCGTGTTCAGTAAATTTGTTATTTGGGCTGCGTGTTCAAATTTCAGAAAATCAGAGTCAGGGCTGCGGTTTCTGTTCTCTATTTATGTGGGCTGCGTGTTCACTTCTATCTGGGCTGCGTGTTCAGTAAATTTGTTATTTGGGCTGCGTGTTCAAGTTTCAGAAAATCAGTGGGCTGCATGTTCACACCCAATTCGGGCTGTGTGTCCAACTCTAAATCAGTGTGTGCCGAGTGTTCACCCTAAACAATGGACTGTGTGTTCAACATTCAAGGATGGGCTGTGCGTTCATTTCAAAATTCAAGTTTTGGGCCATGAGTTCAATTTTCAATCAGTGTATGCCGTGTGCTCACAATCAGTCGATGAGCGTGTATTTAGCAATTCAAGTGTTTAAACCACGAGTTCAGAATGCAAACAAAGTACTATGTCGTAAGCTAAAACTGTGTGTACAAGCATGGCAAAGGCACGAAATACGAGGAAAAATGTAGGAAATAAAGTAGAATACCTCTCGTGCATCGTGAGAGAGGTGCTGCTCCGGCTCTCGCAGAATTAAATCCCCGGGTGCCCGGTCATTGAACCCAGTGAAACGACGAAAAACGGCCCGCGGAAGCACATGTACCGGAGGGACGTATCTCCCGGGAATAAAAGGGCGGACTCTCGGGGGCAGTGTCATAAAATCAAAGTCATCCCCGGCACCTGGAGGGCCTCCACCGTGAGGAAAATCACCTACCATTTCAAGAAATCTGCAAAAGGGAGCAAAAAATGAGCAAAATGAGCCAAAATTGGAAAAAGTCAACAAAAGTCAACTCCCGAGAAATGAAAAAGTCAACAAAAGTCAACTCCCGAGAAAATCTTCCAAATATTAAGACAAACTTACCTCAAGTGGTGAAAATGAGAAGAGAAGCCCTGAAATCAAAATTTAATCGGTTCAAAGTGCTTAAAACTGAAAGATTTCGTGAAAACAACTTGCGTGGAAGGCCGAAAAGCGCGTATAAAATGCAGATCTGAAGGAAAAAATGGTTTGGGGAGCAAGGGAAGGAGTTTTTGCAGCTATGGGAGTGATTTCGGAATGAATGGAGGTGGATATATATAGAAATGGAAAAAATGACCAAAATGCCCCTGCTTTTGGGCAGGTGGCCGGCCGGCCACCTTTTCTGGCTGGCCGGCCATTCCCTTTTTCTTCCCTAGCCGGTGGCCTCCCCAAGGGCAACCACCTGGCCGGTGGTGGTCCCCACACCCCCCTCTAGGTCTCTGCAAATTTTGAGGAAGATCGGAGTTCCCGGGACCTGAAAAAGTTCGAAAAAAAGTGCACTTTCTGGCGCGAAACTGCTCCGCCGGAACTTTAGCTGCAATTTCTGACATGTGTCTCATCATTACTCATCAAAATCAAGGTGTATCCTTTTTGAACATGTTGTAACCTCTCCGGGAGGTGAATCAGAGGCCGCGATCAAGTTGCCTTCGCCGAAATGCGCGTTTCCCAGCTCGTTGTTTCGCGACAAACGAGCACCCTGATTCGTGCTCATTTTGCATTGTTTTGCATGTAACTTGCATTGTCATCAACATTTTGCATTGTCATGCACGATTTCTTGGTGTACCATACCTCTGTGCTTGAGCGTGCGTTGTCACGCATGTTCCTTTTTCTCATTGCGATGCATTCACTCGCCGACACTGCGTGTGTCAAACTTTCGGAACCACAGGAATCACATTGAATGTATGTTGTTAGCATATTGTTCTTGTTGAATTTCTCTCTTTTGCAGGTACGATATTGTATGTACGGTTCATTTGAGGCTGGTGCGACCAGACGAATCGCGCAGGTATCGTATCTTCTCCGTGTGAGACGCGACGAGAATTGAATGATTCTCCGCATTCTTAACTGCATGAAATGTAGTTGTTGCTTTGCATTCTTGCTTAAAACTGTTGCATTTATTTGCGAATACTTGCTTCATTACAGCTTGCTGCATTTGCACGAACATCGAGTTGCATTTGGCTTCCTGCATATCATTTTGCACTTTGCCCCTGCCTGCGGGCACGCCTGCGGGCACATATCTCTGTTTATCTTGTATGATTGTCTAAGTCTTCGGCCTTGTCAAAAATGGGTCGTCTCTGGGCTTTGACATTCACTCCCGTCATTTGTTGACTGCCGAGTTCTGTCAAAGAGGGGCAACTGTAGACACCCCATTTTTGACCGACCTTAAGACTCAGACGTCACCGATTGAGCGCCCGGTGATGTTGCATATTGTGCTCGTTCAGAAGTCTCAGAGTCGCGGCCGTGGGCCCTACCTCCGGACTTCCGAACCCTCTTCTATGCCTTGCCTCGGTTTGCGAACCAGACTCGGTTTTCTCTGTTTTCTTTCCTGAGGGGAGGGAGAGGTCTAGTAGACCATCTCTCAGTGGCCGTGGGCTACATTTCGTGGCCGTAGGCCATTTCGCCCATTTCGGAGCCCGATTCCCGGTTTTCGGAGCCGTCAGGCCGTGTGCCTCGGTTCGGGACCGTCTAACCATCTCCGATTCCTCTGGTTTTTGGCGTACATATTATTTACTCCCTTTCAAGGGACACTGGGGTCTTAGATACCCACTTCGTGGCCAAACACCACTTTCAGTGCTTAACGGCCGGTTTTCGGGACCCCGAACTGCGTGTTTTGGCCCCCGAGCATTCGTTTTGCATCGGTTTTTGTTCATTTTTGGAAGGTACCTCTGTTTTATCATAACGAGGGACACTGGGGTCTTAGATACCCACTTCGTGGCCAAACACCCCTTTCGGTGCTTAACGGTCGGTTTTCGGGACCCCGAACTACGTGTTTTGGCCCCCGAGCATTCGTTTTGCATCGGTTTTTGTTCATTTTTGGCAAGTACCTCTGTTTTACCATAAGGAAGGTCACTGGAGGGTGGGAGGACAGTAATTGTCTCAAACAACCAGTTATGCTCCTCCGGCGCCCCCCGGCGCCCGTTTTTCTCACTTCCGGGCTAATGTTGAACACCCTAGGGCCATTTTCTTTGAGCCAAAACCACATATTTGTGTTGTACACACATGGGAGGACCCTAAAAAATGGTGCTCGGCCAGTAATTCTTCCTTTCATTTTGGGACCTCTCCTAGAGGTGGCTTGTTGTCTCTCATTCTTCAGAGTTGTCAATTTCCAACCACAGGGCCTTGTTGTACACACATGGGAGGACACTACCCTTTGGTGCTCGGCCAGCAATTTTCACTTCCCATTTTTGCCCTTGGCCGGCCGGCCATGGGGGGTGGACGGCCGGCCACCTCCAGCAAAAGCAGCTAGCCGACCTGCATCCTCACTCTGAGTTCATTACAGCTGTATGGCTGTTTCTTCAAAATATCTGGGCATCCGGGGGATATTTTGGGAGGGAAAGCTTGGGTGCATTTCCCTCCTCTTTTACACCCCCTTTTTGGCCTTTATAAGTGGCTGGCCAACTCCTTCATTAGGGTTAAAAAAACTTCCTAGAAGAGCTCCTAAGCATTTGCCTACATCTCCCTATCCAAAAACCTCCAAAAACTTCAAGTGTTAGCCTCATTTGTTCATCAACACCAAGCCTCACCATCACCACTTCCATTCCAGCAGCAAAGGAAGGTTTTTCAAAGGCTAAGAAGCAACAAATTCAAGCCAAAAAGCAACAAAAGTCTTGTCTTCAAGGTGAGTACTCTTTTACCCTTTTTGAGCTTATTCTTGCTTCATTTTTCTACCCTATTTTCTTGAGGTTTTGGGCTCCGACCCTAACTGAGTTTAGGCTTATTTTGAGCCCCTCTACAACATTGTAGAAGGGCTCAACCTTGTTTGGAGCTTCTACATACCACTTGCTTCAATATCCATCATATTTACCGTAAACTTGCATGCTATTTTTAGCTCATGTAAATTTGTTTTTGGAGTATTCCATAAACTTTGATTGAGCTTATTTTGAGCTCCTCTACAATATTGTAGAAGGGCTCAACCTTGTTTGGTGCTTCCATGCATGACCTCTCTTTATAGCCCCTATTTGGTCCATATTTTGCATGCTATTTCTAGCCCATGAGTGATCTGTTTTCGAGCAAAATATAAACTGTGAGTGGGCCTATTTTGAGCCCCTCTTCAATATTGAAGAAGGGATCAACCCTGTTTGGCCTTTCTATCATGCACTTGTTTCATAATCTCGCATATTTACCGTAAATTTGCATGATTTGTTTGGCCTACATGTGATCTGTTTTGGAGCATGTCATGAACTGTGAGTAGGATTATTTTGGGTCCCTCTACAACATTGTAGAAGGGATTAACTTTGTTGGGGGTCTCCATGTTATACTTGTCATTATACCCCTCTTTGACCCCCATTTTTGCATGCTTCGCTAAGCCTATCTAGGTTCTTTTTTCGGCCATCATCAGGTCTGGAAAGAGTCATATTTTGATCTTCTTGGCATATTTCATTAAGGGTTTTAGCCTGTTTGGAGAATTCTTGGTATACCTCTCTTTATAGCCCTTTTTTGGCTCGTATTTTGCATGCTATTTTGAGCATATCTACATACTGTTTTGAGGGTTACCATAAGCTGTAAATGTTCATATTTTTGGTCCCTCTTCAGTTTTGTAGAACTGTATTTTTCATTTTGAGCATTGCATGTACCACTTACTTCATTATTTCCTCTTTTTCCCCCATTTTTGCATGCTGTTTTTTCCCCATCTATGATTGTTGTTTGGCCATGATTTGTACTGGAAAAATGATATTTTAGGGACTGCCTAGCATCTGTCTTTACACTTCATGTCCATATTGTGCATGTTTGACATAGCTGTAGGCCATTCCATTGCATTTCGGGACTTATCTCGGGCATCGGGTGTAATTTTGCTATGATTCGGGGGCTATTTTGCATCATTTTGTCTGCTGAAATTTGCATGTTCCATATTCCATATGCCATGTCTCATTTTGCATGTCATTCCATGCCTTTGGGCCATTTCTCGGTTTGCGTGCCCACGGGAAATTCAATTTCAAATCTTGATACATTTTCGTATTCCCTGGGTGGATAGAAAATTTTGAATTGTGGCCCTCTTGCAGAATTCTTCTTCTCAGTTCAGTGTCATTCGGTACACACAATCTTTCTTGAAATTTCAGTACATTGTTCTCAACTTTGAATCCCGGTCTCGGTTTTGAATCTCTTTCTTCAATAATCTTCTTTAAGAAATCATCCAGTTGCTGTTTCTCTTTAATCTCTTCAATCAAGGCTGGTTGAGCAGAAATAGCAGCTAAGGTTCCACCTTGTTCCTTCAATACAATTTCAATTTCAGACTTTTCAAGATCACAAAGCAACTCTTTCTGTCCAGTCAGCAAACAGGCTAAGTTCCCAATCGATTTTCGGCTCAAAGCATCGGCAACGCTGTTGGCTTTTCCCGGATGGTACAAAATCTGTAGGTCATAATCTTTTATCAGTTCGAGCCATCTCCGCTGTCTCATATTCAGTTCTTTCTGAGTGAAAAAGTACTTCAGGCTCTTGTGGTCAGTATACACTTCACATGTCACCCCATAAAGATAGTGACGCCAGATTTTCAATGCAAATACCACTGCAGCAAGTTCTAAGTCATGGGTCGGGTAGTTCTTTTCATGTGGTCTCAACTGTCGGGAAGCATAAGCAATAACTCTCCCATTCTGCATTAAAACACACCCCAAACCCTTATGAGAAGCATCACTAAATACAGTATAACCATCCGTACCTGAAGGTAGAGTCAGAATTGGTGCAGTCACAAGTCTAGTTTTCAACTCCTGAAATGCTGATTCCCGTTGGTCAGTCCAGTCAAATGATATCCCTTTCTGTGTCAACTGAGTCAGAGGTAAGGCAATTTTGGAAAAGTCTTTGACAAATCTTCTGTAATATCCAGCCAGTCCCAAAAAGCTTCGGACTTCAGTCACGTTGGTTGGTCTAGGCCAGTTCACTACAGCTTCAATTTTCTGCGGATAAACAGAAATTCCATCTTTGCTAACAACATGCCCCAAAAACATAACATGATCAAGCCAAAACTCACATTTAGACAGTTTACCATACAGTTTCTATTCTCTTAAGGTCTGCAGGGCAAGTCTCAGATGGTGTTCATGTTCTTCTACAGTCTTAGAATAGATCAATATGTCATCAATGAATACCACAATAAAATCATCAAGGTATGGTTTAAAAATTCTGTTCATGAGGTCCATAAATGCAGCTGGGGCATTCGTGACTCCGAACGGCATAACTAAAAATTCATAATGGCCATACCTCGTTCTAAAAGCAGTTTTGTCAATGTCTTCCGGTTTAACTTTCAGTTGATGGTACCCCGATCTAAGGTCAATCTTGGAAAACACTTGTGCACCCTGTAACTGGTCAAATAAATCATCAATACGCGGTAGTGGATATTTGTTCTTTACAGTTACCTTGTTCAATTCGCGGTAATCAATACACAGTCTCAGTGAGCCATCTTTCTTCTTTACAAACAAAACAGGTGCGCCCCACGGTGAAGTACTGGGTCTGATAAACTTCTTGTCTAACAGTTCCTGCAATTGTACCTTCAATTCTTTCAGTTCAGTTGGAGCCATTCTGTAGGGAGCTTTAGACACTGGCTGTGTTCCCGGAATTACATCAACGGTGAATTCAATCTCCCTGTCAATCAAATCCCCTGGCAGATCATCTGGAAATACATCTGGGAATTCTCTAACTATAGGAATACAATTCACATCAGTTTTAACATTATCATCAGCAGATACAGTCAGGACAGAACACAGATATCCTTTACACCCCTTTCTAATTAATTTAACGGCTTTCACTGAAGAAATCAAATACGGAGGAGGTACTACTCCACTCCCATTAAACACAAATTCAGGTAAACCCGGTGGACGGAAAACAACTTGTTTTGTTACACAATCTATAGCGGCATGATATTTTTGTAGCCAATCCATCCCCAATATCACATCAAAATGATCTATGTTCAACGGTAGTAAGTCAATAAACAGATGCATATCCCCAACAATAATTTCACAAGCAGGATACATATATGCACATGTCATGGATCCCCCCACTGGTGATGATACAGCTAACAAGTAATTCATAGGTTCTAAGGGTGTATTCAATTTTCTCGAAAAAGCATACGACACATAAGAATGTGTGGACCCCGAATCAATCAATACATATGCATTTTGAGCACAAATAGAGAGGATACCTGACACAACGGTCTCAGTATTCTGAACATCTCCCGGTACTAGGGCAAATACTCGGCCCTGCCTCACAGGCTCTTTCCCGGTAGCTTTGGGATTCGGTTTTGGGGCTGCAGTTGATGCTGCTGCGCTTGGTGCAGCTTTACCACTAGCTGGTGGAGCAGAAGGGCAATCTTTAATTCTGTGGCCCCACCTTGCCACATCTGAAGCAAGCTCCAGAAATCTGGTAGCAAACCCCTTTGTGCTTGTTGCCACATACGGAGCAGGGCGAAATAAATCCACTCCCTTGGCTGGGGCTAGTAGTTGACCCCCGTATTCTGTTTCTTGTTCAACTGATTGTGCTTGCCTTTCTTAAATTTGAAACCCTGTCTTTTACCACGCCATTCAGCTGTTGGTGGTTCAGTTTGTTTCAGTGCTTCAATATTTGATTCAGCCATCAAGGCCCGATCAAGAACACCCACATAAGTCGGCAGTTTCAACATATTAACTCTATCAAGGATAGGAACATTCAGGCCGCCTTCAAACTTCCTGGCCTTTTTGTAGTCGGTGTCCACCATATGCGGTGCATACCTAGCAAGCTCGGTGAACTTCGTCTCATATTCGGCAACAGACATTGTGCCCTGTTTCAGTTGTTCAAATTCGGTTATTTTTCTATCCTTGACACATTGAGGAAAGTACTTTTCAAAGAAGGACTCCTTGAACTGAGCCCAAGTCATAACAGTGTTTGTATCACGGATTAACATCCACCACCTTCTAGCTTCTTCTTGAAGGGTGAAGGTAGCCAATAGTACTTTATTTGCTTCCGAGCACGGAAACATTTCAAACAACTTTTCTGTTTCAAGGACCCATGCTTCAGCCTTTAACGGTTCTAAGCCTCCCTGAAAGGACGGCGGTTTCATCTTGCTGAATTTATGAGTCAGTGCAATAATGTCCCCATCATTCACATTCACATTTGGTTCCGGCTGCACCGGGGGAGGAGGAGGTGGGGGCGGTTGATTCTGCTGTTGCTTGAGTCTAGCAGTTATCAATTCCATCATTCTTTCCATTCTAGCCATTCTGGCCTCAGTAGAGGAGGATTCAGTTTCATTTGCATTATCCATTCCACTATAAACAGTTATAACAGTTCCAGTCATAAGCAGTTGTATAATTAAACAGTTTAACATTTAGCATATATTCAGTCAGTCATAAGCACACACTTTTCAAGTTCATGAGATGCCCTAATTACTTTTCTAGGACACCCTATAGCTCATTTGGACACGTGTGTGCGGTATAACTCGTGGTTAAGTATCGCTCTGATACCACTCTGTCACGACCCAAACCCGGCCCTATGGGTTTAGCACCGTAACTGGCCAGTAATCTGAGATTACCGAAGGCCTGCTGAACAGTAATACAGTAAAACAGAGTACAGGGCCTGGCGGAAGCCAATACAGTAAATAAATAGTGTCCATTGAGCTGTGACAATCTGTATGCCAAAAACATTTTTCATGCATTCATACAGTCAAAACAGTACAGTCTATACAATCATATACAACCATTCAGTACGGGGACTTAATCCCTCGATAACAGTACGGTAAAACAGTAAAACAGTTTATACAGTAATACAAAACAGTCGGGAGACAGGTGGGGAACACAAAAACACCCCAAGCCACAGCATGGCGTCTCGGAACCTCGCAGTGAGGCACATAGGCTGGCTTGACAAAACTGGGGGACTAACCCACGCTCCTAGCTCCGGTCTAGCTGCTGAGAACCTACATATATATATAAACAGTGAGCTAAAGCCCAGTGAATAACAATAAGTGTAAATAGGTTATGAATGAATGTCCTTACAATAATGAAAGCAGTTCATTAAACAGTATTTCAGTCTTTCAGTATTTCAGACAATCAGTCATATGTGGTACATCCAATAGCCTATAAACAGTAGGTCCAGAAGGACCGGGTCTTACAGACCCAACAATAATGATGGCCATCAATCAGTAAACAGTATGGTTCCACAAGGAAACCGACAGAGATCTCTGTAACAGTCAATAACAGTAGGTGCTAAGGATGCCACAATACAGTTCAGAAATAAAGGACATACATTCATTCAATAAACAATATCAGCTCAATAAACAGTTCAGTTCAGTATTCAAAATATAACCATTTTGAACATATCTTTACACAATCTGTTACTCACAGAGATTGGGCTAATAGCAGCTAGAGCGCGTCCCCGAGAGCCAACCCTAAACAGTAAACAAGATGAACACACTCTAAGTTTAACAGTTGGGGAAGTATAATAATTAACTTCCTATTATGCCTCAGTGTGTTCTACATCTAAATCCTCATTAAGATGTCTTAAACTAGGCCTAAGAATGCCTAGGATGGAATGAGGATGTGAAAATACACTTAGAAAACATTTGCAGAATTTTCAGTCAAACAGAGCCCCGCTCGAGCGTACAGGCAAACAAAGGTCACCACTCGAGCGCAGCATCCCCCGCTCGAGCGGACCAAAAAGTACTGGATAGGTGAAATCTCCGCTCGACGCCCGCTCGAGCGTGTCACCCAGTCCTCCGCTCGAGCGCCCAATTCTCCGCTCGAGCGGACTGATGCACAATGCAAGATGCTGGGAGCTCGACTTCTCCGCTCGAGCGCTACTTCATCCGCTCGAGCGGACAACAGAAATCTGGAAATCCCAGATTTGAGTCCCAAGCTCAAAACCAAGTTCAAAAGCAATGTTTTCGATCCTCTTGGGCTATTTTCTGGAAAAACTCTTTTAAACACATAGAATAACATGTTTCAAGACTCAATTTAAGAAATCAAGGCCCAAGGGTGTTTAATCAAACTCATTTTCAAACTAGTTTTCAAGAACAACATGCAACATGACATGCATGAGTTTTTGAACCATTTCAAAGCTTCAATCCTTGCTCTAAGAGCTCAATCTTTTCAAAACAAGATGAAAACATGGATTTAAACATGATTATGAACATGCATGTGGCATTTGACCATGAAACCAACTCCAAACTCACTAAATTCAACATGCATGCAATAACTAGGTTTCAATTCAGCATATATGAACAATTTCATGGTTTAGCTCTACAATGATGCATGAAACATGCAAGGTTTAGCTCAATACAACAAGAAGAAGATGATGTCACTTACCTAAGTCTCAATTTAAAGGTAAGGAGGCTAGATAAGCAAGTATACTTCAATCTACTTCAAGTCTCCTAGCAATTCTCAACAATGGCAAGATGAGCTCAAGTCTACTCCCTCTCTCACTTTATAATTCGGTGGGGACTAAGGAAAAGGCTGAGGAGAAGCTTGTTCAACATGTAATAAGGTCTAGACTAATAATAAACAAATGGGCCACTAGCTATGGCAATGTGGTAATTAAGTTAAACTTGGCAACCAACTCATTTTAATCTAATTTAATCATTCCTAATCAATTTTCAGATAAATATACCATTAAATCACAAATATTCTACTGATCATGAAACTCTAAACGGTTCCTAATTCGGCCGCCGATAAGGCCTTCAATTAGCAGTTTAAACATATAAATTCTAACAGATAATCAATCAATCAAACAGATGCAATATGCAATATAATAGACAAACTTATTCAATTTCAGTTTCGATTCATATCAGTCTATTCAGTACTTCAGTTAATTCAATTATCAGTCATTATCAATTCAGTTTAGCATTAATCAGTATATAATTCAGTGGTTAATCGGTAATCAATACGAGGGTTGTTACAGTGAGTGTGGCTGAGGCTCACTCATGTTAGTGTAAGTCCACTTTGCATTCTATATCTCATTTTAGCATCATCACATCGTGTATGCCACTTTCTCGGTTTGCGTGCCCGTGTGCACGCATTTCGAGACATCTTATTTTAGCATCATCACATTCCGTGTGTCATTTTCTCGGTTTGCGTGTCCGTGTGCACGCATTTCGAGACATCTCATTTTAGCATCATTGCATTTATGTCATTACCTCGGTTTGCGTGCCCGTGTGCACGCATTTCGAGGCGCTTCATTTTTGTCCGACGGCCTCTTATGTGAGTGTGGCTGAGGTCCACTCGTGTTAGTGTAAGTCCAATTTGCATTGCGTATGCCATTTTATGCCTTAGGATCGTTTTCTCGGTTTGCGTGTCCGCGTGCACGCATTTCGAGGCATCTCATTTTCATAGCATTGTGCATGCTAGGTCATATGTTAGCTGCATTTCATGCATATCATGCATATTTCATCGTGTTCGGGATAGGAGTTAGCCCGGGCACGGGAAACGAGGTACGTTCCGTACTCCGAGTGACGGAACGGATCTCAATTCCCAAGTCACCGACACTCCGGATTACCCATGATGGAGTTAGGTTTTGTTGTAGCATTCACATGCATTCATCCTATATTGAGTTGTGCAATTCGGCTCCTCGGCCATCATGCATCGATATGCGTGATTGGTGGCGCGAGGATCGAGGCATGCATATATTTGTGAAATACATTGCTATGCCCCTTTCCTACTCTCTGTTACAGCAAAATGAAGAATCAGCAACTTTTCGGAGTCTGGCACGCATTTCGAGAAACATTGCAAACAGAGGCTAATTGGGGCATCCCAGTGGATTTCCGCGCAAGGCAGCCCAAGCATGCATCATTCATCAGAATCAAGGCAGCCCCTGGCTTGCATGCCAGTTTTACAGTTTTCTTAGTTAATTTGTATATTAATTAGGAATCTGTATTATTTTGGACTGTATTATTCTATTCATTTGGGACTGTATATTTATTCGGACCCTCTGCGCGAGGGCATAATTGTAATAAGCGTGGGTGAGTGTGATGTATGTCTTCCAACCCCACGTCTTTCTCCCTTTTATTTACCAGTTTATGATGGTTAGATTAGGGCATATTTCAATTAACATACAGTATGACAGCATGTTTGCATCATTCATCTGTTTTGCATGCACCGGGCTCGGCGCATCATACAAACTGCATTTGTATTTCAATTCCAAATACGTGTTAGTTGTAGCATTTCATATGCCATGTTTAGAATAGCCGAGCCTGCTATAGTTTGCATTTTTGCATGTGTTGCATTAGGCATTTCTGTATACTTAGGATCATGCATGATTTCTAATCAGCTTTTGTTTTGGCTTGGAGTACTCGGTAAGTTTTATGCTTTAGCATCCTTGCATGCGTGTGAGTGTTGCCATGTTAGCATGCTTGCCATGAGGCTATGTGCTTATGTGATATAACTGCCTGAATGCCTGTGGGTGAAGGTTGGGTTATCTGAATTGGAATAATGCATCGAATGTTTGTTTCAAGCCCACTAGATAGTGGCAACACCATGTTTTTCTAAGCCCACCCGAGGGTGGCAAAATCTGCATTTTAAGCCTACCTGCGGGTAGCAAACCATCTTTCAAAAACAAACATGAAATGTTTTGTTCCAATTCAGACGACCCGGTCTATACTTGTATGCTGTGCGCATCACATAGTAACCTAGGCTAATAACCAGAATAAGAATTCACAATGTTTTCAAAATAAGATATCATGGTTAGTAGAGGCCGGTCTTTGACCGGGCGAGCGGGGGTGCTCATGAAGTGACCTTCCCCAATCGTACCCAAGTTCCCGAACCGAGGCAACTTTGGTGATGACGGACACGTGGCCTTTGGCACCGAGTCAGGGTTTCCTAAATTTCCCCATTTAAAAAATATTTAGGTGGCGACTCTGTATCTGGCAAAGCAGTCCATGTTTGGCACTTCTTTCAAAAAATCTATTTTCAAAACGATTTGCCGGATTTGGACTCTTTGGTTCAAGATTTAGAACCGTGGCACAAATCGAGTCCGAACTGTAGCGAGGTCCCTCGCGGACTTGTTACAATATTTCTTGTCCGCACACCTTGTGCTCCTGCTATCCACTTGAAGTTGTTCACCAGCTCGATGGGAGCATTAGTCATTTGATCGGCGCGAATCCCGTCTCTTGTCTTGTTTAGCCCGATTCCGTGGTTTAGGGCTCCAGGATGGTATAGAATTTATCGGCTGGACGATTTCAGATGGGGCCATCTTGTTGGCCTTTTGACAGGCTTTAACCCGCAGGGCGTCATCTTCCACTTTGCAGTATTCCTCGACTTTCTTCATCAACGACCAGACTGTTTTGGGGGCCTTTCTGGTTAGAGAACTGCGGAGGGCACTATCCGGATGGAACCCTATTTTAAAGGTGGTGATGGCCATGGAGTCGTTGCAGACGTCGTCCACGAGATTAAAGCACTCCTAATAGTGCGCTGAATACACTTGTAAGGTTTCCCCTAACTGGATTTGCATGGCCCAGAGAGAGTCGGCTTGTTTCGGTTGGACCTTATTGGTGATGAATCTTGCCCTGAAGGATTTCTGTAATTGATGAAAGCTTTTAATCAATATTGGTTCCAACTTATAATACCATCTAACGGCCAATGGTCCCAAACTACTCAGAAATATTCGGCACATGAGAGCCTCGTCGTTTGCATACAGCGTCATGGCCGGCTTATAATGACGGATGTGTCAGTGGGATCCGATTTTCCGTCGTATAGGGTGAACGATGGAGCCTTGAACTTTTTGGGTAGTACTGCCCTTGCGATCCATCGCACAAAGGGGTCATGTTGGTCCTCTTCATCTGAATCATTTCTTCTCCTCTTATTCCGTGCACGCGGACTTCCTTCAGAAGAACTGGAGACTTCGACTTGCCCTTCTTTGTGGGTTCTGGAGATAAAGAATCAGAATCACTGCCACTATCTTGTCTTCGAACTTGAGGTTGTCGACCATCCTTTCTCAGAGGTTGTGCTAGATCTTGCCGCGCGGCCTGTTGGGATTTCGCCACCTCCAAGGCCAAATCCTGACGAAGGCGCTCGTTCTCAGCCATCATGTTCTCCAACCTCTGTTCATTTTGTTTCTCCTGATCTATAATCTCTTGTATTGTCTCATCAGTTGAGTCGAAGTTCAAGGCTCTTCGTGTGGTGATGTTTTCTGGTCCCAACATGGTGCTTGGAGTGGTATCAACTCGTGGCGTAAGGTTGTCAACGACTGCCAGAGGATCTTCTGTCACGACCGCCATGGATGTATTGGAGTATTCCCACAGACGGCGCCAATTGTGGGGAAGTAGTTTGGAAATACTCTTTGGATACTGTGGGACACTCGTGATCCTCAGTTAGCCACCTGAAAAGAAATGAGCAATCCGGTCGGGAGTGCCGGAGTTAGCACTCCGACGGACAAGTCAATATATACTCTCTTGGTTGCTTCGGTTTTAAGTTAAGCATACTAGCTCTCACATACCTCTCTTTGGTTGATGTTCTTCTATTTCTATCTCTTTTTGGGTTTCAGGATTGGGCCCACCCTTAATCCACCGTGTAACTGTTTTCTCGGCTCTTTTTGTTGCGAACTGCTCTTTATTCGGCTCCTCGCTCAACTGGTTATGCGGCCGATTAGGATACTTATGGATTTATATAAGATAGGGCCGAATACAATGTGTATATCTCGACTCTCCAAGTTCACTTATTCAACCTCTTTGCATTCCCTGATAGTCGGCCCCCACAGATGCATTGAGAGAGAGTTATGATAAACTGTTATTTAATGAAAAAAAATTCCAATTATTAACTTTACAATTTAGAATTAATCAAGATTTTCACAAGTTAATTTGAACACTAAATTATAAAAAGGAAAAAAATGGAGAAAGTGAAAAGGGGAAATAGACTCATATATGTTTGTCGTCTGATAGCATCGAGGTAGAGAGAGAATAACGATGAGGGCTCTTATTTTTGTCATGTAGATAGATAACCTGTCAGGTAGGGGCAGGCATCCCCGGCTGCCCACTAAGTACATTCAGGGTTGGTTTGGGATGTTCTAAATAAGTATATTTTTTGATTTTTTATAAAAAGATGTGTAAAAAAATAAAGATGAGATATTGATTGACGTGACCAAAAAAAGATAAAAAGATAGACTAAAATAGGGTACCCCAAACAAGGCCTCAATTTAGTTTTATTTTTTTATGGTTTGAGATTGGTATAATATTTTAAGAACGTTTATGTTTTTAGATTGGACTTGGGTTTGCAATAAAGGTTTGTAACTCCGTCCCTTAATATTTTGTTCATTTTACTTTCTTATTATTTAAGTACATATAAATAAGTCCATATTTTATGTAGAATAATAATTGGGACCCCCTTTTGGGGGTCACCCCCTCACCCCCTTTGCCACGTGGCGGGGGGTGATTGGAGGAGCAGGAAAAAAAAGAAAAAGAAAAAGAAAAAGTAACCAATGAGAGAGAGAGGGGGTCAAAGGGGGTGGGGGGAAAAGGGGGGATGAATCATTGTTGTTTTATGTATGGGTGAACAAACAACGGGTTAGGTTGGGCTTGGATAGACCAATATTATATAATAAAAGTATGATGTCATCCTAAGCTTGGCTCAGCTCAATATTGAACTTAATCTAAGTCATTTCAAACGTTATTCTGAAAGAATATCCAAGTCTAAGTCTGTCCACTTAATTTAATAAATGTAAACTATTATTACTATTTTTCATCTTAAAGGACTATTAAATTATTTGTACCCTTTTAATAATTTTTCATCTTAAAGGACTATTAAATTATTTAAATTAAAAATATTAATAAAATTTAATTATAAAATAAATATAAATATCCATTTTGAACCCACACCCTTGACATCATTTTGTATGGGGTTCATTATGAATCTTGTTTTAATAATCTGAAGTATATCATCCATAAAAAATAAAAATAAAAAATTTCGTTCATTTGATAATCATAATTTTTTTTATGAAAAATGTTTCATTCACACAATTTCTTCTCCCGCAGTCCCCACAAATGAAGTGGCAAGACATAATGCAAGTTCTGTACCAATTGGAGTTATGGGTCAATTTTCACCTCATTTGTGAGGATTGTGCGGGAAAGAAATTATGTAGATGTAATACTGCTACTTTTTATTTTTATTGTATTTATCTCTATAAAAATGAATAGTATATTTTCAAAGATATATTTCCCGTTTATTTTTAAGAAACAAATACGAAAAAATAAAATTATTTTAACTATTAGATCGAACTAATTTTTTTCATATATAATATACATTAAAAACTTTACAAAATGAATTGTGCGAATTATTGAAATAAGACCCATAATTAATTTCACGAACCTCTCAAATTTTCTCAAGTTAAAATGTGAATTTGGAAAAAATTCAACCTTATTAATTATTCCTTATCAATGTCCATGTGACATTTGTTAACATGATGCTTATTAAACCAAAATTGAACTGAATCTATACAAAACTAAAACAAATCATGCAATTCGGTTTGATTTGGATCGAATTACCCGCTCTACCGAAATTTTGTATATCCGATTCGCTACTCAAACCCATTTTAAGCCCAAACATTCCACCGACTGTAACTTGTAAGTTTTGTTCGGAACTAAGATCATATATATTTTTAAGGAGTTGGATTGGATCCCCAATCTGGTTCATAATTTGAACGGAAGGGTATAGTTCAGGTCTACAAATTCATTACGGGTCTTATTTTGACAATTTAAGTTATTTATATTATCAAGTCTTTCGTATATATTATTCATATGAAAAATGATAAATTATAAATACAATCATTAAGATTTACTTAAAATACGAATTGTCCCCTGTGGTTTGGATAATTACAAATATCTCATTATCAGAATTTTTTATTTAACAAAATTAATTGAAAAAGTGAAATTTCTAACTGTTCACCTATACAATAATAAAATTATCTGAATTATGAATTGAAATAAAATTTTAACATTATTAAAAAATGTTAATTAACTTGAAAATTTATTAATAAAAGGACATATTTGTTATGAAATTAGAAACCTTATGGGCATAATGTAATTTCTATAATTACAGGAGGTAATTTGTAATTTAAGAAAATTTCAGGGGATGTGTTTATAATTTATCCAAAAAATTAGATCGATTTGACATTCAAAGCTTATTCAATTTATGACATTTGTTACTAAAAAATAAATAATTTATTTTAAAAAGCACATTTGCGTTCAATTTTTTTCGAGACAAATGTGAGTAGTTAAATAGACTACCATTATTGGATTAGTCTAATTTCTTTTATGGATGATATACATTAGGGTCAGTTTTTAGTAAATCCTCTTTCTAGATATTTTATTTCATCTAACCCATATTCTTTTTGAGTATTCCATTAAGTCCTATTTCATGTAATTCGACCAAATAATATTTTCTAATTTTTTGCATATGTTTATATTTTGAAACTAATACATAACAATATTTTCTCATTTTGTGGAGAAAATCTCTCCCTCACTCTAAAAAGAAAATATTTCTCTTATTCCATGGAGAAAATATCTCTTTTCTTCTAAAGAGAAAATCTCTCTTGCATTTTCACGGGAAAAATCTCAAATTATAAACTTTGAATCTTTTTATAATTTGAAAATTTTAAAAATAATGCAACAAAAAATCTAAATGAAGATCAAAATACAATGTGAAAGTTCATAATAAACAACTAACATATAACTAATTTTGGAAAAAACAAAACATATACTAAAGTACAATATGAATGTTTACAATAAACAACAAACATACGACTAACCTTCAAAAAAATAAAATTCATACCAAAATATAATGTGAATATTTACAATTTATAATTAACATACACCTAGCCTTAAAAAAATAACTCATATCAACGTAAATATTTACACTGCAACGTGAAAATATAAAATAAAAGTGAAAAAGTGAAAATCGATTATTTCAATTGTTCAATGGTAACAAAAATGGTTGTTCAACTAACAAGTATAGTAACAAAAACAATAAACACACAATTAACTTTTAAAAAAACAAAACTTCTACCAAAATACAATGTGAATTTTCACAATTTACAATTAAATATAACTAGTTTTTTTTTTTTTTTTTAAAATAAACTCATACCAATGTGAACATTCACACTACAATGTGAAAATATAAAATAAAATTGAGAAAAAAAAGAAGTGAAAATCGACTATTTCGATTGTTCAATGGTAACAAAAATGATTGTTCAACTGACAAGCATAGTAAAAAAAACAACAAAATACAACTAACTTTCAAAAAAATTTCAAAACAAAACTCATACCAAAATACAATGTGAATGTTCACAATTTACAATTAACATACAATTAACTTTAGAAAAGCTAAATTCATATCAATATGAATATTCATACTGCAACATAAAACAAAATCGAAAGAAAAAAATAACTATTTCAATTGTTTAATGGTAAAAAAAAAAATGATTGTTCAAACAAGTATATTAACAAATAACTGTAGACGTCCCTGAACGTCCTGGGAGAAATCCCGTTTTGTTCATTAGGCTCACTACAGTTCGGACTCAAATGTCACGGTTCTGAATCTAATTTCGCAAAGTGCAATGTGAGATCGATAAATCACCAAAGAGTCCAAATCCGACAAATCGTTTTGAAAAACTGATTTTTAGAAAGAATTGCCAAACATGGACTGCTTTGCCAGATACAGAGTCGCCACCTAAATATTTTATTTTTGAAAAATTTAGGAAACCCTGACTCGTGCCTAAGACCACGTGTCCGTCATCACCAAAGTTGCCTCGGCTCGGGAACTTGAGTACGATTGGGGAAGGTCATGCAATGAGCACCACCACTCGCCCGATCAAAGATCGGCCACTACTAAACATGATATCTTGTTTTTGAAAACATATGTGCTCTTATTTCGGTTATTAACCTAGAATTACTATGTGATGCGCTCAGCAAACAGGTATAGACTAGATTGCCTAAGTTGGAACAATGCATCGTATATCCGTTTGTTTTGAAAATGGATTGAAGTTTGCTACTTGCAAGTAGGCTAAAACACGGGTTTCGACGAATTATTCCAATTCAAGCAACCCAACCTTCACCCACAGACATTCAGGCAGTTATATCACATAAGCACATAGCTTCATGGTAAGCATGCTATCATGGTAATCACTCACACACATGCAAGGATGCTAAAGCATAAACACTCACCGAGTACTCCGAGCCAAAATAGAAACTAGTTAGTAATCAATGCATGATCCTAGTTCGTGTTAAGATGGCTAATACAACACATGCAAGATGCAACTAAGATAGGCTCGGCTATTCTAAAATGTCATGTGAAATGCAATTTGATACATGTATTCAAACAGGAATTGAAATACAATGCAGTTAGTATGATGCGCCGAGCCCGGTGCATGCAAAACAGATGAATGGATGCAAACATGCGAACATATAGATGCCAATTAAAACATGCCCTAAGCTAACCATCATAAGCTGGTAAATAAAAGGGAGAAAGACGTGGGGTTAGAAGACATGCACACACTCACGCACACTTATTACAACATTGCCCTCTCTCGGAGGGTCCGAATAAATAATACAGAATCGAATGAACTAACTATTACACAACACTAGCTAATTAACAAATTTAACTAAGTAAGCATGTAAACTAAATGAAATAGACTGCCTCAGCTCTGTTTTGGATGACAATGGATGCATGCATGCTCGAGTCGCCTTGTCGGGAAATCCATCACGATGCCCCGATTTGCCTCTGTTTGCAACTGCTCTCAGGACCTTGCACCAAGCTCCAGAAAGCTGAAAATCCATAATGGGGACCTGTAGAAGGGCTGCCGACTAGTTTTTGCTGCCGGTTCCTGGTTTGCTGCAACAGAGAGCAAGAAAGGGGCATGGCAAAGTATTTGCAACACATGTATGCACAAACACCCTCCCTATCATTACATAAGCTCAAGGGAGTATAGTTCTCGACTCTCGGGCCACCAATCACGCATCTCGATGCATGATGGCCGAGAGGTCGGATTGCACGACTCAATATGAAATGAATGCACATGTAAACACCTAAAGCCAACAACTTTATCATGGATAGTCAGGAGTGTCGGTGACCAAGAATTGAGGCACGTTTCGTCACTTTGAGCACGAAACGTCCCTTGTTTCCCATGTTTGGACTAAACCCTACTCCGAACATAATGCAACAAAACATGGCATACACAATGCGATGCAACTCAAGCATGCAAACATGCAAATGCAACTACGTGGCACACTCAATGCAACCATAGCATACGTAGTGCAACTAACAACACATCATATGCAATGAAAGGAATAACCTAGCATACACAATGCAAGGAATAACATGGCATACACAATGCTCAATACTAAGAACTAGATGGCATACTCAATGCACATGGATTATATGGCATGCATACACAATGCAAGATGGACTTAAACCAAGATGGATGGGCCTCGGCCACACCCAAATCAGCGGCCAAACATGATGAAAACAAGGCAATGACACACATACAAGCATGCACAATGCAAGGGCTTCAAGCCAAGGCACAAGATGTAACTCTACAAGAGCATGGCAAGGATGAAACAATGAACACAATGGCATATATTCCCACTCTGAAATGGCATACTAGATGGTCCCGAATCATGCAAACAACTCACCTGATGCATGTTGGATGGCACAATTACCGAAACTAGTGAAGTGCATTACATTAGAGGTATGCAAAGCGATGCCCAAATGACCAAACCAACCCCAAACAGTCCCTATGTAGACCCAAAAAAGTGGAAAAATGGACTAAAATGATGGCTTGCAATGCACAAAAATGAAGCTTATGCAATGGCCCGAAAATGAGGCAAACAAGCACAACTCTCGAACGCATTTAAAGAGTGGAAAACATGGGAATATGGCACAAGTATAAGCTTTGAAATCACATATTCAATGATGCCAAAACATGAAAACCACTCAAGTTAAGCATGCAAGAGGCTTCAAAATTCGAAGCTAGGCAAGGGTATTACACTACAAGCATGTATGACAAGCATCATTCGACCACGAGACCTTAAAATAAAGCTAAGGCAGCCCAAATTATGAATAAAATCAGTTTAGAACATGGCCAAAATATGCTAGAATCAAAGGCCAAAACAACACGCAATATAAGCTAGTAAGCATGGTTTATACTACAAGCATATGAAACATTCAAGAGACCACTAGACCAGCCAAATACAGAGGTATGACATGCCAAATAAAGCCTAAAAACCCACTGAAACATGATCAATGCATACAAGAATGACATGCTTCTTTGATAAGCTATGAAGAGGATTATTCTACACATGCAAGGGGCACACCCAAGGTGACAAAACCAACTTTGAACAAAGCCTAGGCAGGTCCTAAAAACCACCAAAAATGGCCTGAACCAAGCTTGGGATGCATGCAAATATGGGCTCCTTTGTAAGGCCAAAAATGCTAGTAAACAAGACAACAAGAGAGAGGATCACCCCTCTCTGATTTTGGACCTCAAAACAGCATGCTAACCACTGAAAATCCACTGGATTTCAGTGGTCAAAAGGCCAAACAAAGATCAATACAAAGGCCTTAATGCATGGCTCAAAACAAGGCAAAATGAAGCATGCAAGATGGTAAATGACCCCCAACAGCAAAATGACCTTAAACAAACATCAAAAGGACCTTAAAATAAGACTTTTTTTAGCTGACAACAAACCTCAAATATACATGAAAATAAGGCTAAGATAAAGATCAAAATAATGCTCAAAAGAGGGAAAAAGTGTTACCCTTGTAGCTCAACAAAACCAGCAGCCTTCTGGACCAAAAACTCCACCTTTGAGACCTCCCAAGACCCTCTCAGAACCTTAGGTTGATGGTGGAAGTGTTAGGCTATAAGGTGTGGTGTAAAAGGGTGAAGAACCATGCACTTTAAAAGCCAAAATAGAGAGATATAGAGGGAAGTATATGCATAAGCCTTAGACAATTTTCTGAACCTCTCTAAAGGTGAGCAAGGGCCTCTCTTATAGAGATACAAGGCCAAAGCTTCTTCAAGAAGCTAAAAACAAGGGCCAAAGATCCTCCATACACGTGTATGGAGGATACAGTCTGTGCCTTCCAGCTGGCACAGCTGGCAACAACTCACAGAGACAAGACTGGAGGGAGTAGGCCGACTAGTTCAGGTTGTTGGCCGACCACTTTACCTGGTCAGCCGACCAGTTCAAAAGGGTCAACTCAATAAAAGGTGGTCGGCAGGCCCATTTGGCGGTCTCCCAACTGAATGCAAGCCAGTGGTGGTGTGGGAGACCAGTAAATATGGCTCAAAGACCAAGGAGACCAGCTCCCTGGCAAGAAAATCGGCTGGCGGGAGAAAAGTGGTGTCCAAGGAGAAAAGGTGGTCTCCCACCCTTGTACCACCTCCCAAACAATGAAAACAAGGTCCATGCAAAAAATGAACCAAGACGGATGCAAAACGAGGGTTCGGGGGTCAAAACGCGCAGCCGGGCGCCCCGAAAATAGGCTGTTAAGCAACGAAAGTGGCGTGCGACCACAAAGGTGGTCTCCCGGGCCACAGTGTCCCTCTTGATGGAGGAAACAAGGTGTACCTCAAAAATCGGGGCAAACGGAGAATGTTAAGCGGTCCCGAACCAAGGCGCATGACCGACGGCCCCGAAAACCGGAAACTGATCTCCAAATGGGAAAGTTGGCCTACGACCGTGAAAAGTAGCCTATGGCCACTGAGAGATGGTCTACGAGACCTCTTCCTCCCTTCGGGAAGAGAAAACAAGACCTGGTTTGCAAACCGAGGCAAAGCACAAAAGGGTCCCGAGGTCCCGGGTAAGGCTCTCAGCCGAAACTCCGAAATCTCAGAATGAGCACAACATGCACCATCACCGACCGCTCAATCGATGACGTCTGAGTCTTAAGGTCGGTCAAAAATGGGGTGTCTACAGTTGCCCCTCTTTGACAGAACTCGAAAGTCATACGTGACGGGAGTGAATGTCAAAACCCAGAGACGACCCATTTTTGATAAGGCCGAAGACTTAGACAAACAGGCGGGATAAGCAAGAGATGTGCCCGCAGGTAGGGGCAAAATGTAAAGGGGGATGGACAAAGCTGAACATAACTTATGATCATGCAAAGCACGCTGTAATGAAGCAAATATACACAATAAATGCAACAGTTTAAGCGAATGTTATACAAATCAAACTACATTTCATGCAGTAAGAATCATGCAAAGAAAGCTGTAATGAAGCAAATATTCACAATAAATGCGGCAGTTTTAAACAAGAAGGCAAATCAAACTACATTTCATGCAGTTATGATGTAAGAGAATTATACAACTCTCGTTACGTCTCACACGGAGAATACAATACCGTCCGGTTCGTCTGGTCGCACCAACTTCAAATGAACCGTACGTACAATATCGCGTCTGCAAAAGAGAGAAACTTAACAGGCACAACATAGTTAGCAACATATGTTCAATGCTATATCGAACTCGGACAGACATGATGCCGATGGAAAAGTGCATTGCAATGCAAGAGAAATGTGCGTGACGACGCAAGTTGAGTATGGATGTATGACAATGCCAATGAAATGTGCACAACAATGCAAGCAATGTGCATAACAGTGCACGATAAGTGCAACTTCAACAGCAGGTTTGAAACAAAACGCTGAGTAAAGAAATGCAAGCTTGAAGAGAGCATCTCAAATGCGACCTCCGATTTACCTCTCAGAGGAGTCGCAACGTACTCAAAAAGGATACACCTTGCTCTTGGTGAGTAACGACGAGCCACACGTCGAAGACTTGAATTAAAGTTCTGATGGAGGCATTTCGCGTCGAAAAGTGCACTTTTCTTGTACTTTCTTGAGAGCCGGGGACTCCAATCACCACCAAAATTTGCAGAGAGAACAAAGAGACATTGGAAACCACCCAGGAGTGCCACCGACCACCTAGGGAGGCCACCAACCAGTTTTTGTTCAAGGGGTGGTCGGCCAACCACAAATTCTGGTCGGCTGACCACTTTGCTAAATTCGAGGCAGTTTTGTCTTTTCATGCTTAGATCTTTAAGTTCACTTGGCCAAATCATTTGAGCTCACAAGGCTGAAATCAGTCCCTCTTGCTTCCTCGCCATTTTTTCCCTCAGATCTGCACTTTATACGCGTTTTCCCATGCCCCACGCAAAGTTGTTTCGCGAAAACTTTCAGTTCTCTTCACTTTGAACCGATTAAAATTTGATTTCGGAGCTTCATTCTCCATTCTCACCACTTGAGGTATGTTTGTCTCGAAATTTAGAACATTTTCTCGGGAGTTGACTTTTGCTGACTTTTTCATTTCCCGAGAGTTGATTTTTGTTGACTTTTTCCAATTTTGGCTCATTTTGCTCATTTTGGCTCATTTTTACAGATTTCTTCAAATGGCGGGTCATTTTCATCACGGTAGAGGTGCTCCAGGTGCCAGGGGTGAGCCAGATCATGTCCTTGCCTCTGAGGGTTCGGCCTTTCGATCCCGAGAGGTACCGTCCTCAGGAGCACGTCCTACCTCCCGCCACTTTCTACCATTTCACTGATTTTGATCAACGAGCACCCGCGAATCTTCTGCTACGAGAGACGGAGTCTCACCTCTCTCACCAGGCACGAGAGGTATGTACTTCATTTTTACATTCTCTGCAATGTATTCTGCATTTCTTGCGCATTTCCTGTTTTCGCTATATATGTTCATCTACTTGTTCTGAACACATTCACACATCATCCGGTCCACCTGGCACACAGCTCATGTATAACCAGACTTCGCTCGTTTTAGCACACAGCTCACAACACAGAATTCTGTTGAATTGGCACACAGCTTGTTCTAAACACTCAGTCTATAACACAGTATTTTGTTTGCATTTTTGAACACACAGCTCAAGCACTTGAATTTCTGAACACGCAGCTCATACTTTTGTCGTGAACACGCAGCCCACATTTTTGAAATCTGAACACACAGCTTAAACTTTTGTCGTGAACGCGCAGCCCGCATTTCTGAAATCTGAACACACAACTCAAACTTTTGTCGTGAACGCGCAACCCCCATTTTTGAAATCTGAACACACAGTTCAAACTTTTGTCGTGAACGCGCAGCCCACATTTCTGAAATCTGAACACACAGCTCAAACTTTTTGTCGTGAACACGCAGCCCACATTTTTGAAATCTGAACATACAGCTCAAACTTTTTGTCGTGAACACGCAGCCCAAACTCTTGTAATCTGAACACACAGCTCAAACTTTTCACTTCTGAACACGTAGCTCATACTGAACACACAGTCCATTTACTTCATTTGCCCACAGCTCATACTAAACACATAATTCATTTACTTCATTTCTGGACACGCAACTAATATTGAACACACAGTACATTTTATTTTTGAACACGCAGCTCATACATTTCATTTGCAAACTGAATACATCTGTTAATTCTGAATGCAGGTATCTTCTCGTTCTGCACGAGGCTATGGCTCGATCGTTGCAGAGGCTATGGTGAGGGAGTGGTATACAGAGCTCCCAGAGACCATTTGTCATATGGTTGACGAGGCAGGGTTTGGACCCTTCTGCGCGGGGCTATCACGTTACCTGGCGAGCAGGACCTTGATGGGGGGCACTTGTGGAGAGATGGTGGGACACCACCAACTCGTTCCACTTTTTGGCTACCGGGGATATGACGATGACCCCGTTTGACTTTGCCATGCTGACTGGCCTTGATGTGGCCGGCCGACTGGTTCCCTACGACGCAGACATGGGTGAGTGAGAGGCGGCTTGGATTCATCTACTGGGAGCCCGCCCGCCGATTGACAGATCTTCGGGTAGAGTCAGGTACACCTGGTTTCCCGTGCAGTACAGGGGGTCTTCGCCTGAGACTCTCGAGGAGATAGAGCAGTACGCTTGAGGGTTTTTGATGTTTCTCCTTGGGACCACTTTGTTCTCCGACAGGGGGAACATAGTTGGACTGTATCTGCTCAGTGCTTTAGTGGAGCTATCGCAGGTCAGCCAGTATGACTAGGGTGGCGCCGGCCTTGCTACCCTTTACTGTTACATGAGTGCGACCTCCCGCGGGCGGGGGAACATAGTTAGTGGCTACTGGAGAGCCTGGGAGGTACTTTCTGCCCTCTCGATTTACATTCTTGTTTTTTCATTAGTTGCACACTGCACACGGCACACCTTACATTCGGCATTCTACATTCTGCACTCAGCATTCTGTATTCATATTATGCATTCAACATTCTGTATTCTCTGTACTCTCTGTACATTATGCATTTTGATTGCTATTGCCCTGTTTTCCACAGCTATGGGTTTACGCATACTTTCCGACGCTAGCCCCGGAGCTCGAGATGGCGGTGCCTCTTGTGATTCCTTACTCTCACGTATTTGAGGGCCGGTGCCGGCCGAGGGTTCGGGAGACTCTGCCCTACCTGCGGCAGTTCTTTGATACGGTACGGGTGACCGAGGTAATTCAGAACTCTCAGTTCTTCATGTTTTCAGCTTTGATTCATCTGGCATATTTACGATATCTAATCAGCTCATGCACTGGTTATCCGCAGATCATTTGCCAGCCGTGGGCGCCCTTGGGAGGAGATATGCATTTCCGATTCCTTGGGGGGTCAGGCCTCTTCTCTGTTCAGGACTTTATTCGAGGGGCTGGTTAGCAGGGCGTGGTTTATGGGGGATCGCTTCATGCATCAGACGGTGGGCATCCCTGATCAGAGGATTCCTTCAGCACCTCCAGAGGACATGCGGTCCACTGAGGGACTTACTCCCGAGGAGGTCGATGTCGCTATGTTAGGCACTGATGCGATTCTGCACACGGAGGAGGGGGAGTATGCGACTTACCGCCATACGTACCTGATGCCCCCACTGACAGGTATCTGTACTCCTGCGAGGAGGGCTGCTGGTGCATCATCGTCAGCTCGAGCCCGGGCTGCAGATGCTCCTTCGACTAGCAGGGCTGGCATATCGTGGAGTGGGGCTAGACAGATTTCCCCAATTCCCCCGACTTATCAACACGCTGGGTGGCCAGATCTTCCGACCGAGTTGACAGGATGGCGATACGGGACATCTTACCCGATCCCATTGGAGCCTCCATTGCCTGATCACCGATATGTCAGAGACCCTGACTCGCCACCGGTATGCTTTACAGTTTTGATTTATCATTCAGATATTTAGACATTCATTCACTGATGACTTGCACTTGCATCTGCAGCCTCCAAGCGAGTACATGGATGGATTGCTCGAAGTGATGGCCTCGCTCGAGGGCATGGTCCTGCGGAGAGAGACGCAGCTGTTCATCGCCGGTGTTTCGGTACTTTTTAATTTTCTTGCATTTATCAGACTTCTGATGACATGCTGAATTTGACCATTTCACTGCATTGGTTGACTATATGTGTAAAGCACATCTGACACACACCACATTCATATACTGTATTTGCATACACCCACCCTATGTAGCCTTCTTGTCTCTACATCTGCTATACCTATTGGCTAATGTATTCAAATTGTCTTCTTTTTCAGATGCCACCGCTACAAGCTGGGCCATCCCGGCCTTCTCGTGGAGCTGGGAGAGGGGATTCGACTCGCAGTCGAGGCAGGCGTAGAGCACCTATCAGAGATGATGAGGAGTCCAGCGAGGAGGAGGAGTCTGCGCATCCTCAGTCAGAGACATCTGTAGGCAGAGAGGATGAGTCTGGTTCCGGCTTTGAGAGCGGAGGTGATGCCGAGGAGGATTCCGAGGACGGTGACTCCGATTCAGATGGTGATGGTGCAGAGGTTGCTCAGCCGAAGAGGATGAAGAGGGCCTCTCAGTCTTGCGCTTGATAGCACTGATGTAGATGTTCCTGCTTTATTTTCCTTTTTATTAGTAGTTGTAGCACATTAGCTTAGGCAACAGTTTTATTTTCTTTAAAACTTGTACCTTTTGCAAGATGTTGTAAAAAGAAGTTATGATGGAATGAAACGGCTTTTTGTTCAAAAAGTGTTGTACTTTGTATATCGCATCGCATCGCATCATTTTGCACAGAATGAGATTGAATGGAAATTGAACATTGTACATTGCCAGTCAGGTAGTGAACCGATGCAACAAACTTGACAACCTAACTCACTAAGCAATAACAAAACCTTAGCAAGTTTACAACTCGATAAACAAAACACGACAATGTTGATAAACAGAGAGTAACAACTCGATGTACAAAACTCGACGACTTGATAAGCAAACTTAACAACTCGATAAACAAAACTTAAACAACAACTCGATAAATAAAGAACAACAACTCAATAAGCAAATGCACTTTGGACAAACCGGGCGACGGAACGCACCCGAAACAGCGGTAGACTCGGACCTTCAACACTCCCAACACATGGAAATGCTAGGAGCTCCCTTCTAGAGACTAGGAAAAGACAAAAGACCAACTTTCCTCCATGGCCGACCACCAGAGAAGGCTGGCCAACTAGCTTTCTGCCTTGGAGACCAATGGGGTGGTCGGCTGACCAGAAAAACTGGCTGGCCGACCAGAAAAAGTGGTTGGCCAACCACTTGGCCCCGGCGACCTCCAGATTTTCGACACGTGTCCTCCAAACAGTGCCTTATCCTCTATAAAAGTTCCAGCTT
Source organism: Camellia granthamiana (assembly GCA_036172215.1). Classification (NCBI taxonomy): domain Eukaryota; kingdom Viridiplantae; phylum Streptophyta; class Magnoliopsida; order Ericales; family Theaceae; genus Camellia; species Camellia granthamiana. Next base: position 54,020,747 of record CM069908.1, on the reverse strand, counting down.
TGTGGTTCTTTCATTCCATCTCAGTTTTGCATCAAAATGGAGGCATTTCTCATCAAAAATCTCACAGTTTGGATTGCTACGTTAGACGGCTCGGAAAAGTTGAACTTCCGGGGCTTTAGCATAAATGCACTATTCACACTGAGTCGCACTCCACTGCATCTTCCGTTCCTCCATGCCGCGGTAAAGTTTTGGAATCTGGTAACACATGTCTTTAGCTTTGGCAGGCAAGAGGTGTGTCCTACCTTCGAAGATTTCCAAGCTTTGATGGAATCCGAGCACAACGAAGAAATCTTGCCCCAACTTTGCTTCGGCCATGCCCAAGCCTGAGGGCGAATGTGTGGGCTCACTATGCACGACGCTCGATCTTTGACTTGTGGTGGAATGCTGGATATTTTGAGTTTGATTTGTCGATTTTTTGATTCCGGTGACCGTGGTGACCATCATTGGCAAGGCTTTCGGCGACATGCCCTTTGTTTGTGCATGCTATCTCATTTCTTGCTTTCCTCAGGCTCCAGAGGCTCTAGTGTCCGTTTGATCGAAGTTGCCCAAGGCTTGAAAGAGGGCAAGAGCTGCATTGCCATGACACTGGCCGAGACATTGATGGGCTTGGACGCTTTCCACCACCGGGAGACGACCAGATTCGCAGGGAGTCCACTACTGCTATAGGTAATGTTTCCCACCCTGTCTGACATATTTATTGCTCACATCACTCGGCCGTCAGGCTCAATTTTTTTTCTCTCAAAACCCTTTCCTCATTTTTCTCTTATCGTACATCTCTCTATTCTTTAATCTCTAATTTTTCATCCCTCCCCAGGTGTGGTTGATGGACAAGTTGAGAGTAGTGGACTCCTGTCCGACATACTCAGCTCGTGGCTATTGCTTCTGACGACGTCTAGTTGATGCCCTTAATGAGGGATGGTGGTTCAATTGGATGTGCAGTTTGTCCGCAGATCGCATTGCTTGGTGTTGTCCTTGGCTCAACCTACCGGCAATGAGTTACAGCATGTCCCGGCACACTGGGATTCAGTTGATTGGCCTGACACACTGTGTGTTCTACTTTTCTTTCCGGTTCTAGCGCCAGTTCGGCCATGATCAGATTTGTCCGGCAGAGGGGATAGAGTACCCCGCTGCATTTTCGGTCCGAGGCGCACAGCTAGCTCGGTATGCCACGGCATGGAGGATGAGAGAGCTTCTGGCCCGCGCTCCCACTTTCAGTTACACCCTTTCTGATGAGTGCATAGATTGGCTCAATGAAGAGGCACATATTGGGCCCAGCTTGGCATCAGAGGCTTCGACCAGCTCTGGGAGGGGACGCGGGAATACCTGACTATGCCCTTGATTTATTTTCTTTAATCAGAACTTTCAAGTTTTCTTTATGAAATGTAATAAAAAGCAACTTCAATTTGTATTCAAGAGTAGGAGAACTCTGTACTGAAATCAATATAATTGAAGGTTGTGGGGTACTGAAAATTTCCCGTTTGGTACAAAAATGGTCTGAGTTGTAAAAAGATTAATTTGAGCAAAATCAACTTTTATTAAAACTTTTCAAAACCATTTTCGATATGGATCAGAACTGGACACGCCTGAGATCTACCACTGAGATACACAACCCCGGATCCTAACAACTGGAAAGTTGCCCCTAGTCTGAATAGCACTGCACTGGAGATCACAACTGTGATAACCCTGTCCCGAATTATGTTAATTGGTCCTTATTATGCATATGATTACGTGTTTGATATGATCTTGTGTGCCATTATGTGAAAATGTGTGATTTTGAAATTCTATCTGTTCACCGTAGGAATATCTATTTAATTGTCTGCTTTGGAAATTAAATTGAAGGCCTTATCGGCCACGAAACCCCGAGATTGATTACGCCATTGTGATTAACGTAATTTTTAGAGCCTACAGTGAGATTTAATTGAAAACTAATTTGGATCGAATTAAATAGATTAAATTGGTGCCTTTGTGCTCAAATTAGTTAATATTTATAATTTTGGTTAGTGGGACCCTTATAAAAGGGCCTTATTATATGTGATTCTCCTCTTATATCATTTTGGCTGGCTTTCAACTCTAAGAAGAGAGAACTGAACTAGAGGGAGAGAAAGTGTAGGAGAATCAAAGTTTGATCTTGAAAGCTTGGGTATTTGAAGTCTAGTTCAAGAATTAACCATAAATTGGGCTTCTAGGTGAGCAATTGATTCTTGAATTCATGAGTTTAATGTGTAATCTTGTGTGTTCAAGGTTTGTTTGTAACCAAGAACATGAGTTGAGTTGGTTTTGTAGGAATTAAAGCTTGTTATGTGCATGCATGTAAAGAATACCTATGGAATCACAAAATCTATCATGTAAATTGTAAATTATGAGAGATTGGAAGTGTAATCCCACATGCAAGTATGTTTTTGTTGAGTTTCATGGGAATGAGCACTAATTGCATCATTAGAAGTGAAAATGAAAGTCAAAATGGGCATGCATGTTGTTTGTTAAAAACGGGAACCTTGAATGCATGAGTTTGAGTTTAATTGAGGCATGCATGTGATTAAATTGTGAAATTGAGCTCCATGATGATGTATTTTAGTGTTGGTATCATGTTAGTATATGTATATGTGAAATTTGGGCCATGGCATGCAAGAAATGTTGGTAGGAATGTTGGATTCGAGCTTAAGAACATTGCTGGAAAATCCAGAAACTTTGATGTCCGCTCGAGCGGGGGAACCGCCGTTCGAGCGGGGAATTCGAGCTCCCTGCATTTTCTTGCAGGCTAGGTGCCCGCTCGAGAGGGGAAGTTCACGCTCGAGCGGGGAGCTATGAAGGATGAACTTCCGCTTGAGCGTCAGAGTTCACGCTCGAGCGTAAAAATGGTACAACCAGCACTTTTGCAGACCTATTGGGTCCGCTCGAGCGGGGGTGTCCACGCTCGAGCGGGGACCCTATTTTCTGAAATTTTGTTTATGCATTCTATGTTCCGTTTTCCATTCTTTTTCACTTTTAAGTACTATTAGGCATCCATTGAGAATTGTAATTGAGTTAAAGAGATAAGAATGAAGCCTAAAGAGGAATATGTGAATTAAGGGACAGATTGAATTATTTGTGACCCATATGTGTTATGTGATATGTAGGGTCAAGCTCTAGGGCAAATCCACAAGTCGATCACTGTGAGTAATATCTGAAATATATTATTGTCCAACTGCTTGCTTCTATGTAAGTTTTGGTAAAGCTCATTAATTTTGAATGGTGGACAAAGTTTGAAATGAAAATCTAAAAGGTTTAAATGCCAGTTTGAAATGAAAGTTTGAAAGGCTGAAATGCCAGTTTGAAATGAAAGTTTGAAAGGCTTAAATGCCAGTTCGATATGACAAGTTTGAAAGGCTTAAATGCCAGTTTGATATGAAAGACCTATGAGCCAGTTTGATACGAAAGGCCTATGAGCCAGTTTGATATGAAAGGCCTATGAGCCAGTTTAATGTGAAAGGCCTATGAGCCAGTTTGATATGAAAGGCCTATGAGCCAGTTTGACACGAAAGTGTAAATGGGCCAGAGGCCGATTGACATAAATGATTGGGCCAAAGGCCGATTGGCATGCATGATTGGGCCGAAGGCCGATTGACATAAATGGTTGGGCCAAAGGCCGTTTTGACACAAAGTTTGACACGCATGAATGGGCCAGAGGCCAGTTTGATATGCAAGTTTGAAAAGGCCAAAGGCCAGTTTGACACGAATAACAGTTTGACACTAATAAATTGGGCCCAAGGCCGTATGATGTGTTTGGAACCGTAGTTACTTAACTTACATATGTCTATGTATGGATGTATCAGCAGAAATGTATATTGGGCCTAAGGCCGTTTGATGTATATTGTTCCAATGTATATTCTTTATTTGATATTATTCACTGGGCTTTCGCTCACACTCATTCATGTGTTTGTAGGTGAGCCAAGACAAGTCCAAACCCAGCCCCAGTGAAGTCTGTATGGAACAACTAAGGTTTTGAAAAGTCAGCCCTTGCGTCTCACGCACGAGACACGTCTTCGCCCTTCTGCCATTCTATGTTATTTCGTTATGTCGGCGAGGACTTTGGTGTACGTCTGTGTATAGATTTATTTTGGCTAGCTTAGATTTGAATGATCCTGTCCGTATAGAACTTTATGTTACCATATCTTCTGTTGTGAGTTATTAACATATGTGTGTATGGAATGTTATGATGTGCATATAAGCACGACTCTATGGACAAAGTTTTAATTTTGCTTCCGTTTGGCCCCTTTACTCTGATGAGTTTTGTCTTATTCACTTTGAGGCCGTAGGTAATCTCGTAATTACTGGCCGGTTATGGCCTTAACCCGTAGGGGCGGGTTCGGGTCATGACAACAACCGAGCTCTTGGACACAGAATAGACAAAGATGGCCGAGCATGATCACATAGACAAAATTGATCGGGGAAGAGTTTATGGCTGGACTTCAAGATGAAGTTGCCTACGTATCCCAAAGATGGGAATCAAGCCTTACGTAGTTCGGCTTGGGTTCACTCGAGTATTTACGCTCTCTTTTTGCGCTCTAACTTTTGCCAAGGCCGCCCTTTGCGAGTTTTCAACCTTGCGAGCTCAGTTTTTGTAATTTCAAATTTTTCATGCTCTAAGTTTTGCCTAGGTCGCCCTTTCGGGTTTTCGGCCTAGCGAGCCTCTCAGGGATAATATTTCTTCAACTTGTCCATGTTGATTGGCTGTGAGAACTCTAGGCCATCTAGGTCCATCAGAACAACAGCTCCACCCGACCAAATAGACTTAATGATGTAGGGACCAGTCCAATTGGGTCTGAACTTGCCCCTAGGGTCGTGGATGGGAGCTCGATTATCTTTGAGCACCAAATCTCCTTCCTTTAAATTCCTGGACTTAACCTTCTTGTTAAAAGCCCTGGCAATTCGTCGTTGATAACCCTGAACATGGTACAGTGCTTTCAGTCTTCTTTCATCAAAGAGCATGAGTTCTTCGAATCTGCTCTGCTGCCAATCTGCTTCGGCTATCTGACACTCAGCCAGTACTCGCAATGACGGAACCTCAATTTCAATAGGTAGAACGGCCTCCATCCCATAAACCAATGAATACGGAGTCGCCCCAGTAGAAGTCCTAATTGAAGTCCGGTAGCCCCATAGAGCAAATGGCAGCTTATCTGGCCAATGCCGGTAGGTTTCCACCATCTTCTGCAGAATGTGTTTGATATTTTTGTTGGCGGCTTCAACTGCTCCGTTGGTTTGCGGCTGATATGTATATGACTTATGAAAAGCCACGTTGTATTTCTCCAACAAGTCGATCACTTCCTTCTTGAAGTGGGAACCATTATCTGAAATGATCTCGTTCGGGACTCTGTAGCGACAGATGATGTTGTTCCTGATGAACTTTGCAACATGTGAAGCCTTCAACACTGCATAAGATTGGGCCTCAACCCACTTCGTGAAATAGTCTATCGCAACCAGAATGTACTCATGCCCATTAGACCCCTTCGGAGTGACAGCTCCAATCACATCGATTCCCCAAACTGAAAAAGGCCATGGCAAAGTCATGTTGTATAGCTTTGACGGCAGAATGTTCATGTGGTTTGCATGGATCTGACACTTGTGGCATCGCCGAACAAAGCCAATACAATCCTCCTCTATAGTGGACCAGTAGTAACCCTGTCTAAGAATCTTTCGAGCTAGCATCACCCCATTCATGTGCGCTCCGCACTCTCCTCTATGGATGGCCTCCATCAGGCGCTTTGATTCTTCGGCTTCGACACACAATTTGTGCATTCCCAGATGACCTCTCTTGTACAGTTTACCCCCGCAGACGATGAACTGAGCAGCCATTCTTCTAATTGCCCTCTTATCTTTGGCATTTGCCCCTGGTGGATACACCTCCTTTTCCAAGAAGTTCCAGACATCGTAATACCAAGGGTTCTCATCTTGTACCTCATCTATGGCGGCAATTGACTCGTAGGCCGGCGCAAATTTCTGTTCGATGATGATCGGATGCATCCGGATTCCAAAAGGAATGTCTATCATAGAAGATAGAGTTGCTAATGAATCTGCAAACCTGTTGCTCTCTCTTAACAAATGAGCGAAATTCAGTTTCTCAAACCGAGGAATCAGCACGCCCAAGGTCTGGTGATAAATTTTCATCTTTTCTTCTTTCACTTTCCAATCTCCTTTAGCTTGAGATACAACAAGGTTCGAGTCCCCGATGACATCTAACCATTTTGCTCCTAGTTCTAGGGCTGCTTCTAAACCAGCAATGCACGCCTCATACTCTGCTTCGTTGTTCGACACTTTGAACCGAAGTTTGAATGTTAGGGGTATAAGGGAATTGTCGGGTGCTATCAGCAACACCCATATCCCATACTCATATTGGTTTGACGCTCCGTCGAAGTACATCGTCCCAAATTCTTCTTCAACATGTAAAATGGCCTCGTCTGGGAATAGGTACTCAACTGCTTCATCCCCTTCCACTGGGTGATCGGCTAGGAACTCCGCTACCGCTCTCCCCTTTACTGACTTGCGTGTCACATACTTCAAATCTAATTTGGAAAGCAGAAGCAACCAACGAGCTAGCCTACCCATAAGTGCCGGTTTCTCGAAGAGATATTTGATGGGATCTAATCTCGAAGCCAACATTACGGAGTGAGCTAACAGGTAGTGCCGCAGTTTCCTGGTAGCCCATACCAAGGCTAAGCAAGCCTTTTCCAGCGGAGTATAACGGGTCTCGTAATCCAGCATCTTCTTGCTCAAGTAGTAGATAGCTTTCTCCACCTTGTCCTCAGACTCCTGTGCAAGCATGCAGCCCATTGTAGTTTTAGTCACTGAAAGGTACAAAATCAACGATTTTCCTGACTGAGGTGGTGACAACACGGGTGGGTTCTGTAAGTATTGCTTGATCTGTTCAAAAGCAGCTTGGCATCGACCGTCCCATTGGAAATTCTTTCCTTTCTTCAGGAGACCAAAAAGTGGTTCACAAGTCAATATTAATTTTGAGATAAACCGTCTTATGAATTGCACTTTACCTAGAAAGCCTCGCACCTCCTTTTCAGTCCTTGGTGGTGGCATTTCTAAGATGGCCATGATTTTGGAAGGGTCGACTTCGATGCCCCTTTGTGTAATCAAGAACCCCAGCATTTTCCCTGCTGTAACACCAAACGTGCATTTCTGAGGATTCAGCCACAACCGGAATTCTCTGATCCTTTGGAAGAACTTTTGCAAGGCGGTGTAGTGGCCCTCTCTTTCTTTGGACTTGACAATCATGTCGCCCACGTACACCTCAACCTCTTTGTGGATCATGTCATGCAATATCGTGGTCACGACCCGTTGATATGTAGCTCCAGCATTCTTCAACCCAAATGGCATCACTCTGTAACAGTAGGTCCCCCACGGGGTGGTGAAAGCAGTCTTTTCCCAGTCTTCTGGTGCCATTACAATCTGGTTGTAGCCTGAGAAGCCATCCATGAATGAGAGCAACGCATGCCCCATAGTAAAGTCCACTAACTCATCGATATGCGGTAAGGGAAAGTCGTCATTTGAACTGGCTTTGTTTAGATCTGTGAAATCCACGCATACCTGAATCCTGCCATCCTTCTTCGTCATCGGAACTATGTTGGCCAACCAAGTCGGGTATTCAGATACCAGCAAGAACCCTGCGTCGATTTGTTTGGTGACCTCTTCCTCTATCTTGAGGGCCTAATTCGGGCGGATTCTTCTAAGTTTCTGTTTAATGGGTTGGGCCTCTGGGTCAAGAGGGATCCGGTGCTGTACAATCTCAGATCGATTCCAGGCATGTCTTCATAGGACCACGCGAAAACATCTTTGAAATCTTTTAATAAAGCGACTAAGCGCTCGCGCTCCTCTGAAGACAACGTGGACCCGATCTGGACCAGCCGCGGGTCCTCCTCAGTACCCACATTAACTATAGTGATTTCATCAACCAGGGGTTTAACAAATCTCTCCTGCTCTTGATCAATTAAACGCTGTAAAACCGGAGGAATTTTTTCCTCATCGTTTTCATCAAAAATTTGAAAATTATGATTAATGCAATAAATCAAAGGCACATAAAAATACTCAGAAGCCACAGCCATTCCATTCTCATTAAGCATTTCCAAATTGTCCAATTCTTCTATTGCAACAGACTCAAAAGAGAAAGAAAAAGACGACCTGGACAGGAATGTGGCATCCGGGTTATCATCCCCAGGAATACCGGACTCAGACTCAATTGAGCTGGAACCTGATTCTGACTCACAAGACTCGGTGGAATCAGATTTCGGCTCACTACCTGACCCAGTGCTGCTTGACAAAAATCCCTCCTCGTACTGCCAGATGAGGGAGGGTGCGACAGATGCATCCAAAATGTTTGACGGTGGGTTCGCAGCCGTTTCATTCCTGATCATAGACACCAAGAGATCATCCCCCAAGCACTCATGGTCGATCAGAGGATCTGAAAGTAGACAAGCCAGTGCTACCCCCATTCCATGCTCAATGCCCTCAGAATCCAGTTCCTTACGCTGCTCAATCTTAGCTGTTGGGTCTGTCTGTTCTGTGGCAACATCATCCCCGGGTAACAGCAGGTCGAAGAAGATCTCAAATCCCGGCAGCCGCCTCTTCTCTGCGTTCAGCCATGGCTCGGGGAAGCCACAGAATGGAAAATCTTCCCCTTCCCGGACGAAACGTCCGTTCAGGGTGCCCTGAATGGGTCGGTCATTAATTCATAAGGCTTCCCCGCCTGCTTCGCTCTGGCTCTCCCGGCCATTTCTTTGCCCTTTCTCACCCTGTCCTCTTTGGTGGGCAGATAACCCAAGCCAAAGGTATGCGGATTATGCGGCACTTTGGCCAACGCAGCAATGCCCTTCCGGCCACTCTTTCCCAATCCCATCCCGGGGATATGTTGGAGCTTGTTCATGAGGTACACTGACTGTGCGCTGACATACAACCCCTCCTTATCAGCCATGATGTTCTGAACAACCCGGGCCTCAGCCAAGGTTAATCTTGATAAAAAGACATCCTCCGTGCCATGCTCGATTTCCAAAACTGGTGTAGACACCTCTGGCGGCGGATGGATTGATGAATTCCCAAAAACTATGGCCACCCCCTTCCCGTGGGGGTATTTCAACATCTGATGTAGGGTGGAAGAGACCGCCTTCACCTGGTGCAGCTACGGCCGCCCTAGGAGTAGATTGAAGGTCGCGGGAACGTCCAAGACATGGAAATCAATCTCGTGTTCTCCCGGACCGACCTGAGTCTGAATCTTTATGGTCCCCATCACTTCTCTGCTAGTGTTGTCATATGCCCTTATCACCTGGGTAGTTGGTACAAAGTCCGCGAGCTTTAACCCAATTGCATATGCCGTCCTCGACAGGCACACGTTAATGGCGGATCCCGTGTCGACAAGAACCACCGGCATCCATTTGTTTCTACACTCCACAGAGATGTAGAGTGGCTTGTTATGATTTGCACCCTCAGGTGGCAATTTTTTGTCGGAAAAAGTCAACGTCGGGGAACCTCCTCCGGAAAGACCAGTCCCACCAGTTGCTCGTGCGTGGTGTCTATTGAGAGTTTAGCTTTGTCCATTGCCGATAAGACAGCTTGTCTATGAACACGCGAAGCCATAAGTAGTCCCCAGATGGAGATGTCTGCTTGTATCTTTTTCAGCTGTTTCAGCACAGCCTCTTCTTCGAGCAATTTATCTTTCTGCTTCTCCGCCTCCTTGTCCTTTTCGGACGCCTCTGGTTGGTCTAAGTGCGGGGGCTTGAAATACCGCCCGCTCCTAGTCATGTGGTCAACTTCGCTAATGTACCAGGTATCATCCGGCTGGTTATTCCCCCAGTCCTCATCGGTGTGGGCAAGACATAGGTCATCGTCTTCCCACCACATGCCATCGGCGGCCGACAGACACCTGTCCGGCTCCGTTGTAACTATCCCTGTACTTGCAGTACTTTCCATTCCCGTGCCCACAGCATGTTCTGTTCTTGCGCACACGGCACGTTCAGTCCCCACAGGGGCTTTGGCCTTTCTGGCTCTCTCAGAATCTTCGATCCCTTCCTGTTCCAACTGTGTCAGTATAGTTTGCTGTTCAACATTCCCTGTATTCAAAATGCCCAAATCTTGAGCGAAATTCTTGGCACCGGCGCTCTCCGGCGATGTATTCTGATCCCCGGCCCTTCCGGCCACAATTGATGTCCTTGCCCCTGACGGGCCCTTTTCCAGTTGAGATTCTTCAACAATATCTGGTTGGTCGTCAAGCCACCCTGTGACCTTTGCTGACTCCTCAAAATCAAACCAGTTAACCATCGTGTCCCCCGGATCTTGTTCGTTGAAAATCTGAAGGTCAACAATGTCTCTTTCCAGAACTGCTAAGTCATCTATCCTCTGATCAAGTCCATCCCCCCGTAGTACACAAATTTCTGCCCACTCCAGCAATTCCACATTTGGCTTAATTTGACCCGCTGACGCAATGTAGCCACTCGGATTGTACACCTCCTCAGCAAAGCTCCCCAATTCCTTAGTCCCTGAATCCACTGTACCACTTTCCTCTGAAATCATCCATATTCTGTCTTCGACAGCCACCACCATTGGTTCGGGTTGGGTTCGGGAGATGTCCAATATGCACAAGTCAGTGCTGTCAGGAAGGAACACCTCCGGCTTGGGTAGGTGAGATGGGGTAATATATATGCTGGGGTCGTATGACATGACCCCGGTCTGGATAAAGTTGATGTGTTTGGGAGGTAGAGCTTGGTTGTGTGGTGGGAGAGGGTTGGTTGTGACATTGGGTTTCTCTGGAGGCACAATCACCCTATTATCAACGAGATCTTGAATCTCATGACGCAATCGGAAGCATTGGTCGGTGTCATGACCGTGCTGTTGGTGAAAGGTGCAGTATTTGGCTGGATTATGGGAGAGGGGAAGTGGATTCGGTAATGGCCGCGGCTCTAGGGGCTTCAAGTGCCCTTTCCTGATTAAAATCCCCAGAGCTTTGGACAGGGGCATATATAATGGGGTGAAGGTTCTTTGGCCTCGAGGTTGGTACTTGGTCGTCTGTGAGTTGCTTCCGGACGCACCGGTGAATGGTGTGGCCGCAAGGGCTCTTGGGGGGGGGGGAGTGGTGGTGACCATGCTTACTTCTGAAGCTCTGATAGTTGCGGCATTGCTTGTGCCTGTATTGGTGTTGCGGTTGAAGGTTCTTCTGGGTTGCTCTCTGTCTTGGTCAATCAGACCCTGTTTCATAGCATCCTCAATTTGTACCCCCATCTCATGTAAATCTGAAAAGGTGGGGAAGGGGAGAACAATCATTTTCTGCATAAGCTTGGGCTGAAGATTACGCACAATCATCCAAATCTGATCTTTGTCAGTGGGCCTAGTGGTCATCATTGAGGCCTTGGCCCTCCACCGGGTTACGAAGTCAGAAAAACTCTCCTTAGGCTCCTGCCTAGTCATCTCGAGATCACGGGTTGTGATCTAGATTTGTGTATTATAGGAGTACTGAGCGACAAAAGCCTCGGCCATCTCATCCCAATTCCTCTTAGCACGCTTAGATGTCTGAACAGCGGCCGAATAGAGAAAGCTTTTGTAGTCTAGTGAGGCCCATCGGCCTTAGTATGTCTGAAAACAGCCGTAGATGCACCATAGGATCACCGGATCCATCAAATCGGTTGATGTGTGGCATCTTAAATCTATCCGGCAGCGTCACGGCTGCGTCGGTATACCCATCCTCAATGTCCGGGATGGACTTCACACCCTGAGATTTCTTGAACAGCTTTTCAAGCTTGCTCACTTTTAATGCCGTGGAGTCCACCTCAAACTCAAAGGGAGAATCCGGTTGATTGATAGGAGTGGGTGCCTTGGATAGTTGAGGTAGAATCGGGGGCGGAGCCGGCCCTGTTGGGATATCTGTATCCTCCTAGACATTCTGGACATTCGCCGTCTCCTTGGGTATTGGAATTCTTGGTGGGGGAGGAGCTTGGTGTGAAGCTGATGCTCTGGCTTGCTGCTGTAGCCGGGTAATTAGCTTTGCCTGTTGGGCCATGACGACGGCCTACTGTTTGGCAAATTCTGCTTAACGAATAGCGTCTTCTTGCATAGCTTTCATACTCTCCTGGAGTTGACGCATCATTTCTTCCATTCCTGCCATACTGCCTTGATCTATCTGAACTACCGGTATGTCTATCTCTGGAGTAGCCTCGGGAATCCTAACCTGACTGTTCAAAGACCACTGATCTAGCAATCTCGGTACCGATACACTGCGTCTTCTCGACCTCCGCCTGACAACCGGGGGTAAAGAATGGAACACTGGTTGTCTGTCTACCAGATCCCCAGATCGATGGAGTCTGCAACCTTTTGTCCAGAGTGCTTGGGGAATATCTGCTTGGTTGGAAGCAATTGTGCTAAACTACCCTAGCAAAAAGATAAATAAAGCATAATAAGAAAATAAACAACTAGAAACAGACAGCATAACGGCTTAAATAAGCACAACACACTGTCGGTATGACAACACACAGTTGGCACGTGTAAGCTGAATATACTGTTCTCAAATACTGGTCATTGTTTCCCAAATCACTGCCCCAAATCTGAATCTGATACCTGCAGATATACTGATTCTCAAAACACTGGTGCCCGCAGGCCTGATGCCCAAACTTGCAAACTGATACATGCATTCCTGCAGAGACACACTCTAAAAGCACATAGCAAACAAGTGAGAGCCAAAAACACCCCTATGGAGGGGTGGGGTTTCCCTGTCCTATTTTGTCAGGAGCTAGGGTTTCACTACGCACACAGCAGTTTCAAACAACCTATAATCGGGTAAGCAACCTGTCATAGTTTGGAATAGTCACTATGGATTCCGAATATGCACTAGGTCAAATGGTAAAAAGGGGTGCCTCGGTAAAAACCGGGGTTTGTGTTCCCATCGTGGCAGAGCCCGTAACCGGTTAGCCTCATGGCACGCTTCTCAAAACGAGCCTCTGGCAAACCGTTCAGGAATAGCAGATGGCAAACACGGTGTCCTAGGCGCACCAATGCAAATGCAATGCAAAGAAACACATAAGTATAATCAAAACAAGATATCATGAGTTTGAGTCAAGTTCTCTAATTCCCCAGTAGAGTCGCCAGAAACTGTAGACGTCCCCGAACGTCCTGGGAGAAATCCCGTTTTGTTCATTAGGCTCACTACAGTTTGGACTCAAATGTCACGGTTCTGAATCTAATCTCGCAAAGTGCAATGCGAGATCGATAAATCACCAAAGAGTCCAAATCCGGCAAATCGTTTTGAAAAACTGATTTTTAGAAAGAAGTGCCAAACATGGACTGCTTTGCCAGATACAGAGTCACCACCTAAATATTTTATTTTTGGAAAATTTAGGAAACCCTGACTCATGCCTAAGGCCATGTGTCCGTCATCACCAAAGTTGCCTCGGCTCGGAAACTTGGGTACGATTGGGGAAGGTTATGCAATGAGCACCCCCACTCGCCCGATCAAAGATCGGCCACTACTAAACATGATATCTTGTTTTTGAAAACATATGTGCTCTTATTCTGGTTATTAACCTAGAATTACTATGTGATGCGCTCAGCAAACAGGTATAGACTAGATTGCCTAAGTTGGAACAATGCATCGCATATCCGTTTGTTTTGAAAATGGATTGAAGTTTGCTACTTGCAAGTAGGCTAAAACACGGGTTTCGACGAATTATTCCAATTCAAGCAACCCAACCTTCACCCACAGGCATTCAGACAGTTATATCACATAAGCACATAGCTTCATGGTAAGCATGCTATCATGGTAATCACTCACACATATGCAAGGATGCTAAAGCATAAACACTCACCGAGTACTCCGAGCCAAAACAGAGTCTAGTTAGTAATAAATGCATAATCCTAGTTCATGTTAAGATGGCTAATGTAACACATGCAAGATGCAACTAAGATAGGCTCGGCTATTCTAAAATGTCATGTGAAATGCAATTTGATACATGTATTCAAACAGAAATTGAAATACAATGCAGTTAGTATGATGCGCCGAGCCCGGTGCATGCAAAACAGATGAATGGATGCAAACATGCGAACATATAGGTGCCAATTAAAACATGCCCTAAGCTAACCATCGTAAGCTGGTAAATAAAAGGGAGAAAGACGTGGGGTTGGAAGACATGCACACACTCACGCACACTTATTACAACATTGCCCTCTCTCGGAGGGTCCGAATAAATAATACAGAATCGAATGAACTAACTATTACACAACACTAGCTAATTAACAAATTTAACTAAGTAAACATGTAAACTAAATGAAATAGGCTGCCTCAGCTCTGTTTTGGATGACAATGGATGCATGCATGCTCGAGTCGCCTTGTCGGGAAATCCATCACGATGCCTCGATTTGCCTCTGTTTGCAACTGCTCTCAGGACCTTGCACCAAGCTCCAGAAAGCTTAAAATCCATCATGGGGACCCGTAGAAGGGCTGCCGACCAGTTTTTGCTGCCGGTTCCTGGTTTGTTGCAACAGAGAGCAAGAAAGGGACATGGCAAAGTATTTGCAACACATGTATGCACAAACACCCTCCCTATCATTACGTAAGCTCAAGGGAGTATAGTTCTCGACTCTCGGGCCACCAATCACGCATCTCGATGCATGATGGCCGAGAGGTCGGATTGCACGACTCAATATGAAATGAATGCACATGTAAACACCTAAAGCCAACAACTTTATCATGGATAGTCAGGAGTGTCGGTGACCAAGAATTGAGGCACGTTTCGTCACTTTGAGCATGAAACGTCCCTCGTTTCCCATGTTTGGACTAAACCCTACTCCGAACATAATGCAACAAAACATGGCATACACAATGCGATGCAACTCAAGTATGCAAACATGCAAATGCAACTACGTGGCACACTCAATGCAACCATAGCATACGTAGTGCAACTAACAACACAGCATACGCAATGAAAGGAATAACCTAGCATACACAATGCAAGGAATAACATGGCATACACAATGCTCAATACTAAGAACTAGATGGCATACTCAATGCACATGGATTATATGGCATGCATACACAATGCAAGATGGACTTAAACCAAGATGGATGGGCCTCGGCCACACCCAAATCAGCGGCCAAACATGATGAAAACAAGGCAATGACACACATACAAGCATGCACAATGCAAGGGCTTCAAGCCAAGGCACAAGATGTAACTCTACAAGAGCATGGCAAGGATGAAACAATGAACACAATGGCATATATTCCCCGCTCTGAAATGGCATACTAGATGGTCCCGAATCATGCAAACAACTCACCCGATGCATGTTGGATGGCACAATTACCGAAACTAGTGAAGTGCATTACACTAGATGTATGCAAAGCGATGCCCAAATGACCAAACCAACCCCAAACAGTCCCTATGCAGGCCCAAAAAAGTGAAAAAATGGACTAAAATGATGGCTTGCAATGCACAAAAATGAAGCTCATGCAATGGCCCAAAAATGAGGCAAACAAGCACAACTCTCGAACGCATTTAAAGAGTGGAAAATATGGGAATATGGCACAAGTATAAGCTCTAAAATCACATATTCAATGATGTCAAAACATGAAAACCACTCAAGTTAAGCATGCAAGAGGCTTCAAAATTCGAAGCTAGGCAAGGGTATTACACTACAAGCATACATGACAAGCATCATTCGACCATGGGACCTCAAAACAGAGCTAAGGTAGCCCAAATCATGAATAAAATCAGTGTAGAACATGGCCAAAATATGCTAGAAGCAAAGGCCAAAACAACACGCAATATAAGCTAGTAAGCATGGTTTATACTACAAGCATATGAAGCATTCAAGAGACCACTAGATCAGCCAAAGACAGAGGTATGAAATGCCAAATAAAGCCCAAAAATCCACTGAAACATGATCAATGCATGCAAGAATGACATGCTTCTTTGATAAGCTATGAAGAGGATTATTCTACACATGCAAGGGGCACACCCAAGGTGACAAAACAAACTCTGGACAGAGCCTAGGAAGGTCCTAAAAACCACAAAAAAGGGCCTGAACGAAGCTTGGGATGCATGCAAATATGGGCTCCTTTGTAAGGCCAAAAATGCTAGTAAACAAGGCAACAAGAGAGAGGGTCACCCCTCTTTGATTTTGGACCTCAAAATAGCATGCTAACCACTGAAAATCCACTGGATTTCAGTGGTCAAAATGCCAAATAAAGATCAATACAAAGGCCTTAATGCATGGCTCAAAACAAGGCAAAATGAAGCATGCAAGAAGGTAAATGACCCTGAATAGCAAAATGACCTTAAACAAACATCAAAAGGACCTTAAAATAAGACTTTTTTTAGTTGACAACAAACCTCAAATATGCATGCAAATAAGGCTAAGATAAGGATCAAAATAATGCTCAAAAGAGGGAAAAAGTGTTACCCTTGTAGCTCAACAAAACCAGCAGCCTTCTGGACCAAAAACTCAACCTTTGAGACCTCCCAAGACCCTCCAAGAACCTTAGGTTGATGGTGGAAGTGTTAGGCTATAAGGTGTGGTGCAAAAGGGTGAAGAACCATGCACTTTAAAAGCCAAAATAGAGAGATATAGAGGGAAGTATATGCACAAGCCTTAGACAATTTTTTGAACTTCTCTAAAGGTGAGCAAGGGCCTCTCTTATAGAGATACAAGGCCAAAGCTTCTTCAAGAAGCTAAAAACAAGGGCCAAAGATCCTCCATACATGTGTATGGAGGATACAGTCTGTGCCTTCCAGCTGGCACAGCTGGCAACAACTCACAGAGACAAGACTGGAGGGAGTAGGCCGACCAGTTCAGGTGGTTGGCCGACCACTTTACCTGGTCAGCCGACCAGTTCAAAAGGGTCAACTCAGTGAAAGGTGGTCAGCAGGCCCATTTGGCTGTCTCCCAACTGAATGCAAGCCAATGGTGGTGTGGGAGACCAGTAAATATGGCTCAAAGACCAAGGAGACCAGCTCCCTGGCAAGAAAATCGGCTGGCGGGAGAAAAGTGGTCTCCAAGGAGAAAAGGTGGTCTCCCACCCTTGTATCACCTCCCAAACAATGAAAACAAGGTCCATGCCAAAAATGAACCAAGACGGATGCAAAACGAGGGTTTGGGGGTCAAAACGCACAGCCGGGCGCCCCGGAAATAGGCTGTTAAGCAACGAAAGTGGCGTGCGACCACAAAGGTGGTCTCCCAGGCCACAGTGTCCCTCTAGATGGAGGAAACAAGGTGTACCCCAAAAACCGGGGCAAACGGAGAATGTTAAGCGGTCTCGAACTGAGGCGCACGGCCGATGGCCCCGAAAATCGAAAACTGATCTCCAAATGGGAAAAGTGGCCTACGACCGCGAAACGTAGCCTACGGCCACTGAGAGATGGTCTACGAGACCTCTCCCTCCCTTCGGGAAGAGAAAACAAGACCTGGTTTGCAAACCGAGGCAAAGCACAAAAGGGTCCCGAGGTCCCGGGGTAAGGCTCTTAGCCGAAACTCTGAAACCTCAGAACGAGCACAACATGCACCATCACCGAGCGCTCAATCGATGATGTCTGAGTCTTAAGGTCGGTCAAAAATGGGGTGTCTACAATAACCAATGATATGTGAATATTCACATCTTGCAAAATATATAATTATGTCCATATTTATATTCCAACACTTATTTCTCAGACTTTCAAACAATGTGAAATGTGAACATTCACACTGATTGACAAAAAAAATAGAAACAACAGCAGCAATAAAATTAGAAATCAATAAATAAATAACTCAATCAATCTAAAAATAAAAAAATATCACCCACATCCTCATCTTCATCATAATCTTTATCATTATCACTATCATTAATAATCTATGCAATTTCATCATTCTATCAATCTAAATCAAACCAAACCCACCTTTGAATAATATGTTTGTAACAAAATTCACTGAATATAAACAGAGTTTCGACTTACAACAATGGAGAAATATAGAGTTTCAAATATAGAGCAACAATGGACGAACACAGAACTTCGAACACAAAGTGACAATGGAGGAACACAAAGTTTCATCGTAACAATAAAGGAATATAATATTGTTTCACCACCATGTGTAAAATAGAGTTTCTAAATCCTACCAAATAGAGAGTTTCAAACCCTAGCACTATGAAATAATACTACAAATGTGAAAGAAAATGATCAAAAAGAAAAACGTGAATAACGGTAACTACCAAAATAGAGGTAGCAACAAAAAGAAAATGTGTATATCCTTTTTCTAGGTAATACATATCAACAATAGACAAAAGGGTATAATAGTCCAACAAACAATATAAATCAAGAAAAAATGATCTCATGGAATAAAAGAATAAATACATAGGACTAACTAAGTTATAATTTTCCTTAGTGGACTTATTGGGTTAGAACACCTCTAAATGTGATTTATTAATAAAAAATCCTAAATAAATCAACAAAGTAAATTATCAAAACCCCAATACCCACCAATGATCTAGACTAGAAGGATCCAGGTCCTATTTTTAAATTGAAAAGTATACAAAGACCGAAAATCTAGGTTACCAAAGTCGATAAACATTTTATTTGACATTGGTGACTTTGGTGAATGAAATTTTCAACATTTGTAACACCGCTCTTGTAAATTAATCTTGGTTTTGAAAAAAATAGTAAAAATATATCCTAAAAGTTTCTAGAAAGATAAATTTTAATTTAGAAGATTACTATTAGCATCTACCTATTTTCTTAGGACCTCATTCTCTTTTATTTTATTTTTTTAATTTTTTTTTTCAGTTTTGTCCAAACATAAAATTTCATTTCTACTCTCATCTCTAACCCTAATTTCCCAAACCCTAACCCTAATTCCACATATTTCTACCATCTCTGGTAGTGACCTTTCAGCTACTTCTGATACCTCTCTAATCACCATTGCATAGCCTTTCGTCGCCGCAGCATCATCCATCCGTTACGACCACCACTTTTAGAACCCATTATTGCCACAACTACCAATCTTTTATTGTCACACTACCGCAACAATGACAGATGACCACACCCTAAGGCTCTCTTTCTCTCTCTCTCTCTCTTTCTCTCTCTCATAGCGGTAGAAGGAGTGGGTAATGGGGTTGAGGTTTCAAAGCTCGACGGGGATGGCTGGGTAACAATGAGGCGACGGTGAAAAGCGACGGTGAGAAAAAGGGTCGACGACGAGGGATGGTCTAAGGAGGGAGTGTGTAGACATCTCATTTTTTACGACCCTTACGATATGGACGTCATTGCTTGCACACCCAATGATGAGTGCATATGCTTGTCAAGTGCTCGAAGTCCTCAGCGGAATGCCACAACTTTGAGCCTTTCAAATCCTATACCCCTGTTGCCTTGTTTTTGGACCAAAACCTTGGATTTTCAAGCCTAGAACCTCTGGTGGTCTGCCGGCCACAGTTGTAGGTTGCCGACCATTGCTTTTGGTTGCTAGCCACCAATGTGGTCTGTAGATATTTTGTGATAGTTATGCCAGCTGTTTGCACAGATGCTTGCATTTGCTCCCACGTGTATGGTTGGATGTTTTTGAGGGAATTACATGTTCCTCTATATATAGAGAGCCTCCCTTCTTGCCATGGGGTTAGAAAAATTTTGATAGCAAAATTTTCCCTCTCTCTCTACAATTCTCTCTCTCTCTCTCTCTCTCTCTCTTGCAAATTTCTTAACCTTTGCCAACATATCCTTCACTTTTACCTATACACTCTTAACCAAACCTCTCCATCTTTGAGTTGAGGTATCTTTAAGCCTTGTTTAAGCTCTTGAGGGTGTGTTTGCTTTGTTTTATTGACTAGAAATTGTCTTCTCTTCAAGAGGTATAAAGCTTTGTCTCTTTACTTGCTTTATTTACTATTTTTCTTGTTGTTTTCCAACTGTTTTTGGGATGTAAAAACTCTATATTTTTGGGTTGAAACTTGGGTTTTAAGGCCAATAAAGGTTGAGGGATGGTTCACCCTTCTTTACATTGTGCTTTCAAGGCCTTTACCCTTGTGTTTCCCACCTTTGCACTATCTTTTTCTGAGCTTTCAAACACTGATTTTCAGAGTTATTTCAGTGGCTAAAATCATGTTTTGAAGTCCAAAATTGGAGGGGTTAGCCTCCCCTCCTTATGTTTTGCTTACTAGCCTAGTATGATCCATGTTTTAGCTTTTTAATCCAGCTATTTTTGTCTTAATTCCAGCATGTTTTAGGACTTATTTAGGACTGCTTCTAAGTGCTTGTTGCATTTGAGCTTTGTTTTGCATGCTTGTAGTGTAATTGTCCTCATGAGTTTGGTGTTTTAGGCATTAGACACCATCTTATTTGAGTTGATTGCATTTATTCATGGCTTTCCATACTTGTGATCACTCTTAATCATCTTTACAACCTCCCTGCCTTCTTGGCTTTTGCTTTGCTTTGCTTTGAAAGTGGTTTCAAACTACTTG
Source organism: Camellia granthamiana (assembly GCA_036172215.1). Taxonomy (NCBI): domain Eukaryota; kingdom Viridiplantae; phylum Streptophyta; class Magnoliopsida; order Ericales; family Theaceae; genus Camellia; species Camellia granthamiana. Next base: position 54,000,313 of record CM069908.1, on the reverse strand, counting down.
TTTGTTTAAGCATGAGATTGAGATGTCATGCTTAATGGTTTAATCCCTTTGGGGGTTCATTACCAACGGTATGATGTCTCTTTCATGCCTAAAGATACTCTTGGTTTGAGCCCTCTTTCCATTAGAGGACTTAATTCACTTGTGGACTCAAAGAATTGAGATGTAATTAAAATGAAGTAATAAAATTGAGACTAAAAAAGGTACAAGATAATAATTTGTTTGGGTTCAATTGGACGTTAATTGAACTCTTGTGTCATTTCATACTCATTAGTGATGAAAACGGTTCAAGATTCATTGTCAACTACTTCCCTTGATCTTTCATGATAGGGAGGTGGTTTTGAGAGTCTTGTTTTTTATTGCATTTATTGAACTTGCACAATTTGGTTCATAAGCCATAATGCAACGAAATTGCATTCGTTGATGGTTTGTGAACCAAGTTCACTATTCCTTTGAGCTGTTCAAATGACAAGAAGGGATAAATTGTGCTAACAAACCCTTAAGAATACACTGTCTCTGCTCTATTTGCTCTCAGTTGCAGCAGGGAAGTTCAGTCATCAGTGGCCGGTAGGCCATCTTTGGTGGCCAGTAGGCCATCATCAGTGGACGGCAGGCCCTCTGCTGGCCACTAGTGCAAAATCAAGCAGTGTTTTCCTGAAGTTAAACAGAATTGGTTTGGAGTTGGAAATCAGTGCATGTGTTCTACTGTACAACAGAGGCATTCAGCAGCAGAAACAGTGGCTTTTTTGGGTGAAAACCGTGCATGCATGAGCATTCCCCGTTTCTCGAGGTGAAATAATTAGAATAGCTAGGCTCAGTGCTTATTTCATGTTGTATTCATTAGTTCATTTTGATTTGTAATTGTAATTAATTAATTAGTTCATTCGGTTTGTAATAATTAGCTAAGTAGTTTAGCTAATTTAATTCATTTTTGTAATAATTAGCTTACCTTTAATAAGTTAGGTAGTTAGCTAGTTTATTCATTCGGACTCTCCTTCATGAGGGTGCAATGTTATAATAATGTGTATGTCTTTCAACCCCACGTCTTTGTCCTTTTTATTTACTAGCTTATGTTGGTTAGCTTAGAGCATCATGTCTTGTTTAGAATCTCTCATGCCTTACATCCACTTATATTGCATGCACCGAGACTCAGTTCATCATTCTAACTGCATTGTTAGTTTAATACTTCTTTGAATACGTGCTTAAACCGCATGCTATTTAATTGATTCATATGCTATGCTAATAGTCGAGCCTATTTAGATTGCATATCGCATGTGTTGCATTAGTCATATTGCATAAGTTAGGATAATGCATTATTCTAACTCTTTCATCTTTTTGGCTTGGAGTACTAGGTAAGCCTTTGCTCGCTTTAGCATATCGCATGTGTGTGATTGTTGCCATGTTTAGCATGCTTGTCATGAGATTAAGTGCTTAATTGATAAATTGCTTGAATGCCTGTGGATGAAGGCTAATTTCTTGAATTGGAATAATTTGAGTAAATGTTCATATGCAATCACTTTTTCAAGTGGTACATATTTCGAAACAATTTTCAAAACAACCATGAATCGAAATGTTCTAATTCTTGCAAGTTAGTCTATACTTATGTGTATGCGCATCACATAGTAATGCTAGCCTAATAAATCGGAACAAGAGCATATAATGTACATAAGATTCATATCATGATTAGTAGAGGTTAATCTTTGATCGGGCGGGCAGGGGTGCTCAATTCATGATCTTCCCCTTTCGTACCCAAGTTCCTGAGCCGAGAAAATCTTGGTGATGACGGACACGTGGCCTTTGGCACGAGTCATGGGTTTTCCAAATTTTCCAAAATATTTAGGTGGTGACTCTATATCTGGCAAAGCAGTCCATTTTTGGTAATTTGATTCAAAATCATTTTTTCAAAAGATTTATCGGATTGGGACTCTTTGGTGTTTATCTATTTCACATTGCACTTGTGAGATCAAATTCAAAGCCGCGGAAGTTTGATACTGTAGGGCTTATTCGTTTTTCGAAAGGGGGCGCGAAAAAGTCGAGCTACAGTTTCTGGCGACTCTATTAGGAAATTTAGAGAACTTGACTCGAACTTCATGATATGAAATTTTATCTACACTTATAAGTTTCTTTGCATTGTATTTGCATTGGTGCATTTAAGTCACTGTGTCTGCCATTTGCTATTCCTGGACGGTTTGCTGGAGGCTTGCCTAAAAGCTTGCCAAAAAGCTGACCGGTCGCGGGCTCTACCATGATGGGAACACAACCCTTGGATCTGAACTACTGCTGTACCATTTGATCCCCCTTTCACTTCTCGATGTTAGGTGTGAGAGGTATATTAGGTAGTCTTCCTGAGGTACCATTTTGACCATTCGGCCTAGTTGCATATTGAAAAGCCATAGAGACTGTTCCAAATTAGGACAAGATGCTTACCCGAATACAGGATTACGTGAAGCTGCTTTGTTTGAATAGCGAACCCTAGTTCCTAATGAAACTAGGACAGGGTAACCATACCCTCTCATAGGGGTGTTTTGGCTCTCACTTAACTGATATGTGCTTTACAGTGAAACTGTACAAGAATGTGCGTATCAGTTGTAAGTTTGGCAACTGTTTTGGGAGGCAGAATTCAGTGTTGAGTGCAGTCCTACATATTTGATTACATCTGTGTGTTGTTAACATCAATAGCTGAGGTGCTGTGCGGTTTTTGATTACTGCTTTCTTTTTGCTTTATTTCTTTTGCTAGGTAGTATAACACCATAGGTTTAGAAATTTTAGATATCCCCCAAGTGCTCTGGACCCGAGTCAGAAAGCATTGCAAAGCCGGAGATCTTGTTAAGGGACAGCCCATGTTTACTTTAGTCCCATCGGTTATAAGACGGAGGAGAGTCCGGCAGAGTTCACCGGTCCACTTTTTACAATAGTCACCCTTCAATTCACCTGCATCCAGTCAGGCTCAGGGACAATCTTCTATATCTAGTCCAGCACAAGATCACTCACCTATTTCGACACAATATCTCCTAGTCAGTATGGAGGAATTGATTCATCATCTTCAGCAAACAGTTGAAACTCTACAGCAAGATGCTGCTCGTCAGGCCGAGGTCATAGCCCGTCAGGTTGAGGTAATAAACAGGCTGCAACAACAACAACCACAGCCAATAGCAGCTTCTGCATCCTATGCACCTCCTACGGGTATCCCAACACCCGAAGCCACTGCCCATATTGCTAATGTCCAAGAGAATCAGGGCAATCTAGCAGAGCTGATCCTACCACAGGGCTCCAAAGCACCTATGTATCAAACTGAGGCTCCATTTGAATTTGAGGTTGACCCAACAGTGCTTAAGGTCAATAAGTTAGAGAAGCTACTCAAAAGAGCACAAGGTGTTAACTCCATCCCCAACATAGAATATGGGTATACCGACTCTGTAGTGACATTGCCAGATCGGTTCAAAATGTCACACATCGATCGATTCAATCACTCAGGAGATCCCATGGTTCATCTTCAACTGTTTTCAGACATCTTGTGACCGATGGGTCTGACTTGGTTGCAGAAGCTGTCTCTCTTTGGCCGTACCATGTCTAGAATAATAACCATATGGTATGCAAAGTTGGAGGATTCCGTTAAACAGAATTTGGAGGAAATGTTCGAGGCCTTTATTGCTTAGTACTTGTATAACACGCAGATCAAGGTCACAACTCGTAATCTTGAGGCAACACGCCAAGAACCAAAGGAGGGTTTCTCAGAATTTCTGACGAGGTGGAGAGCCAAAGCTTCAATGATGACCACAAGGCCTTCCAAGAAAGATCAAATAAAGATGGTAGTCCGCAATCTGCATGGGAAGTTGTTGTAGAAAATGATCGTCCTACCTCTGTTCACATTCACTAAGCTCCATGAGATGGGGGTTCAGATTGAAGACCCCGTGAAACAAAGGCTGATTATAGATAAGAAAGAGCAGGCAAAGTGGCCTTTTGTGCGCAGTTCCAATGCTACCACCAGTGGTAGCACAGCTGTGAGGCCGTCGGATGTGAGGGTTGTCACCACCACAACCAAGACTGCTAATCCCTTCGCCAACACTGCTCCACAAACTTTAGCTAACTTTGCCCGATCCCAGAGGACCTTCACTCAACTCTATATGACCCTATCTCAAGCCATGAAGGTGTTGGTCAAAAAAGGGCACCTCAAACCATTAGAGCCTCACCCACTACCTGATCCTCTCCCACCTAAACACAACCCAGCAAAGTACTGCGTATTTCACTGGCAGCCTCCCACTCCCCCATGTCTGTGTCAAAAGGGATCGGATCGCCCCTTACTCCTAAGCCTGTGATCATGGAAAAGTTATAGGGAGTCATCGTCATCTCCCTGACTGTGGAGAAGCGGAAGAAGTTGGTAGTGTCCCACCACCTCCCTACTAGTGCTCCTAGAAAGGGATGGCTCGCAATGACGCGTGTCGGGCCAGAGAAGAAAAGGCCGAAGCCGGTCTCATCAACAATGTCACGGACTCCATCAAGGAGCTCGTCGTATCAATCCCTCGTTGTCGTAGCTCCGTACCTCTTATAGGCACAGGAAACTCTCTATGGCAAAGAACAGATGAATCAGATGAAAGTACAGTCAGATGAAAGACAGTACAAGAAATACAGTGAAAAGAAAGGTAGGAATGCATGAAAACAGAGTTCATACCTCAGTAGCGCTGGATGAAAGGTGGGAGGCCGGCTCCCTCAGCAGGAGGTCCTCTGGTACATCGCAAGCAAAGTCGCTGAAAAACATAATGCCTCCAGGCGGTAAGATGTGAGTGCGGGGATGATATCTCACCGTATCAAAAGGCCGCACCCTCAATGGTAACAGCTCTGGCTCAAACTCGGGCTCAAACTCCACCTCGAGGCCGGCCACAATGCCCTTAGCCGCCCCGCCAGCCTTGGCAACTATCAGCTTCTTTACCTCTGTAACAGGTGAAAACACATGTGGAACCTTTGGAGGAGTCCCGTCATGTGGAATCTCATATGCCATCTGGAAAATGGGTGAAAAGTGAAGAAAAATGGAGAAAATAGGGTAAACTTGAAAAAAGTCAATCCTATGAGAGAGAAAATAAGAGAAAAAGTCAAAGCCCGGGAAAGTTCATGAAACCCGAGAGAATCGAGGGGAACAAGCCTAAAGTGGTGAAAATCTGAGAAAAAGTGAAGAAATCAAAATCTAATCGGTTCAAAATGTCGAGAACTAAGAGGGTTTTACGAAAAAAGTTTGCGTATGGCATTGGAAAACGCATATAAAGCACGGATCTAGAAAGAGAAAGCGCCTAGAGAGAGAGGGAGAAAGTTTTCGAAGGTGTAGGTGTGAGGGAAATGAAGTATGGGGTGGTATATTTAAAGACGTACGTGCAAAAAGACCAAAATGCTTGAACTGCCACTGGTGGCCGGTAGGTGGCCGGCAAGCCACATCTGTGGCCGGCAATCTAAATTAGTGGCCGGCAGGTGGCCGGCGCTCTCCCTTTGTGGCTGGCAAGTGGCCGGTGGCCTTCCTTTGTGTCCTGATGCTGTTTTGAGTCGTTGTTTCCCAAGAAGTGTAGGGAAGGTTTACTATTGGGTCTAGATTGTTCTCAAAACTATGTTTTGGCGCATGATTTTTCTCACTTGCCAACATGAACAAGGTGTATCCTTTGTGAACATGTTGCAACATCTCCTAGAGGTAAATCAGAGGTTGTCACCAAATATCAGTTTTAGTCGTCTTGTTGAGTTACATATTTATGCTCTTCCGTCGCATAGAATATGCACTTTCACATATATATATGTTGCACACATGTCTTGCATCATTCATGATTCATGCATAGAACATGCTGTTAATTTTTGCATATAATATGCTTTTGTTTCTTGCATAGAATATGCCTTCAATTAAAATCATAAGTCGGTTGACCATCTTGCATGGAATATGTGTTGTCACTATATTGACTCGTTCACTTTGTGCATCTATCGCACACCTTTATCTCGGGACGCATAAAGCGTGAGCCCAAGCAGTTTTTCTTGTATCTCAGAACACGTAAAGAGTAGCCCTGGGCGTGTTTTTATCTTAGGACGCGTGAAGTGAGAGCCCGAGTGGTTTTTCTTGTATCTCAGGACGCGTGAAGCGCGGCCCTGGGCGTGTTTTATCTTGGGACGCATGAACCGCGAGCCCAAGTGGTTTTTCTTGTATCTTGGGACATGTGAAGCGCAAGCCCGAGCAGGTTTTCCCTGTTTCTCAAGGCGCGTAAAATGCGACCTTAAGTGGTTTGCGTTTCTCAGTTTCTCAAGATGCATGAGAATTAACCCTGGGCGGTGTTTTCTTTCCTCGTCTCTTGTTTTGGCATGGTCAGAGTGTGTTTTAGATCTTTTTACAGGGAGCCTGTGTTGGTTTGAAGCTTGAAGCAGCTCATTCATATGTTGTTATCTCATTTTTTTTAACTTTTCGCATCTGTATATTACATTTGTTCTTGCTTATTGCATCATCTTCTATGATCATGAGTTTTCAGAATAGCCGGTTTCGTGAAGCGCGTAAGTCCAGCTTTCAAAGTTTTTTTTCAAGCATATCATTTGCATCTTACCCCAGAACTACGCTGGTTTGATTCCTTGCAAAGGGATACGTAGGCAGCCTGCGAACGCAACCATTTATTTTTGTATTGATTATTTGTCCAAGTCTTATTGCCTTGTCAAAATGGGTCGTCTTCGGGCTTTGACATTCACTCATGTCATTTCATGACTCCGAGTTCTGTCAAAGAGGGCAACTGTAGACACCCCATTTTTGACGGCCCTTACGACATGGACGTCATTGCTTGCACACCCAATGATGAGTGCATATGCTTGTCAGGTGCTCGAAGTCCTCAACAGAATGCCACAACTCTAAGCCTTTCAAACCCTACACCCCTGTTGCCTTGTTTTTGGACCAAAACCTTGGATTTTCAAGCTTGCAACTTCTGGTGGCCTGTCGGCCACTGTTATGGGTTACCGGCCATTGCTCTTGATTGTCTACCACTGATGTGGTCTGCCGACCACCAGTGATGACCGGTCGGCCACTAATGTTTTTTACAGATATTTTGTAACAGTTGTGCCAGCTGTTTGCACAGATGCTTGCATCTGCTCCCACGTGTATGGTTGGATGTTTTTTAGGGAATTGCATGTTCCTCTATATATAGAGAGCCTCCTTTCTTGCCATGGGGTTAGAAAAATTTTGGGAGTAAAATTTTTCCTCTCTCTCTACAATTCTCTCTCTCTCTCTTGTGCAAATTTCTTAACCTTTGCCAACATATCCTTCACCTTTACTTGTACACTCTTAACCAAACCTCTCCATCTTTGAGTTGAGGTATCTTTGAGCCTTGTTTGAGCTCTTGAGGGTGTGTTTGTCTTGTTTTATTGCCTAGAAGTGGTCTCCTCTTCAAGGGGTATAAAGCTTTGTCTCTTTAATTGCTTTATTTACTATTTTTCTTACTGTTTTCCAACTGTTTTTGGACTGTAAAAACTCTATATTTTTAGGCTGAAACTTGGGTTTTAAGACCAATAAAGGTTGAGGGGTGGTTCACCCTTCTTAACACCTTGCTTTTAAGGCCTTTACCCTTGTATTTCCCACCTTTGCACTATCTTTTTTTGAGCTTTCAAACACTGATTTTTAGAGTTATTTCAGTGGCTAAAATCATGTTTTGAAGTCCAAAATTGGAGGGGTTAGCCTTCTCTCCTTGTGTTTTGCTTACTAGCCTAGCATGATCCATGTTTTAGCTTTTTAATCTAGCTATTTTTGTCTTAAAATGAAGTAATAAAATTGAGACTAAAAAAGGTACAAGATAATAATTTGTTTGGGTTCAATCGGACGTCAATTGAACCCTTGAGTCTTGAGTCGTTTTATACTCATTAGTGATGAAAACGGTTCAAGATTCATTGTCAACTACTTCCCTTGATCTTTTATGATAGGGAGACGGTTTTCAGAGTCTTGTTTTATTTCATTTATTAAACTTGTACACTTTGGTTCATAAGCCATCATGCAATGAAATTACATCCGTTGATGGTTTGTGAACCAAGTTCACTACTCCTTTGAGCTATTCAAATGATAAGGAGGGATAAATTGTGCAAACAAACCCTTGGGAATATACTGTCTTTGCTCTATTTGCTCTCTGTTGCAGCAGAGAAGTTCAGTCATTAGTGGCCTGCAGGCCCTCTGCCCGCCACCAGTGCAAAATCAAGCAGTGTTCTCCTGAAGCAGAATAGAGTTGGTCTGGAGTTGGAAATCAGTGCATGTGTTCTACTGTGCAACAGAGGCATTCACCAGTAGAAACAATGGCTTTTTAGGTGGAAACCGTGCATGCATGAGTATTCCCCATTTCCCGAGGCGGAATAATTAGAATAGCTAGCTTAGCGATTCTTTCATGTTGTATTCATTAGTACATTTTGATTTGTAATTGTAATTAATTAATTAGTTAGTTAATTAATTAGTTCATTCGATTTGTAATAATTAGTTAAGTAGTTTAGCTAATTTAATTTGTTTTGTAATTATTAGCTTAGCTTTAATTAGTTAGTTAGTTAGCTAGTTTATTCATTCGGACTCTCCTTCGTGAAGGCGCAATGTTGTAATAATGTGTATGTCTTCCAACCCCACGTCTTTGTCCTTTTTATTTACTAGCTTATGTTGGTTAGTTTAGGGCATCATGTTTTGTTTAGCATCTTTCATGCCTTCTATCCACTTGTATTGTATGCACCGAGGCTTGGTTCATCATTCTAATTGCATTGTTAGTTTAATACTGTAACAACCCCGACCCATGATTAACGTTAATCCATGCTTAAGTATACCTAACAAGTAATTAAGAAGAAATCTTGAGTTAATTACTTGTGCAATGCATTGTTTGTGTTTATATCTGTTAAACGTAGAAAGATCTATTCATGTTTCTGTTTTGGTTTGTGAATTGAAGGCCTTATGGACTTCTGATTCAGAAATTAACTTGATATATGTGTTATTCAGGATTTATAGAAATTTGTAGTAGGTTTAATTGAAATTCAATTTGGAACGATTTAAATAGATTCATTTGATGCTCATGTGATTAGCCTTAATTAACCATCATTAGGCAAGCCTATATAAGGCACCTTTTTGCCTCCACTCATCCCTTTTTCCTTCATTCAACACACTCTTGAGCCTATACACACACACAAACGTGAGAGAGGGAGAACAAGGAGGATATTGAGCTCACCCAAGAGACTTGCTAAGAAGAGATAGAATTGAACCTAGAGATTCAAGAATTAAGTCTCTAGCTCTTAATCTTGGGAAGTCTAGGTAAGGATTCAACCTTTATATTGTCTAAATATGATGTGTAGGACTTGAACTCTAAGGAATTAGGAAGGTTGATACAAGAATCGAGTTAAACTTGAAGAATTGTAACTCAAATCATGCATGTATGCATGTTTCATAGCATTTTAAAGTTGTTTTCAAAGATTTTCCCTCATGCATGTTGTAATTCTAGCATGGTTTGAAGAACTCATAACATTTCTCACCATTGGACCTCCTTTGATCTTGTTTTGGGAGGTTGAAGTTTATAACAGCTCATGGATGTTATGTTTCAAAGCTTTGAGTTTGAATTTTGCACAATTCACATGCTCTTAAACCTTGATTTTGCTAAACTATCCTAAATTCAGTAAGTTTTCCAAATTTACATAAGTTGTCTTAAGTTTTCCACCCAAAAGAACATGAATTTCATCATTGGATTCGAGTTTGGAGCTTGGGAGTGCAATTTGGAAATTCCAGATTTTGCACTTCTGCTCGAGCCGATGACCTCACGCTCGAGCGGCTACCTTTGTTTTCGCATCTTCGCTCGAACGATCAGAAGTTTGCTCGAGCGAGAGATGCATGCTCCCAAAAGTTTCATGTTTTGTAGACCGCTCGAGTGGCAAAAGTTGCGCTCGAGCGAGGAGTTGAGTCTCATGCTCGAGCGACCGTCGAGCGTGAAAATTACATAACCAGTATTTTTTCAAAGTTTACAGACCACTCGAGCGTGGAAGGTTGAGCTGGAGCGGCCTCGCACATGTTTGCTAGTCCACTCAAGCCAAGAAAGCTACGCTCGAGCATGGACTCTATTTGTAGCTCTGACTGAGGCAATAATGCAACAGCAGAGGCAACAACCTTTGCCTCCACAGCCTCCGCCAATACAAGTTGAGCATGACAATAATGACATTATTAACTTGACTCAAAAAAATTTTGAAGATGAAGCCATCAACTTTCCTAGGTGGCATTGAGCCATTGAAGGCAGAAACATGGCTACTTGAAATGGAAAAATTGTTCGAAGTCTTTCCCTGTTCAGAGACTTGAAAGGTTCTTTTGACCACCTATACCTTAAAGGATGAAGCCCGTAGATGGTGGTTTCTAGTTCGAAGCAATAATGAGAATATGACATGGGCTCAATTCAATGCAATCTTCTATGACAAGTATTTCCCTCAGTACTTTCGGGATCGAAAAGTGTCTAAATTCCAAGTACTCAAGCAATGTAGAATGTCTATGGCTGAGTATGAGGCTAAGTTCACTGAGTTAGCCAGATTCGCTCCTCACATGGTGGACACGGACCACATGAAAGCCCCCAAATTTGAGAGTAGACTGGATTTGGATATATTAGATCAAGTAGGAGTCCTTAACCTACCTACGTATGTAAATATGTTAGATAGGGCATTGATGGCGGAAGCCATTTTGGTAGCAAAGAAGCAAACTCCTGTCCCAACAAGTGAGTGGAGGGGCAAAAGATCAGGGTCTAATTTCAAAAGAGGTCGGTCATTCTCAAAGGAGTGGAACACAGGATCTTACAGTAGCTCAAGTCAAAGTAGTGGATCTGTACCAACTTGCTCAGAATGTGGTAGGAAACACAACGGAGTATGTTATCGAGCATCGGGTGCCTGTTTTAGATGTGGTAAAACCAGTCATATGATGAGAGATTGTCCTATAAGGCTCGAAAATACTAATCACCCTGCAGCAAGTTCAGCCGGATCCGCCTTGGCCTAAAAAATGAATACAAAAGCTAACACTAGAAAGGAAACCTTAAGTCAAGGTCATGTATTTGCTCTTGTGCCTGGTGATGTACAAAACACTGAATCTGTGGTGTCAGTTATAATTTCTATCTGTGCTCAGAATGCTTATGTGCTGATTGATTCTGGTTCTACGCATTCATTCGTATCGCATGCTTTTTCTCAGAAATTAACTAGACTGTTAAAACCTATAAACTGTTTGTTATTTGTGTCTACACCGGCTGGGGGTTCTATGATATGTGCTTATGTTTATCCAGCATGTGATGTTGTAATGGGTGAAATGACATTGTATGTTTGAGTTGCTGCCCCTGAGCATTGACCACTTGGATTGTATTCTGGGTATAGATTGGTTGACCAAATATTGCGCTACCATAGACTGTGTAAGTAAATCTATTGCGTTTAGACCACCTGATTTACCTAAATTTGTTTTTACTGGGAATGAGGTAGTTTTACCACCATACTTGATTTCATTTATGAAAGCTTGAAAATTATTAAGAAATGGTTGTCAGAGCTACTTGTGTTATGTGTTGACAGAATCTTCAGGCAATACTAAAATGGAAACAATATCCATAGTCCGTGAATTTCCTAATGTATTTCCTACTGACCTACCGAGGGATTTAATTGATAGGGAGATTGAGTTTACTATTGATGTGGTACCTGGAACACAACCTATCTCCAAGACTCCTTACAAAATGTCCACATCAGAACTGAAAGAATTAAAAACTCAACTCTAAGAACTACTAGACAAGAAGTTTATTCGTCCAAGCACTTCGCCTTGGGGTGCTCCAGTTTTATTTGTCAAAAAGAAAGACGGGTCCTTAAGGCTATGTATTGATTATCGTGAGTTGAATAAAGTAACCGTCAAGAACAAGTACCCATTACCCCGAATAGATGACATGTTCGATCAACTCCAAGGAGCCCAAGTGTTTTCTAAAATTGACCTTAGATCCGGGTATCACCAGTTAAAAGTCAAGGCAGAAGATGTAGAGAAAACTGCATTCAAAACTAGATATGGGCATTATGAATTCCTAGTCATGCCATTTGGGGTGACTAATGCACCTGCAGCATTCATGGACTTAATGAACATGGTGTTTAAACAATTCCTTGATGAGTTTATTGTTGTGTTCATCAATGATATATTGATTTATTCTAAAAGCAGGGAAGAACATGAGAATCATCTGAGAATTGCTTTACAAATCCTAAGGGAAAAGAAATTATATGCCAAATTCTCGAAATGTGAATTTTGGCTTGACAATGTGGCATTCTTGGGACATGTAATCAAGTAAGACAGTATCTCCGTTGACCCACAGAAAATTAAAGCTATTGTGGACTGGCCCAGACCGACAAATGTAACAAAAGTTCAAAGTTTTCTATGACTTGCAGGCTATTATCGCAGATTTGTAAAAGAATTTTCCAAACTTGCTTTACTGCTCACTCAATTGACACAGAAAGCTACACATTTGATTGGACTGATCAAAGAGAGACTGCTTTCTGAGAGTTGAAGACCAGGTTAGTAACTGCACCAATTTTGACTTTGCCTAACGGTACTGATGGGTTTCAAATTTACAGTGATATTTCCTACAAAGGTTTGGGGGTGTGTGTTAATGCAAAATGGGAAGGTGATTGCTTATGCTTCTCGGAAACTCTGCCCTTATGAAAAGAACTATCCAACCCATGACCTTGAATTAGCCACTGTAATTTTTGCTTTAAAATTTTGGCATCATTATCTGTATGGAGTGACTTGTGAAGTACACACAGTTCATAAAAGTTTAAAATACTTCTTTACCCAAAAGGAACTGAACATGAGACAAAGAAGGTGGCTAAAATTGATCAAAGACTATAAACTGCAAATTTTGTATCATCCAGGGAAGGCAAATACTATGGCAGATGCATTGAGCCAAAATCCATTGGGAATTTTTCATGTTTGCTCACTGGCCAGAAGGAATTGTTATGTAACTTGGAAAAGAATGAAATTGAGATTGTGATGCATGAACAGGGTGTAATCTTAGCTGTTATCTTCGCCCAGCCTACAATCATTGAAGAAATTGAGGACAAACAACCGACGAATTCCTGAAAAAGATCATGGATGAAATAGACTCAAAACCAAGGCCAGGGTTTGTACTTGAGAACAATGTGTTGAAATTTCAAAGTCAGCTTTGTGTGCCGGACTATGATGATTTAAGGAAACATGTTCTGACTAAGGCCCATAACTCCAAATTTGCTATGCATCCGGGAAACACAAAGATGTATCATGACTTGAAACAAAATTTCTGGTGGCCTAGGGTGAAAAACTGCATTGCAAACTTTGTGGCTAGATGCGTACATTGCCAACAAGTTAAAGCTAAACACCAATGACCTACCGGATTACTTCAGCTGCTCCCAATACCGGAATGGAAATGGGAGCACATCACGATGGACTTTATCGTTGGATTGCCTCGCTCATCTCGAGGTATGGATTCCATCTGGGTTATTGTTGATCGTTTGACTAAGTCTACCAATTTTCTACCTATTAAAACTATTTAAAATGCGGACAAGCTAGCTAACATATATGTGAATGAAATTGTGAGATTACGTGGTGTACCAGTATCTATTGTATCTGACAGGGATTCGAAGTTTACATCAAGATTCTGGAAGAGTTTGCAACAGGCTTTGGGAATCGAATTGCGATTAAGTAGCACCTACCATCCACAGACAGACGGTCAATTCGAAAAAACCAATCAGACTTTGGAAGATATGTTGCGGATGTGTGTGTTGGACTTCTAAGGGAATTGGGAGACTTACCTTACTTTAGTTGAGTTTGTCTACAATAATGGCTCCTTATGAAGCTCTGTATGGCAGAAAATGTCGTTCTCCTGTCTGTTGGGCTGAAGTAGGTGACAGACCATTATTAGGCCCAGAACTTGTGTAAGAAACCATTGAAAACGTGAAATTGACTCGACAGAGGTTGAAAACTTCACAAAGCCGCCAAAAGAGTTATGTAGATATTCGAAGGAGAGATAGAGAATATGAAGTTGGGGGCCATGTGTTCATAAAAGTAACTCCCACTAAAGGGCAAACGCGGTTTGGGGTAAAAGGCAAGTTGGCACTGAGATACATTGGGCCATAAGAAATTCTTGAGAAAATCAATTTAGTAACATATTGAGTAGCTTTACCTCCGGTGATGGAAAACATGCACAACGTTTTTCATGTTTCAATGCTTCGAGATTATTTACGGGATCCACTCCATGTGATAGAACCGACCTATGTGCTTTTGAAAGACGACTATACGTATGAAGAGAGACCAATGCAGATTATTAACTAAAGAATCAAGAAATTAAGAAATAAAGAAATTCCAATGGTGAAAGTTGATTGGCAGAATCATGGAGGAACCTATGCAACTTGGGTGACAGAGGAAGATATGATGAAAAGATACCCCGAACCATTTCCTTTGGATCCAGTATTCTTTCAAAATGAAGGTAATTCGAGTTTGAAGAACCAAACTCTTTAAGGGGGGAATACTGCAACAACCCCAACCCATGATTAACGTTAATCCATGCTTAAGTATTCCTAACAAGTTAATAAGAAGAAATCCTGAGTTAATTACTTGTGCATTGCATTGTTTGTGTTTATATCTGTTAAATGTAGAAAGATCTGTTCATGTTTCCATTTTGGTTTGTAAATTGAAAGCCTTATCGGCATCCGATTCAGAAATTAAGTTGATATATGTGTTATTCAGGATTTATAGAAATTTGTTGTAGGTTTAATTGAAATTCAATTTGGAATGATTTAAATAGATTCATTTGATGCTCATGTGATTCGCCTTAATTAACCATCATTAGGCAAGCCTATATAAGGCACCTTTTTGCCTCCACTCATCCCTTTTTCCTTCATTCAACACACTTTTGAGCCTATACACACAGACAAATGTGAGAGAGGGAGAACAAGGAGGAGATTGAGCTCACCCAAGAGACTTGCTAAGAAGAGATAGAATTGAATCTAGAGATTCAAGAATTAAGTCTCTAGCTCTTAATCTTGGGAAGTCTAGGTAAGGATTCAACCTTTATATTGTCTAAATATGATGTGTAGGACTTGAACTCTAAGGAATTAGGAAGGTTAATACAAGAATTGAGTTAAACTTGAAGAATTGTAACTCAAATCATGCATGTATGCATGTTTCATAGCATTTTAAAGTTGTTTTCAAAGATTTTCCCTCATGCATGTTGTAATTCTAGCATGGTTTGAAGAACTCATAACATTTCTCACCATTGGACCTCCTTTGATCTTGTTTTGGGAGGTTGAAGTTTATAACAACTCATGTATGTTATGTTTCAAAGCTTTGAGTTTGAATTTTGCACAATTCACATGCTCTTAAACCTTGATTTTGCTAAACTATCCTAAATTCAGTAAGTTTTCCAAATTTACATAAGTTGTCTTAAGTTTTCCACCCAAAAGAACATGAATTTCATCATTGGATTCGAGTTTGGAGCTTGGGAGTGCAATTTGGAAATTCCAGATTTTGCACTTCCGCTCGAGCCGATGACCTCGTGCTCGAGCGGCTACCTTTGTTTTCGCATTTTTGCTCGAATGACCAGAAGTTTGCTCGAGCGTGAGATGCATGCTCTCAGAAGTTTCATGTTTTGCAAACCGCTCAAGCGGCAAAAGTTGCGCTCGAGCGACCGTTGAGCGTGAAAATCACATAACCAGTACTTTTTCAAAGTTTGCAGACCGCTCGAGCGTGGAAGGTCGAGCTCGAGCAACCCCTCACATGTTTACTAGTTCGCTCGAGCGAGGACTCTATTTTCAGAAATTTCACCAAGTGTTTTTCCAACGCATTGTGGCATCCTCATTGCATCCTAAGCATTCCTAGGTCATGTTTAAGACACCATAATGAGGATAAAGAAGTAGAAACACACCAAGACTGAGAAGAATTAAGTTAATGTTTCCGGGTGTGTAATTCTGTATGTATTCGTTTTGTACCCATGTACGTCATGTGCCTCAGGAGATTTGAATTGCCTACTCTATTCAACTATTTGGTGCAATCTGTTATTTGTGAGTAATAACTCTGTAAAGTTATGTTTAACTTTAATTAGTTTCTGATGAGATAAAATGATTAATTTTCTGTAATGCTATGCTTTGTGTGAATGAATGATTGTCCAAGTTTCTGAAATGTACTCGTGGCATCCATAGCATCATGTGATGTTTTGTGTCCCTTATGGGTCATCAAGCGTATCTGTGGGTCATCGGATACGTCTCTGTGCACATGAGTCATCAGAATCCCTTATGGCTGTCCCTTATGGGTCATCGGAATGCCTTCACGGCTATTCCTTTATGGGTCATTGAATTTGTTAACGCTAATGGATGTACCACGTATGATGATATGAAATGTATGAATTCTGATAATAAAAATGAATATGTATACGAACCTGTTTCTAATTTGAAATATGAATGTGCCTAAGACTCTGATTTCTGACTCTGTGATGGACATCATTCATTAAAACCCTTTACTTGGTTATTATTCACTAGCTTCCTGCTCACTATTTATATTATGTATGTAGGTGATCAGGCGCGTGTCCAGGCTCAAAGTTGATGGCCTAGAATTCTGTTTTGTCAACCACCCTTTGCGCTTCCCGAGGAGGTTCTGAATCATGTCAAGTCCCGTGGCCACATTTCGTTTGTATTTCAAAATTTGGTTCTTTTGTTTTGACTATGGACAAGTCCTACTTGTATGTATAGTGTATGAAGTGACGTGTAATTACTATACCTTTTGACGCCACTCGTAAGTTTATAAAAGTTTAAAATTATCTATCCCATGTATGTCTTCACAGCTCAATGGACTATGTATGTTTATATATTTGCTTCTGCAACCCCTAATTACATGAAATTCTGTTAAAAGGCCTTTGGTAATCCAAGGATTACTGGCCGGTTACGATGTTAAACCTATAGGGGCAGGTTTGGGCCGTGACAAATACTTTTTTGAATACGTGCTTAGACCGCATGCTATTTAATTGATTCATATGCTATACTAGTAGTCGAGCCTATTTAGATTTCATATTGCATGTGTTGCATTAGTCATATTGCATAAGTTAGGATCATGTATTATTCTAACTCTTTCATCTTTTTGGCTTGGAGTACTAAGTGAGCATTTACTCGTTTTAGCATATCGCATGTATGTGATTGTTTCTATGTTTAGTATGCTTGCCATGAGGCTAAGTGCTTAATTGATAAATTGCTTGAATGCTTGTGGATAAAGGCTAATTGCTTGAATTAGAATAATTTGAGTAAATGTTCATATGCGATCACTTTTTCAAGTGGTACATATTTCGAAACAATTTTCAAAACAAACATGAATCGAAATGTTCCAATTCTTGCAAGTTAGTCTATACTTATGTGTGTGTACATCACATAGTAATGCTAGCCTAATAAAATGGAACAAGAGCATATAATGTACATAAGATTCATATCATGATTAGTAAAGGCCGATTTTTGATCGAGCGAGCAAGGGTGCTCAATTCATGACCTTCCCCTCTCGTACCCAAGTTCCCAAACCAAGACAATCTTGGTGATGACGGGCATGTGGCCTTTGGCACAAGTCATGGGTTTCCTAAATTTCTCAAAATATTTAGGTGGCGACTCTATATCTAGCAGAGCAGCCAATTTTTGGCAATTTGATTCAAAATTGATTTTTCAAAAGATTTGCCGGATTAGGACTCTTTGGTGTTTATCTATTTTACATTACACTTGTGAGATCAGATTCAGAACCGCGGGAGTCCGATACCGTAGGGCTTATTCGTCTTCCGAATGGGGGCGCAAAAAAGTCGCGCTACAGAGTGGCGGTGGTGAAAGAGGTCACTGGTGGTGAGAGACTGTACAGGTGGTGGTGAGAGGCTAAATGATGGATGACAGTTGCAAGGACGAATTGTAGAGGGCGGACAATGGCAGCGGGTTGGTTGCTAGAGATGGAGATGGCGGATGAGGGTATAGTTGGAGCTGGAGTGCCTAGGTTGGGAGAGTGAGTTAGGGAGAGGGTATAGTTGGAATTAAAGTTGGAGTTCAAAGAGAAAATGGAGGAGACTTATTTAGCTGGGTGGGGGTTCAAAGAAATTGGGAGTCTTAAGAAAATAGGTAGATACTACTAGCTGCCCTCTTTATTTATAATATTAACTAGCATAATACCCGTATTATGCATGGATATAAATAAATAATCAAAAAATTAAATAATAACATAAAAATTGTTTAAAAAATATAAGAAAAATAATTTAGAATCAGTTAAGTTTAAACATATTTTAAATTATTTTTCTAAATTTATGCGTTCAAAGTTCTTAGAAAAAAAATATAAATTATAGTTTAATTGGCAAAAAATTTAAAAAATTGATAAATTACAAAAACTATATTTATGATTAAAAAAATGAATATATTTCGTCCTATGAGTATAATTTGTAATTTTAATTTATTCTATATCAAAGTTCACCCGATAATATTGTAAATCACATTTGGCAATGTTTTAGTTATCCTTTGTCTATTTTGTAAAGCCTAAAAATTTCCCTACTAATGATTAAAAAGTATAATTTATCTTGTGTCATAACTCTCATATTAAAATGGATAATGGTTGGTTTTTGGATTTTGTGGAAGGTGTAATTTTCTCTACAGGAAAAGTGAGATGATGTATCCCTTTTTTTACTCTGCCAAGAGAAACCAAACGTCAGTGATCACCCCCGACTAGGATAGTTCAGGAAGACCCTCCAATGGTCAAGTCAGTATATCGTTTGGCCATAGAAATATAATTTGTATTTATAAGACAGTTCTTAGATTATCTCTAGTCTGTCCCTTTGGTTTTACCTGCTTATCTTTTTATAGTTGCCTGATTCAAATCTCACCCGCTCGATCACTATCCAATCTGAGGGTTTTACTTTTATCTGACTCTAGTCAGGCAAGTTGCCGAGTTGCTTTTACCCTTGATCGTTAGATTTTTACCTTGCAGACAGCTTAGATCATTTCAAATGCTAGTAGCCAACTTGCCAAGTGTTGTACTCATTGGATTAAGTTGATCAGACGACCATGTCGTCTATTAGGTTTGGCCTATGCTTCTGCATTTACTGTCTTTTTTATCTAATCATTCACTACAATAAAATTGGCTTTTTACAACATCGCATCAACGATATACAATAAATGCAAGCTGTAATTTTTCGCTTTTACAACTTTTTTTTTCTTCCCATGTCGTAAATAATATCTTAACCATGACATGTCTATTGTGTATGAGGTTAATGTTAATAATCATAATTTTTTCACGACTTGCAATGTTAGCCGTAAATAATAAAACCTTCTATGACATGCATATTACATACCGTTGATATATCAACTATACACGGCCCACATATGCCAGTTATTAAACATATTTCACTTTTCATAGCGCACAATTTATGTCGTGAATGATATGGTCTAAAAAAAAATAGGCGCCAAAATAAAATATTCTAGCGCCAATCACCAAAAATATATTTTTTTTAAAAAAAGTTTATCAAAATACAAACATAGAAAATTGTAAATGTTGCTATTTAGCAAATAAGAAAGGGTTAGAAAGGGAGACTAGTTAGGTAGTGGCGAGACTTTGGCCTAGAACGATGCTATCTTTTAGACTGGTTCGGCGGCAATGATCAATGATTCAAAGGGAAGGGTTTCGTTCTTCTCTTCTCTTTGCTTTGATCTAGAAAAAATCTCAGTTTGATTCTTGAGGTATGTCAAATTCTCCCCCCCCCCCTCTCTCTCTCTCTCTCTCTCTCACATACACACACACATTCACTCGATTTGTTCCTCCTCTCAGTCCTTTTTGTCCAAATTGTAAATGCATCATTCTTTGTATCTCAATCCCTCTTCTCAGTCCTCTTTGTCCAAATCTAAGGTTATTTGTGATAAAGCATAAGGCGATTGAAATCAATGCCTCAACACTTTGAAGCTATTTTTTGAATCTTTGAAGCTATCTAATATCTATCTATGTTTTTCTCGCATAGCCCTAAAGTTGTTCGACATCAATCTGTTTAGGGTAAACAAAAGCTGCGACTCTTATTCTTGAATAGAGCTTCGATTCTTCTTCTTCTTTAACATAGCTTTGATTCTTCATCTTCTTCAACATAGCTTCGACTTGCAGCCCTAACAGGTTAGTTTTGACTTTTCTTTTTCTTCTTCTCTATTTTCGATCCTTCTATGTTCTTCGATTCTTCTTTTCGGGTTTGAAATTCAAAGTTTTTATGCGAGTATTCTCGCAGTTTGGCCTTAAAACCCAATATCAAGTGCAATTTATATACTTGTAATTTGAAAATACTACTACAAAGTTTGATTTTTATTTTATTTATTTATTATTATTGTCATTATTGAGTTCAAGCATGTGTTGTTGATGAAATTCACTTATCTTTCTACATTTTTTAGTTTTATTTTTTAATTTAACATTGTGTTATAAATTACTTTTGACAAATTTGGTCAGATTTGTTAAGTTGATCCTAGTCCTCCTGGATGAATCAGTATTGAAACTGAAGCTAGTGATCTATTCTATCAGTTTCCTCCTTTTTTTGGCTTGCAGATTACATACACCAGTATAATTCATTGGATTCTCATCTTGATGCTTTAAAGTCATTATATTTTCCTTTTCAGCCATCAAGTTCTTTGGAAGGGTTGACATAGTGATATATTATTGAACCTATATTCTCAATTTTTGTGATACAATTTTAGCTTTCTGAATGTCTTTTAATTTTCTTTTTTTCTTTTTTTCTATAAAGATTGACATCAATGTTATAAACTTATAATTTAGTTAAACATGTCATGAACATATTCTATTATGTTCATTTCACAATGTTAGTCCCTTTTGGGAATTCTAACTCTTTAAGGGGTCTTGTAATTCAAATTCAAATTCAAATTAAAAAGGCATTTATTTCTGTGTATGCTAAGAATTGGAACCAGTGGGAACAAAACTTAAAAAACTAGGTACTGGTTAGGAGGAACGCTTCATGTTATGTTATGACAACGCTCTTGATTTCCTTTTTAATAAATGAAGTATTGATTTTTGAAACCACGATAATTTAATTATGAGTGAAATAAATGCAATACTTGGGAAATATTTCAACAATAAGAGCTATAAAGTTGATCGTAAGAAGAGTTGGTCATTGTCTTTTATTTGGCAATAGATAGGTATACAAGCAGGTGTGTAGACACCCCATTTTTGACTGCTCGTAAGACTTGGGCGCTTTATTCCAAACACCCGATGATGAAAGTTATACTATGCAATCTTTTGAATTCTCAGCGAAGAAATTTGGATTCAAGCTCTAATCCCAAACCTTACACCCAATTTTGGCCAAACTTTTTTATACCTTAAAACCCTTTTTTCCAAAATATTTTTCCAAATGTTTCTACGAAGTTCCGAGGCTCACATTTCGTTTAAAATATTGCACTTTTCGGTAAACCGAGTAAGGACAGAGTGGAAATAAATGAAAGAGAGGTGAACTCTTTAAAAAAAATCTTTGAAAACATCTTATTTACAGGTTTGGAGTTGAAGGAAATAGGAGGGGATGGAAGAAAACTAGTTTGGGGAATGGTTGGGCATCAATCTGTTAAGATAGAAATGAGAAGTGTTCATTAAATTAGGCATATCTCTTTGCACACTTAGAATTTAGATGTGAGTCTACCACCATTGGAAATTAGACTCCTTGGGCTTCAATTTAGACTCAAGAATCACCTAAAACAGAGTCCGGATGAGGGAGATATGCCCGTTTGAAGTCTGGCCTAAAATGCAGATTTTTGGACCTGGCCGCGTCCATTTAGATCCGGCCGTGGCCCATTTAGACCCAGACGGGTCTCAATGAAAACTTCTCCAGAGTCCCTTTTTAGGCCTGACTTTTCATTTTTGGAGGTGGTCGTGGTCATTTGGGGCCGCCCGGGTCTCAATAGTGCCAAATAGATAGCTGGCGGGAATTGGACAGCTGGCTTTGTTTAAAAATATTTTTGACCAAATTGGCTCA
The DNA here is from genome assembly GCA_036172215.1 of Camellia granthamiana. Classification (NCBI taxonomy): domain Eukaryota; kingdom Viridiplantae; phylum Streptophyta; class Magnoliopsida; order Ericales; family Theaceae; genus Camellia; species Camellia granthamiana. Next base: position 53,978,336 of record CM069908.1, on the reverse strand, counting down.
AATTTTATAAATAGACCTCTTGCATTCAGAATTAAAGGTTAGAAAAACCTTCCAAGAGGCTTAGACATTGATAGAACATCTATCATCCTTCCAAAAGCTTCTTTGACTTCATATCACCTTTTACCTATACATGCACATTAGATACACAACTAGAGCTTGTTCTTGGAGCTTTTTGTAGACATTTCAAACTAAATTTCAGAAACTTGAGGGTGTTGGAATCAAGTTTTTTAACTAAGAGCTTACTTCTCTTTTCAAAAGGTATAATTTTGCACCTTCTTCTTTAATCTTCTTCTACTCTTTTCTTCTATTTTTATGTCTTTATATACTAAAGTTTAGAGTTTTAAAGGGCTAAAAAAGATGGTTTAGAAGTCCAAAAAGTTAAGGGGTTAGCCATCCCTCCTTAGTCTTACTTACTAGTTTTGTATCTCTTTGTTTTTCCCTATCTTTTGTGCTCTTTTAACATGATTTTAGCCACTGTTTTTGGACTATTTTCAGAGATTAAAATATGTGATTTGAAGTTGTAAAAAGTAGAGGGGTTAGCCACCCTTCCTTAGGCTTGTTTACTAGCTTTGTTCTCTTTAATATTTGCTTACTTTTTCTAACTTTTCAAACTATTTTCAGCTTGTTTTTGGGGCTATTTTGTCACTGCTTTTTTGGTTTTAGGGGTTGTTTAATTCATTTAATTAGTTTATGCCTTGAATACTTTGCTTGTTGTGTTGTATGTCCTCATGGCTTCGGTTGTTTAGGCCTTAGACACCGAGTCATTTGAGTTGATAGCTTTTCTTTACTTGGTTTTCATGTAAAGAGTTTCATTTTAATAATCAACTTCGCATTATCATTTCTGCACCCTCCCTCATTTCTTCTTTTATTTTGTTTGAGAACTATTTCACATGATTGATTGTTATTCAAGGCATGAGAAAGAGACATATGCTCAATATCTCTACGGAGGTTCATCATCAAGGCATAATCTCTCTTTTAAGCTAAGGATCTCTTCTCGTTTGGTGTTTCTTCCCATTTAGTCGACTTACTATCACTTCGGACAAATTTATTAAAGAATGGAAAAGACTAAAAAAATTGGCTTAAAATCAATGAAATCAACATAAAGAAAGTATTTAGAATTGGTTGGATCAGGCCAGACGTTATGCCAAGTCCATCACTTTGAAGATCGTCACTTATTAATACATGATATTTTGATGAGACTTGAGGCGTGTCTACCTCCCTCTTTGAACTAAATTCATGATAAGAGGGAGAGGTGGTTGTCTTTCATTGCATTTGTTAATTGTTTTGTTGAAAACGCACTCAAAATCATCAAGCTATCTACTTGTGCGTATTGATGGTTTTGGACTCGAGTTCACTCTTCTCTTGAATTTCATGATAGCGTAGAGTAAAAGGCACAAACATGGCTTAAAGTTGCTCTGTCTGCACTGTTTTCACCCCAGAGCACAAAAATATATTTTTGCATGAGATTAGGGCATGACCGGCCTTATTTGTACCCGGCCGGGCCTCATTAGGGGCCGGGCAGGCTCCAATGTTTGTTAAACAGAGTGTTTTGGTAGAAACAGAGGGCAGTGGCTGAGGGTCAAACAGGGCAGATTCCCAGGGAGGCAGACAGAGTAGCTTCTGCAAACTGTCCGCATGAGCACGCATCTGATTCTTATGGTTTATTAATATCGTTCATATGATTGTTACACATAATCTTGTTGCAATTTCATTGTTGTAATTATTATAGTTATAATACCCTTGTTGTAATAAAATTAGATAGCTAGTTAATTTAGAATTCATTTGAATATGTAATAAGTAGTTAGTTAATTTAGCTAATTAGTATTCTTTTGGGTTTGTAATAGCTAGTTTATTTTGGACACTTGGACATTCATTCAGACCCTCTTGCATGAGGGCACAATTGTAATAAGTGTGTATGTCTTCCAACCTCATTTCTTTCTCCATTTTATTTCTCCGCTTATGATGGTAGCATAGAGCATTATGTTTTAATTAGCATTTTTCATGATTTACATCCACTCGTCTTGCATACATAAAAGCTCGATTCATCATTCTAAACCAAGCATTGTTATTGCTTAAATTCTTTGAATACATGCTTAGACTGCATACTATCAAATTGATTCAAATACCATGTTAGTAGTTGAGCCCATTAGTCATAATTGTTTGTGTTGCATTAGTTATATTGCATTAGTTAAGATAATGCATTTTTTCTAATTATTTTGTTTCTTTTGGCTTGCCTTGGAGTACTAGGTGAGCACTTATTGCTTTAGCATGCCACATGTGTGTGATTATTGCCATATCAAGCATATTTTCCATGAGGCTAAGTACTTAAGTGATATATCTGTTTTGAATGCTAGTGAGTGCTTAAATTGGGATGATTTGATGAATGTACATATGAGATGACTTTTTCAAGTGATACATATTCAAAAAAAATTTCAAATAAACATAAGATCAAAGTGTTCCAACTTTTGAAAATTAGTCTATACTTGTGTGCATCACATAGTAAGGGTATCCTACTAATCAGAACAAGAGCATATGATATAAATAAGAATCACATCATGATTAGTAGATGTCGATATTTGATCAGGTGAGTGGGGTGCTCAATTCATGACCTTCACCTCTCATACCTAAGTTCCCGAGCCGAGACACTTTGGTGATGACGGATAAGTGGCCTTTAGCACGAGTCATGGGTTTCCTAAATTTTTCAAAAATATTTAGATGGTGACTCTGTAATCTGGCAAAGCAGCCCATTTTTGGCATTTTTTTATTTAAAATCAATTTTCCAAAAGATTTGTCGGATTTGGACTCTTTTATGTTTATCTATTTCACATTGCACTTGTGAAAACATATTCTGAACCACGAGAGTTCGAACTGTAGGGCTATCGCATTCGAAAGGAGCACGAAAAGCAAGCTACAGTTTCTGACGACTCCGCTGGGGACTTAGAGAACTTGACTCAAACTGCATGATGTGAAATTTTATCTACACTTATATATTCTTTGCATTGCATTTGCATTGGTGCTCTTAAGTCACTGTGTTTGTCATCTGCTATTCCTGGATGGTTTGCTAGATGCTTGCCCAAAAGCTTGCCAAAAGGCTGACCGGTCCTAGGCTCTGCCATGTTGGGAACACAACCCTTGGATCTAGATTACCGCTGTATCGTTTGATCCTCCTTTCAATTCTCGGTGTTAGGTGGGAGAGGTATATTAGGTAATCTTACTGAGGTACCCTTTTGACCAATCGGCCTGGCCACATATAGTAAAGTTGTAGTGACTGTTCCAACTTCGGACAGGATGCTCACCCGTATGCAGGATTTTGTAAAACTAATTGCTTAAAGTAGTGAAACCCTAGTTCATGCCAAAACTAGGACAGGGTAACCCTCCCCCCTCATAGGGGTGTTTTGGCTCTCTTTACTTGGTATGTGCTTTACAGTGAAACTATACAGGGGTGCTTCATATCAATGGTACAGTTGGTATTAGTTTATAGGGTAGAATTCAGCGGGGGGGTACATTCATTCAGCTGTGATCATATCTGTTCTAGTGAAATTGGGCTGAGGTGCTGTCTGTTTTCTCTTTTGCTAGGTAGTCCTAGAACCATAGCTTCAGAAGGCTCTGATATCCCCCAAGTACTCTGGACTCGTATCGATAGACTTTGCCAGGTTAGAAATTTAGTTTAGAGGCAATTAGTGTTTGCTTTTCTTTCGTCGGTGGCAAGACGAAAGAGGGCCAAACAGGGTTCACCAGTTCCACTGTTCCGACATTCACCAGTTAGATCACCTTTGTTCAACTCATCCCGGACATTTACTCCTATTATGGCTCAGTCTCCAACAAATCTAGAGGATTTACTGATCCGTCTTCAATAAACAGTAGATTCGCTCCAGCAATATATGACCCGACGAACTGAGGTCACTAATAGGTTGCAACAACAACAACAACAACAGCTGGCTACGACTTCTGCTTCTTATGCACCTAATGTGGCTAGTCATATACTAGGCACCGCTGCCAATACAGCTCAAGATCCACCGGGTGTTCCTATTTCTCCAGTCTAGACAGATCTAGTCCCGGTTCAGATGTCTAGAGCTCCAGCCAAGGCACCTTGCGAGTTTGAGTTTGACCTAACCCTGCTCAAAGTCAACAAACTTGAAAAACTATTCAAGAAAGCGCATGGGGTTAGCTCTATTCTGGGTATTGAGGATGGATATACTGAATCCATCATTACTTTGTCGGAGTAGTTCAAGATGCCGCATATTGACCGCTTCGATGGCTCTGGAGATCCAATGGTGCATCTATGCCTTTTTTCTGATATTCTGTGACCAATGGGTTTGACCTGAGTTTAGAAGCTGTCGTTATTCGGCAGGACCACGTCTAGTAGAGCTGACATCTGGTATGCTAAATTGAAGGACTCTGTCAAACAAAACTGGCAGGAGTTGGCCAAATCCTTCGTTGCCCAATATTCCTACAACACGCAGATCGAGGTCATAACTCGTGATCTTAAGGCAATGCATCAAGAATCGAAGGAGGGCTTCTCAGAGTTTGTTATTCGATGGAGGGAAAAGGCGGCTATGATAGCAAATAGGCCTCCAGAGAAAGAGCAAGTCTGCATCATTGTTAGAAATCTGCATGAAAGGCTATTACAAAAAAAGATAGTCTTCCTACTATTCAACTTTAAGGACCTCCATGAAATTGGGGTTTTGTGGGCTCACCTTTTTCCACGCCCCCGCCTTTCGGAAAAAGGTTTGAAAAAAAAGGCCCTCACAGTTCAGACTCTACTTGTGGTTTTGAATCTAGTCTCACAAGTGCAATGTGAAACTGATAAACACCAAAGAGTCCAATCCGGCAAATCATTTTGAAAAATCGATTTTAGATCAAATAATGCCAAAACTGGACTGCTTTGCCAGATTATAGAGCCGCCACCTAAATATTTTATTTTTGGGAAATTTAGAAAACCCTGACTCGTGCCAAAGGCCACGTGTCCGTGATCACCAAAGTTGCCTTGGCTCGGGAATTTAGGTACGAGAGGGGAAGGTCCTGAAATAAGCACCCCCGCTCGCCCAATCAAAGATCGACCTCTACTATCATGATATGTTCTTTTATAAACCTCATGTGTTCTTATTCTGGCTATTAGCTAACTTTACTATATGACGCACACAAGCAAGTATAGACTAAGTCGCAAGACTTAGAACGAATTCAACTCATGTTTGCTTTCGAAAATGGTTTGAATTTGCCACCCTCAAGTGGGCTTAGAAATGCAGATTTGCCACCTCAAGTGGGCTTAAAACATGATTTGCCACTTCGCAAAGTGGGCTTAAAACGCACATTTGTTGAATCGCTCCAATTCAAACAATAAAGCTTTCATCTACAGGCATTCATGCAATTTAGCAAGTAAGCACATAGCATCATGGCAAGCATTCGAAACATGGCAATATGGCAATCACACTCATGCAAGTATGCTAAAGCATAAAACTTACCGAGTACTCCGAGCCAAAACAAAAGCTAGTTAGAAAAATGCATGATCCTAACTATACAAGATGCCTAATGCAACACATGCAATAATGAAATTAATAGGCTCGACTACTAATATGGCATATGATAAAATTTGATAACATGCTTTGAAACACGTATTCAAATAAGTATTGAATTGACAATGCAGCTTGAATGATGCGCCGAGCCTCGGTGCATGCAAGACAAATGAATGGATGTAAACATGCGAGCATAAGATATGCTAATTGAAAATGTTCCTAATCTAACCATCGAAAGCGGATAAATAAAAGGGAGAAAGATGCACACTTATTACAACATTGCGCCCTCGCGAAGGAGGGTCCGAATGAATAATTAGCTAAGCTAATCTAAGCTAAGCTAGGCTAACTAATCTAATTAAACTAATTAGACTAATTATTACATATCAAATGAATAACTAGCAAACTTATTACTAATTATTACAACACTTTAACTAATTAGCAAACTAGTTAATTAAAGCAAATGCGCACGCTAACTAATTATGCAAAGCACTAAACTACACTGCCTCAGCTCTGCTTTGGGAAGTAGAGGATGCATGCGCTCGGTTTTCGCTCTGAAAAACCCTCCGGTTTTGCTCTTGAGAGGCTTTGTTTGCAGGGTTGAGCACACTTCAGAATCTTTCTGCTCCACCTTACCAATTCAATGCTGAGGATTACACTAGTGGCCTACCGGCCATGGTTGATTGCTACCGGGCCCCTGCCGGCCAAAAATGTGCCTTGCCGGCCAAGAGCGAGCCACTGCCGGCCACTGGTGTTCTGAGTCACCACACTGCAACAAAGCACAAACAGAGGAAAATTGAGGGTTTTCCAAGGGTATGTTTGTACTGTACCCCTCATTATCATCTCAAAACATCAAAGGAGTGGCACTCTTGGATCCAAAACCACAAATCAAGCAATTTCATTGCATGATGGCCAAAGATTCAAGTTGTACAATTTCAATAAATGTACAAATACGACCAATAAGACCACCCCTCCTTATTATGCATGATCAAGGGTGATGGAGACAAAGGAGATTGGCTCATTTCATCACTTTGAGTATGAAATGCTCCAATCTTCCTTGTGTTCAATATAACATTCGATTGAACATATGCAATGCAACACAACATGCTTATCTTGCTCAAGTTTTACTCATCACTTTTGTTTACTCACTTTAATTACCAACTCATTCTTTAGTCAATTTAGTCCAAGGTGAGAGTCCTCTAATGAGAGAGGTGTCAACCAAGGGATGACTTAAGGCAAGAGAGAGATCGTGCCTTTGGTTAGTAGAAACCCTCAAAAGAGGATTAAAACCATTAAGCACAAGTCTCAATCTCAAGCTTAAACACAACCCTAAGGCTAATCAACCCTCAAAGCAAATGAAAAAAGTGATAAAATGAGGGAGGTTGCAGAGATTGTATGTGCTGAAATTACATGCAAAATGATATTATAACATGCAAGCAACTCATGCAAATCATGTTTAAAAGCTAAAAACACCACACAAGTGAAGATCACTACACTATAAGCATGCAATACAAAGCTCACAAGGTACAAACACTTCAAAACAGTCCTAAAATATCCTACAATGAGTCCTAAAACATGTTTGAAGTAAGCTAAAAAAAGCTAGAATAAAAGGCCAACACATAGCACAAACTAAACTATTAAGCACAATTGCACTACAAGCATACAAAGCAAGCCTCAAGTGACTTAACCAGCCCCAAACAGAGGTAAAACAAGTCAAAATAGTAGCAAAAACATGCTGAGATCAAGTCATAAAATGCTAGAAAAACATGGTCACATGTTAAGCTATCTACACATGCAAACAAGACACAAGGAGGGGAGGCTAACCCCTCCACTTTTGGACTTCAAAACAGAGTTTTTGCCACTGAAATAACTCTGATTTTCAGTGGTTAGAAAGGCCAAAAATTTTGATTTAAAAAAACTTTGAAAGATGGCACAACAACTTAGCAAGTAAGCTACAAGAAGGGTGGACCACCCCTAACTCCAATCACACCTCAAACCACCATTTTAGACCATAAAAAATAGAAATTTTCAGAGGTTGAAACTAGCCTCAAAACAGTATGTAAAGATGGCAAAACAAGTATTTAAATTAAACTTAAAACACAAGTGTTCTACCTCATGAAGACAAGATGCAAGTTAGACACCAAAATCAAACCAAACCAAGCCAATATCTTCTTCTAAGGCTCAAAGAGGGCCTCAAGTAACCTCAACTCAATGGTGATCAAGTTTGATCAAGGGTTCGCATGCAAGAGTGTAGAGAATTTAGGCTTTAAGACACAAAATATCAAGAGAGAGAGAATTTTTTTGTCTTTAAAATTTTCTAACCCTCTCACATGCAAGAGGGGGCTTCTATATATAGAGAATGCAAAATCCCCTCAAAGAGATCCATCCATACACGTGCAAGCAGATGGCTCAATCTGTACAAACAGTTGGCACAAAATATCAAAAAATATCTACTGATACACTAGTGGCCGGCCAGCCATTAGTGATGGCTGGCAGGGGCTCATTGATGGCCGGCAGGGCACATCAATGGCTGGCAGTGCCCAAAGATGGCCGGCAGGCCATGAACAACAATATGTTGAAAGGACCATGGTCCAAAGATGAGACAGAATGGATGCAGGGTTTGGAAAACTCAAACCTGTGGCGTTCCGCCGAAGACTTCGAGCGCTCGACGAGCAACCAAACTCATCATCGGATATACCTGCAAGAACATCCAAGTCTTGAGGACAATCAAAAATGGGGTGTCTATAGGTTCAAATCGAGGATACCATCAGACAAGGGATCATTGTGGAAGGTAATGAGCCTTTGAGAAAGAATGTTGTTCGCGGTTCCAATGCTACTACCAGTGGTAGCACAGTTGTGAAATGCTCAAAGTAAACATTGTCCTAATAATAGCCAAAAACCAACCACTTCAACTCGGCCCCAAGCCTGAGATTTCCATCCTTTTTACATGAATCTTTCTCAAGCCTTGAAAATGCTGTTAGAAAAAGGGCACCTAGAGCTCCTAGAACCCCGACCCCTTCCAAATCCTCTTCTACTAAGGCATGACACTACCAAGTACTATGCCTATCATCAACAACACGATCATGATACAAACTGTTGCATCCGCTTCCGTCAGAAAATTTAGGATCTTAGTGATGAAGAGATCAAAGCTCCACTAAAAAGACCTCAGGTCACCACAAACCTATGACCTCCCCACCTCAACCTAATCCATACATTGCCATCCATCTACAACCCTAGCATATATATCACCCCAACCCATTTACCCAAGCCTGATGTGTTCATTCCAGAAAGCACGTACTTGTGTATGATGGATGCACTTGAACCCCAATCAACTCGAATCCCATCAAATACAACGCGGGCACAAATGGCCGAGCCTACTACTTCTGAGCTGTTAAGCATGTTTGAAGATCTTCAGAGAACTATGGTAGATTTAGCCTTTGGGCTTGGTTCCATTATCGACCACATCATATGCTAGGAATTTCACTTCAAAAGGCTCCCCAATCTTGGGACGAGCTGTAGTTGGAAAGGACCAACCCTAAGCTATCTCAAGTCTGGGTAATGACATGTCAACAATGAATGGACCTCACTTTGATATAACCACAAAATCTCTTGGCAAAGATGAAACAAGTGGCAAGAATAAGGTCGGGGCAAGCATTGATCCCCATGAACATTTTCAGTGGGCTATTGAGGCTTTGAAGGTCAAAAGACTGAACAAACAGCAAGTGCTTGCAGTTGTTGCAAAGATTGTGGATGACACTTTTATTATTCAGGTTGGGAACATTTTGAATCCAGGGATAAACCATGAAAAGGGCTGTCATACCAAAAACACCCCTTCTAGCTCTAGTCCTACACCTGTAAGAGATCATAAAACCCAATCAACACCAGCCGACCCCTTTGTCAATCCTATCAGGACCGGTAACCGCACCTTCAATCCCCTTTTCATGACCTTATCCAAAGCTCTCCACATCCTCATAGGACAAGGCCATCTCAAACCCCTTGACCCTCGGCCTCTTCCTAATCCCCTTCCAGCCAAGTATAATGCTACCAAGTACTGCGCCTTCCACCAACAAACCGGCTATAACACTGATCGTTGTTTTCGTCTTCGCCATGAAGTACAAGATCTGATTGACAACAAGGTTATCACTTCACCAAGTCCTACAAAGTCTATCGGTGATGGATCAATGAACTTGGGGGATAATGGGGCTAGTTCTGCGATCGATGATGAATCACCTGTTGATGGCGGTCATTTTACTTCGGCATGGTGGATGGCACGCACTAGGTTTAGCACTTTGAAAATGTTGTTTATTTTACTTTCTGAACTGGGTGTTGAGCCAGTCTTGTTATGTCGTGTCAGAGTCAGGTGATTTTGGGAGTGTTACATCGGACATCACTTTCTTGTTTTGTGTTTGTCTTTTACAGCATATTTCTACCATTGAGCCAGTTGAGCTAAGTTCTGAATGAAACGGTAGTAATTTTTACCTACTTCTCTGTGCCTTTAAATCATTGCATTAACCAAAGTTTTTCAAAACGGTTTCCAAAATTGTGATGAAAACAAAGAAGGAGGAATTCCTCAGGATTTGCAAAAATTTGATCAACTAAAAGAAAGTGAGGAGTGCTAAGCCCTTAATGAATGAGATCATCTATGTTAAAGTAAGTACTGAGAAGGATCCAGGCTTGATCCAGATTGGTTCTACATTATCTTCAGAAGAGCATGAGCGACTAGTCGCTTCATTAAAAGATTTCAAAAACATTTTTGCGTGGTCCTATGAAGACATGCGTGGAATCGATCTTGAGATTGTATAGCATAGGATCACTCTCAATCTTGAGACTTAACCTCTGATTCAGAATGTTCAACAGTCAACCAAAATATGAGGCTTACATGGTCGAATTCAAAATAGCCCTTAAACTAGGGGCAATAAGGTCAGATGTCATCAAAGGAAGCTTGCATAGTTGGATTAGAAACAGCCCTTGAACTAGGGGGAAAAAAGTCAGATGGGTCATTTCTCAACCCAATGAAGATTGGCAAGAAAGCCAAATCCCAGAATCTAAAAGATGAAAATTTATTGTTGAAGGACAATCGAGTTTCTATATGCAATACTAGGGGCAAATTGAGACCTAATTGGATGGGCTCTTACATCATCAGGGACAGCAGCCATTCTCATGGATTCAGGTGGCTTAGAGATCCCACGGACAATCAACATGAACAAGTTAAATTTTTCTATCCTTGAGAGGCTCGTTGGGCCGAAAACCCGGAAGGGCGACCCAGGCAAAAATTAGAGCAAGAAAAAGAACAAAAATGAAAAAATGGAAATAAAGAAAAAAGAGAAGAAAAAGAAAAAGAAAGAAAAATGAAAAGGAAAAAATAAAGCTCGCAATGTTGAAAACTCGAAAGGCGGCTTTGGCAAAAGTTAGAGCACAGAAGGAGAGTGTTAATACCTGAGTGCACCTTAACTCAGCAACTATGTAAGGCATGATTCCCATCTTTGGGATACGTAGGAAACTTCATCCTAAAGTTCGGCCCTAACTATTTTCAGCTTCCTAGTTTCATCCATGTTGATTGGTTGATCCTTATTCAACTCGGCATCCTATCCATGTCCAAATTGGCTCATCTTCATTCAAATTCAGTTATCCTATTCCGTTAAAAGATTCAGCTGAAAGACAATTCAAGTTTGGATTGGAGGTTGTGCATCTTAAGAGTTAACTCCACGTTGGTTGAGCAGTGGCCATTTGCAAACATAATTTTTGAGGATTTTTAATGAGGTTGACTAATTTTCTCAAAAATTATTCCATTTTTACAAAACTGGACCACTTCTTGGACCCAAAAAAGGAAAAAAATTTAGTGCTCATAGCCTGACTTACATGATTTCAAGCATGCTAATCTAACTCTCATGTTTGTCGAAATTGTTTTAACATAAAGCTAAAAACAAAAAATGGTCAAAATAATGAACTAGGGGCATAGTTGAGTCAGGTTTTTTGTCTTTTCCCCATTATCAATGCACTTGCCAGGAAGGGCGTAACTGAAGCTAGTAGCAGGGGCCAAAAACTTCTCATCCTTCGAACAACGAGGTATCGAGCTAAGTGCGAAGCACGAACTGGAAATGGAACTGGGTATTCCATCCCCTCATCTAGACGAGTCTGCTCACGCCTAAACTGGCATCTAAACCGGAACGAGAAGTACCAATCAACTGTATACCTGGCAGGCAAGACATGTTGTAACTCATCTCGGCCAAGTTAAGTCAGGGGCACTGCCGAGCGATGTCAGTTGAAGATCTGCTCCACATCCAGCCGCACCACAACCCCTCTGTGGGAAAGCTCACTAGTTGTGAGTGGAAGAAGGAGAATCTAGCATAGTACTAGGGGCAAGAGTCCACAACTTTTAGCTTATCCAGCAACCACACCTGGGAAAGAATAAAAAATAAGAGAGATTAAAGAATAGAGAGATGTGCACTGAGAGAAAAAGTAAGGAAAAGGCTTTTCAAAGAAAAAGAGATTGAGTGCCAAAGTGATGTGAGAATCATGAATAAGAAAGGGTGGAAAACAATACCTGGAGAAGCAGTGGGCTCCCCCCATGAACCGAGAGGTCTCCCATCGGTGGAAAACACCTAAGTGTTGGGTTTGTGGTTTTTGTTTGTCTTGAGTCTTGTTTTTTGTTGTTAGATTTCAGTGAGTAGATGTGTTTAGGTGGTTTTTACTTTGTTCTTCCTTTGTTGAGTCCTGGTTGGTTTCAATTTCAAAATAAATCGTTTTGTGCTTAGAGTGCCGTTCCCAACAGGATGTACAAAACAAAATTCCTTCTTTCATAAACTGCAGGATTCAAACCTCGATCAACAGACAGGGCAATGGAACTAGGACCTATCTGAAGCTACATAGGTTCCGGACTACAAAGCAAAAGAGCAAGAGAGAAAATTGGAGCATCTGAGTTTGTTTCAGCTTCAGCGAATTCCGAGATTGCATTCCGGATGCACCTCAAGCCTACTTTAAAGTCAGAATGGTGATCAAAACATTCTACCTAAACACCATTCCCTTCCAGAGGCATCTTGGCTGTGTTTGCAATGAGTTCCTAGGAGACTAATTGCGACAGTGGAAACTAGAGTTCGAATGGCGATGCCTATAACACAAAGGTTTGGAATTTTCGAGACTAAAGTCTAGTTTAAATACCCAATGGTGTATCCTTGGCTTGAAATCTGTATGGTAGCCCCATAGGTTGAGGTAGCGTGTATGTGCCTCAATTCTGGATACTGAACCAACCTAGTATGTCACCCCATTGGAGAATAGGGAAAGTTCTAAATATGATCAGGAAGAAAAGCAGCATCCGTGGCTTCTACATGCAGATGTTACTCCTTGTCAGCATTGGAGGGCCTTTGAACTGTGAGTTGAAGGAGAGTTCGAAGAACGAAAAAGGGAGATTCCCATCAAAGTAGAGCGATTAATCGCCACTCACCCTATGAGGTACTTTCTAAAGTGCCACTTTGTTTGTTTACTGCATGTATCATCCACTGCATACTACCATCACCTTTCGTGCATCTGTCGCACAATCACATCACCTCCATGCATCTGTCGCACAATCACTGTCACCTTTTGTGCATCTATCACATAATATCATCATACTTTGGGCATCTATGGCACAATCTCATCATACTCTTTGCATCTATCATATCTTCTCAGGACCTCTTCTCATGATTTTACCGTGGTTTGAGTGTTCCCTTCCTCACATGATTTCAGCGTGTTTAGAATTTATCTTAGCGCATGCAGGAATGCGAACCTGAGCGGTTTTTTCTTCCTCTTCTCACAATTTCAGCGTCCATTTTCCTTCCAAAAGCTTCCTTGACTACATATCACCTTTTAGCTATACATACACAATACATACACCATTAGAGCTTGTTCTTGGAACTTTTTGTTGAGATTTCAAACTAATTTTCAGAAACTTGACGGTGTTGGAATCAAGTTTGTTAACTAAGAGTTTACCTCTCTTTTCAAAAGGTATAATTTTGCACCTTCTTTTTTAATCTTCTTCTACTCTTTTCTTCTATTTTTCTTGTCTTTATATACCAAAATTTCATAGTTTTAAAGGGCTGAAAAAGATGGTTTAGAAGTCCAAAAAGTGGAGGGGTTAGCCACCCCTCCTTAGTCTTGCTTACTAGTTTTCTATCTCTTTGTTTTTCCCTACCTTTTGTGCTCTTTTAACATGATTTTAGCCACTATTTTTGGACTGTGTATAGAGGTAAAAATATGTGATTTGAAGTTGTAAAAAGTGGAGGGGTTAGCCACCCTTCCTTAGGCTTGCTTACTAGTTTTGTTCTCTTTAATCTTTGCTTACTTTTTCTAGCTTTTAAAACTATTTTCAACTTGTTTTGGGGGCTGTTTTGTCACGGTTTTTTTGGCTTTAGGGACTGTTTAATTCATTTAATTAGTTTATGCCTTGAATACTTTGCTTGTTGTGTTGTATGTCATATGGCTTTGGTTGTTTAGGCCTTAGAGCATCTCCAATGGTTGTTGTTATTTTGCTATTGTTATTGTTATAATTTGGCAATGAATAGTGTTATTTTGCCAAATTATAGCAATGGTGCTCCAATGGTCATTTGCTATTTTTGGCAAATCTCAACCAACTTTCCCTCCAAGTTTGTAGGTGTTGTTTGAATATAGGTTTTTTGTGATTTTATTTTTGTTTATTTTTTGTCTTTTGTAACATTTTTTTTTACCTGTTTGTTACAAAAATTATATATTTATATTATTCCCAACTAGACAAATATAAAAAATTTAAAAAAATGAAAAATTGGAAAAAAATAAAATTGTTTGATTAATTCACCCCACCAAAAAACATATCACTTCATATTTAATAATTTTTTTTAACTACACATGAAAAATAAACAATCACCAATTACTCACCAACAACCAACCATCCAAATTAAAAATTAAAAATTAAATGACATTACTAAATTAAAAAATAAACAATCACCAATTATCCTGTAATTATTCATCAGGAGGCATGGGGAAATAGTAATTTGGGCTACTGACATTTGAAGACCACTTGGTGAAAATCTCATTTTTTCGCATTGTGTAATATGCTTTTGTCTGAGGGTCCAAAAGAGAAATGTCCGTAGTCATTATCTCATGTTCTTCTTTTCTGATCTCAAGGTTTTTCATTTCCTGCAGTGCTTGAATCCTTTTTTCTTCTCTTTCATCTTTTTTCTTTTCCTTCTCAGCAAGGTATTGGTTAAATGTGTCCAATTGTGTGCTCATTTTTTGAACTTCAACTTGAGCGACTTGATTTTTCCGAAATAATTCTTTTGCAAATTTCCTACCCATAGGCCTTTTACCTTTTGCAGAGACACTGCCCTCACCAACAGTTGGATTGTTACCAACACTTGGACTGGTGTCATCTTCAAGAGAAATGCAGTTATCCATAGGAGAATCGGGGGCTGAATTAGGGGAAAACAGTGTATGTATTCTTGACTTCACCGTGTTTGTAGGAGTTACATCTTGCCACCTGATATTGTTTTGCAAGATTGGTCAACAATGTTCAAAAAGAAAATGTTTGTTTTCATCTTGATGGTATAACAATTTTGCTTGAAGCATCTATATCAATAAAATATTAAATTAATTAATTAGTTAATTTTTATGTAAGACAAAATATAAAAAAAAAAAAAAAAAACTAATATAATAAATGGAAATGAAATCTTACTATATCAACTTGTGACGCCCCACTTGGATGTAGATTTTCGACTTGCGCTATACACCCGCGAAATTTGTTACAACATTTCATGATTACACCCCATCGAGATGAGATAGACACTTGTGTTCTTGAGTGATCATTCTGCAATAAACAATAATTTTCAAAAATTCTTCCCCAAAAATGAGAATGTGATTGCGAATTTCCAACAATTGGGTCTTCAGTAATGTGACACCAAGCTCTACAAATTGCCATATCTTCTTCAGTAGTGAATGATTTTTCTCTCTTTGTTTTTGATGAACCTTCCATAATGATTGGCCAAAAAAATTAAAATATGACCGTTTGGGAAAAAAGAGATGAGAAAAGAAATGTGTTGTGAATGAAACTAAGATTGAGGCTTCTATTTATAAAAATGTAAAATATGACCGTTTACAAAAAAAAAATTATTACCGTTAATTTGTGCTGATTTTTTTTTTTTTTTTTTTTGAGGGGTTTTTTTCAGGCCAGAGGAGCACAACGGCTCTTTTGCCTTCCCAAGTTAAATCACCACCATCCACGTAAATCACCACCAACAGATGAGATGGATATCCAGAATGATCCAACCATTTACATCTCACTCTTACTCTCACTCTGTCTTTCACTCCCTCTCACTCTCACTTCTCTCTACAACCCAGATCACTCCCTCTTACTCCCTCTCACTCTCACTCTGTAAATCACCACTCCCTCTCACTCCCTCTCCCTCTCACTCTCATTTCTTTAAATCACCACCATCCACGTAAATCACTCTCACTCTACAACCCAGATCTTTGTCTCGGACTCGTTGGTTAAAGAGGAGTCTCTGAATATGATCGACCTTGGTTCTGAAGAATTTGGGTAATTAGTCTTTGGATTTGATCTATTTTTCTGCTTGTTTTTGTGATTTAAAGTTGTTTTTGTTTTGTTCTTAATTTTTTTGTTGGTGGGTTTTCGGTGGTAGGTGTTCTCATTACAGAAGGAGATGCAAAATTAGAGGCCCCTGTTGTGATGAGATCTTTGATTTTAGACATTGCCATAATGAAGCCAAGGTCTCTTTCTCTCTCTTAATTTAGGTGGGCCCAACTCCACAGTTTGATCCACAAAATTAAGAATTTGACACCCAAATGATGAACACAAACCAGATCATCCGAAGAACAAAGAAGATTCAGGTATTTTTTTTTCTCACTGTTTTGATTTTCTAATTTTTTTTTTTAATTGTCTGTGAAATTGATGGTGAAATTGGTGAAATTGATTGTTGAAAATGATGAAATTGGTTTTGATTTGTGAAATTGTTGGTGAAATTGATGAAATTGATTTTAATTAATTTTCTGTGTTGATGAAATAAATTGTTTGGAAACTGCTTCAAATTTGTGAATTTTTTTAAAATTATGAAACTGTGTAGCATGATGAAAAAGGGATGATTAATTTTAAAATTATGAAACTGTGTAGTATGATGAAAAAGGGATGGTGAATTTTAAAATTATGAAATTGTTTGGAAAGGATAATAAAACTGTGTAGTGTAGTATGAATATTGAACTGTGTTTGGAAAGGATGATGAAAAAGGGAGGGAGGGAAGGAGGAGGTTGGTTGAAGGTGACTTGGCAGCTTTGGCAGCTGCCAAAGCTTGTGCCATATTTGACACAGGTTTTGACATTTGCCAAAGATGGCAGCTGCTAAAAGTTGCCATTGGAGCTGCCTTTCTATCCACTGCTGCCATAATTTGGCAATAGCAGTTCCAATGGCACACCATTGGAGATGCTCTTAGACATGAGTCATTCGAGTTGATAGCTTTTTTTTTACTTGGTTTTCATGTAAAGAGTTTCATTTTAATAATCAACTTCTCATAATCATTTCTGCACCCTCTCTCATTTCTTCTTTTCTTTTGTTTGAGAATTATTTCACATGATTGATTGTTATTCAAGGCATGAGAAAGAGATCTATGTTCAATGGCTTAATCTCTATGGAGGTTCATCGTCAAGGCATAATCTCTGTTCCATGATAAGGATCACTTTTTGTTTCACGTTTCTTCTCATTTAGTGGACTTACTTTCACTTCAGACAAATTGATTAAAGAATAGAAAGGACTAATAAAATTGGCTTAAAATCAATAAAACCAACATAAAGAAAGTATTTAGAATTGGTTGGATCCAACCGGATGTTATGCTAGGTCCATCGCTTCAAGGATCGTCACTTATCAATACATGAAATTTTGATGAGACTTGAGGTGTGTCCACCTCCCTCTTTGAACTAAGTTAATGATGAGAGGGAGAGGTGGTTGTCTTTCATTGCATTTATTAATTGTTTTGTCCAAAACGCGCTCGAAATCATCAAGACATCAACTTGTGCCTATTGATGGTTTCAGACTCGAGTTCACTCTTCTCTTTAGTTTCATGATAGAGGAGAGCAGAAGGGACAAACATGGCTTAAAGTTGCTCTGTCTGCACTGTTTTCACCCCAGAGCACAAAAACAGATTTTTGCAAGAGATTAGGGCACGATCGGGCTCCAATGTTTGGTAAACATAGTGTTTTGGCCGAAACAGGGGGTAGTGGCTGAGAGTGAAATAGGGCAGATTCCCAGGGAGACAAACAAAGTAGCTTTTGCAGACTGTCTGCATGAGCACGCATCTGATTCTTATGATTTTTTAATGTCGTTCATATTATTGTTGTACATAATCTTGTTGCAATTTCATTGTTGTAATTATTGTTGTTGCAATTATTATTGTTATAATACCCTTGTTGTAATAAAATTAGATAGCTAGTTAATTTAGAATTCATTTGAATATGTAATAAGTAGTTAGTTAATTTAGTTAATTAGTATTCTTTTGGGTTTGTAATAGCTAGTTTATTTCGGACATTTGGACATTCATTCAGACCCTCTTGCATGAGGGCACAATTGTAATAAGTGTGTATGTCTTCCAACCCCATTTCTTTCTCCCTTTTATTTCTCCGCTTATGATGGTAGCATAGAGCATCATGTTTTAATTAGCATTTTTCATGATTTATATCCACTAGTCTTGCATGCATAAAAGCTCGGTTCATCATTCTAAACCAAGCATTGTTATTGCTTAAATTCTTTGAGTACGTGCTTAGACCACATACTATCAAATTGATTCAAATACTATGTTAGTAGCTGAGCCCATTAGTCATAATTGTTTGTGTTGCATTAGTCATATTGCATTAGTTAAGATCATGCATTTTTTCTAATTATTTTGTTTCTTTTGGCTTGCCTTGGAGTACTAGGTGAGCACTTATTGCTTTAGCATACCGCATGTGTGTGATTATTGCCATATCAAGCATATTTTCCATGAGGTTAAGTGCTTAAGTGATATACCTGTTTTGAATGCATATGGATGATGGCTAAGTGCTTAAATTGGGATGATTTGATGAATGTACATATAAGATTACTTTTTCAAGTGATACATATTGAAAACAATTTTCGAATAAACATAAGATCAAAGTGTTCCAACTTTTACAAATTAGTCTATACTGGTGTGCATCACACAGTAAGGGTAGCCTAATAATCAGAACAAGAGCATATGATATAAATAAGAATCACATCATGATTAGTAGAGACCAATCTTTGATGGGGTGAGTGGGGTGCTCAATTCATGACCTTTACCTCTCATACCTAAGTTCCCGAGCCGAGACACTTTGGTGATGATAGATAAGTGGCCTTTGGCACGAGTCCTGGGTTTCCTAAATTTCTCAAAAATATTTAGATAGCGACTCTGTAATCTGGCAAAGCAGTCAATTTTTGGCATTTTTGATTTAAAATCGATTTTCCAAAAGATTTGTTAGATTTAGACTCTTTTGTGTTTATCTATTTCACATTGCACTTGTGAAATCAGATTTTGAACCATGAGAGTCCGAACTGTAGGGCTATCGTATCCGAAATGAGCATGAAAAGTAAGCTACAAGGTGTTTGAACCCCTTGTTGATTTCTGTGCAAAGAGGGTAGTTCAGGAAGGGATAAAGTCTTAAGACTCTATCATTGAGTTCTATCCCTCGCTTGCTCTCCCTTAACTTCTATGCCATGTGAGTTATACATTTTCTCTTGTTCTCCTTTGCATTCCCAATAGCTATGTATATGTCTTGTTTTCCTTTGAAAACAATCTAGAATCGAAATTATATCCCTTAGCCTTTTTGTAACTTTACTGATAGTTGTGAAGTTTCTGTGATATAATTGTGCTTTGAAACAAGCTTTTTAGTTGGCTAATGTTTCAATTCTTCTAGTTAAACTCACCATTTTTTTTCTACATTATTTATTTGTTCAAAGCTAGTCTTCTTTTCAAAGAAGCACGGTCCGAGATTATGACGGTGTTGTAGAAGATGTCTGATCACGTGGAGTCATCCTGTGTGTTTTGATGGCTGGATATCTTCCATTTGATGACATAGACGTTCTGACCTTGTACAAAAAGGTCAGTTGCTCTTATTCTTTTACATGCAATTTTACTTCTCTCTGGTTGAATTAATTTTAGTGTGTGAACACATTGCTCAACTGATCATAGAAAAAAAAATTCTTCTTTAATAGATTCAGATGAGTCCAGTTATCTCCATCCTAAACGAAACCCACCTTAGCTTCCATAACTATTGCTTAATCTTTTGTTGTTCTTTAACTTGTTCTTCATCATCAGGAAATTAGAACATGGTTGAAGCAATTCTTTTCAACTTAGCAAGTAAAGTTCTGGACAAGTTATTCTTTTCAATTAGAGGAAGAGACATGTAAAATTATATGTTAGGTATTATAGAGCTTAGAATGCATTGTTTGGTTGCTGAGAATATGGGAAAATATAAGGAAAATAGGGAATTACTAGTCTTTACGTGGGTTGGAATTTGTTAGATCCTAAATGAAACATAATTTTCTCCTATATTGTTAGTTTAAACAAATTTGTCTCATCACATGCTTATGTTTCTTGTATAATTGTATTGTTTACTTCGATATACACAGAATTGAAGGTTGTTGTGGTCTCTTTGGACTTGGTGGTGCTCTATGTGTTTTTGTGAGGTAGTCTTAAATTGTCACGATCCAAACCCGCTCCTATAGGTTTAACATCGTAACCGGCTAGTAATCCTAAGATTACCGAAGGCCGCTTAAACAAATACATAATATTAGAGGCTAACGGAAGCAAAATATAAACATACATCGTCCATTGAACTGTGCAGACTTACATGAGACAAAAAATATTTAAACTTTTTTTTTTTGTTTTTTGTTTTTATACATATATTATCACATTATTCATATGTCATCATGGATATACAGATGAGACAAAAGGGACTTAGCCCTATATACAAAATAAATAAAAACTTAAACTTTAATCACATAGTCTTGGCACTTGACATATTCGGAACCTCCACAAGAAGTGCATAGGCTGCTTGACAAAAACAGATTCCAAGCAAACGCCTCTAAGCCTGGTCACGAGCATACATATACAGTGAGGTAGAGCCCAATAAATAACAACAATGTAAAAGGGTTATGAATGATATCCTTACAGTATTTAAAACAGTCCATTATCATCAACAAATCAATTTCTTATTTCAGAATCATATTGTAATCATAGCAGTCATATGTGGTACATCTAATAGCAGAACAGTACAGACGGTCATGAGGACCGAATAGGCAGAATTGATGATCATGCTATCAATAAAGTAAACAGAAGTTCTAAGAATTGGAAATGACAGAGATCTCGGTAACAGTAACAGTAACAGATGCTAAGGATGCCACAAATATAGTTCATAAAACAGGACAATCATTCAATCAGTCAGAAAGTATCATTTTAGAAACAGAACATTTTATAATTCAGAAAATACTTATAATTCAAACATATCTTTACAAGTTTGTTACTTATAGATAGCTCCAGACGCAGATCAGGTAGAGTAGACAGACGATAGCACGTGACCTACACAAATATCTATTCCTTGATCAAACTTGACTTTTCTTGTCTTTTTCCTATTTAAGTAATCCAAAATTCTACTACGCTTATTCTTTCTTTATTCAAATGAATCAGATTCTCATTTCACATATTCTTTTATTACCAAATCATTCTTTTCTAGATAGACTGATTTCTAATCAATTACTACTACATCAATGATTTTAAAAAAATTTCTTCTTTTGTTTTATAAAACATAAAATTAAAGCTATAAAGCTCTTAGGAAAATATTTGCATGTATGAAATTTAATTCAAAATTAAACCAATTTTTTATTCTCAAATTCTAAATTTATCCAAATTTAGATTTAATTCATTTTCTTCATATCAAACCCAATTTTAAATCCACAAATTCTAAAACATGAATTAAACTTTCAAAACACAATTTCATGCCTCAAAACTCATGCAAAACTTCATCAAAACATGAAAATAAAATATGAGTCGTGATCAATCTTCAACTCAATTAAATCAAAACTTCTTTTAAATTTAAAGATCAAACTCTCAAATTTTATGGACACATAATTTTTTACAACTTTACTTCAAAGTCATTTATATACGCAATTGCATGGATCAAATCTTCAAACAATTTTTGTGGCATGTAATTTATAGAGCTTGATTAATTATGTCTAATTTTTAATTTAATTAGTCTAATTGATTTCAATTAAGGCCCAATTAATTATATTTAATTTTTACCAATCTGAATCAAATTTTTAATCAAACTCCTAAAAGGCTTCAAATATTAAATTAACTTATTGCCATCATCAATTTTGATTTCCCAAATCATTTAGGCCTTCCTTTTTTTATCAAACTCAAAATTTTCATCAATAAATTACATATTCAAACTGGACATCTCATAAATAAATTAAATTCATAATAATCACAATTCTCAATCCTCATAACTTAATTAACTTAATTAACTCAAATTCGAACCTAATTAATAAAATCTCAATTTTACTAAACTGCATCGAATATTTAATTAAACTCTCACATGGTTCGATACTTGAAATTAAACTGAATCAACTCATCAATTTTACCTCCTTAAGCTATTTGGATGTTCAATTTCTAATTCCCAAGTAGATCCTTAATAGAATCACATACGAATCAGATTTCAGAATTCTCATAAATCCCAAATTAAATCAGAATAACAACTAATTAAAATCCAAATTTCCTTAATTAATCAAATATAAAATATTATACGTGATGGGATTGTCATGGATCCTCTCCAACTCTCATGATCCAACACCCTTGGTCCTTTATTTTTTTATTTTTTTTCCCATTTTGCAGAAGCATTTCCTTATCTATCCCGAAAATTGGAGAAGTTACCAATATGTTACTTTGTGTTGATATATAGATAGCTTTTAGATAAAAAGATATTTCACAAAGTTTTTAAAAAAAAAAAATAGTTAAAACTTGTAGGAGCCAAGCAAAGGTGCAAAGGGTAAGAAAGTTGCACATTTCTCATACTTGTACCTTTGCTTTCTTATTTTTCTATTCAAGCTTCTGTCAATTTTACATATGAATCCCATAGCCATGCTTATGGTCCAATAAATGCTCTTTATGTTGATGTTGTTTCAAGTTTGGTTGCTGTAAAAATAGAAGTTTCTGAAGACGAAATCCAAGCTGCTAGGAATTTCCTAATACAAAGATATGAAGGGCACAAGCCGAGTGTTGATGCAATTGAATCAGCCCATGATGGTGCACTCGCAAAAAGATAATTTGGATAAATTTTGTATGGTTTAACTTAAGGGTTTTTATTTTATTTTATTTTTTTGTATGATTTACAGAACGTTTTGGACGGTTTTGAGCTTCAGGACAGTTTTTGATGTCTAGAAACATAGTTTAGGATGGTTTGGAATGTATAGATATTTTTTGGATATTCAAATCTTATGGATGGTTTTTTTTTTTTTTTTTTTTTGGGGGGGGGGGAGGGGGATGTTTGAAACCATATTTTGGCGGTTGATTGATGCTTATATATATGTTTGTTAAGCTTGTTTGTAAATTTTTTTAAATTATACATAACAAATGAAATAGAACCTACTGAATCAAAAATATATATATATACATATTCTACGGCATGCAAAAAAAGTTGTGAAACTTGAGTTATTTACGGCAGGCAAAATAGACTGTTGTATTAAATATTTAACGATTAGCAATGAATGTCGTTGTTTGTCCTTTGAATTAATGGTGTGCAAAAGTAGTTGTAAAAAAATTAAACATGCCGTATAAGATCTACTGTTAAAGGGTTTTTAACGGTGTACTACGGCATGCCGTTAAAGTGAATGATTTAACACGACTTTATATCACGCATCGTAGAATCGTATGCATGGCGTGCATTTGGTGCCGTAAAAACTCAATTTTGTTGTAGTGGTTAGACAAAGTTCAATACAACGTTCTCCTTCTGTTCTGTATATCTTCCTTCTAGAAGGATATTTTTGTGCTTGATTGCACTCCACGCTCTTAGGCATGAGCCATCTTACTGCTAGTTGGCTTTAATGGGCTTCTAAAGAGTTCATTTGGGTCCTTTCATCCTTTTAGTCTGGTGTTTAATTGATTTTGGATTTGGGCTAATATTTTATCCATCCACAAGTTTGAATAAACATTAAAAATGACCTGGAAACTGGTCGATTCAATCTTTATGGCAACTTGACTCTGACCTAATCATTAAAGAATTGTTTCAATCAATACCCAATCCATGAGCCACTTAACCCACTTACTTATTAAATTGATAAATACATGTCTATTAGTACTTTTTATAATAAAAATAAAGATGTGAGCATGTTATTTATTTTAATTTTTAAACTTAGGTAAAAAATTTATATATTTATGTTAAAACTATTACATGAATATTTAGGTACATTCACTACAACAAAAAAGGCCTTTGGTGACAAACTGATTTTGTCTCTTAACATCAAATTTTCGTCACTAAAGTGATCTGCGATGAAAAAAATTTGTCACCACGTTCATGGTGTATACGTTGTCGCTGAAAGTACCTGGTGATGAAAAACAGTTTCGTTGCCTATTTTTCATTTTTGGCGACGAAATGTTTCGTCTCCAAATATTGAATTTTTTGTCCTCTAAAACATCAATTTCGTCACCAAAACTAAATAATATTTTATTTTAATTATTTTTGGCGACGAAATATTTCGTCATCAAATAGAATTTAGTGACAAAAGTTTTCCTCACCAATGATATGGATTAAGGTGACAAAAAAATTCGTCACTAAAATGAGCAGAGAAGAAAATTATTCAATGACAAAAAAATATTTTGTCACCAAATATTTCAATTTAGCGACGAAATATTCAACAAATGTGACAAAATTATTTGTCATGTTTTTTGAAAACTGATAGGGCCATTTTTCATTTCGTCGCTAATAAAAATTAAAAAAATTTTAAACGGGATACTATTTTCATATTAAATTTTTTCTTTTCAGTAAAAATTCCCTGCGCATTTCAATAACCTGTTCAATAACCTGTGTAATAACCTGCCCGATGGCCTATTCAGTAACCTGTTCAATAAAATATCTATTACAAATCAATACAAAAAGCTGTGTATTTTTCATAAACATCACAATCGAATTTCAGCACTATCTACAAAAATACAATATGAACTGCATGCGAATTATAAACATGTCTTCTAATATCTACAAAAAACATGTCTACTAATATCCACAAAAATATAATATCAACCGCATGCGAATTACCAAATACGTCTCCTAGTATCCACAAAAAACATGTCTACTAATATCAACAAAAATGTAGAATTTACAACTCAACCAAAATACATGTAAGGTAATATGAACAAAAATACAAAATGAGCTAGCTTCTGCTCTCCAAATTACCAAACATGTCCATATCAAATCTCCAATCTGCGAAAAAATGAAACACAAAAAAAAAAAAAAAAATGCAAGTTAGACAATTATTATCTTATCAATTAAATATACAATTTAACATGCATTTTTCGACTTAATTTTTAAATCGGGAGTCCAGTGCTAGTTCTGTAAGTTTTCATAACTTACAGTGGGCTCTCCCGAGGTATTTGAGGTGTTTCGCGAGCGTTCCCGTTCCTGTTACACGATTTTGGCCCTTGATAGCTTGTATACAAGTTTAACTATTGGAAAAATTCATTTTTGGACTTATTTTTCAAACCGGGAGTCCCGTGCTAGTTCCGTAAGTTTACACAAGTTACAATGGTTGCTTCTGAGGTGATTGAGGTGTTCCCCGGGCCTTGTTGGGGTTGTTTAATGATTTTGGCCCCCCGATGGCCTATTTTCAAGCTTAAGAGTTGGGAAAAATTCATTTTTAGACTTAGTTTTCAAACCAGAAGTTCCGTGATAATTCCATAAGTTTCCACAACTCACATTGGTCCCTCCCGAGGTGTTTGAGGTGTTTCCCGGGCCATCTCGTGGCTGTTGCACAATTTTGGCCTCCGATGGCATATTTTTGAAGCTTAAGTATAAAAAAGGGCATTTTTGGACTTAGTTTTCGAACCGGGAGTCCCGTGCTAGTTCCGTAAGTTTCCACAACTTACTTTGTTTCCTTCCGAGGTGTTTGAGGTGTTACCCGGGCCGTCTCGTGGCTGTTACACGATTTTGCCCTCCAATAGACTATATTTCAAGCTTAAGTGTGAAAAAGTGCATTTTTAGACTTAGTTTTCAAACCGAGAGTCCCCGTGCAACTTTCGTAAGTTTTAACAACTCACTTTGGTTCCTCCCGAGGTGTTTGAGGTGTTTATCGGGCCGTCTCGTGGCTGTTGCACGATTTTGACCCCCGAAGGCCTATTTTCAAGCTTAAGTGTAAAAAAGTGTATTTTTTGACTTAGTTTTCAAACCGGGAGTCCCGTGCTAGTTCCGTAAGTTTCCACAACTCACATTGGTTCCTCCCAAGGTATTTGAGATGTTTCCCAAGCCGTCTTGTGGCTGTTGAACGATTTTGGCCTCCGATGGCCTATTTTTGAAACTTAAGTGTGAAAAATTGCATTTTTGGACTTAGTTTGAAAACCGGGAGTCCCATGCCAGTTCCGTAAGTTTCCACAACTTACTTTGGTTCCACCCAAGGTATTTGAGGTATTACCTGGGCCTTCTCGTGGCTGTTACATGATTTTGGCCTCCAATGGCCTATTTTTCAAACTTAAGTGTGAAAAAGTGTATTTTTGGACTTAGTTTTCAAACCGAGAGTCTCGTGCTACTTCCGTAAGTTTCCTCAACTCACATTGGCCCCTCTCGAGGTGTTTGAGGTGTTTTCCGGGCCGCCTCGTGGCTGTTTCACGATTTTGGCCTCCAAAGGCCTATTTTCAAGCTTAAGTGTGAAAAAGTGCATTTTTGGACTTAGTTTTCAAACCGGGAGTCCTGTGCTACTTCCATAAGTTTTCACAACTCACATTGGTCACTATCAAGGTGTTTGAGATGTTTCTCAGGCCGTCTCGTGGTTGTTGCACGATTTTGGCCTCCAATGGCCTATTTTTGAAGCTCAAGTGTGAAAAAGTGCATTTTTGGACTTAGTTTTTGAACTGGGAGTCCCGTGCTAGTTTCATAAGTTTCCACAACTTACTTTGGTCCCTCCCGAGGTGTTTGAGGTGTTACCCGAGCCGTCTCATGGCTGTTACACGATTTTGGCCTCCGATGGCGTATTTTTCAAGCTTAAGTGTGAAAAATTACATTTTTGGACTTAGTTTTCGAACCGGGAGTTCCGTGCTAGTTCTGTCAATTTCCACAACTTACTTTGGTCCCTCATGAGGTATTTGATGTGTTACCTGGTCGATCTCGTGGCTGTTACACGATTTTGGCCTCCGATGGCCTATTTTTCAAGCTGAAGTGTGAAAAAGTGCATTTTTGGACTTAGTTTTTAAACTAGGAGTCCCGTGCTAATTCCTTAAGTTTCCACAACTTACTTTGGCCCCTCCCGAGGTGTTTAAGGTGTTACCCGAGCCGGCTCGTGGCTGTTACACGATTTTGGCCTCCGATGGCCTATTTTTCAAGCTTTAGTGTGAAAAATTATATTTTTGGACTTAGTTTTCGAACCGGGAGTCCCATGCTAGTTTCGTAAGTTTCCACAACTTACTTTGGTCCCTCCCGAGATGTTTGAGGTGTTACCCGGTCTGTCTCGTGGCTATTGCACGATTTTGGCCTCCGATGGCTTATTTTCAAGCTTAAGTGTGAAAAAATACATTTTTGGACTTAGTTTTCAAACCGGGAGCTTCATGCTAGTTCGTAAGTTTCCACAACTTACTTTGGTCTCTCCCGAAGTGAATGAGGTGTTTCCTGGGCCTTCTCGAGGTTGTTTAACGATTTTGGCCCCCCGATGGCCTATTTTCAAGCTTAAGAGTTGGAAAAAATGCATTTTTAGACTTAGTTTTCAAATTGGGAGTCTCATGCTAATTCCTTTAATTTCCACAACTCACATTGATCCCTCCTGAGGTGTTTGAGGTGTTACCCAGACCGTCTCGTGGCTGTTGCAGGATTTTGGCCTCCGATGGCCTATTTTCAAGTTTAAGTGTGAAAAAGTACATTTTTGGATTTAGTTTTCAAATCGGGAGTCCCGTGCTAATTCTGTAAGTTTCCACAACTTACTTTGGTCCCCCCCCCCCGAGGTGTTTGAGTTGTTACCCGGGCCGTCTCGTGGCTGTTACACGATTTTGGCCTCCGATGGCCTATTTTCAAGCTTAAACGAGCTTTTACATGCATATTTCATTATCTTAGTTGAAGAAGAAATTTCTACTAAATTAACATAGAAACATAATATACTAACCAAGAAGTGCAATTACGAGTCTTATGACCGATAAACCATAAATCAATGTCAAAAGGAGCAAAACATTAAAGGGAAAAAAAAAAATGCACCCAAATGTTGATTGTTGACAAGTGACCAGATGTTGTTTAGGATGCTTGTCTAAAGAGAAAATAAATAGTACATTTTCCAGTATTTCTAGCAAATCAATTGTATACAAAATCTAACTCTATCAAGGAATATGTAAAAGTTTATATTCCTTTTCTCTGGTAAATATGCATCTAAAGGGAGAAGCTAATTCTCTCTTCTTTCTTCTTCTTTCTCTTGTTCTTCTTCTTTTTTAAAAAAACAAAAAATAAACTAGAGGAAGAAATTAGGGATGTTTGCACTAGAAAATTGATCGGGGAAAATCTGCACATAAACAACTAAACCTAATGATTCAGCTCCTAAATATAATGACATTGCACAAACCACAGAATCTAAAAGCTAGTTATATTTCACAATCGTAATTCTGTCACGATCTAGATCACCGATTTTGACTCTGAAATGGGCTACACGTAGTCGTCACAAGTCAAAATGACAGTCAAAGATTCAGTAAATCGCTTCAAACGACTCGCAAAGTGACGTAGATCATAAAAGCAAAGACAACAGAAACTGAAAATGGATCAAGAAATTGAGAAATTCACCTTCAATGGGGGGGAAATCCTTACACAAATCGTTGGCCACAGAGCGAATTTTGGTCGCGATGCGAGAGACATCATCGGAGAGAGGAGTGAAGGGGTACTTGTTGTAATAAGAAGTGAGAAAAGCCCTAGTTATCAGAACCAGACCGTCCATGGAAGCCATTGAAGAGACGAATGTGAAGAGATCGATCGATCACTCGAACTGTGAAGAAGAAGAATCGATTGCTGTCTATCTGCTTCTATTGGCGCCAATACATTTTTATTTCCCTCTAAAATATTTAGCAACTAAATCATTTATTGGTGACAAAATTATTTCTTCACCAAAGATAAAAATATTGGCCACAAAAATAGTTTTGTCACTAAATGATATTAAAATATTAAAAATTATTGGTGAGAAAAATATATTCGTCATTAATAATTTTATAATTGGTAACCAATTTTTTCGTCACCAAAAGTCTCAAAATTTTGGTACCCTCCGAAAAAATTAGTGGAAAAATTTTCGGTGACAAAAAAAATATAAATAATGACGAAAAATAATTTCGTCACCTAATTTTTTTTATTATGATTTAGATTGGTAACGAAATTTTACTTTTGTCTCTACAAATGGTACATTTGGAGACGAAATATTATTTTCGTCATTAAAAGATACGTATTTCGTGACAAAATTTATTTTCGTCATTAGTTTTCGTCTCTAAAGACTATTTTTGTTGTAGTGATTTATGCATGAAAAAAAAAAAAAAAAAAAAAACTATCTAAGATCTAGTTAGTCTAAACTATGTAATATGTTCTAATTTGAACTTTGGATCTTATTTAAAAAATAGAGCAGTTAATTAGCAGATGCATTTGGTGATAATAAATCTAGACTTTATATTTAAATGATATCATAGTTTGTTATGTTGAAGGATATGACTTAGTTTACGATAATGCTACGTAGCTCAAATTTTGTGGCTCAAAAGTGGCTCAAATGGCCAAAACGACATCGTTTTGTGGCTCAAAAGTGGCTCAAATGGCCAAAACGACGTCGTTTTGGCCATTTGAGCCACTTTTGAGCCACAAAATTTGAGCTACGAGACATTTTCCGTTAGTTTAAAGGTGTCAATATTTGATTAAACATTAAAAAAAAAAAAAAAAGGATAGAAACTGAGTAGAATTGAGAATTGTCTTGTTTCATGCTCACTCAATGAGTTATTTGGCTCACTTGTTTATTTAATTATTAAATTGGTAAATATTTTTTGAACAATAAATGTGCAGTAATTTTTTAGACGTCATGTATTTTTTTAGTTTTTAAAACTAAATTTTTTTATTAAAATCTTTAAATAAATTTTTTTTTTAATTTATGAATTATATAACGAGTTTTTAGTTTAAGGTCCCTAATATTTGAATTTTATAAGATAAAAGACATGCAATATTTTTATAGTTGGAGTTCCTCAACATTTTTACAAAGAGAAATTTTCAACTCTTCATAGGAAAAAAAAATTTTACACAGAAATTTCAACTCTTCAAAGAGAAAATTCACAGAGAAATTTCTCTGTGACAAGCTGAAATTTTTCAGTGATGAGCTGAAATTTCTCTAATAATATTATTGAGAGACCTTAACTAATAAAAAAAATATATTGTACCTCTCTTACTACCTGAAGTTGGAGAGAGATATTTCACTAATTTTCCCATTATATAAGACTAAAGTTATATTTGGAATTTATTTTTAAAATATTTTAAATTTGAATTTAGATATAGATAAAATATGGCTAGATTAATTTTATTTATTTTCTGTATCAAGGCATTTAAATTCCGAAATTACAGATATGATTTGATGGGCCAAATTAGATTATTGGAGATTTTTTGCCACATTTCTAATCAAAGAAAAATTTATCATTTTGATTATTAAAGTATATTTTAGGTTTATCTCATTTTTATTTCTCAATATGAGAGAACTCGAGGGTTTTTTGAGGCTCACCATGGATTTCGTTTTGATGATTCAAATTGTTCATTTCCTACGGCTCTCAATGTATATCATATATGAAAAAAATTAAATTAATCAAATATTCGTAACATTTCCATTATGTTTGTCTATAAAAAAAAGGATAAATTATGCAAATAGTCTCTGTAATTTATACGATGTGTCAATTTGATTCCTATTATTTCAATTCGCTCAATTTTGCCCCTTAATTTAACAGATTATGCCATTTTAGTCCAATAAATAACGGTTGTTAAGTTTAGTGGATGGAAAGTCTACACAATGTGTCAATTTAGTCCCTATAGTTTACATAATATGTCAATTTGGTTCATGTTGTTTTAATTTGTTTGATTTTGACAAGGACCAAATTAATACATTATGTAAACTATAGGGACCAAATTGACACATAGTTTGACTTTCCGTCCACCAAACTTAACAACAGTTATTTATTAGACTAAAATGACACAATCTGTTAAATTAAGGGGTAAAATCGAGCAAATTGAAACAACAGAGACCAAATCGACACAGTGTGTAAATATAGGGATTATTTGTACAATTTACCCTAAAAAAATGAATGGTCTATTTTAAAAAATATATTTTTCCTTTATTTTTTGATACAAGTATGATAAAATAAAAATATTACGATTATCGGATTAAATTGATTTTTTTTCATGAATAGTATATATTGAGGGTCATATAAAATAAACAATTTGAAAAATCAAAACAGAACTCATGATAGGTCTTACGGGCCTCTTTAGTTCTCTCATTTTAAGATGCATGCGAGTATAAAAGAAATTTAACCCTTAAAGTATTTAATGAATGGTAAGAAAAATATCAATAAAATGAAAAAAGTCAATAGTATAATTACAAATGTATTTTTTATATTTAAAAAATCAAAAAATTATATTAAAACTTTGAGCTTCAAAGAGGCAATAGCATTTTTACTCATATAATATAATAGTATAGATTTGAAAAAAAAATAATAATAATAAAAATTAAAAATCCTACCTTTAAGTTAAACCAAGTTTATATGGAAACGATAGAAATCTATTTTCTATATACCTACTATAAAATTGAAGGGTAAAAAAGATTATTAACTAATGACTAAAGAATTGATCAAAGAAAAAAAAATTAATGATTAAAGAAAATAGAAGAAATTTTTTTCATAAATTGTCACATTATCCTATTTTAAAAAGTGAATATAATTTTTAAACTAAAATAGTATTAATCCACCAAAAACATTTCATGTATTTCATTTAAACAAGATTAAATCAATTTAATAATCATAACTTATATAATATATCAGGCACAAAATAAACATTCAAATCATCTAAATAAGACCGTAACGAAGACACAAGCCCAAAGAATGCCTTGCAATCGTGATTTTGAGCCGAAGGGAATCCTCCTCTGAAGAAATAACAAGGATGATGCATGACAACAGACCATCCCCTCCGGGATGACCCTTCTCTCCTGCCATTGATTTTTCTTCTATGACTCGGCCCTCTCTGTCGATGTTAGAATAGTAAAGAGAGAAAATAATATGTATTGTATTGAATTAATTATTTTACAGTACAAAGCTATGGGTATATATATAGGACTATGTAGGAGTGTTGTCCAAGGAAAGGGAAAGAATAAGGTAGGGAAATAAAAAGGCAAGATTTGAACATACCTAATAGGGAGGAGCCTATAATCTAAATATGGAATACAATACAAAGAATAATATATACATATATAATATGCTAATTATATACATATATAATTTCATATATTAACATCCCCCCTCAAACTCAAGGTGGCAAGGTAGAAAGCAACTTGAGTTTGGAAACCAAGTCTTGGAAACGTCCCGGTGGATGGGTCTTGGTGAAGATGTCAGCAATCTGATCAACAGTGGAAATAGGAAGAAGATGAATAGTGCCTTGAGTAACATGTTGACGAACAAAATGACAATCAATCTCAATGTGTTTGGTGCGATCATGGAAAACATCATTATGTGCGATTTGGATAACACTACGATTGTCACAGTATAGAGGAGTGGCACTGGAAGAAGTAATGCCCATATCTGAAAGTAACCAGCGAAGCCAAATGAGCTCCTGAGTGGTATCTACAAGAGCACGATATTCGGATTCGGTGCTGGAGCGAGAGACCAAGGTTTATTTCTTGCTACGCCAACATATAAGGGAATCACCTAAGAAGAAACAGAATCCTGTGGTAGAGCGACGATCAGTCGGATCACCAGCCCAATCAGCATCTGAATAGGCACGTAATAAGAGTGCAGAACTAGAGGAGTAGTGAAGACCATGAAACAAAGTGCCTTTAACATAGCGAAGAATACGGAGCACAGCAGCATAATGTGTAGATCGAGGAGCTGACAAAAATTGGCTAACAAGGTGAACAGCATGTGCAATGTCAGGTCGAGTAACAGTGAGATAAACGAGACTGCCTACTAATTGTCGATACAAGGTGGCATTGGGAAGAGGTGTGCCGTCCAGGGGTGTTAGGTGTTCATTAGGCTCGAGAGGAGTAGAGACAGTTTTGCTATCAATGAGGCCAGCCTTTGCTAGAAGATCAGAAGCATACTTGGCTTGAGAGAGATAATAGCCATCGGAGCTAGAGGAGATCTCAAGTCCCAAGAAATATTTGAGAGTACCCAAATCCTTCATCTCAAAGTGTTCACTAAGAGACTTTTTGAGTGCAGAAATTCCATGAACATCATCACCAGTAAGAATCATATCGTCCACATAAAGAAGAAGAAGAACAATGCCATGTTGAGATTTGCGGATAAAGAGAGCAGAATCATAAGAGGTGGAAGAGAAACCAAAGGCCTGGATGGTGGAACTAAACTTTGAAAACCACGCGCGAGGAGCTTGTTTGAGTCCATAGAGTGCCTTTCGAAGTTTACAGACCTGATTAGATGAGTGAGGATATCCAGGAGGTGGTTGCATATAGACTTCTTCTTGAAGATCGCCATTCAAGAATGCATTTTTGACATCCATCTGAAATAATGTCCATTTTTGAATGGCAGCAACAGCAATTAAACTCCGAACAGAGGTGAGACGAGCCACAGGTGCAAAGGTTTCTTCATAGTCAATTCCATATTCTTGTGTAAAGCCCTTAGCAACCAGACGGGCTTTATAACGTTCGACGGTCCCATCTGAGTGTGTCTTAATCTTGTAGACCCATTTACAACCAACCAAAGGCTTATTAGGAGGAAGGTCAACCAACTCCCATGTACCAGTTTGGTCCAAGGCTTGTAACTTTTCTGTCATTGCTCGCTGCCAAAGGGGATTAGTACTAGCCTCACGATAAGAGTGAGGTTCATGTTGAGAGAAAATAGTAGAATAACAATGATAGTCACGAAGCAAGACAGAAGGTTCTTTTACCCGAGTAGATTGACGAAGAGATGTAGTAGGAAGCACAAAAGATTCAGTGGGAAGTTCTGGAGGATCAGTAGAGGTAGGGACTTCAAGGGAAGCAGGAGGACTAGGAATAGGAGATGGAGATGCAGGACCATTAGGAGAGCCAGACTCTGTAGAGGGGAGTGGACCGATAGTAAGCTCATTAGTAGCATCTGTATCAAGCTCATCATCAGAAAATAGAGGAATAGAAGGATTAGTAAAGAAAGGTGTAGTGGGAGAATCAGAATTGTGGAATGGAGACATGGAAGAGAACATTTTATGTTCCCAAAAGACCACATGTCTAGAGACACGAAGACGTTTAGAGATGGGATCCCAGCAACGATAACCTTTGTGTTCAATGCCATATCCCAAGAAGCAACAAAGACGAGCCCGAGGTTCTAATTTGTTACGTTCATGGGGCTGTAATATGACAAAACATGCACAACCAAAAACACGAAGATGATTATAAGCCGGGGACTTACCATAGAGACGCTCATATGGAGTTTTATTGTTGATGATGGGAGATGGAACACGATTAATAGTGTAAGCAGCAGTGAGGACTGCCTCTCCCCAAAAACGCTCTGGACAAGAGGCAGATATTAAAAGAGTACGAACAGTGTCAAGAAGGTGACGATGCTTACGCTCGGCACGACCATTTTGTTGAGATGTGCCAGGACAAGAGGAGTGAGGGAGTGTACCATGTTGACGGAGAAATTTTAAAAAATTAGTTTCTTTATATTCTTGGGCATTGTCGGCACGAAAAATTTTGATGGTGCGAGAAAATTGTGTCTTGACCATATTAGCAAAATCATAGTAATATTGTTGTAATTCAGAACGATTTTTCATTAGAAATAACCATGTAAAGCGAGTAAAATCATCGACAAAAATTACAAAATACCTAGATCCCCCCATAGTAGGATGTGGTGAAGGCCCCCAAACATCAGAATGTATGAGATCAAAAGATGCATGGGACATAGAATCACTTTTATTAAATGGTAAAAATGGTTGTTTGGCAAGTTGACAAGATAAACAATCCACTGAATTATTTGTAACATGACCTAACTGACCACTTGACACTAAACTACGTAAACGACTGAATGACACATGGCCGAGACGGGAATGCCAAAGATCAAGAGTACAACTAGTGGAGGCGGCGACTGTAGAAGAAGAGAGTTGAGATAGAATGTGAAGATGAATGAGCTCGTATAAACGCCCATTTTTACGGCCGATCCCAAGAGTCTGGCCCGTCCGGGGGTCCTGCACAACACAACCAGAGAAAGAGAAAAGAACAGTAAGACCAATATCACAAAGTTGCCCAATAGAGATTAGATTGAGAGTAAGATGAGGAATTAAATAAGTGCTAGGAAGGGAAACAGTAGAAGTAGAGACATGGCCTATATGGTTAACATGCATGGGAGAGCCATCAGCAATATAAATGGTAGGAATATTAGATACAGACATCGTAGAAGAGAAAATAGTAGAATCCGATGTCATATGATTGCAACAAGCAGAATCAAAGAACCATGAGGAGGTATCTGAGGTGACTGACAGAGCAGTAGAGGGTGTACCAAAAGTAGAGAGAACCTGTTTGACTATGGATTCAATGTCATGAAGTGTGAAAGTTTGGTTGTGCTCAGGAGGAGCAACATCAGAGGAAGATGTGGCAGCAGTAACAGCAGCAGAATAAGAATGAGCAGCGGGCCGATAGCGGTAATGGGATCGAGATTGACCTCCTTTAGAACGACTGTCATGTGGTTGGCGATTGGGATTTTTGAAACAGTCACTCTGATAGTGGCCAGGACCAGTCTTGTTGCACCACTTACAAATCCGGATTGGACATGTAAGTAAACTATGATTGGAGTTATGGCAATAAGTACATGATTGTGCAACGGATGATTTGCTAGGCTGATGAGAAGTAGCAAGAACATTGTGAGTCTGTGGAGTTTTGAGAGAGCCAAGACGAGTTTCTTCAGAAAGGAGTTCGGAGATGGCATGTTCTAAGGTTGGAAGCGGATGACGATGGAGAAGAGAAGCTCGAACAGGTTCAAAATCATCCCGAAGGGCCATCAAAAAGGATATCAAGCGTTGTTCATCTCGATATGTAAAGAACTGACTAGCATCTTCCTTGCAGTTCCATTTAGGTTCAGACAAAGACAGTTGATCCCAAACAGCATACATCTGGGACAGAAAAACATTGATAGATTGACCGGACTCTTGTCGCATGTGATGCAGTTGGCTAAGAAGTTGATATTGGTGAGCAAGAGCAGTGGTGCTATAACGAGTCTTTAGAAAATCCCAGATTTCCTTTGCTGTGTCAAAGCGTCCAAATTGAAGATTAATGGAGACAATGGAAGTATTACGGCACCATGTGATGACTTAATGGTTTTTACTATCCCAATCATCAAGTCGTTCTTCATATTTAGAAGCAAGTTCATTAGTATTTTTGATAGGCTTGACAGTATCACCAGTAATAAGACGCCACAACTTCTTCCCTTTGAGAAAACTAGACATGGCTTGAGCCCAAATGGTGTAATTAGAACCATCAAGAATGATGGAAATTGGTTGGGCCATATCAGAACGATCCATAGAAAGCAATAAAAAAGAAATAACAAGGTGAGAAGAATGGAGATGTGGTGTTGCTAAACTGGGTGTAGGGGATGGAGCAAGGATGTTAATATTTGTGGACTGCAGGAATTAAGAGGATCAAAGATTTTGACTCTAAGCTCTGATACCATGTTAGAATAGTAAAGAGAGAAAATAATATGTATTGTATTGAATTAATTATTTTACAGTACAAAGCTATGGGTATATATATAGGACTATGTAAGAGTGTTGTCCAAAGAAAGGGAAAGAATAAGGTAGGGAAAGAAAAAGGCAAGATTTGAACATACCTAATAGGGAAGAGCCTATAATCTAAATATGAAATATAATATAAAGAATAATATATACATATATAATATGCTAATTATATACATATATAATTTCATATATTAACAGTCGACATGTTTGAACACGCTTTCTGTGACGTCCAGTCCACACCTACATACGTACGCCCCCTATGTATACTTACCTCCCACACCCACTGCTTCCTCATTAATCCATTGTTGTTGCCTGTCTCAAACCCTACTCTCCTCTCATTCTTCTTTTCAGTTCCTCTCTCTCTTAAAAAACAGTTCTCTCTCTCTCTCTCTCTCTCTCTCTCTCTATATATATATTTATATACAATCGAGAGATCTGCAATGGAGATACTGAGCTCATTAACTGCCTTCTTGTCTGTCGCACTCTACTGCGCTGCTGATCTGCTTAAGACTTCGGGATGGCTCCCGCACGGGCGCCTGACATGGACGCTGGATCGGAATTCTGGTCGCCGATCTCTGCAGCCGTCGTCTGCTCGTCGCTAGTTTTGTCTTGGGTGGTGCTCATGAAGTATGATTTATTCATGAATACACACACACATATCTATATATATAAGAAGCTCTTTAGGAAAGATGGCTTGTCTTTTGATTCCCATACAGAAGCTCCTTAGGAAAGATGGCTTGTCTCTTGATTTCCATTTTGCCCTTCATTTTCCTTATATTTTACTATATGTACAATTGTCGTTTCATTTTGATAAATTTCCATTTTGTTTTTTTAATTTTGTCATTTCATTTTAAATAATTTATTAATGATGGCTTATATGTTGAGTGAAGATTTTTCGTAATTACGCAAATATTTTTGGTCACTTATGCAACAGGTTTTTTTGTAATTGCACAAACATTCTTAATCAATTATAAAATATGTTTTTCTATAATTACACAAATATTCTTAATCAATTATGAAGCATAAATCTTTTTTTTTTAACAAATTATAAATACGCCCATAAACTTTGTTTAAAATATGAATCGATCCTATAATAGTAGAAATTACAATTATCATTTGTTATAAATTTTAATTTAACACAATATTCAAGGAAAAGAAAAAATATATATTCTCCTACGTAATAATAAATTATCAAAATTGTTCATTGAAAAATATTTCTTATATCATTAAAAATTGTTAATTGACTTAATAATTTGTTTATTGACAAAATGGTTAACTAAAAAATATCTTTCATATCATTAAAAACTGTTAATTTACTTAATAATTTAATTATTAATAAAATTGATCATTTGTAGTGTGAGTATGATTTATGTATTAATAAAATTAGTCATTTGTATATATATATATGTATTTTCTTCTGTTTTTTTATTAGTTCAGTGACTTATCTTAATACTTTTCTTTTTTTTTTTGGATGAGAGAATTATCTTAATATTTGTTCATATTTATCTGTTGAGAAAAATTATACACCATAATTTAATTATTTTTTATCAATTCAGAAAAAAATGTTAAAGACTCATAATTCATCCAAAATGATATGGTAATAAAATTGGAGTCAACATCATTGGGTGTATAACAAGTCAAAAAATGATACATATCATACCATATAATTCTATCATATATCTAATGATTTATTTTATTCTATTCAATTTCATAAAATAATATTTTAATTTTAAAAAAATTTACTTATGAATAAAACTGATCATTTGTTATGCGAGTATGATTTATGCATTAAGAAAATTAGTCATTTGTATATATATATATATGTATGTATTTTCTTCTACTTCTTTATTAATTCAGTGACTTATCTTAGTAGTTTTTTTTTTTTTTTTTTTTTTTAATAGAAGAATTATTATAGTATTTGTTTTATATTTATTTGTTGAGAAAAGTTACACACCATAATTTTATTTTTTTATAAATTTGAAAAAAAGTTAAAGACTCATAAATTCAACCAAAATGATATGCTAATAGAATTGGAGTCGACATCATTGGATGTATAACAAATCAAAAAATGATACATATTGTACGAGAGCCAAATATCCGACACTATCCGCACTCCTCATGTCCAAGTCGTGCTTCCCTCCGACTGACCTGAGAACACAAAAATAGTGAGCTACCCGGCAGTGTGCTGCTGGAAAACCCCTCTGACAGTCAAGTTAGCACACTTAGAGAGAGAGAGAGAGAGAGAAAAAAAAAAGAGATAAGACAAAATGGTACGTGAGCTCTGATCACCAGATGTTCCAGACCTGTGTATTGAGGCACTACATCGTTTATATAGTTTATGCGCACGCTTCTATGTCCATTCCTCACTAGACGCGTGGACATGTTCTCCTCTTACATTTCCTATGTGTTAGCGCAAATACAGTTAACGCCAAACAATGAAACCGCTAAACCGTACCAACACGCACGGATGGGAAAATCTTCTTCCCGCGGTTCCGCCTTGTCGCATCGACCTTCCAACCGGGCTATACTCGCTACCACAGCTTCCCCTTTCTATTGGGGCCGCGCTATTAGCCTGGTACCATTGGTCAAACCCGAATGTGGACTCAACCGAGCTCCACGGTCACGACCGAGCAACTGCTCGGTCGAATCTAGTCTCAGAAGACAAATTCCATTAAACAACACCGAGCTAATGGCCCGAGGTTGTCCCAACTTGACCGGAATAGGTCCTCAGTTGAATATACGCCTACCATCTCAATTGCCCTTTAATTCCGTTCGTGCTAGCGTGACTGGGATTATATTCATAAGCTGAGCTCGCTTTCTTTTTCGGTCACCGGCTAATCCATTCAAGGCTCGGTAATCAAGGTTCCAAAATTGATCACCTAAATCAACCGTGCTAATTGCCGCGCTTGCCTTCGCAACTTGCCCGGCTGGCGATTGGTTTTTTCAATCCGTCTTTTCAATGCCGATTCCAGTCCCATCACACACATGTCACTCATCTATTGGTCTCATACAGCCAACCCAGTTGTCTCTTTTGATTCAAATTTTGGCCCCCCTTCCTCTCTCATACATATTGACACGCCTCTTCATGTTTCGCCCTTCACTATTCATCTTCTCCTAAGGCGACCCAGCAACCCAGAGCATCCAACCTTCAATTTTCATTCATTGTACCCAAATTAGAGCATTCTCTCGAGTGGATTCGGTTCTATCACCGTCGCTGAGGCTCCATCTTTTCGATTGGAGCTACGAGTCGCGCTTCAACCTGTAAGTTTTCAACTTCTCCTCTGTTCCTCGTCTTTTCCTCATGTTTTTCTCGTGTTCTTCAACTCTAATTCCCATAAACGAGTCTAGGGCATGATGATAGTAGCCACACAGTGCTGAAAATGAGGTTAGGCTAGGATTTTTGCCCTATTTTGTTGACAAAAAATGTCATTGCCCCTCATCCTCGACACTGTTCATCATCTTCTATGATGAACATGTGAGAATTTGGGACCGACCGGGCTACAAACCTCTATTTGATCCAAAATCATAAGTTAACCGAGCAAGTTCCCTGTTTGTAATACTTAGGTGAAAAACTAAGCTAATAAACGCGCTGAGCCGCTCGACCGGGCTAATATCTAGTCTGCTTAAGTGACCAAGTTGTCAAGCTTACCCATCAAGACCGAGGCGCTATTGTACCGAAAGTGATCGAGGTAAAGTCGAGCTCGTTTGCGCTCATGCACTATCACTTACAGTTGGTTTTTAACTACAGAGTCCTACGGGACCAGGCACACCAACACAAGGGCTCTCAAAGACCGAACAGCCACCATGCAAAACTTTGCCAACTTAACACTACCGTGCTGAACAAGCCAGCCTCCCATGGAGCGCTACTACTTCCTTGTTAACACACCGAGGGCGTTGGCCGCATCCCGAAAAGAGTACGACGTTCCGGCCGATCTGCATTTGGAACTCAGTGAGGAAGACATAAACCCATGGGGTAGGTTGGAGTCCTGTCCCTTAATTATGCTAAGCATTGTAGAGGGGGGATTGCGCTTCCCGGTGCAGCCCTTGATCTGCGAATTCCTGAGACGCACAAGGCTAGCTCCAATCCAAGTATCTACCAACACTTACGGGATTATAAATGGTGTGGCCGATCTTAACCACCAGCTTGGTTTGAATCTAGGCCTAGCCTAGATCTTCCGGCAATACACGCTCAGTCGCACGGCGAACGGATACAATTATTACCTAAAAATAAGGTCGGGTCGAGAACGTTTAGTGACTGGCACATCAGACAAAGATATGCATGATGACAACTTCTTCTGGGTGTCAGGAAATTATGAGACCGCCGATATGCCCGGTTAGTACATTAGCAAGGACTTCGATTCTTTTTGTAAACCGAGCTTTATGACTTGTTAGCTTTGCCAATGTTCTTTATATCGAGCTAATTACTTTCTTTCTGCAGCTATCGAAGAGTTGCAAGCCAATTATCTCTATCCAAACGAAGAGGCGATTAGAACTGCGCTAAGATATCGGCAGCGAGTTTGCTACGAGCTTCTTCGGTACGTACCGACCTACAGATATTCAGTACCTCGAAAGAGCAAGGTCATAGACTTCCTTTAGGCACCTTCACCTCCACTTGATCCAACTTTGCTCGACGTGCCCCTAATCCGGTTGACCGAGGAGCAAGAAATGACAAAAAGAGACAGATTAAGAACCTCATCACTGCCACTTCCACCAAGCTGCTGAGCAACTCTCCACCTGCACTTACTGTCGGTCAGAGTTTGAGGGCCGTGATTGCCTTGGCTTCCATAGCTGCTCCGCAAGTTGAACAACGTCGTGCAACTAAGCGAGCCCAATCAGTCGATCCCTCTGCCAAGCTCATCGTCGAGCTAAGCACCGAACAGCCAGTGTAGGGTGTTGAGCTGACACCTCTATAGAAGCCGGAGTTCAAACACCGAGGTAAAGAGATCCTGGTTAACGCTTCAGTCAAGGGGGATAAGGAGCATCTTTTGGCTTTTGACTTATCAAAAGCGTTGCTACTACCGAGCGATGTGACTGGGAGCGATCATGTTCCTGACACCCAGCTCTTAAAATTCGCGGTCAAGTCTATGACTAGGGTATGATTCAGAATTTCATCAAGTCTCTGTTCAGTTTACTTATTTGCTTGGGCTAACTTTCCTCTTATTTCTTGCAGGCTATCCAAAAACAGTATCTCGTCATGGACCACATTGTTAACTTGCGTCACAAAGTGACCGAGCTGAATAATGCTGGCAACAATATCTCAGCCGAGCTCGACCGGGCTAAGGCGTCTCTCAAAATCACCAATGCTAACAATGCCAAGCTTCTTGGCCTACTTGGTATGGTCGAACAAGAGAGAGAAGCTTTGAAAGATGAGCTCGAGGAAGTGAAAAAGGTGAAAGACAAGGCGGTTGACGAGGCCAACAATCTCGGTTTCAAAGAGGCTGAGGAGAGCTAAACGAAACAAGTCAAAGCCACCAAGGACATCTTCTTTAAGTCCGATTGGAAGGCAATTTGCGAGAAGCTCGGTCAAGGACCCGAGACCAAGGTGTTCACCTCTCCACCCCCCCGCCTTCCTACCAGGCTACATGGTGCCTTATGCTAACAACGTCTTCATCTCGCTTCAAGATGAGTCCGAGGAGGAGGTTGTAGAAGAAGGCAACCAGAACCAAACCGGCCAAGTGGAGCATGGCGATGCAACCGCCGTGGTGATCTTTCCCCTCTCTCTTAGTTTAGATTTATGCTCTTTCTTGTTTTCTTTTGGAAGTATTTTGTAACTGGGCTACCAGCCCCCAACTTTTGTACTTACGCTTATAATCAATGGAAATTTTACAACCGTTGTTACTTGCACTTGCATTTTGTTTCTTCATTACAACCGTGCTATATGCTCAAACAGGGCATCCGTTCCTGTAATTGGGCAAAACATCTCGGCTAAAACATCAATTCTTCTAGCTGAGTGAAACATCTCGGCTAAAAATTTGGAATTGAACAAAACATCAACTCTTATAGCTAGGCAAAACTCCTCTTCTAAACTTGGAGTTGAACAAGTCATCAACTTTCGTAGCCGAACAAAGCATCTCAGTCAAAAACTTGGAGTTGAACAAGCCATCAACTCCTGTAGTCAGGCAAAACACCGTGGCTAAGTTCTTGGGGTTGAACGAGTCATCAAGTCTAGTAGCTGGGCACAAAACACCCAAGCCAGAAGCTTAAAGTTGAACAACTCGTCAACTCTTTTGACCGAGCGAGATTACCACGGTTAAAAGTCTTTAGTTGAACAATTCATCAAATCTTTTGACCGGGTAAGATCACCTCGATTAAAAGCTTTGAGTTGGAATTGATCAACTCTTTTGACCGTGCGAAATTACCTCAGTTAAATGCTTTGGGTTGAACAATTTATCAACTCTTTTAACTGGGTAATATCACCTCGGTTAAAAGCTTTGAGTTGAACAATTCATCAACTCATTCAACCGGGAAAAATCATCTCGGTGAAAGATCAACTCTTTTGACCGGATAAAATCACCTCGGTTAAAAGCTTTGAATTGAACACTTCATCAACTCATTGGACCAGGTAAAATCACCTTGGTGAAAGTTTTGAGTTGAAAAATTCATCAACTCTTTTGATCGGGTAAAATCACCTCAGTTAAAAGCTTTAAATTGAACACCTCATCAACTCGTTAGACCGGGTAAAATCACCTCGATGAAAGTTTTGAGTTGAACAATTCATCAACTCTTTTGACCGGATAAAATCACCTCGGCTGGGTGACAGTTGCTTTTGCTCATTGCAATCCATTAACCACGAAAAATTTTCTATGTACAGTAATTCATTTCTATTACATATAGCTTTCATAAATTCACATGGTGACTGAAAGAATTACATTGGCAAATAGAGGGAAATGTTTATCCTTTGAAAAAAATTACATCAATGATTGAAACTAAAAATAATGCAACTTCAGATTGGTTGCGTTCCATGGCCAGGGTATAGCTTTGTCGTTTAAGTCCTCTAGATGGTATGTCTTCAGTTTGGCTAATGCCTTGTCACATTCTGCATCCCATGAAAACTTCAATTTCAAGGCTTGGAAGAAAGGGTGGCAACGATCCGACGACCGGCTTATAAATCAATTAAGTGCGGCTATCATTCCAGCAAGATGTTGCATATCCTTTGCTGAGTTGGGCTGCACCAATTCCTGGATGGCTTTCATTTGAGAGGGATCCGCTTCAATCCCGCCGTTAGTGACCAGAAAGCCCAAAAAACTTCCCTGACCCCAAGCCGAAAGCACACTTTGATGCGTTCAGACGCAACTTGTGTTGTTTGAGAATGGCGAACTGCTCTGCCAAGTCAGCTAAGTGGTCGGTCTCACATTTACTCTTCACGACCATGTCATCGATGTAGGCTTCTATCGTTTGGCCGAGCAGTCGAGCGAACATCTTTGTAACCATCATTTGAAAGGTTGCGCCGGTGTTCTTTAATCCGAAGGGCATGACTCCGTAATAAAACAATCCTCTCGAGGTTGTGAAAGAAATGATCTCTTGGTCGGACTTATGCATGACAATCTGGTGGTAGCCTCGGTAGGCTTCTAGAAAACTAAGTCGGTTGTGACCGGCTGTAACGTCCACCAGTTGGTCGATTCTGGGCAGAGGGAAACTGTCTTTAGGGCAAGCATGGTTGATCGTCTTGTAGTTGACACAAAACTCACCATTTCTCATTCTTTTTCAGCACTACGACCATGTTAGAAACCCACTGTGGATAATGTACTTCCCGGATAGCCCTTGCCTCAAGCAAGTTCTTCACCTCTTCCGCCACCACCTCGGCATGATGGAGTGCCAACCGTCGTGTTCTTTGAATGACCGGCCGAGCATCAGGGAAAACATTGAGTCGGTGGGCAAATGAAGTTTGGATTGACGCCAGGCATGTCGTA
This sequence comes from Camellia granthamiana, assembly GCA_036172215.1. Taxonomy (NCBI): domain Eukaryota; kingdom Viridiplantae; phylum Streptophyta; class Magnoliopsida; order Ericales; family Theaceae; genus Camellia; species Camellia granthamiana. The sequence continues at coordinate 53,933,758 of CM069908.1, read as the reverse complement.
AGGCATCTAGGCAAAAACTTCGATGTTCGCCACCAAGAAATTCACCATCTCTAATCGTTTTTGAGCAATGATAGTGGATTCCAACAGAAAAAACTTCTCAAGGTCATTCTCATTGATCCTTACTTCCACCAAGTCTTCGACAATTTTTTCCTCGGCTTTAGTGCCACGTCTTCCAGGACATTAAGATTTTTTGATTCTTCAATCATTTGTACAAAGCCTTTGGTAGCTCGACTTCCGTTTACAGCCACAAAACACTACTTGGCCATTACTTGACACCCCAAACTTCTTCTATCACCCGGGTAGTAGATAAGAACTTCATGACTTGGTGGTAAGTTGACACCATTGCTTGCATGACATAAAGTTATCCCCCTGCCCAGGATGAGGTTGTAGGTGGAGGGCACTTTCAATACCCAGAACTTAACTTACTTTACAATGGACCCTGCCTTGACCGGTAGGATTATCTTCCCGACCGGCCCTTCAGGTTATGAGTTGAAGCCAACCAGCGGTGCTGTTGCTAGGGCTAAATCCTTCTCTTCAAGTTTGAGCTGCTTGAAGGCGTCGTAATACATTATTTCAACCGAGCTGCCCTGGTCGATGAGAATGAGCCTAACATCAAAGTCCCTGACGCAAAGCGTGACCACTAGCGCGTCATTGTGCGGCGTTTGAATATGTTCAAGATCTCGGCTTGAAAAGCTGAGAACATTCTTTATCTCAGTTCTGCCTTTTTTAACCGCTGGTTGGACTAACAAAACTTCTCACATGTGTTCCGCCTTCTTTATCATTCCCCGGAGCTCACAGACTTGCACTAGCTCGACAATACCATGGATCACATTGACTACGCCTTGGAGAGGTACTTCTAGGGCAGCCAAACAGTTTGGCTCAGCTTAAGCATGAGGCACAGCCTTGGTGCCGTCATAAATGTAGCGATCTAGGTGGCCAGCAGACACTAACTCCTCTAGATGCTGCTTCAGAGGGATGCAATCTTCTGTATGGTGGCCGCGCTCATCATGGTAAGTGCAGCAGTATCTCAGATTGAAGCCTCTCTGTGTATCACCTAACTTAGCTGGAAACCTGACATATGCCTCGTCGCGGATTTCGCTAAGGATGCAGTAAATTGGGATCTTGAAAACCGTAGTGATACCTCTTTGGGCGTTCATCTGTCTTCTTGTATCTTCTGTGGCATCACGGGGGTAGTCAGCTTGATTGTTACGACAACCCTTACCCCGGTTGTTGCGGTTTGCACCGCAATCTGAATCTCTATCGCAGTTGCTCGGACGACTTGCCTCCTATTCAACCGCGTGGACTTTTTCGGCCACTCATTTGTCCGGTGCCACTGGATTCACCTTCGTGGTAGCCGCACGGATGTGCTCATTGATGAGTGAGTCTCAAAGTCTATGTCTGATTGGGAGACCACGCTTGTATTGGGCGATCGCCAAATTGGTCGGGCAATCAAGGATTTCGTTGAAAGTTTCTCAATACTTGGCATTGTATGCCTTGAATAAGTTGCCCAATTCTATCTTGACGCTCAGAAGATGGTCAACTTCTTTAGGCGTTTTAGTGTTTGTTTTGAATCGGGTCATGAACGCCTCCGCCAGTTGTTGCCACCTTTCGATATTTTCTTCTGGCAGCCTCTCGAACCATTTCAAGCCCAACTCACCCAAACTTGATGGGAAAATAAGGCACATAAGGGCGTCTTTCCGCCCATAGCTAGCCATGATCTGCCAGAAGTGACTCATATACATGTAATGGATCAGTTTTTTCGTCATAGAGTGTAAACTTAGGCTGGTGAAAACCCACAGGGAGCGGCATGGTTTCTATCTCGAGAGAGAAAGAGGTGGTGCTCAGCCTTACCAAGTCTCTGTCCAAAGGGACATGTACAACTGGATGTGGTGACAGCATTACGACTTCTTCACTAGCGCGACCTCGACGGGATAGCAGTTGCAGTGCCAGCACCCTTTGCGCCTCCCATCGGCGCACTCGTTCTTTCAAGACGTCCCTTAAGTCCTCCGAACGGGCGAAGTAAGAGTATCTCGACATCATCGATGGACGTAAGGGACGGTAGCTGCTATCTCGTGTGCACGACTTCTCCACCGATGGGTCAGAGTCACCAACCCCGTAGCTCCTAGTGATGAAAAGAGAAAGCGTCCTTCGCCGGTTCTGGCTGTCGGAACAACGGGGTTGGGTATGCTCACTGTGGTTTCCCACTCCAGTAACACCCTTCCCTTTGACTTGCCGTTTTAGCACTTCCATCTCGGCCACCATCCTTCGGATGATGGCGTCTTGGTCTCTCAGCTTATGCTCCAATCGTTGAGTGTGCGTCTCTCTTCACCGCCGGTGTCTGTCTGGACTCTGAGAATGATCGGTGCTCCTGGCGCACTTGTCTCTCGCATCTCTGTAGAGCCCTCTAGATGAAGTCTCCAGGCCCGCCATGTTCAGAATGGCAGGAGGTCCGTCTCTCCTCCTCGGACTAACTCTGGGTGATGTCGTTGACGACGGACAGCAGAGTTTCGTCGTTGTTCGCCACGAAAGATGATCTGACAAGCTTGGAGGACAAGGTATTGTCTGTATTCCCACAGACGATGCCAATTGTACGGGAGCCAAATATCCGACGCTATCCGCACTCCTTCTGTCCAAGCTGCGCTTCCCTCCGACTAACCTGAGAACACAAAGATGGTGAGCTACCTAACAATGTGCTGCCAGAAAACCCCTCCGACGGTCAAGTTAGCACACTTAGAGAGAAAAGAGATAAGACAAAGTGGTAAGTGAGCTCTGATCACCAAATGTTCCAGACCTGTGTATTGAGGCACTACATTGTTTATATAGTTTCTGCGTGCGCTTCTACGTCCATTCCTTGCTGGACGCGTGGATATGCTCTTCTCTTACTTTTCTCATGTGTCAGTGCAAATACAGCTAAGCACCAAACGACGAAACCACCAAATAGTACCAACACGCACGGATGGGGGAATCTTCTTCCCGCAGTTCTGCCTCACCGCATCAACCTTCCAACCGGGCTATACACGCTACCATGGCTTCTCATTTTTATTGGGGCCGCGCTATTAGCCTAGTACCGTTGGTCAGACCCGAATGCGAACTCAACTAAGCTCCACGATAAAGACCGAGCAATTGCTTGGTCGAATCTGGTCTCAGAAGACAAATTCCATTAAACAGCACCGAGCTAATGGCCCAAGTTTTTCCCAACTTGACCGAAATAGGTCCTCGGTTGAATATACGCCCACTGTTTGACCGAGCAAGGGCACCGATTCCAGCCCAAACTAGCTCGATCGTTTGCTGGGTCATAAATGCCCCTCTCAATATGTATTTTCTTCTGCTTCTTTATTAATTCAGTGACTTATCTTAGTAGCTTTTTTTTTATAGAAGAATTATCTTAGTATTGGTTTTATATTTATTTGTTGAAAAAAGCTACACACCGTAATTTTGTTTTTTCTATAAATTTGAAAAAATATTAAAGACTCATAAATTCATCCAAAATGATATAGTAATAGAATTGGAGCCAACATCATTGGGTGTATAACAAATCAAAAAATGATACATATCATACCACATAATTCTATCATATATCTAATTATTTATTTTATTCTATTCAATTCATAGAACAATATTTTAATTTTTTTTTTAAATTATCAAAATATAAAATTTAAATATACTGTAACAATAATCTATGCCTTACACGGGTCTATGTAAACTAATATATATATACGAGTTTTTGTTATGGATCGAGTGCAAGAAATTTGTTGAAATAAAAAAGAAAACAGAGTGTGAGAAATTCTTTTTTTTAATATTTGTAGTTTAGTAGGTTACAGAGGAAAATAGGAGTGATTTCAGTGTACTTTGTTACTCTATTTCTCCTCTATTTCTCGTTCATTATATATATACAACTTATTGGTCCCATAACATCAAAAATAAATACATAAACTTATCGGTCCCATTACACTTACACCCCCCTCAATTTCTTTAAAATCACACTGACACCTTTTTCATTATGTAAAATCACACTGCCACCTCTTATCAGTTAACACTGTTAATTGCAATGATAAAATTACTATAATACCCTCACATTATTTATTTAATTTGATTTTATATTTTAGATAAAATAGATGAGATGAAAGAGAATAGATGAGAAAGAAGAGATAGAAAAGGAGATTATACCACCATCAATTGCCGTCGAAGATCACCGCCACCGTCAATGACCACTCGCTCTACAGCCTTTGTCCATTACCACTACTCTTGTCTATCAATCCACCCTTGCAACAATCATTCATCACTGTTGGGTCTGGGTTAGGCTGCATCGGTGGTGGGAGATAGTACAGTGGTGATAACTGTAGCAGACAGGATGATACTCGTGAGGCAAATCCAATAAGAAGAACCTCTGTAACTAGGCAACAAGCAATCTATCGCAGAGCTTAATCAAGCCTAAATTCCAATCCAATACCTAATTTTAGAGAGCTTCTTTTTTCTCTCTCATTTGATCTCTCTTTGTTCTCTCTCGCCCTAATTCTTTTTTCTTTTTTCTTTTTAAGAAATGGTTTATTGATTTTGGGTTTGGAGGTATAGGGTTTGGATTGGTGATTGGTGTTGGAAGTGTTTCAAAATTTCCCTTGTTCCTTGTCCCACATTGATTTCTTATCAGTTATTGTTAGACCTTTTATATATAGACCTTCTCATTATTGGGTAAGGGCTAAGGATGTGGGGGAGACTATGCAAGCTTTGGGCCTTATGTGTGAAACCCATATATATATATATATATATACACAAGCACGTTGGACTTGGACTAGGCTAGGCTGGGCGCGCATGTGAGATAATGCAGAATATATATATATATTTTGCCTCATTGATTTTCTATAATATTCCTTTCCTTTTGTAATTAGCTATGATTAAGGAAATAACAAGCCATTTTCATAGTTTAATAGATTTGATTGATCAAATCCTTGATTTATTCTTACCTTATTCTCACTTTGAATTATATATATACATATTCCTAGTAGTTTAGTGATCTTTGTTTCTCCATATGATTTCTTGTTTTCTTTGGGATATTTATTAGACGAGTTCAAGTCTTGTTTGGTCAGTGCACACCATCATGACTCGCTGTTGTGTCCTGGACAATGACCGCCGATAGCCATTTGAACCAAGTGGGGCGAAATTGTTTCTTAAGAACAACGGATTGACTTCCACACCTCAGTTCCATTCTTTCTCTATTTTTATTTTGTTTTTATTTTCTCGTATCTATTTCAATTTGTTTATCAGGCAAAGTTTTCATACATTTTCCAACAATTGGTTGTGTATGTAGGGAATGAGATACAGTGGTGCATGAGGGGATTGAATTTGGTTTACAGTAGTCGGTGAGGTTGCAACCGTATGCATATTTATCCATATATTTTGTGTGTATATATATTTGTTAAAATTAGATTTTGCAAAAGAAAATCTCTTTAATTATTGAAGATCTGTTATCTATATGTATTTATTTGTTTCAATTTGAAGGCCTTTAATTCTTTGTAGAAGAAATTCTTTTTTATTGTTAAAGCTATGTTATGTGCATGCATTTATTTGTTTTTTATTTGAAGCTCTTTAATTCTTTAATTTATGTTTTGCTTTGTTGTGATGTCCCGGCCTTTTTAAAACAACTTGAGTATGTTAATTCAAATTTCTATTTCTTTTGGAGTCCTTATTGCTTTTGAACCTCATGAATCACGTGTTGTCATTTACTCTTCTCTTTATGATTATTCATTCTTGTCCAAGAGTGTATTCCAAGACGTCGACTTGGGTCTTTAGGTGTTGGATCGAGTCCGGAACGATGGGAATGCTCTAACATTGATTTTAGCTTCACTTTAAAGTTCAGTCCGCTCGAGTGGTCTTTTTGTCGCTCGAGCGGTAAACCAGTCCATCTAGTGCTTTGTTCTGAAATTTGAAATATTGGGAGTATAATTTCACCGCTCGAGCGAAGGTTTTACTGCTTGAGTGGTATGTCTATATAAAAGAGAGATTCTGGGAGTTTGAATTCACCGTGTAGAATCTATCGATCAAGCGGTCTATTTGGAGTTATATTCGTAAAGTGTGTCTAAACACTTAAAATATAAGGCAAATAACTTTTTCTTCTTTTTTCATTTCACTCTCTCTACACTTCACTTTACTCTCCTTTCTCTCATCTCTCTCTATAATACACCCACCAACCCTCTCAAATTCTTGAGCATGCATTTGTCTAATTATATTCTTCTCTTTGTGTAACAGCCCCAACCCATGCTTAACGTTAATCCATGCTTAATTATGTCTAATAAGTAATTACGTGAAATTTTGTAACATATGTTGCCTTATTTGTGTTTATATCTGCCTATCATAGAAAGATCTGTTCATATTTACGTTTCAATTTGCAAATAGAAGGCCTTATCGGCATCCGATTCAGGAATTGACTTGATTTATGTGTTATTTGGGAATTATGGAAAATTATGGTAGGTTTAATTAAAATTCAGTTCGAAACGATTAATTAGATTAATTTAATTCCCACTTGATTAGCCCTAATTAACTATCATTAGGCAAACCTATAGAAGGCTTCTTATGTGCTCTCACTCACTCTTTTCTTTTATTCCAACACATTTTGAGCTCACACACACGCACAAACGTGTAGAGAGAGAGAGAGAGAGAGAGAGAGAGAGAGAGAGAGACTAGGGAGAAGTCTTCAAACAAGGAATTTGCTAGAGAATTAAGAAGAATTGAAGAAATTGAGCAAGAACTCACTAGGATTCAAGGAGTTGAGAACCTAAGGTAAGAAATCAAGCCTTTAGTTGGGTAATTAGGGTACTTAACTCATGCATTCAAAAGAATTAAGTGAGTTGGGGCATGAATTAAGCTTAATGTAGTAGAAGAGTAGAGTATACATACATGCATGTGCATTACATTGCATTTAGAGCATGTTGTCTAAGAATTTGTCCCCTGCATGTTCATATTTTGGTTGTAGTCTAAGAATTCACCATGTTTTTTAGTAGAATATCTCATTTGATCATATTTTGGAAGCTATGAATGAATACATGCATGACATGTTCACATCATGTTCTTACATTTCAAGTTGAATGTTGCATAATTGACATACTTTTGACCTTGATTTCATGAATGATCTTTAAACCTTCATATTTTACAAGTTTACATATGTTTTCTCAAGTTTTAGGCCCAAAATGATGTGAATTATAGCTTTGGAGTTGAATTTGAAGCTTGGAAGCAAATTTGGAAATTCTAGAATTCTGCTTCCACACTCGAGCGCCGGATCCTACGCTCGGGCGACTACATTCATTTTCACACTTCCGCTCGAGCGACCAAAAGTGGGCTCGAGCATAAAATGCATGTCCTCAGAAGTTTGCGTGTTTTGCAGACCGCTCGAGCGACAGAAGTTGCGCTCGAGCGAGCGTTAAGTGAGCATCGAGCGGAAAAATCAAGCAACCAGCACTTTTGCAAAGTTTATAGACCGCTCAAGCGAAGGAATGTGCGCTCGAGCGACCACTCGTATTTTGCATGTCCGCTCAAGCAAAAAAAGGTGCGCGCGAGCGAGACCCTTGTTTTTAGCAAGTTTTGTTAAGTATTTTCAAGTGCATTTCAGCATCCTCATTGCATCCTAGGCATTCCTAAACCAAGATTAAAACACCATAATGAGGATAAAGAAGTAGAAACACACCAAGACAAGAAAGAACTAAGTTAATATTTTCAGGTGTGTAATTTAGTATGTGTTCGTTCTGTAATTGTATAGGTCACGCACTACAAGACGTCTAATTTGCCCATTCTGTCTGTTGCCTTGGAGCCATCTGTTAATTGTGAGTAATAACTTAGTAAAGCTACGTTTAACTTTAATTATTTTCTAAATGATATGAATTAAGGTCTGTTTTATGCAATGCTATATTCTGTACAATGAATAATTGTCCAATATTTCTAAAATATATTATTGGCATCATTAGCTTCAAATGACATCTGTTATCTATTCTGTATACGTCCCAATTACGGGTCAACTGTACGTCTCATGAGCCAACTGCTGTGGATCCTTATGTATACGTCCCATTTATGGGCCAACTGTACGTCCTATGAGTTAACTGTACCATCTCCGTGCACGTGAGTCAACTGTATGCCTTTATGGCTGTCCCTTAATGGGTCAACTGTTTTTGATAGTGCTAATGAATATACCACATATGATTAAGTATGAATTCTGATTATGGATCCATTTCTATTAATTATTGAATTATGATTTCTGTAACTACTTTGGACAACACTCATTGAACCCTTTACCTTGTTATTATTCACTGAGTTTCCGCTCACTATTTATATTATGTATGTAGGTGACCAGGCACGTGACCAGGCTTAGAATTGAGGACCTGACATATCAGTTTTTGTCAGCCAACCCTTATGCCTCTTGAGGAGGTTCCATATGTTTTATGGTCACGTCTTGTGGTTATAAAGACTTTATTTTCTTTTGAGCATAGGACAAGTTTTCTATTATCTGTATTCTGGGCTAAGTCCTTTTTTGGCTATATCTATAATGAATGTGACGTAAGATCATTACTTTATGACGTCACATATATGTATATAAAGTTTAAAATTTTTGTCCCATATAAGCCTCCACAACTCAATGGATTATATATGTTTCTATATTTGCTTCTGCAGCCCCTAAACATAAGTTATTCCGTTAGAGGCCTTTGGTAATCCTTGGATTACTGGCCAATTACGGCACTAAACCCATAGGGACGGGTTTGGATCGTGACACTTTGGCTTACCTCGGTTGAGTCCTTAGTGAGCATTTCTTACTTTAACATATTGCATGTGTGTTAGTGTTTCCATATCAAACATATTTACTATGAAGCTAAGTGCTTATTTGATATACCTCTTGAATGTCGGTGGATGAAGGCTATTTCTCGTAAGTTAGGATGATTTTGATTAATGTACATATGAGCTCACTTTTCCTTCAAGTAGCACATATTCAAAACTCTTTTCAAACAAATATGAAATCAAAGCATTCCAAAGTGGGTGACTTAGCCTATACTTGTGTGCCTCACATAGTGATGTTAGCATAATAATCAAAACATAAGCATATACTATACATAAAAATCACATCATGATTAGTAGAGGCCGATCTTTGATCGAGTGAGTGGAGTGCTCAATTCATGACCTTCCCCTCTCATACCTAAGTTCCCAAGCCAAGACACTTTGGTTATGACAGACAAGTGGTCTTTGGCACAAGTCATGAGTTTCCTAAATTTTCCAAAAATATTTAGATAGCAACTCTGAAATCTGGCAATGCAGTCCATTTTTGGCATTTCTGATTGTAAATCGATTTTCCAAATATTTGCTAGATTTGGACTCTCATTTATATTTTTCTATTTCACATTGTACTTGTGAAACCAGATTCAGAACCGCGGGAATCCGAACTATAGAGCTATCATATCCAAGGAGACTAACCCTTCCGAGGACTACGAAAAGCCAGCTATAGCAGGCCAGTCACAAAAAGCAAGAATGGCAATAGGGACTGAAAAACACAAAAGCAGAGAGATTCAGAAGTACTTATAGAGATTTAGCAGAAGAATAACACATTCTGAAGGAGAATGAGGGCTCCAAAGCCTGGAATCAAGAAGGGGCAACGATGCCTTGGAACTAATAGCACCAGGAACAGACGCCAGAAATGAGAACCATCGGAACCAGAAATGGAGAGTGAAAGGGTTTTGGAGGTTCGAACTTTGGGAATAGATGAAAAGTTGAAAGGACAGCCTCCAGGGTTTTTATTAGCCTCAACAAACGTGATGGTACAGGTCACGTCTCCCTGTAGATAACAGCGCACTATCTCTGCGCACCAACACCCCATTGCCACATATCCCTACGAAAGGACACATGCGAAATATGTGTGTCAAAATTCAAACTACTAGCAAGGCCGAACTGAAGAAAGAACCGAAACAATGCGACGGTTGAAGCACCGATTAGTAGCTTACACTAAGGGAACCTTAGCACGAACCAGGGGGCAAATGAAGGGACAAAATATAAATGAAGTGGATCCAAGCCTTGGGCCGGTCAAAACCATTAAGCTCAAATCTGAACCAAGGTATAATTAAGACCAAGCTGAGGTAACCACGAGTAGGAATGGAAGCTGTGACCACATGCTTGTGTAAAATGCCACCTCAGCTAGTCCCTCTTTCCTAGAATCATGAAAACAGTTGCAGTCCGAATGTGATTTGTTATATACACAGTTATAGTAGGCATATGCCTGCATGACTAACCACCTTGTGGTCCTCCATCTTGAGCAATGATAAAGAGAGCCTTGAGGCACCTAAGTTCCATGAACCTCGCCTTGGGAAACAAGTTAAGTCTCTTATATATGCAAACACTCTCTTCACATTGAAGGTAACTTATCTCATTTTAACTCATCTCAGCTCTTTCTCTCTCTACACCTAGAGAGAGAATTTCATCTTCTCTTATCACTTATCCTCACACCTAGGAGGTTTTTTAGCCAACCCCGGTCGGGCAGCTCTAACGATGCTCCATTTTGCAAGTCCTGAGTTCCTGAATAGCCCCAAATCAATCATGAAGCTCCGATCCACTCATCTAGTGTGGAAACCAGTACTCACAATAGACAAGGAGCTTCATACGTAACCAATTGCATCAATAAATGAGGAATATCCTCCATCCATGTGCAAGGAGAAATAAAGTCAAAAGTTAGCCTACATAAACAATAAGCAACAATATTACCCTGATCGTCAATCGGATTGATTTGTCCAACCCGCATCCAATTCAATCTAACTCATTTAAACCCATTTATTAAATAGGTAGGTTTGGGTTAAATTATTTTAATGCACAACCCATTTAAACCTGTCCAAATTCGCCCATTTTCCACCTCTACCCTCCCGATAGACATGAGAAACAGCAAAAGAGCAAAACTACTTGAGAGCATTGCATACAGCATAGACATAATGGCCAAAGACAAATAAATCCTCCTGATGACCTTGGATATACAGCACAGATCACTGAGAGAGAATCACCCTCAAGATGAATATCATTAACTGTCAAATCTCACGCAAATTGATTTACTGAACTTTTAGACTTTTATACAGAAATAATCCATGAAAAATTCATATTGTTCCAATAATTATAACTCAAATGATTTTATCATATTTATCTTTAAAAAATAGAGAGAATTTCATTTTTAACTCCAAACTATTAATTAAAATTAAATTTAACCTCTATTTTTTTAGGACAAATTACACCAATGGTCCTTTTCTTTTTCTGTATCATTTTGGTCTCTACACTCAATTGTCTAAAATTTGACCCTTAATTTTAGATTTGTGATCATTTTGTTTTTCGTAAAAAATTATCACTAAATTGATTGAGATTAACTCACCAGATTAGTTTATTAGTTTACTCTTAAAAATATGACAGATGCCATTTATGTGTGTATTTTTATATATAAAAATATTTGAAAGTAATAATCAGTTGGACCAAATTAAGACAGTTACAAATTTAAGGTTAAAATCGAGTGAATTAAAATTACAAAAACTAAAATGACACAAGGAGTAAAGTATAAAAACTACTATCGTAATGCACCCATTTTTTTAAGAAAAAGGTTGATGAATATCTTTTTCGTTTTCTTTTTCTTTTTCTTTTTTGCCTCATTTTCTACATGCGGAGTTTGACTCTCTTTTTTAAGAGGAATGGATCTGACACTCCATTTGGGTCGTGAGAAAAAAAAAAAATTGATTGTATTTTTCATTATTATGTTTGAATAAGTAAGAAAACAAGACATCTGAGAGGGATATATGTGAGATTTCTTTTTCTTTATTTGTATTTTAATGAACAATTTTAGCATTATAAATATAATCAACTTGTTTCTCATTAAATTTCATCACTTTTGATGCGAAATTAAATAGGTTTAGTAAAAGAGTTCTCTTTCTCATTATTTCTCACCATTTTATCACTAATATTGTGTTTGGTTGGGAGATTTGAGAAATGATTTAAAAAGCGAAAAAGAAAAGGTAGATGAAGTGTTAATAAAATATTTTTACATTTCATCTATTTCACACACCTTTTTTCTTTTCTTTTCCAAATCACTTCTCAAATCCTCAACCAAACACAACGCCGTGTATAAACTAAACATAAAAAGGGAGTTATATTTCTCACCAAATCACCCCCATCCAAACGGAGTATTAGGCCTCATTTGGAAATTGATTTTTTTAGTTGCTTTTTAACTTTTAGTTTCTTTATGAGGCGAAAAAAGTTAACAATGTGTTTGGTAATGACTTTTTTTCGGCGAAAAAAGTTAACAATGTGTTTGGTAATGACTTTTTTTCAGTTGTATCAAAAACTGCGAATTACTATTTGACTTTTATTTTTAGTAGTTTTTTTACATTTTAACTTTTTTAATGACTTATTTAACTTTTAAGCCTTTTTTTTTTTTTTTTTTTTTTTACTTTTTAACTATTTTATCCAAAAAACCGAATTGGCAAACAAGTCTTACTATTTGTTAAATCTTTTTACAAAATTTTGAAAGCCCAACCCATAAGCCCATGAACTAAAATACAAGGATAAAAAAATAGGAGCATTTAAAGCCAGTCTTATTGATCACACTTACTTATAAGTCCTATTCCTTTTTTTCACTTATTAATCTATCTAAATGCCCTCCAATTATCAATACCACCATGACTCCACCCTCCTACGGCAATCATGTTCGACCGCCATCTTTGATCACCAGCAACCATGTACGGCCACTGTCTCTAACAAGTAACAACCATCTCCGACTTCCAACTATTATCCGACCATTTTTTTTAGGCAAAAACAGCATCATTCTCCACTAAACTCTCACCACCTTATCAAATCTTGTGGTGATAAAAGAATGGAAGGAGTAAGGGGAAGATGATAAATATCAATGATAAGTTTATCATTGATTATATTCATCAATTTTTTCTAGACCACTTAATCAATTACTCCCTCTCACTCTTTCACTCACACTCACTTACATACACTCACTTGTTTATTCATTCACAGAAACACATCAACATACTTAAATACAAAATAAATATAAGACTGATAAATTGATTAGTGTAAATTTATTTACTAATATTCCAATTTTACAAACAACAGATCTATTTTATCCAGATCTTCACAAACAAATTGATAGAGATCCATTAATATGTATACACACATACATACACACACAGACCCGATCTCATTGGTAGGAGCTTCGACGACCATGTCATGGCCAAATCGGCGTCCAAAATGGTCAAATTTGAAGTCACTAGTGAAGATTTAGATCTAAAAGTCACCAATGATTACAACAAAGGAAGAAGACGATGGTGAGAAGTGTGCAACGCTGATAGCGACGGAAGAGGGGGTGATGTTGGAAAATTGGAATTAAAATTTACTCCAATGGTTGTGTCTCTTGAGATGAAAGGGTGTGTCCTTTTGAAGGATTACAACTTTTCTAAAGAGTCACATAGAAGTCTATATATTCCATCTCCCCTACTTCATTTTAAAAAAGAGAATTAGTCATTTTCTTCTTCATCTTTGTATCTATTCCTCATATCTTATTGAGTCTAATTTTTTCTATAAAGAGAGTACATGCACAGCGAAGTTCGCTAGGCTTGCAATAGTAGTACTGTTAGTGCAAGACGTTGATCGTTGTATCCTAAGAGATAGATGTCCATTGAATCCTAAGCACCGGTGGGAGGACGAATCTGTCTTAAGGAAAGAGTGTCACACACTCAACTCGATCAGGTTTTATCTATTTATGTATTGTAAGTTTTGTTAGGTTATTATGTTAATTTATTTTAGTTTTGGTTTTGCCCAAAAACCATATACATATTTTTAAATTATATTTTCCATATAGTTTGGTTAAACTAATTTTTCTAACAATCTTAAGGCAGAATCGATCCTGTTTATGGTTTTCGGGAAAATATAATTATTTGTTATTGTATGTGTTTGGGCACTTATATTGTGCAATTATTTTATATAGAAGTGATTTGCACCAACAATCTTAAGACAAAATTTCGGTTAAATCAATTTATTTATGTGTTCGTTCTTATTGACATGTTTATATTTTTTGCACAAAAGTCTGATTACAAATTTATAACGATGGTGCAAAATATCTATCTTGGATCTTCTACTGGTGTGTTTGATTGGGGGGACAAGAGGGGAGACTATTTACTGTACGGATTGTAATCCGGGGGAAGCATCCAATCCGCCGTTTGTTTTTTTTTTAATCCGCCGGACATGCAGTCCCGCCGGACTCCTTATCCCCCATATGGGGGACTATTGTATCCTAGGGGGGGTATGGGACAATTTTTGAGGGACTACTCACTATTGAGATTAGGTGGTAAAATGATCATTTTGACCATCTTGACCATCTACTATTTAATTATGTATTATATTTAATAAAATTCAATAAAATTTAAATGTCTCAATTTAAAAATAAAATAATTTTATTTAACTTTTTATTGATATTTTATTTATTTAATTTTTTTAAAATAATTTTTTATAGATATTTTATTGATGTTTTATTTTAAAATTTTGTTTATATTTTATTTAATTTCATTATTTAAATTTAATAGAAGTTTTATTTAATTTCATTGTTTAATTATTATTATTTTTAAAAACAAATTTATTTAAAATTTTAATTAAAAAAATAACATATATTTTTATTGATATTTTATTTATTTAATTTTAAAAAAATAAATTTATTTGATTGTGTAAAAAATAAAATAAAATAAATTTTTATTTAATCTAGCTAAAAATAATTAAAATATTAAAGATGTGTTTAATATTGTTATTACTCAGTAAACAATTGAAAAAATGTAAAATAGTCTTTTGTTCATTTATCATATTTAGTCCGTCCAACCAAACGTTGGATTCGCTAAAAATAGTCATTTCCAGACATCTAATCCCATGAAAAAACAAACACATGATACATATCCAATCCAACCAAATAGTCCGGAGGATTTACAGTCCCAGAGCTTAAGTCTGATGGATTCTAATCCCCCCTTATCCAGTCCGTCCAATCAAACACACCCTTTATGTTTCTTTGCAATTATTACTGTTGTATAATTGGAAAGTTGCACTGTGAATAGAACTTCACCTAATGGACAATATAATATATTTGAATGGCATTGACGGCAGGATATGTTGTTTCTTTCTTTGGATATGTTGATCTCTTTTTTTTTTTCTTTTTTTTTTTATACAGATTTTAGGTCTGAGCTTCTGGTGTTTAATCAGAATTGATCCATCGTTTATGTTTACTGTTACTGTTTGTATTTAATTAATAATGATGTTCTAATCTACTCAGAATAAATACAGAATTAGTTTTGTGGATTGACAAAGACAGCATGTTGAATCAACTTTTAATTTTATAATCAATTGTTTATGGTTTGAGAACTTCATGGAAAACAGATTTGATTTGTTTTCTGTTTATATTTTGGTTTAATGTTTTGTTTTGGGAAATTGGTAAAAAGTTGGCTTTTGGCTTTTTATCAAGCTTTTTGACTTTTTTGGAAGTGATTTGGGAAGTTGGTAAAAAGCTGGCTTTTTGCTTTTTAGTTTAATATTTATTTATGGTGTCAAATCAAATTAAAATGACCAAAATACTCTTACCCAACATAAGAGATTTATTTTTTTATTTTTTTTTCATAGGCCCTAATTTGTAATTTTATGGCTGCGTTTTTAGCACTTGCCAAATGGCTTTTCTGGCGTTTTTGGCAGCCACGTTTTTGGACATTTTGTCCAAAAGCGTGGCTTTTTACCATGTTCCCAAAATGGCACTAAGATTGATGATATATTACTGTATCTATGTAATTATGTTGCTGATGGTTTGAGAAACCGTTATGGACAAATCGGTTGTGATTAGGAGAGAGAGAGAGAGAGAGAGAGAGAGTACCAGGGAAATGGACAGACACAACCCAAGATTTATATCCTGAGTGGGTGGTGGTAGTGACTGGTGAGCCTTTCGGTTTCAGGTATTTCAGTGACAATTGATGTCAATGAATTCACTTTCACAGACAAGGCATCGCCAATGCCATATTTGTGAGGATAACTACCGGGAAGGTAAAATCCTTGACCCATTTAAGATATCAAACAAACAAACAAAACCCAGATCTTGTATTGATCAAAGAAGTCCATTTCGACAAGTGTTTTGGTGTTTTTGGTGAGATTTGGATGACCCAGATCAGATCGTGAGATCAACTTTTTGAAATTTGTAAAACTTGATCAAATTTTTGTGTTTCAGTTAGTACTGAAATGTCATTAATGTATTGAGTTATACAAATTTTTATAACCAAAATTATTTTGTTTAATTGGGTTATTTTATGCAGTTTTTTTTTTTTTTTTTTTTTTTTTTTTTTTTTTTTTTTTTTTAAATGGACACCAGTCTACTAAATTATTTATCAAGGTGTTGATAAACACTTGGGACTTTCTTCACATAAGAATAAATTCCCAATTTTTTTTTTGGGATGGTGTTTATTGGTGTTTATATGCTACTATTATTGAATCTCAAGGGGAAAATGGTGTTTCTTGAATTGGAATTCATCGATTCCGCATTGGAAGTGAGTTGACGACAGATGGATTTTCTTGAGAAAACGCGGTCCCCTCGTTTTGTCTGCTACGGCTTATATAAGACCATCTTCCCCACTCTCCTCTTTGGAATTGGTTACGATGGTCTCCAAATGAGAAGTTACCAATGACTTGGATGATGATTGCTAGTAGATGGATGCCCCAGACAAGTTATTCCCTGCTCTTTTAGGCATACTGAAATCGTGGATCCCTTGGCGGTTCGAGCCATCTAATGGGTCGAGGGACTTTTGGATGCCCGATCAGAGTTGTAGGGTATGCTACGAGTGTGATTCCCTGTTTACATTGTTTAACCGTAGACACATTGTTGACATTGTGGGTTGTGTGTAACGTCCCGTCGTAATTGTGTTCGTTCCGTTTGTCGTTTCGTTGTAATTCTGTCCGGTTCCATTGGCCGTAATCGTTTGTTGGTCATATTGAATCTGTTAAAGACAGATTTCCAATCACTCTCTTGGTTATGTTTTATAGAATATGGTTATTCTTATTAAATTCCTATCCATATATGATTTTCTAGTTTTGTTTTAAAAATAAATAAATAAATAATTGTTCCGTACACAGTTTTGGAATTTGTATTTGTTTTTTGATTTTTAGTTCTAGCATTGATTTTAGAAACTGCTTTAACAGTTTTGAACTTATGGAGTTTTGAGTGATTTTTGTGTCAAATCTGGATAACCCAGATCAGAAAAAAGGCAGAAATCAGTAAAATTTCAATGTGGGTATCAAGTTTCAGAGATTGCCTAGGGTGTTAAGGTTCAAGATACGTATTATGTGTTTAACGATTTGAAATTTACGGTTCTTGTTCACAAGATATGTATTATGTGTTTAACCATTTGAAATTTACGATTCTTGTTCACAAGTACGAGGAGCCCAATGTGGCTCGTGTGATAGGTACTGGGGACGCTGTTGAGATGATCCCAACGAATGAGAAGTCTGAATCTGAGGAACCAGGTTACATGGTTGTTGGATTTGAGGTGATCCCTTGTAGTTTCCAGCACAATCTTGAATCTTTGAAGAACTTGAAAATGTATGATAAATACCTGTCTGCGTTTAAGTGTGAATTGGGGTCAGTGGCTTTGGCTGTTAAGGAAAAATGAACTTGTGGCCTTCACCTACAAAGTCACATTTGTGGAGAGTGATATCAAATGGCCATCAAGATGGGATGTTTATTTTTTCAAAAAAAAGGAAAAAAAAATTATGTTACACGTAGCATGCATGCTACTTTTCTACCCTTTGTGTTAATCATGAAGAAGAATATATATACACCACCTTGATTCAGATATATACTTGTGTCCACTTATTTAAATAAATGTTCTCTTTGGGTATGACATGATTAAATTTTTATTTAAGAAATACTATGCATTTAATTTTTTTAATTGTTAGAATTTCAATTTTGTAAACTTGTTTATAAATTAATATCTCAAGTTCCTCTTATGAAAAAGTACAACTATTTTACAAATATTTTGTGGAAGTTTTCAAGAAAGTGTTTTTAAAATCAAAATATGATTTTAATTACTAAAATCTGGTATGGTTTTTGATTTGTGAATTCTTGAAACTTGAGAAAATATAGAGTATATGTTATATACTTGGGAAAAATTTATGAATGTAATTTGATGTCATTAATTGATATATTTGATATATTGATTTGGTATGTGGTATATTATAAATGGATGTCAATTATTTATTAAATGTTGATAAAAATGTGAACTTATGTGCTTTGACATAAGAGGAATTCTAATTATTCTTTGGAATAATGACTGAAATTGGTGTGGTGACCAATAACTCCGTAATGAAATATTATATGAGTTAAAATATTTCATGGATAAAAACACTTTGGTAATTATCGACGTAGTCACCAATACTGAATAAGACAAATAAGATGTAAATGTATTTATACAGTGATATTTATATTCCATGTTGAGATTGGAAATTAAGGGTTGCAGTAAACAAAAAAAAATTAATCATGACTAAAGAAAAGTTATTTGACAAAGTGTTGTGACCACAACCGGTATTAGTCATTTCTTCTTTGTACTGTAAAAGCAAGTTATGAAGTCTAATTGTATTTTAGACAAATTAGTATTGTGATTATATTCACAAAACAATTTACATCATGTTATTTAGTTCAAGCACGCCAATTAATGATATATTCTTATTTATCTCAAAATTGTAGGGGTGTATTAATATTTTTTGTAATTATACATCAGCAAGAGAAATTAAGTTTTCTTGAAATGCTTAAAATGTGGAGATACTTGGAGTATTTTACCAAAGTAACGGTTCCGATTATAGGTCCACAAAGAATCTCAATTCTTTTTATAGGACAAAGTTGGAGTAGAAGCAAATATGGTTTCATTTACTCCTAAGGAACATCTCTATGTTTATTATTTAAATTTGAAAATAGGAGTGACATAGAGTAACGGTAAGTTTCAATATAATCAAAGACTTAATACCGTAAGACATTTGCTTTCAGTTGTGCATATTGTCTAAGGATAATATAGTGGATCCACGAACTACTCAATGATATATAACTGAGAAGGTCAAAACGAAAAATTAGTGGCTGCTAAACAAAAAGTTTGACTAGAGAGCAAATGAGAGAAAGTTCATCGAGGGGAATGTGATTAAAGCCTACTACACTAGAGTCATCATAATGGTAACCTTACTTAGATGATTGGAGATTCCAAGAACTAAATTCAAAGGGACAACTAAGTTATATGTGGCTCGCCAGAAATCACTAAACGAGTCTATCTCCTATCCATTGCTATGATGAGAGTAATATCTACAACATGTGTTGTATGTAGAGGATTTAGAGTAAGCTATACTTTTAATGATCACTTATATCTTGAAAACACTAGAGGGGTATCTTTCAAGAGGAGTATTTAAGGGACTCAAAGTAGGATCACCTGTATGAGTGTGAAGAGGCCGCTTCTATGAGAATTGATAAGGCTAAATTTTCTAAAGCACTCATGAAACACCAGGACTTGCCCAAGGCCCAAACGGGCACAACCGTGAGAACTAAGCTGTGTTTGGAAATATTCTGTGTGAATTCTGTTGTCTTGGCTTACACAAACAGCTGAACAGTTCAAGGCATCACGTTCATTGATTAGCTAGTAAGTCCGATAGGGTTTCACTAGGGAAGGTTCAATGCCGAAAGCTACCTATCCCGATCTAGGGTATTTCCTTAATGTACTCTCTCTTTGTCTGCATGTTGTTGCATGTCCTTTCCGTAAATTTCATTCATGTGGGGGATTGTTGGAAAATTTGAATTAAAATTTACTCCAATGGTTGTGTCTCTTGAGATGAAAGGGTGTGTCCTTTTGAAGGATCACAACCTTTTTGAAGAGTCACATAGAAGTATATATATCCCATCTCCCTTCATTTTAAAAAAGAGAATTAGTCATTTTCTTCTTCATCTTTGCATCTATTCTTCATATCTTCTTAAGTCTAATTTTTTCTATAAAGAGAGTACATGCACAGCAAAGTTCACTAGGCTTGCAATAGTAGTGCTGTTAGTGCAAGACATTGATCGTTATATCCTAGGAGATAGACGTCCATTGAATCCTAAGCATTGGTGGGAGGACGAATCTGTCTTAAGGAAAGAGTGTCACACACTCAACTCGATCATGTTTTATCTATTTATGTATTGTAAGTTTTGTTATGTTATTATGTTAATTTATTTTAGTTTTGGTTTTGCCCAAAAACCATATACATATTTTTAAATTATATTTTTCATATAGTTTGGTTAAACTAATTTTTCTAACAGGTGATGTGTAGATATCGATGATGGCGAAATATAGATCTACAATGGTAGAGGTGATTGGTGAACGGCAGTGGTAATCGAACGATGACGGCGACGGCGACGGCGACGGCGACGATGACGATAGCGGGTGGACAGCATAGCGACAATGGTGGTGAAGTGATGATGGCAGTAGACGGTGGTGGTATGGTGACATGGTGGTAAACAGTGGTGGTGTAAAACTCTCTACAAAAATGGTAGAGAAAGAGAGAGACTCTAGAAAAATGCTATAAAGAGAGAAAAGGAAAAAGATGAGAAGTGATACGGAGAAATGATAGAAAAAGAGAAAGTATGATATAAAAATAATAATGAGTGAATATATTAAATGAAAATTACATAGGTATTGTAGTACGTATTCAAAAAATCAATAGGTCTTACAAATATTTAAATTCATTTAATAAAATTAGTTAATAATTAACCTTAAAAAAATACAAGGTTGGGCTTGTGCATAAGCCCATGAACTCGTACGCGGATTAAAAAAAAAAAATAACAACGAACAAATTGTTTACAAGAGACATGGATGGATGACAAAAGAGAAAAACTTAAGAAGTAAAATAAATAAATAAATAGATAACATAGGAAAATATCACTATAATTTACAAATAATTTACATATTTTATTTTTTTAATAACTTTTCAAGTTATTTTTTCAGACTATCGCTATGACAAAAAGTCTTCTAAAAGAGTTATAGGCATAGCTCAATGGTCGGTCATTCCAACACCCGCTAAGTGGGTCATGGGATCAAACCATGGCAAACCTCCCCTCCCCTTAGATGTAAAATGTATATGATATGTTTCTTGTACCTAAATTAAACTAAAATAAATAAATATTAAGTCATCTAATAATAAAAGATTACTTTTCTTTTGTTTGAAGTAGTGGACTGCAGGCTTGACTGGTATGAAATTAATATGATGTAATTAAATAATTAATTGAATTAATTTTGAGTATATGATTGTGTTGTGTTGTGTGCTGTGCTAGATAAAGCTCCAAGTTATAATAAATAAAAGCATCTACTCTTACCTTCATACTTTCATAGTTGTCACTATAGCATTATTTTTATTATCATAATTTTGATATAAAAATTCTGTAAGTATATAAATTTTGGGTGAATTATATTTTTTGTCCCAGAGTATGAGATTTGTGTTATTTTGATTTTCTAATGTTTAAATTGTGTCAATTTTAATCCTAATGTTTCAATTGATTTCCTAATATTTAAATTGTATCAATTTGGTCCTGATGTATAACAAATGTTTGAATTTAATCCCCTAGTTTAAATCCATTAATAAATGTCATTAAAATCAATGATAAATCTAAAACTGACTTAAAAAATTATAATTTTAAACCTCTAAAGTATGTGAAATATGTGATATGTGCACTTTAAGTGAAAGCTCACTTAAAAAATTATAATTTTAAACCTCTAAAGTATGTGAAATATATCATTTTGATATAGAAAACTACATATCACTATTGACTTTAGCAATATCTATTGACAGAATTTGGTTAGGCGGCAAAATTGGAGCACTTTGTATGTATATATTTTTCTCTTTTGATCAACGGAAACGGTGTGCTAGGCCAGGTATTTTAGGCTTATTCCAAAAGTATAAACTCAAGAATCAAGCATAAACACTTTGTATATATTAAGGATCAAATGGTACAATTTAAACATTAAATACTAAATTGAAATATTTTTTATACATTAGACACTAAATTGACACCAATTGAAGAATCTAAAATCTAGATATTGACTTATGATTATATTTCAATTTTAAACAATGAATAACAATTCTAATCAAATAATCAAAAACAAACTGACATGACAATTTAACGCGAAAAAAATCACAATTGGAGTGCCCTCCAATTGTAATAAAAAAATCACGGGCCAAAAGTACAAAACAATTCACTAAGAAAACAAAAAGTAATCATACAAGTGTACCATCAATTACCTAGCGAATTCACGCCTGAATTGAACCGACCCTGATGTGCCTCTTCCACCACCATCTTCACCTCGGAATTGCTTTACTCAATGTTGAATCCACAACGCCGATGTCAAATCTACGACGATTAGCCACTCCAGAATCTACTAAAACTTCAAGCACAAATTCCCCGGAATTCACCGAAGAACACCTCTATCTTTTGTGAACGAAATAATAAGAACAACCCTTGATGTTTGACAATCTATAGTATGTTGATCAATCGATCACCTTCTATACACCAATGAAACTCATATAAAACAGCCTCCAATAGAAAACAGTACGAGATAAACTTCTTTTCTTTCTCTCTAAAATTCTGGACGGCTTAACCCCTAAACACAGCAAACTGCGCACTTTATAGTAAATTGAATCGCGAAGACCGCTCGAGCGCACACTTCACTGCTAGAGCGGTGTGAGTAAAGGCGGTGCGAAACATATAGGTCAACCGCTCGAGCACAATTTAACTACTTGAGCAGTAAAACTTTCTTTCTAGAAGTTCAAGCGTTCTACAAAAGTATTAGATGATACCATTCATCGCTCGAGCACACAAATGATTGCTTGAGCAGTCAAATCACTTTGATCACAAACTCCTCTGCATAGACACAATTCGGATTGGATTCGCATTTACACATTTGCATCCTCACTGAAACATAAGAACGAATAAAATTATAACTGAAATGAGTTTTGTCAAGCGGGATTGTCAATTACAAAAACTTCACATCAATCGAAAAAAAAAAAAAAGTAAATTGACATAATTTAAAAATTAACAACCAAAATGACACAAAAAATAATACTTTAGAGATGAAAAATGTAATCAACCCATCAAATTTCTTGCTCAGTAAAAAAATTCAATTCAATTTTGGAAGAGCTTGTTAGCATTGCGAACAACATGGACAAGTTGTGCGCCGCACAGGTTGTAATTAATGGAGAAGGTGAGTCACATAATTTTGTGTTGATAATAATAGCAATGAGTAATACTAAAGACTCTAAAAGTTTTATAAATTTTTTTATTAAATATCTTATATCAATGTGGGTCTCACACTCATGTGAGACATTTAATAAAAAATTTAGTAAAACTTTTATGCTGTGTTTGGTTGGAGGATTTGAGGAGGGATTTGGAAAGAGAAATGGAAAAGATAGGTGAAATGTGAGTAAAACATGCTTATATTTTACATAATTTCACACACCTTTTCCTTTTCCCTTTCCAAATCCCTCCCCAAATCTTCCAACTAAACACAGCATTAAGGTCTCTAATATTTTTCATAGCAATTGAGATTTTTTTTTTTTTTTTTTTAACAGAATACGAGACCTTGTGTATTAAATTATTTTTCCAATTTTGGATAGGAAAATACTTAGAATCCCTATTTTTTGTGACCCCCACAACCCCTAATTAATTGGTGACTGCTCATTATGTTTTTTTTTTTTTTTTTTCCTCTCTCTCTTTCACAAATGCTATGGGGATTGTGGAGGTCCTAGGGGTCTGTAACATGGTTTTGAAAATAGGAACTAGACCGGTCGAAGACCGGTTGAACCGTCGACTGGTTGGGATTCCAGTTCGGATATAATCTCTAAACCATTCGAAACTAAAAATTGGCCTATTTAAAGAGAGCCGGGAAAACCGGCGGTTGAACCGGTGAACCGATTGACCCAGAGATGGTTTGCCATGTCGTTGAAATTGGAAATTTTGTTTTTTTTTTTTTTTTTTGATTTCTTCTGATCTTTTTTTTTTTATTCTTCTTTCTATTCTTTTCTTCGTTTCTTTCTTATTATATTTATATATATATATAAATAAAAATATAAAAAATTTTTAATTAGAAACTCTTTTTCAATGATCTTTTCTTGTAAGGAAACTTATTAAGAGTTTAAAATTATTATGAAAATCTCTATCTATTTATAACAAAAAAATTCTTTCAAAAAAATTCAAGAAATTTATGTGGGATTGAATCAAATGTATTGGAGGAAGACTTGAAATTTTGATATTCTTTCAAAATTTTCTCTTCTTTCAATCAAATTATTTGAATTAAAATCATATGAAAAGAATATTGAATATTTGATTTGTTCTTCTAAAATTAAAATTAATAATATTTTAAAATATATTATTATATTTTTCAATAAAAAAATATTAAAAATAATTTAATATTTTTAATTTTTTTAATTTATAATTTTATTCTTTTTATTTTTATTTAAATATAATTTTAATATATTTATTATCTTACAGTACACTTTCGATTTAACTCGACAATTAAACTGATACCCTGTACGTCCGACCTCTTTTCCACTTCACTCACGGTTGGATTTTTAAAATATTGGTTGGTAGCATTGCTGGTGACAGGATCCGCGTTGTCTTTTCATATCTGCCAACCTTTCAAGCTTGGACTCGACCGTTACAAGTTTTGTGAACGTTGCTTTTTCCAAGTGTCCACGTTTTCTATGGGTCCCACACGCCTAATAATTTTCCGTCCTATATATATCTCCCTCGTAAGCCTCTCCTCTTCCATTAAGCTTCACCACCATCTCTCCTGTTTTCAATCTCTCTTCATTTCTCCCATTAACACTTTCTCTATCTCTCTCAATACATATATCTTAGATCTGCGATGGCGCAGTTGAGCTCCTTCAAGGCTTTGACAGTCTTTGTTGTCGTAGTTGCAATCCTCTCAGCTATTGGATCAGCGCAAGAATTCGAGATGGCTCCGGCACCGTCGCCGTCAATGGACGCTGGATCTGCGTACTCATTGCCGATCTCTGGAGCTGTTGTGTGCTCTTCGATTGCTTTCTCTCTTCTCGCTCTCATGAAGCACTAGATCTTCGAGAGTGATGGATTCTTTATGTATTTAATTATTCTTTTGTTAAGTTACAGAGGGAAATGAGATGAGAGTGATTATTGTACACACATGTTTACACATGTTTATGTTGTACAAGATTTAATCACTGATTTATATATTATATATCTGCTTGGTTTTTTAGTACTTGCATTCAAGCACGACAATTAAAACAAGTTGGGTAAATAATTGTTGGATTCAAATTTAGGGGTGGTTTGGTTGTTCTAAATAAGTGTATTTTTTTATTTTTTATAAAAATTATAAAGAAAAATATGTAAAAGATTAAAAAAAGTGATTAGAAAAGTAGAGAAAAGATATTGATAGATGTTGATTGATGTGACAAAATAAATGTATATATGTAAAAAAAATACACTTTTTTAATTTCTTTCCAAACACTTAGGATGTGTTGTTTGGTTTGATTTTGGGAGATGAATTTTCAAAAAAAAAATTTGGAAAAAGAGTTTAGAAATTTTTTTGGTTTGTTTGGTTGTATATTTCGGAAATAGTTTTGGAGTGTGGGATGATTTGATATTTGTTGTAGTTGAGTAGATATGTGTAAGAAAAAAAAGTAATTGAGAAAGAGTGAGAAGAGAGAAACCAAATATGGCCTAATGCAATGCTAGGAAGCTCGAAAATGAGCTCTCCTGAATCCCCCTAATTTTGTTTTTTTTTTTTTTTTCAGAAACAGAGAAGGAGGAGGAGGAAGGAGGAGGAGGAGAGGAACTGGAGGGGGCCATAATCACAGGGGAGGAGGAGGCGGAGGCGGGGCTGGGCTGGACGACGACGGGGACGACGATCAGGCTGGACGAAGACGAAGACGACGACGACGACGGGGGGCTGGATGACGACGACGGGGACCTCTCTTCTCTCTCTCTCTCTCTCTCCCTCTTTCTCTCTGCAACTGAACATGGAAGAAGACGAAGAAAAAAAAAATAAAAATAAAATAATGCCCAAAACAACGTCATTTTAGACATTAGGGGTATTAGGGGGAGAGATTTTCGAGCTCTCAAACATTATTCTTCATCAAACAGCCCCAGATCTACCTAAATTTCAAGAGTAGGGAACTCACTCACTCATACATGCATTTCATCAAACAGCTCTGGACTACTCCAATCCTTCTTGAATTCACCATTTGGATACCCAATGTCAAGATAGATGACCACCCGCCCTACTAACCACGTTCACCTTTTTTTTCTTCTTCCCAGAGATAGTACTCACCGCGCTGACAACGTTGTTAGGCAAATTGAAAAATTATTTCAAGCAATGCCCCTCCCCAAACACCATGCCCCTGCCTATGACCCTACTATAAAATTATGGATCTTCCTCTCTCCTCACAACACTGCAGCAGGCCGGTCCTGAGTTTCCGAAAGTCTAAGATGAAATAATTTTTTGGGACCTTTTTAGATATTTAAAAAAAATAAAAATAAAGAATTTTAAAAAATAATTATTTGAGTTTATAATTCATATTTTTTTATATTTTTTTGTATTTGGTAGCGTTTTTAAAATATATATATATAAATATTATAGTTTTTAAGTGTATCTAAATTAGATGTATCTACAAAATAAATAAATAAAAATTGTGTAAAATATTTTTTAAAAAAAATACTAAAAAATACATAATTGGGTCATAAAGAGAAGAAAAAAAAAAAATAGGTCACACAAAATTAGGCTAACGATTAATACATATACATATATTTAATATTTTATTTTTTTAATTGGACTAACAACTAAAACTTATAAATATTTTTTAATTGGGTCTTTTATCGATTGGGCCAAATAGATTTTTTGAGGCCCCCTTTAGAATGACCTAAATTAATTAAATAGAATTAGGTCATTTTAAGTTTTTAATATAGTGTAAGACTAAATTTCGGACCTTTTTTTTGGGCTTAATTTTTGGGGCCCTAGGTACAAGCTTCACCAGCCTTAGCCCAGGGCCGGCCCTGCACTGCAGCACTAAGTAAGATCCTCAATTGCACTGTAACTACGATATAAATATTTATTGTGGTAAAATCTGGAGGATAAAATTGACAGGTCTCAAGTTCAAGTCACATTTTAGGATCATTGGAGATTTGTCAAGTCATTAACTTCAGAGTATTGAGATTAGTCGAGGTGTGCAAAAGTTAGTTCGGGCACTCAAATATCAAAAAAAATAAATATTTATATATATTGAGCGAAGTGACTAATGTGATCATGCTTTAGAATCACCAAATAAATAAGTGTTATTGGCAACCACCGATAATAAATAATAATATTATTATTAATAATTGTGGTATAAAAGTTTTATTGTCAAATGAGTTATGAAATAAATAATAATAAAAAAGATTATATGATTAGGAAATATATTAATAATTGTGGTATAAAAGTTTTATTGTCAAATGAGTTATGAAATAAATAATAATAAAAAAGATTATATGATTAGGAAATATAGTAATGCTCCCTATACGTATTAAGACGATTTTTTAGAAAGGGGTAATTACAATTATGTGGTTTTTAGAAAAATATTTATCAAGATATTAAAAAATTTATAATTTTAATTATTAATATTTATAAAATTTACCATTTATGTGTAATTTTTTTTCTAACTTTTCACTTGTTAATGTATATATGGTACATATTCCTACATATATTAGGTATTGATTTCCTAGACATGATAGGTATTGCTTTCCTAGACATGATAGGTATTGCTACAGTTAGGTCACTTATAAGATACTCTTTCTCATAGTTAAATTTCTAATAGGATACTCTTCCTCAGCCTATATATACAAGCCTTCTATTGTATAGGACAATTCAATATACACAATTCATTCAATACAATACATATTATTTCTTCTCTCTCTCTATTATTCTAACATTGTATCAGAGTTATAGGTTAAGCTCTTTGTGTTCTTCGCCTTATCGGCGAGCGACAGCCTTGCCTTGGCCGCCTGCCGAACCTCAACCTATTTCGCTGTCATGTTTTCTTTTCAATATCACTTCGTGGTGATCTCTTACTCTATCCACTAGTTTATTCCTATCCCAAATGTTTCTATCATTTTTTTATTTTTTTTTGGCTTTTTACTCGTAATACATTTTTTTTTCCCTCCCATCTATCTTTCCCTCTAGTTCAACCTCAAATTGGTTTCTCTCTTCAAACCTATTTGAGTTTGAAGGGGGTATTATACCTACATTACAACAAAAAGCATTTTTGGCGACACTTTTTAGCAACCAAACAAAAATTTAGTTGCCAAAGATACATAATTGGCGACAGAATATTTGTGGTCACTAAAAAATAAACTTTTGGCATCGAATTTATAATTTTGGTCGCTATTGATTTTGGCGCCAAGTGAATTTCTTGCGCGGGAGTGCAAAAAACTTTTCAGCGACCAAATTAATTTATAGCGACGGAAAATTTAGTCGCTAATTGTATTTGTTTGGTGACAAACATTACTTGGTCGCTAAAAATCTGAATAACATTTATGGCAACCAAATTAATTTGGTTACCAATAAATTATTTGCCTTTACCCTAATTTTTTATTGCCAAAAATTGTTGACAAGTGAATAAACAAACAATTGACCTAACTTCTTCTCATTTTCTCATCCATCTGAAACGGCACAACACAGAACGGCACAACACAGATCAGGTATGTTCTTCTTCTCTTCTTCTTCTCATCTTCTTCTCTTCTCCCTCTCTCTCTTACTCTCTCGCGCCGCTGAATGTGAAAGGCAAAGCAGTGCTCGGCGGCAGCAACACTGGGCGACAGCAGATCACGACCCTCTTTTTGGGTCGCTGGTCTGTTCTCTTCTCTGTCTCTGATATTCTGAATATAGTCCCTCTCCCTCTCCCTCTTGCTTTCTCGCACCGCCGAATGCCAACGGCATAGCAGCGCTGGGCAGCAGCAGATCACAATCTTTTCTTTGGGTCGCTGCCCTTTTCTCTTCTCTGGGCCAAATGATATTCTGAATGTATTTTCTGTAAAACTAATTTTTAAAGTTACAGAGGTGAAATAAACTAATTTTTATTTTATTTTTTTATTTTGGGTATATTCATGGTTATGTATGCGTATGTTTGTACTCATAGATTTGTTAGTTTTCATGTTTATATGGGATTGAGATTATTGCTTTAGCTAGTTAGGTTACACTGTTTATGCCATTATAAACATACAAGTGGGAGCTTTCAAAGTGGGATGTATACTTGATATTATTCCATTATAACTGTTAGACAGTGATTCTACATTGCTAACAGCCAAAATCTCATTGCTCTACAAGTCCATTAATTTTCATGGCCAATTGCTCTCTAGCAATCATTGTAGATGACTTTTCAAAGTAGGGTTTTTCCTCAATTAGATTGATAACATTCCTTTGTGGTCATAACAAAGTTGTTAGATGTATACATTTCTGTTTGGTTTCCAGGAAAATATTCAGGAGTTGTTAAAAATGAGCTATTTTTCTTCTTATCAGTGTATGTTATTATTGCACGTTAATGAAATGTGTGAAGCTACCTTCTAATGGATAATGTGATAGGGTTGTTATGAATTAACTTTGGACCATGGCATAGTGAAGTCTGGTTTTGATATGAAGAATTATTATTAGATCATATAAAGTTATTGCATCTATATTATGATAGAACATTCTAAGTCACTTTGCATGGTTGTCATTAATCTAGCAAACTAGACTTTGGATTTGACTCAGTAGTCTTGTAACCACAATTTAGGATGTGAAGCTACCTTCTAATGGATAATGTGATAGGGTTGTTATGAACTTTGGACCCTAGCATATATTATGATAGAACATTCTAAGTCACTTTATACAGATATAGCAACGTGCAAATGCAGAAAAACAAATACCTGGTTTCTGGTGAGCTTCTTCACCGGTTTTGCATTGAAACTCTGGAAGATCAAGACATTGGACTCCTTTAAGGTGAAACTCAGGACATTCAATTAACACATGAAACAAAAGAGAGAATTCAGCAACCAAAAGTGAAAATAGAGCACTGGCATTTGGGTTCACGATTGGTTGTAACATCGGTAGTTGAATAACTTCACAGTTACACGGTTTATTGCTAGGAATTTGAGCATGATGATTAGGGTATGTATAGTAGACAGTGTAGCCTGGGTAGCCTACATAACTGTAATTACAAGGAAAATAGTCAATTGTCTGCAGGTGCAGTTCGTCGCTGCTGATGTTGCATTTGAACAAGGTGAGGTTATGAGTCACGATTCTAAATAAAATAGGTGGTCTCCTGGGAACAGTCAAGTTGCTAAAATTTTTGCAACTTTCGGAGCTTATGAGGTCTCCTAGCAAATTGTCATTAACCTTTAGGGCTTCATCTTTCAAGAATTCATTAACTTCGTTCGATTTTCCCTTCCCTAAATGGATTTTAGGAACTGTTTCACTAAAATTTACCATGCACAACCCACATCGGGGATACGTGCTGTTGCAGAAAGGGAATTTGATCTGCCCAAGATTTCCACAGTCGAAGGACTCTGGACAATTATGTGGGTACGTGTTGTTTTGCCCATCAGAGTAAAGAATCACTAGATGAGAGACAATAAAGAAAGCCAAAATGGAAGGAAAAGCCATTCAAAATTCCCAATTTAGCATAAACAAACCACCATAGCGAAAATATTAAAGGGTGTAAAATTGATACAATTAGAACTACTTTTTTCTCGAGCTGCTTTTGTGATTTTGTGCTCTCGATTTTATCTTATTTATTTATTTTTGACTTTTCACGGTTATATATGTATACGTGTAGTCATAGATGTGTTAGTTCTAATGTTTTTGTGTGATGAAGATTCATATTGTTGTTATTGGCCTAGAAATTCAAGTGGGTTTTGCATGTTTTTGAAGATAGTTGTACGATTTTGTAGTAATTTTATTTTTTGGTAATTTTTATCCTTAGATTCTATATATATGTTTTGCAGACATTCGAAGCCATAAAAATGTGTTGTTTTTTTTGTAATTACTAAACTTCAATTATATATATGTGGGTAAAATCTTCATTTATTTTTCGGTTGTGTTTTGTTCAATTGGGATTTCTAAAGGGTATAGAACTTTCAATCTTCAAGACTTATTTTGATGTGATCATGAAACCGGGTTAGTTTCATTCTCAGTCGGTGGTTTGAAAGATAACATTTGCTTCATCGAATTAAGGTTGAGAACTGAGATTTTATCTATTATTCCCCCCCTCTTTTGAAATCAATAAGAGAAAGTGATAGTTTTTTACTCATTGACTTATATTCAAATTGGTGATTTGGATGCATGATATCTATATTATATCACTATGAATTGGCTATCAAACTTTGAGCACATGCATGACTTCTTGGGATACAATTATGAAGGGCTTCGTATTCAGCTTCGTTATTTGACGCTTCGAAGCCGAGCTTAACGGCCTGCTCAATTATTGCGCCGTTGGGAGCCATGATTACCACTCCGGCTCCGCTGCCCTACTGATTGGATGACCCATCATAGTACAAACTGCCAAATGTCCCCAACATAAATTCTCCAATTCGGCTCTAGTCGAATCTCATCGAGCTTGAAACCGGCAAGACCCCTTGTAAATTCGGCAACAACATCGGCAAGCACCTGTCCTTTGACTGCGGTTCTCGGTAGAAACTGAATGTCGAACTGGCCGAGTTTAAGAGCCCACTGTGAAACACGTCTTGATGCTTCTGCACTTCGTAGTACTGATCGGAGGGGATAATCTGTTAGCACCCCAATGTTGTGTCCCTGGAAGTAATGCATCAGTTTTCTTGCCGCCATGACTAGTGCTAAGATGAGTTTTTCCAGCGAAGGTAGCGTATTTCGGCATCAACCATTGCCTTGCTCACATAATTCACTGGTCGCTGCTCACCAAGATCTTCCTTTATCAGTATGGCGCTGACGGCCCTGTCAAAAACTGCCAGATACAGAATGAGCGGGTCACCCGCAGCAGGTGTTGTCAAGAGTGGTACTGAGCGGTCTTGAGGCCTTTGAAAGCCGCTTCGTATTCGATGGACCATTCAAAAGCCTTGCCCTGCCGTAGTGTATGAAAGAATTGTCGGCAGCGATCTGTGGACCGATTGATGAATCTGTTGAGTGCGGCAGCCATCCCCATCAACTTTTGAACCTCTTTTACTGAACAAGGGGAGCTGAGCTCCAGGATTGCTGTGATTTGCCTTGGGTTGGCTTCGATTCCTCGGTGGTTGACGATGTATCCCAAGAATTTACCGGAGCCGATACCAACGCACATTTGGAAGCGTTCAGCTTCATTCCATATTTGCGTAGAATGCCGAATGTTTCTTCCAAATCGGCAATGTGATTCTGCTCTTCCTTAGACTTGACCACCATATCGTCAATGTACACTTCCATAGTGTTGCCGAGTTGTTCTTTGAACATGGTGGTGACTAGTCTTTAGTAGGTTGCCCCTGCATTCTTCAGCCCAAAAGGCATAA
Organism: Camellia granthamiana; assembly: GCA_036172215.1. Taxonomy (NCBI): domain Eukaryota; kingdom Viridiplantae; phylum Streptophyta; class Magnoliopsida; order Ericales; family Theaceae; genus Camellia; species Camellia granthamiana. The sequence goes on along the minus strand of CM069908.1, from coordinate 53,901,192 downwards.
CCTTATAACAATAGGTTCCTCTTGGGGTGAGGAATGCAGTTTTGTCTTGGTCGTCTGAATTCGTTGCAATTTGATGGTAGCCTCTGTAGGCATCGAGAAAGCTCATGCGCTGGTGACATGCCGTAGCATCTACCAGTTGGTCTATCCTTGGGAGAGGGAAACAATCTTTGGGGCAGGCTTTGTTTAGGTCCGTAAAATTAACGCAGACTCGCCAGGTCCCATTCTTCTTCTTTACAACCACAGTATTAGAGAGTCATGTAGGGTAGGTCACTTCCCTGATTGCCCTAGCGTCAAGCAACTGGTCAACCTCTTCAATAACTACGGCAGTATGCTCTGCGGCTGATCGCCGGCTTTTCTAAATGATCGGCTTGCATTTAGGGTCAACATTTAAGCAGTGTTGCGAAACAGACGGATCTACACCAGGCATTTCATATGGAGTCCATGCAAATACATCAAGGTTGCCGAACAGGAAGAAAATTAGCTGCTGTCTGTCGGCTTGATTGAGGGAGGGCGCCGACCATGAAGAACCTGTCTGGGTTGCCGTTGATTTCAACTTAATCTAGGTCTTCCATGGCCTTTTCACTCGGGAGCCGCCCGACATCATCGAGGCTCTCCCGATCTAGTACCTCAATGGAATTCACTTGTAACTCCTTCGTTTCCAGCAAGGACATAGCATTCCCGTGCCGACTTCTGTGAACCACGAATTTGCTCAATGTCGCGTGTTGTCGGGAAGCAGAGGAGCTGATGATAGGTGCTTGGCACGGCCCGCATAGTATGCAACCAAGTCCGTCCCATAATGAGATTATACGGCAATGGCAGCTTTACGACCAGGAACTCCACATGCACTGTTCGAGAGCCCGCCTGGACGGGTTAGTGTGATTTTTCCCAACGGGTACTCGGGATTGGCGTTGAAGCCGAATAGTGGATAAGGGGTTGGGGAGAGGTTCGATTTAGAGAAACCGAGTTTGGTGAAAGTTCTGTAGTACATAACCTCCGATGTGCTCCCCGGGTCAATGAGTATGCGCTCAACTGTGAATCGGTTTACGCGTAACTCAATTACTAGGGGATCGATGTGGGGAAGTGTCACACCGGCCAAATCCGAATCATCAAAAGAAATGCTTGCAGCTTCATGGGGCCATTTAGACGGAGTGAGTTGATTTTGAGGACCGGGATTCGATTGAATCGTATGCACCGATGATGAAATTGGCAGGTTGTATATCATGTGGATCACGCCGAGTGGAGGAGAATCCTGTCTTGAGGCCATTGCTTTGGTTGGGTTACCTTTTCGGCCATACTGTTGCAGCCAACCATCCTGCACTGGTTCCTCCAGGTGATCTTTTAATGCATAACAACTCTCAGTTTCATGGCCATGATCCTTTCGATACTCGCACCACCGATCCCGTCATCGAGTATCGGGGGGTCCCACCATTTTTTAAGGCCATTTGAAGAACGAGAGGGCCCACCTTATGTGCGGACTCTCTTCAGAGGAACTGGAAACTTCAGATCGTCCTTTCTTCTTGGGCTCCGGGGATAGTGAGTCGGAGTCGCTATCAGTGTCGTGTTGTTGGGCTCGAGATCATCGACCACCTGCCTTCTCAGGTTGTTCCGGACCTTAGCGTACAGCTTGTTTGGACTTTCCCACCTCCAAGGCCAAATCCTGACAGAGACGTTCATTCTCAACGATCATGTCCTCCAATCTCTGGTCGTTTTGCTTTGCTTTTTCCATGATCGCTTGCGTTGCCTCATGCTCCGGAGTCGAAGGTGAGGCGGAGTTCAAAACGCCTCTTGCAGGGATAATCTCTGGTCCATGCATGTTTGTTGGAGTGAGGTCGTCTCTCTGCGTGGTTTCATTGGTGACTATCGGAGGGTCTTCTGTTACGCCCACCATGGATGTGTTTGAGTATTCCCACAGACAGTGCCAATTGTGGAGAAGTGGTTTGGAAATACTCCTTTGATCCTGGGAGACGCTCGTGATCCTCTGTTAGTCACCTAAAAAGGAATAAACACTCCGGTCGGGGGTGCCGGAATTAGCACTCCAACGGACAAGTCAGACACTCCAGATTAGTTGTATTCTAAGTTAAATATATTGGTTCTCACCTACCTTCCTCTAACTGATGATCTTGTATTTATATTACTCTCTTCCTTGGGCCTCGGGTCTGAGCCCACTTTCAGTTTGCCGTGTAATTGTTTATTCGGCTTGGTTTTGCGGCAAACCTCCTCTCACTCGGCCCCTGGCTCAATCGGCTTTTAGGCCGAATAGGGCAGGATTTAAAATGCGGGACGAGGTTGAACGAAATATATAAACCTTTGACCCAGGTCCAACCATACGGCCTTTTCCATGAGTCCTATTATTCAGCCCCCACAGTATTTAAAAAAATTAAATTGCTGAGGAGGGAATCTGTAATGAAACTTTAAACCTCAAGGGGGGAGATGTAATTTCCAAAAAGGTGAGGGGGGAACTGTAATAAATCTAAACCTCAAGGGGTGTCACTGTAATTTACCCTAAATATAAAATAAATATAAGACTGATAAATTTATTAGTGTAAATTTATTTACTAATATTCTAATTTTACAAACAACAGATCTATTTTAACCAGATCTTCACAAACAAATTGATAGAGTTCCATTAATATGTATGCACACATACATATACACACAGACCCGATCTCATTGGTAGGAGCTTCGACGACCATGTCATGGCTAAATCGGCGTCCAAAATGGTCAAATTTGAAGTCACTAGTAAAGATTTGAATTGAAAGTGGCTAGATCTAAAAGTCACCAATGATTACAACAAAGGAAGAAGACGATGGTGAGAAGTGTGCGACGTTGATAGCGACAGAAGAGGGGGGTGATGTGTAGATCGATGATGGCGAAATATAGATCTACAATGGTAGAGGTGATTGGTGAACGGTAGTGGTAATTGAACAATGACGGCGATGACGACGATAGCGGGGTGGACAGCATAGCGACAATGGTGGTGGAGCGACGATGGTAGTAGACGGTAGTGGTATAGTGACGTGGTGGTAAACAGTGATGGTGTGAAACTCTCTACAAAAATGGTAGAGAAAGAGAGAGACTCTAGAAAATGGTATAAAGAGAGAAAAGAAAAAGATGAAAAGTGATACGGAGAAATGATAGAAAAAGAGAAAGTATGATATAAAAATAATAATGAGTGAATATATTAAATGAAAGTAACATAGGTATTGTAGTACGTATTCAAAAAATCAATAAGACTTATAAATATTTAATTTCATTTAATAAAATTAGTTAATAATTAACCTTAAAAAAATACGAGGTTGGGCTTGTGCCAGGGACGGAATTACGAAGGGGCTGTCAGGGGCCACGGCCCCCCCCGCTTAAAAAAAAAAAAAAAAATTTATTTATATATATATCTTTTCAATAAAGTATTAATAGTAAAATGGCCCTGCTTTGTTTTGTGGGTTGGGTTGGGCTCAATCTATTTGTTAGATGGCCAGGGAGGGCCATGTGTCTTCTTTTTTTTTTTTAAAAAAAAGGCCTGAATAGAAATAGAAAAAGACAAAAAGAAGAAATAAAGAAAACCTAATTCCCATGACGTGCTCTACGCCGTGACGCCGTCTCAGTTTATTGAAAGCAAGCATTGAAGCATAGGATTTTTTTTTGAGTTAAATCAACTTGGGATACATAAAAAAAAAAAAAAAAAAAAAAAGTATTGCTTCTGCTATTAATCTTCTCATTATTACAGGTATGTGATTCATATTCTCTTTTATTGTTATTTTCAATTTGTAATACTTTTATTATCTTTTTTTTAATGTCATATTGATACAATTGTAATTTTTTTTTTAATTTTACATATTAAGAAAAAAAAACATGAATTAGGACGTATGATTTCAATTACTAGGGTTTTTTTTTAATCATATTTGGGCAAATTTAATTTTATTCAGATTAAGTGTTATAAATTCAAAATTAAAATGAATTGAGGACTTGTATAAAATTTATGTGTTGAATCTGAATTCTGAATTTTTAAATTTATATGAAATTTGTTTTAATTATATTTGTTATTCTAGGCACAAAAATTTTCTATGTCCTGTGATATATATATATATATTACATTAGCAATTGGTTTTAATTGCTAATAGAATATTAACCATGTATGTTATGAATTCTATTTTGATTTGTAGATTATTATGGAAAAGCCATGTACAATTGATAGATTTTTTAAAAGAAAAAATGCAAGTTCCTTAGAAGTCAATGCTGACAATACATCATTGCCAACTTCCAATGTTGATATCCTTGAAAATCCTCCCACAAAATCTCAAAAGATTGATGTTAAAGAAATTGATATTGGTTCATTGGAGCGAGATCCTGGATTACATATACAGATTTGGGATTATCATGTAAATCAACGTGATGAAATTCGACGAGCTTATATTAAGGCTGGTCCATACCAACCTATACTTTCAAAGTATCCGAAATCTGGATCAACAACTCATCTTCGTAGCTTTCAACCGTCATGGTTCAAACTATTTCCGTCATGGTTGGAATATTCACTTGCAAAAGATGCAGCTTTTTGTTTACCATGCTTTCTTTTTTATAAACCATGTGGATCTGGATATGGGCAGCAAGCATTCACTATTGATGGATTTCAGAATTGGAAAAAGGTTAGGGATTAAGCAAAATGTGCTTTTTTAAATCATATAGGAAAAGATCCTAATTCTTTTCACAATGTTGCCGAGAGATCATGTGAAGACTTGATAAATCAATTTCAACATATACAAAAGGTATTGGACAATTTCACTTCTGAACAAATTGTAGATAATCGACTAAGATTGAAGGTCTCAATTGATACAATCCGATTGCTTGCATTTCAAGGTTGTGCTTTTAGAGGTCGCGATGAAAGGCCAAATTCAATCAATCGTGGAAATTTTTTTCAAATAGTGAAATTGTTGGGATCGTATAATGATAATGTTGCTAAAGTATTGGATAAACACTGCAGGAAAATTAGCTTTTACAGGCGTTTCAAAAACATTGCTAAAGCTATCAAAAACGTCGACAAAACATATGCTGGCGTTTTAAAATTACGTCGAAGATGCGGCCGTCGCTATAACTTAGCAACGTTTTATAAACGCCGTACAAGATCTTTTACGGCGTTTATTTAAACGCCAGCTTAGAAATTGCCCTACCCGAAAATGACGTCATACTAACTTATAGTGGTGTTTTTTCAAAACGTTGCTAAAAGCTTTTTTTTTTTTCCAAAATAAAAAAAATATCTGTGAACCTCATCAGATTTTTTTCCAAATATGAATTCCATCCCCCCCCCCCCACAAAAAAAAAAAAAAACCAACAAAAGCAAAATTTAAATTACACAATTCACAATAACTAACATTTGATTACCTTTATCATTCAAAATAAATTGGAACCAATTAAATACAAATTTGACCAATAAAAATTTATGACATAACAAAAAATTAAAAATATTTACAGATATGAGCAGATCATGACATTAAGTTCACTTTCTGCCATGGCTGAATAAATTGAACCAATTAAATACAAATTTGACCAATGAAAATTTATGACATAACAAAAAATTAAAAACATTTACAGATATAAGCAGGTCATGACATTAAGTTCACTTTCTGCCATGGCTGCTTAGGTGATACTCCAAATGCCTACACTTCAAACAAAATAAGACATCTATGAGAATTGGACAAGTTGTCTGGATATAATGCAAAGTGAAAGTGATTGAGGATTGATGGGAATATCTGTATCCATCTACTAATAGCAAATATATACTTACAGCTTTAATCTGGTTATTTTTCACCGAATCCACAAACACATTAGAACCATCCTCTTCCATTGAACCCGATATCCATCGTAGCAATATTTTTGCCTTATTGTTACATTTGGTTCCTTCTCTAACCATTTCAGAGCTGCACATGAGAGAGAGAGAGAGCCTGAGAATTGAATTATAGAATGAATAGATAAAAAAAACAGAGAAAACAGAGTGCACTTTATACCAGGAACCAAATTAGATTCATCAGTGCCAATGATGCAATGAGCATAGGGATGTTCGAGTTTTCCAAGATAGTGGGAATCAAGAAATGCAAGAACTGGCCATTTCTTGTTACAAAACACTTTTGCCAGTCTTGCCGATTCATCGATCATTTCATTGATCTGACTGTTGGGCTCTGTGGGTGCCTGAAAAAACACTCAACCAACCAAACACAAACTCAACCATCATAACATAACAACTCAGTTTCAGACCACAAAGAGAACCAAACAATCTATGTCGTGTTAAAATCTCATTTGAGATTAGCTGGTTTTGTGAACAAGCTAAACTTGAATAGATTTTAAAATCACTAAGCTTTTTAAGCCAAGTTTAAACAATATGCTGTACAAGTGGGCTAGCAGATGGGGACAAAATTGCTTGAATATTCTTCCATCTAGCCGAGATACTCGTTTATTTAGTATTGCACTATCAATAGTAGTCATATATCTGTTTTATCAACTTATTCAGTAATTTCTTTTGGCTATCGTCATATTCTGGCTTGTGTTGGTTTGAAGAGAGTAGCAAGCTACACCTGAAAAGCCAAGCTCCAAAAATTATGTAGTTACAATTATCAAACCAAATTAATTTTTTCATAACTAATCTACACATATAAACTTTAAACTTGGAAGATGAAGAAGTTGATTATCATAGAAGGTCATGTTAGACTGATGGTCTAATCCATATTAATTTGAAGTAAAGAAAAATCTATCTATTGCAAAATAATTGAAACTGGGTAATAATGAAAAGATAAAGAGAGAGGGGCGGAGGGAGACCAGATTTCCAGCTCCAATGGTGCAGAAGCCATTGATGATGTCGACGAGAACTAAACCAATCTTGACATCTTCAGATAAAACTACTGATTCTTCCTCAAATGGAATTTCATTCTTCAAAAGATCTACTGTCTTCAATACCATCTTTCAAAACCCAAAAAAGAGAACCGCAAAACAATTCACAGAGCAATTTAATAATTCAACTGTCTTCAATACCATCTTCCAACTGTTATATCAATAACAAAAAGTGAACATCATATGAGAACACAAGTCCAAAAATCTTCCCTGAGATTTTGGGTTATGTCAACTGCATGTAGATTCCCAACTGCCAATTGACCTTTCCGTGGCAATTTTAAAACATTCATCATCAAAAGGAGAACTGTACCAGTCCACCAGAACAAGGCTAGAATATATATAGGGGTCTAGAAAATGATGAGAATCATGTAAATTATATCGAGCATTAGATCTTACCCGTTAATAATTCATGCTGATCCAAATAAGCCTCAACTTCCCATATCCTCCAACTATGGATCTGATCACATTATTACAAAGACAGCCATTAAGCAGAAAATAAAACACAGAGTGTTTTAGTTTCATTTCAATTGAAGTATAATTGTGAAATCCTTCTCTTCCATAAATTTGACTACGATGTTGTAATGAATACATGACAAATTCAACTTAATATAAACAAAATTGAACAGCACATTATTCATCTTAATGTCAAAGGATGTATGTGTTGAGTTCAAAGGATGTATGTGTTGCAAATTAATCACTACAATAAATAAAATAAAAAAATTGCAAAATCTCAGTAAAGCATGACCTCAAACCAGCAGAGAAAAGAAGAAAAAACCTACTCAACACAGTTTTCTGCAAATTTGCAAGCAGTAGATCCATATCAACAATACAAGGACTAATTAACACAGCTTACATGGTCTGTGTTGTATAATTGGTAGCATGACCCACAAAAATAAATGTTACAAATGACCCATAGTAATCACTATATCATCAATTTTCTAGAAGGTATAATCCAGATCATTCTGCTTTATCCATCCCAAATGAGTGCTATGTTTGAAAAAGCATAAAGCTTATGAAAGCAACAATAAATCCAAGCACTGTCACTCCATCTCTAGGCATAAACTCTTCCAAAATTGCTTGCTTTTATAACATATGTAATGTAACATGTTTGCCGTAACTGGTAACACTGGGAAGCAAAAGAATATTGCTTTGAATTTTGCATTGGGACATATATTCAATTTGGGACCAATAAAAATAAAAGCACGACACTTATTTCAAGATGGAGGGAGTATATTATATAAATTTCATTCACACCATTCATCCAAGGCAACAGCTCCCTTGGAACTAGTAGATTGACATAGACATGCAATAAAGAAAAACATTATTCTTATTGAGACTTTGGAGACACCAAAACAGTACATAATTTTTTTCTTGAGACTTTGGAGATCTTTCTACCAACTAGACAAGAAAAACAAACAAGACATGCAAACAACTGAATTAAGTAACTGCAACTGCAATTGCAAAAAAGAATGTAACCTTCACAATTGCCAGCAGCATTGTTAAGCAGCTGTAAGATACATGTGTGATTGCCATGACGAAGATGAAGCGGTGCAATTGCTCGAGACCTTGAGATGAAACAAATGGCTCATGACCCTGTCCAATAAAATAAAATTTAAATAACCCAAGATCAATCCAAACTCCAGATGCAAGCAGAAAAAAAGTTCAGATTAAAGGGGGGAAAGTAACTGCTTAGAAAGAAAATAAAAAATTGAGAACCGAAATGGAATTATTAGGATATTTTTCCCAAATTTTTTTTTTTTTTAAAAGAAGAAGAACCATGGAAAACATTTTTTTTTTTTTTTTTTTCCATAGAATGAGTTGGAAAAATTCTCTCTTTTGAATGGAAACATTAGATGGAAAAAAAAAAAACAATATATTATGCCATGATTTTGGATAAGAAACATGCCTCTTTGCAGGATTTGTTATTTAACTCATTCAACATTCTCCTAAATGAGTGAGGAAGAGCGAAAGCAATCAAAAGTTTACGACCCTGTGAAACATTATTTTCAGTGTCGTCCTGAACCTCAGATTTGGTGCAAGGAGAAAACACACTCTCATAGAACGATGTTAGGATGCAAATATTTGATATAGAGCCTGAAGTAGCAGTCAGAAGGAGAGATATGAAGCCTAGAAGCATCAATTCTGAAAACAGAAATCCAAAAAATAGCAGCTTCAAGATGAGAATTCCAAAAAATACACATAAGAAAAGTTGAAAAATTTTGTAAGGATTGACTTAGAAATTTATACCAAATACCTTTTTTCATTTTCTCTATAGCTTCGAACAAAGGTTTTCGATTTGTTTTCCGCAACCACTAGAATGAAAGAAAAAATATAAGCTCATCAGAACAAAGCCCAAAGCAATTCATACTGATATTTTATTGCTACCGCAGTGGAACAAATTCAACTAACTTTGCAATGAAAATATGCAGAAAAGCTCAGGTCGATATCACAAATTGTATCAATTGAAATATAATAGTCCAATTTCCAACAGAAATCATAATAAATGGCAAAAAATCAATAGTGAATCTAGACTTACATTGCTTAGGATCGCTCCACAAGCAAAGAAACAACAACAAAGATTGTCATTACAGTAGCAACAGACCATGTTGGCATTAACGCCAAAGATTGCATGTTTGTTCTATTTTGTTCCATTCTAGATAATATTTGTCTCCCAAACACTAAATTCTCAATTCAATTGCACCCCACTCCCAAATTTGTCAATTTCTGTCAATCTTTGGAACTTTTCAATATGGGTTTGAGCAAAAAAAATTAGTTGTGAACACATGAAAAAACACAGCATTCAAGAAAATATATAATAGAGAACTTTATAATTGAGAACTTTATTATTTCATCATGACCTTTCTAATGAAAATCACAAGCGAAGTGTGCATCCTTTGCCATTTCAATATTAAAATGTAAGATTTACAAACAAAAGTAAAAGACCGTTTCTGAACAGTATGACATACAAGTCAGTTAACAAATAAGAAGCTATGGATCAAAATCTTTAGTCTATAGCTGCCTAGTTACTTCATATTCATGCTTGATAACAGTCCAACCTGATAAGGACTATTCTTAGTATCAAAATAACCATTTAGACAAGTTTGTTTGACATCAAACTGAAAATGTGGGTGAATCTTCAAATGTCCAGAACATTTATCTCCAAAAATGGAGCATTTGATATTTCTCATAGAAAACAATACATCAAGAGGATATCAAGAAAGATAAAGGGAGCTAATATTATAGACAACAAAAAGATTGTGAGATAGATAGATGATTACATAATTCACTACAACTATTTTTCACATTATTACCATTAAGGGTGCACAAGATCCCATGGTAGACACAGATAACACAGATTGGCAGAAAATACTACACTGATAAAAGTTTATTTTACAGTAAAAGTTTCATCATCATTTTTATTTTCCAGTGTTTGGCTAAAAATTAAAAGATAAAATAAAAATAACAAAATTTTTTCATTGACACATTTTATCGAACATTTGACATGCAAGGAAAATGGTACAATAAGAATCACAATATCAACAAGCTATCTCAACCAAAAAAAAATCCATGAAAAAAATTTATTTCACTAGGATAAGAATCACAGCAACAGGAATACTAACCTCAACTACAAATCGATCATCATCAATATGCATAGGAGAGCACCAACGAACTAGTCACCAGCACCAATTTTAGAAACTGTTTTTGACATTTTCTATAAGGAAAATGTGATAGACTGACAAAGATAACGAGATTCAATCAAAAACAGAGAGAGAGGTCCAAATCTCATAGAGCAATGAAGAAAATACGTGAAATTCGATCGGAGAGATTGAGAAAGCAGATTTGATATTACCATAATAGCAGATCGGAGAGACAGAGAGAGCATATTTGATTGGATAGAGAGCAGATCTAAGATCTACATCTCTACGTCGTTGAGCTTGCTTCGACTCATTGTTGCTAACGATCCAGATCCAACTCTACTTGCTTATCCTGTACGTGATCAGAGACATTAACACGGCAGTCAAAACCCTAGAAAAATCAATTCGAAATGTGAAAATACAAAACAGAAGAAAAGTAACTAGAAATCAACTCTAAATCGTTAGTTTAAGCCATGAAAGTCTACAGATCTTGTGTGAATGTAGCAAATCCATATAAAAAAAAAAACTCCAACCTTGAGCCCTAGATCAACTTAGATAAGAGGGATTCAAACGATATTACAGACAAATGCTTAAATCAAGTGTAGAACAAGAATTTCCAGATCATACAACCAAAGAATCGATGGAGATCGAAGATCCAAGGCCTTAATTTCTCTCTACCTCTCTCTCTCTCTCTCTCTCTCAAAAGTCACGCTGTGTTCTCTAAAGTCACCCCTCTCTTTTGATCAGAGAAGTCCTGCATTTTCAATCACAAATAAATGTTATTTCACAATTTTTTAATAATTGCGTACAAAACGAGATGAGTAATTAAATTTTGTTCAAAATGGGAAAAATTAAAGGAGATTTCACGACGTTTTTCAAAAACGTCAGAAAAAAAAAAACCGTGGTGATATCCTCTTTTTCTTGTAGTGAAAGCTTCGAAAAATGCTCTTACACATCACCAAAGATTCAAAAAGAAATTTTACATATTTTTTCAACCAAAGTGAAGAATGCAATTCATGAAGAAATTGGTGATACGAAGTATTGCATAATTGTTGATGAAGCTCGTGATGAGTCAAAGAAGGAGCAAATGACTATAGTTTTGAGATTCATTGACAAAGATGGTTTTGTGAGAGAGCCCTTTTTTTGGGTTTATTCATGTCTCTAACACTGCTGCATCAATCCTATAAAGATGGAATATATTCTGTATTGTCCTCATCATAATTTAGATATTCAGAATATTCGAGGACAAGGATATGATGGTGCAAGCAATATGCGAGGTGAGTGGAAAGGATTACAAGCATTAGTTTTGAATGATTGTCCATATGCTTATTATATTCATTGTTTTGCACATCGTTTGTAGTTGGCTTCAGTGGCAGCATCGAAAGATGTTATCCCAATTCATAAATTTTTTCTTAAATTGACTTTTGTTGTCAATATTGTTGGTGCCTCATGCAAGCGCAATGATGAATTAAAAGTTGCGCAAGCTGCTGAAATTGAACATATGATTGGCATTGATGAGCTCGAGACTGGAAAGGGACTTAACCAGATTGGCACTTTACAACGAGCTGGAGGTACTCGTTGGAGTTCTCACTTCAAGTCAGTTTCAAGCTAATAAAAATATTCAGTCCAACATGTGAAGTTCTTCTTAACATCATTAATGAAGGAATGACTTCTACCCAACGAGGAGATGCAGACTCAGCTTATGAAACATTGACTTCATTTGAATTTGTCTTTATTTAGCATCTCATGAAAGAAATGTTGGAGATCATTGATTTACTTTGTCAAGCTTTGCAATGCCGATCTCAAGACATCTTAAATGCAATGAATCTAGTTTCACCTACCAAGGCACTTCTGCAAAGTTTAGAGATGACAAATGGGATGCTTTACTAGTCAATGTGCAATCATTTTGCGAGGTACGTAACATAGATGTCCCGAATATGAATGCTCCTTCTATTAGGAGAAGAGGTCGAGCTCGTGATCATCAAGATGACTTTACAGTTGAGCATTATTATTGAGTAGATATTTTTTATGCTGCAAATAGATTCTCAACTACAAGAATTAAATGGACGGTTCAGTGAACATGCAGTAGAGTTGCTTAATCTTAGCTCAGCTCTAGATCCTCGAGATGTGTCTGAAACTTTTAGAATCGACGATATTTGTCAGTTAGTAGAAAATTTTTATCTGCAAGACTTCAAAGATCAAGAGAAAATACAGTTGAGAATGCAACTGTCACCATTACGAGCATAATGTAGTTCAGCATGCAGATTACAAAAAATTGTCTACTATTTCTGAATTGTGTCAGTGGTTGGTAAGGACAAACAAATCTACGATCTATCAACTTGTTTATAGAGTGATTACACTTGTTCTTACTCTTCCAGTTTCTACTGCAACTATGGAGCGATCATTTTCAGCCATGAAAATTGTCAAAAGTAGACTTCGCAACAAAATGGAAGATGAATTTCTTGCAGACTCTTTGCTTGTGTACATTGAAAAGGAAATTGCTGAAAATTTTACCACAGAGTCAATCATTGAAGACTTTCGAGATATGAAAGAACGTTGAATTCCACTTTGATAGATAATTGAGTTGATTTGTATAAATAATTTTTTAATACATGACTTTGCTTTTATTCATATATTACATTTAGTAAATATATGGTTTTATTTTTTACGTATTAATTTAATATTAAATTTTAGTTTACTTTTTGAATTCAAAAAATAGTAATTTATATCAATTCATATAAAAAAATTTATTTATGTCTTGACCCCCACAAATGAATTCTTAGTTCCGTCCCTAGCCATAGCGAAAAAGTCGAAGCTTGTGTCTGTAAATGCTAACTCATTAGCTTTGTGATTTTATGAAATCCGACCATATGTCATTTTTTATTATGTACATGTATAACAAAATTATATATTTTATAATTAATACTATAAAAATTTTATAATAAAATTATAATTAGTGTGTTTTGTTTTAGTTTTCGAATTCAATTTTCTAGAAATAGATTTTTTCTTTTGTTTTTCTTGTTTTTAATGAATATTTTTAAAATTTTAAATAATTTTTTTTACTTTTTTAGATGCACCTTACTTAGATATATCTAAATATTAAAATATTTGTGAAAAAAAGTTTAAAAAAATAATAAATGCACAAAAATATGAAAAATGTATTAAATTTTCGTATTTTTTTTATATTTTTGATATTTAGTAAATTTTTAAAATTTTTTTTAAATAAATATTATATTTTTTAAGTGTATTTATGTTAAATATGTCTAAAAATTAAAAAAAAATTATTTAAAATATTAAAATTATTTATTAAAAATAAAAAAAATATGAAAAATAAAAAAATAAAGGGAAAATTATTGATAAATCCCATTTAGAAGTGTTTTAACTCAAGAAGTCCATGAAGGAATTTTTTAACCCATTTAGTCCCATGTATGTATAGTTTTATTCCATAAAGTCTTTTTTCTTGATTTACACTATTTTCTTGGACACTTATGCCCTTATATTTAATTTTGATACCCTTATAAATATTTTTTGAACGGTTAGTAATTTTATAATGTGAACATTCATATTTTAAAATTCACATTGGTAGGAAGGTAAAATTGGCCCGTAGGCGGCTCGAAACCCGTCTTCGAGCTGGGGTGGGCCCGGCCCGTTGATAATGTGAATATTCACATTGACATGTTAACATTCACATTAATAGGAGTGTAAAATTGGCCTGCGTCCCGTGGTGGCGCGAAACCCGCCCGCGGCCCATGGGCGGCCCGGGGCGGGCCCGGTCCGGGCCGTTGACAATGTAAATATTCATGTTGACATGTTAACATTCACATTGATAAGAGTATAAAATTGGTCCGCGGCCATGGGCGGCCAAAAGCTCGCTTGCGGCCCGAGGCGGGCCCGGCCCGGCCCGTTGACAATGTGAATATTCACATTGACATGTTAACATTCACATTGATAAGAGTATAAAATTGGTTAGCGTCCCGTGGGCGCCCAAAAGCCCGCCCGCGGCCCGAGGCGGGCTCGGTCCGGCCCGTTGACAATGTGAATGTTCACATTGACAATGTGAATGTTCACATTGACATGTTAACATTCATATTGATAGGAGTGTAAGATTAGCCCGCGCCCCATGGCTGCCCAAAATCCGCCCACGGCCCGTGGGCGGCCCGGGATGGGCCCGGCCCGTTGACAATGTGAATATTCACATTGACATATTAATATTCACATTGATAAGAGTATAAAATTGGCCCGCGCCCCGTAGCTGCTTAAAACTCGCCCACGGCCCGTAGGCAGCCCGGGGCGGGCCCGGTCCGGCCTGTTGACAATGTGAATATTCACATTGACATGTTAAAATTCTGAAGAAGTTATCACAACAGCAACACCAACATCTTCTTCTAGTACTCAGCATTCATCACTGCTGCCTTCTCCCAGTACTCAGCATTCATCACTGCCTCTGTCTGTTACAGCGCATTCGTCACAGATTTGTAGCTATAATGGAATTGGTTATGGTGGTTAGTTAGTTTGTTATATAGTCAGTTACATAAGTTTGTTAGTTTGTTAAGAATCAGTTTAGCTTAGATATTTTGTATTAGTATATAATAACATGTAAGCTACATATCTGTTTTCAAGGAAAATATAGTTTCAAGATTCTTATCATGGTATCAGAGCCCTAAGCTCTCGTGAGCAAGATCCACAGCCTTTCAATGGCAGATGCTTCGTTACCTCCAAATCTTAGTTCACTAATTTCGAATTTCAATTCTCTCATCACAGTGAAGCTCGAGGCAAACAATTTTCTCATATGGAAATCACAGATGACAAATGTGCTTAGAGCATCTGGATTTCTTGATCATGTGACTGGATTTCATCCATGTCCATCCTCAGAAATCCTTGATGTTTCTGGAAAAACTATTCCAAATCCAAGTTATGCAAAATGGCAGTTGATTGATGCTCATCTGCTCACTTTCCTGACAGCAACTCTATCTCCATCCATTTATTCTTCTGTTCTTCATCTGACTCACAGTGATCAGGTCTGGCAATTCTTAGAGAAGCAATTTACTTCAGTTTCACGTTCTCACATTCATCAACTAAAAACCAAACTTCAAACACTCAGTAAGAAGTCAGTTTCAATGGAGGTATATCTGTCACAAATCAAAGATCTCGCAGCTCAGTTGGCATTGGTTTCTGCAAGAATTGATGATGAAGATCTGGTATTTCTTACCTTGAATGGTTTACCAGCAGAATATGATGCTTTCAAAACCTCTATTCGTACTCGATTTGAACCTGTCAACATGGAACAGTTGTGTTCTTTGTTATGCTCAGAGTCCATTCACATTGAACAAAAACAGTCTACTGGAACTGATCTTACTGTTGCCTACTCTGCCTCACGAGGATCTTCATCTTCCTCTCATACTAACTATGATTCTTCAAATGCTTACAATCGAGGTTTTCACTCTGCAAGAGGCAGAAGTCTATATCGTGGTTCTAGAGGAGGTAGACATAGTATTTTTCGTGGAGGAAGATTCAATACTAGGTATAATACTAATAGATCCAGAGGCCATTTTTCTTCTACTGCTGGATGTCAGATTTGTGGAGGTCTGAGTCATAATGCTTTTGACTGTTGGCACCGACTGGATCCTCATTTTCAACCTTTCACTAACAACAACTCCTTTCAGCCTTCCACTGGCACCAACTCATTTCAGTCCTCCATGTCTCCATCAAGAGCCTATACTGCTTCAGTATCTCAGAATTCTGCTGATCCTTCCATACCTCCTTGGTATGTTGACTCTGGTGCCACAAATCATCTGACCAATGACTTGACTAATCTTCAACAATTTCAGCCTTATCCAGGTCAAGAGCAGGTTCAAATTGGTAATGGTTCTTCCTTACAAATCAGTCATATTGGTAAAGGTATCTTGCCTACACCACATCATTCTTTCCAACTCTCCAATCTTCTTCATGTTCCTGCCATTTCTTCAAATCTGTTATCTGTGCATCAACTTACCAAAGACCACAATTGTCTTGTTATTTTTGATGCTAATACTTTTGTCATTCAGGACAAATGCACGAACAAGATTCTACATAGGGGTGTTAATATCAATGGTCTCTACCAGTTCCTTCCATCTGCTCAGCAATCCTCCTCTCCTCAAGTTTTTCAGTCTAGCACTACAGCTTCTGTGTCTGATATGCTTTGGCATCAAAGATTAGGCCATCCATCTTCTTCAAAGCTTCAGCATCTAGCTAGTTTCTTACCTAATAAACTGTCTTTGAATAAGGCCTTCTCTTGCCTTGATTGTAATGTGTCTAAATCTCATAGACTTCCTTTCACCTTGTCTAATGCTTCTGTTAATTGTCCTTTTGCTTTAGTCCATAATGATGTATGGGGACCTTTTACGGTGGATAATGCCCCATTTCGTTTCTATGTTTTGTTTGTAGATGATTACAGTAGATTTACTTGGGTGTATCCTTTGAATTACAAGAGTGAGGTGTATGATAAATTGCTTGTATTCAAAGCATATATTGCCACTCAGTTTCAGACTTCTCTTAAAATACTTCGCACTGATTGTGGTACTGAATTTGTGAATAAAAGAGTTGATGCTTTGTTGTCTTCTCATGGCATTGTTCATCAAAGTAGTTGTCCATATACTCAGGCTCAAAATGGCATAGCTGAACGTAAACATAGACATCTTATTGACACTGCTATCACATTGCTTCATCACTCTTCGGTGCCAATCCATTTTTGGTTTGATGCTATTGCCACCGCTACATTTCTTGTTAACAGAATGCCTTCTAGCATTTTACAGCACAAGACTCCTTTTGAAAAATTGTTTCATCTCACTCCTAATTTTTCCCTTTTTAAGGTGTTTGGTTGCCAATGCTTCCCTTGGTTAAAACCTTATGCTCCTCACAAACTAGCACCAAAATCTGTTTCTTGTGTTTTTCTAGGCTATCATCCTACTATTAAAGGTTCTAGGTGCCTTGAACCTCTCTCTGGAAAAATCTACATTTCTAGACATGTTATCTTTAATGAATCATGTTTTCCATTCTCTCAGCAGCATCCCTCAAGATCTTCTCATTCATCTTCAGATTTATCTGTTCTTCATTCATTTTTCTGGCCTTCGTCTCTTAGTTCTACTTCTGTGCCCTCATCTGTGCATTCTGCTAAATCTCAGTCTTCCTCACTGTCTGTTCCATCTTCTGCTACTTCTGAGCCTTCTTCTTCTCCTTCAGTTCCTCTTCCTACTCCTGTTACTCAACCTATTCCTACTCCTACTTCTGTTGCTCAACCTATTCCTATTACCTCTATTACTATTGATTTACCTTCTCTTTCTCTTCCTTCCTCTGTATCTAACACACATCCCATGATCACTCGCTCTAAGCATAAACTTCCTCACTGTTTTTCTGCTCCAGTTTCTCTCCTTGAGACTGAACCTACCTCTGTTCAAGCTGCTCTTAATTCTCTTGTGTGGTTTCAAGCCATGAAGGAAGAATATCAAGCTCTTCAACAACAAGGCACTTGGGACCTTGTTGCCCTTCATTCTCATAAGATTGCTATTGGATGCAAATGGGTTTTTCGAATTAAAAGAGATTCCAATGGCACAATTGCTCGTTATAAAGCTCGCTTGGTGGCAAAGGGGTTTTTGCAACAAGAAGGAATTGATTTTCATGAGACCTTTAGTCCCGTTGCTAAACAACCCACAATTCGCATTTTCTTAAGCATTGCTCTTCAGTATCAGTGGACTATCAAACAGCTAGACATTTCCAATGCATTCCTTCATGGTACTCTTCAAGAAGAAGTTTATATGCTGCAACCTCCAGGGTTTGTGCAATCTTCTACTCATGTCTGCAAGCTTAAGAAGGCTTTGTATGGGCTCAAGCAAGCTCCTCGGGCTTGGTACTCAACCTTTTCTTCCTTCTTGCTCTCTCATGGATTTATTAACAGTCTGTCTGACACTTCTCTTTTCATCAGAAAAACTTCTGCTAGTCTCACCTTGCTCTTGGTCTATGTTGATGATATATTGTTAACTGGTAATGATTTTGCACTCATTGCTAATCTTCTTCAGCAAATGCACAAGGCCTTTTCAATGAAAGAACTTGGTTCCCTATCTTATTTTCTGGGCATTTCAGTTCAGTCTTCTACTGAGCATGGTTACTTCTCATCTCAAGCCAAATATGCTGCTGCCTTATTGCACAAAGCCGGTTTGGCAGACTGCAAACCATGTTCTTCTCCTATGGTTGCTAAGACTACATGTTCTGCTGCTGATTCTGTGCCTTTTACTCAACCTTCACTATATAGAAGTTTGGTCGGTGGTCTGCAATATCTGACTATCACAAGACCTGATCTTTCCTATGCTGTGAATCAGGCTTGTCAATTTATGCATCTTCCCACTAATGCACATTTTCAAGCAGTTAAGAGACTTCTTCGATATGTCAAAGGAACTTTGTCTTATGGTCTCTCTTTCACACCTAGTTCTTTTGATCTTTCAGTCTTCTCAAACTCCAATTGGGCAAGTGATCCTCTTGATCGTAGATCAACCTCCGGCTATTGTGTCTATCTTGGCTGCAACTTGATTTCCTGGTCAGCTAAAAAGCAAGCCACTGTCTCAAGATCATCCACTGAAGCTGAATATAGAGCCTTAGCTCATGCCACAGCCGAGCTCACTTGGATTCAGCAGCTGCTTAAAGATTTCTGTGTTTCTTCTTCCACTACTCCTGTTATCTGGTGTGATAGTCTCTCTGCAATGGCTTTGGCATCAAATCCTGTTTTCCATTCTCGGTCAAAACATATAGAAATTGATTGCCATTTTATTCGGGAAAAAGTGACTGCTGAACAGATTGAACTTAAATATATTCCTACCCTTGATCAGGTCGCTGATATTTTCACTAAGCCTCTTTCTCCTTTCCGCTTTCATTATCTTCGTGACAAGCTGCTAGTGTTTCCATGCCCTATCAGCTTGAGGGGGGGATGAAGAAGTTATCACAGCAGCAACACCAACATCTTCTTCTAGTACTCAGCATTCATCACTGCTGCCTTCTCCCAGTACTCAGCATTCATCACTGCCTCTGTCTGTTACAGCGCATTCGTCACAGATCTGTAGCTATAATGAAATTGGTTATGGTGGTTAGTTAGTTTGTTATATAGTCAGTTACATAAGTTTGTTAGTTTGTTAAGAATCAGTTTAGCTTAGATATTTTGTATTAGTATATAATAACATGTAAGCTACAGATCTGTTTTCAAGGAAAATATAGTTTCAAGATTCTTATCAAATTCACATTGATAAGAGTATAAAATTGGCCCGTGCCCCGTGGCTGCTCGAAACTCGCCCACAGCCCGTGGGCGGCCCGGGGCTGGCCCGGCTCGGCCTGTTGACAATGTGAATATTCACATGGACATATTAACATTCACATTAATAAGAGTACAAAATTGGCCCGTGGCCTATGGGCGGCCAAAAGCCCACCCGCAGCCCAAGGCGGGTCTGGCCCGACTCATTGACAATGTGAATATTCAAAGTGACAATGTGAATAGTCACATTGACATATTAACATTCACATTGATAAGAGTGTAAAATTGGCCCGCAGCTCGTGGGCGGCCCGAAGCCCGACCGCAGCCCGAGGCGGGCTTGGCCCAATCCGTGAGAATGTGAATATTCACATTGACATGTTAACATTAACATTGATAGGAGTGTAAAATTTGCACGCTGCCCGAAGCTCGCCCGCGGCCCGGGATAGGCCCGGCCCCGCCCGTTGACAATGTGAATATTCACATTGACATGTTAACATGCACATTGATAGGAATGTAGAATTGGCCCGCCGTCTGTGGGCTGCTCGAAGCCCGTTCACGGCCTGGGGCAGGCTCGTTTGGGTCTGGATCCGAGCATGTCCGAGACCCTAGGCTAGGGCCTAGGCCATCACTTTGAAGTCCGGCCCAGCCCATCGGCCCGCTTAAGGCCCATTCAATGCTTGGTCCGAGGCCCAGCCCGCCTGAGGCACAATGTCTTTTTTTGTAGAAAATAATAAAATTTTGGTAGAAAAAATTAAAAAGAATTAAAAAAAATGGCCAGGCCCGCCCAAGCCCGGCCTAAGCTCGAGCCTAGGCCTAGGCCCACCGGCCCGACCCGAGGCTGTCGTCTTCGGGCCGCGGACCAATTTTACACCCCTATCAATGTGAATGTTAATATGTCAATGTGAATATTCACATTGTCACGGGCCGGGCCGGGCCGGGCCTGCCCCGGGCAGCGGGCGGGCTTCGGGCCGCCCACGGGCCATGGGCCAATTTTACACTCCTATCAATGTGAATGTTAATATGTCAATGTGAATATTCACATTGTCACGGGCGGGGCCGGGCTCTCCCCGGGCCTCCTACGGGCTTCGGGCCGCCTATGGGACGCGAGTCAATTTTACACTCTTATTAATGTGAATGTTAACATGTCAATGTGAATATTCACATTATCAACGGGCCGGGTCTGCCCTGGCAACGGGTGGGCTTCGGGCCGCCCACAGGCCGCGGGCCAATTTTACAGTCCTATCAATGTGAATGTTAATATGTCAATGTGAATATTCACATTGTCACGGGCCAGACCGGGCTCGCCCCGGGCCGCCTACAGGCCGCGGGCTAATTTTACACTCCTATTAATGTGAATGTTAACATATCAATGTGAATATTCACATTGTACATGGGTCGGGCCCCTACACATTGACGATATGAACATTCACATTGACGGTGTGAACATTCATATTAGGGATATTTTGGTAATTATGTCACCCATAGGACTTATTGAAACATAAGAAAATAATATGAACTAAATAGAATATAAGCAGATGAAAAGGGCATTTTGTTCTTGTTATCTTAAATAAGACCTAATGGAATAGTCAAAAAAAATATGAATTAAATGAAACATAAGTAATTAAAGATAAATTTATGAAAAAAAATCTCAAAAATAAAACTTTTTAAAAAGTATTTTTTAGAAATAAAAACCAAACCAGCGGAATGGCATTTCCGTTCTTCTGAATAAAACAAAGTTGGTTTAACGAACCTCTGCCACATGGCTTGGAGAAACGTGTCCGGCTTCTTCTACGACTCGGCCCTCTCTATCAAGTTTGAACGTGACCTAGCTGTCACAGGCTTACTTACGCCCCTTATATATGCTTAGCTCTCACACCCACTTCTTCCTCAATAATCCATCTCTCTTGCTTCCTACTGTATCAAACCCTCCTCTCCTCTGCCCTGCTCTCATTCTTCTTAACAGTTCTCTCCTCTCTCTAGAAAACCATCTCTATCTCTCTCTCTCTAGTTAAATACATATAATCGAGAGATCTGCAATGGCAAACATGAGCTCATTCAAAGCTTTGGCTGTCTTCTTCATTGTCGCTCTCTTCTCCGCTACTGCATCTGCGCAAGACTTCGGAATGGCTCCCGCACCAGCACTTGGCGTGGACGCGGGATCAGCATTCTCGTTGCCCATCTCTGCTGCCGTCGTGTGCTCGTCGCTGGTTTTGTCTTTGGTCGCGCTCATGAAGCACTAGATCTCCGATTCATTGAGTCATGTGTACACACAAATACATACAGTATATAAACATATTTATATATATACAAGTTTTTTATTTATGGATCGAGTGTGAGAGATTCTTTATTTAATTATATTTGTAGTTTAGTAAAGTTACGGAGCGAAATAAGAGAGTGATTTCAGTATACTTTGTTCCCCTATTTCTCGTTCACGATTTATATACAACTAACTTATTGGTCCCATTATACGTGCAGAGGTTTTGCGTTCTGTTCTTGTATTTATAATTACAACTTACAAGAAAGAAAACAACAAAATGAAAATGAGGAACGGTATGAAATTTTTTTCATGAAAATGATCATGAAAAATTTGTAATCCTTAGATTACCTTGATTAGTGTGCGGTGTTTTATTCTAATGTAATCTAAAGGTCATAAATCTTTCATGATCATTTTCATGAAAGACTTTTTATGATACCTAGCATTGCTGAATGAAAATATGCAAAGGTTGTAGCCATTACACACGGATCCGGATCTAGAGTGTTTTTTGGTTGAGTGATTTAGATTAATTTTTTGAATGAATAATTAAAAGTATAATAGTACTAGGGTATCGTTTGGAAGCATCACTTTTTAGTTTAAAAGTCAAAAAATCACTAAAAAAGTTAAAAATCTAACAAATCATACAAAAAAGTCAAAAATTTCATTTTCTTTTTACTTTTTATACATCTTTTCGTAAAACATTAAAAAGTTACTAAAAAAGCTAAAAATCTAACAAACTATACAAAAAAAGTCAAAGATTTCATTTTTTTTAAAATTTTTTGCACATCTTTTCGTAAAAAATTAAAAAATTATTCCAAATGTACTAATTTTTTTAACCTCATATTTTAATAAAAAAAATCATGAAGTTATTAAAATAATTTATCACCTAACAAGGCCTAAGTAGGGGTATGAATATATTGAAAAAAGTTAAGTACACTGGTATTGATAATCACTTCAAAAAAAAAAAAAAAAAAAATCTCAATCATACAAAAATTTATTCTAAAATTATTCTATTAAAAATCATTCGGATGGGTTTGTTTGGGATGCGGGTTGGTTTTATGGCTATTTTAGCTTGAGGCTAAAAAGTCTCATTTGGGATGAGTTTTTTAAACTTTTGTAAGAGAAAAAATGAAATGATTATGGTTTAGATGTGACATTTTGTCTTATTAACTGTTTAATCTATTTTATTTTTTTTATAACTATTTTAGTCAAAAAAATCCCAAACTTTTTCTTCCTAAACAAGGGCTCTAGAAGATTTAGACTTCATTACATGTGCCTTCCCTTTATAGCATAATTAATAAAATTTCCGTTATTATCAAAACTTATATTGTTGATTATTCGGTGTAGATACCCAGACATTTGTTAGAAAATATCATTTGGATAACTTATGTTCGATTTAGGGGTTGTTTGGGATGATCTAAATAAGTGTACTTTTTGTCTTTTTACAAAAAATGTGCAGAAAAGTAGAGAGGTGATATGATGGAAAAAAGATAAAAAGATAAAAAGATGGATTATATAGGGAATGCCAAACCACCCCTTAGTTTCATGAAAATTCTTGTAACCTATTAAATCATATGTGATATAAAATAACTCAATTATCACTAATTATATAAATTGATATAATCCAGCATAAAAATAGGAGTGATACTATGGTACATTTAAATGTATCATACATTTAGTTGTGAAATTATGCGATTTTATATCATAAACAATATCATATAGATCATAGTTATTATTATATTAGTTCATAACTTGTTTATGTTGGGTTATACTAGCATACCATGTTACCTCATAACCACTTCATAACTAAGTTATTTAAATAATACAATTTACAATTAGCAACCGGTGTAGATGGTTACTAAAAAGGAAACAAACAAAGGCCTTATTTGGCAAGTAGATTTTTAACCCTTTTTTTTGTTAAAATTCAGAAAAAGATAAAATAGGATAAAATAGTTAATAAGATAAAATATCACATTAAATCTATAATCATTTTATTTTATTTTTTCTCACAGACATCACATCCAACTATAAAAAAATTTAACCATCTTCCCAAACACAAAAGTTTAATATACTAAAATAACCAAGAACTAAAATAGCATACTAAAATAACCAACTTCCCTAGAAATCAATCGGGCTCCTTGATCGATTGACCTCTCTCTCTTGCTCTTCTTTTGTCCTTTCTCTTCTCTTCTACTATAGTCGAAGCATCCGCCATGGCCGAAGACCACGAGCCTCGTCGGCGATCCACGCAACCGTTGTCGACATCTTCTTTACAAGTCGTCACTCTGTTCACGTCTCCACTATGGGTTTGTAAACAAATCTTTTCCTTTCTAGTCGAATTGAATATTTCCAAGAGCACTTTTGTGTAGGTCAGGTTTGTTCCTATTTACAGCCACCCAAGATAGCTGTGCCATTGGGGCTTTGATTTTAAGACCCTAACCTTTACGTTGTGTTTGATTGAGGGATTTGAGAAGAGATTTGGAAAGGGAAAAGAAAAAAGGTGTGTAACACTTAGTGAAATGGATGTACATTTTATTCACATTTCACATGTCTTTTCCATTTTTCTTTCTAAATCCCTTCTTAAATCCCCAACCAAACATAGTGATATTGAATATCCAATATTAAGGTTTGTTTTCAGTCAAAATTAACAACAGTAACCACCCAAGATAGGGCTTTGATTTCAAAACTCTAATCCTAAATGATGAATATTTAATATTAAGTTTTGTTCACATTCAAAATTAATATCGGTTTTCAGTCATACTCACATTTGTTTAATTGCTTTCTCTCTGCTATAGCACTATACGTCTACATGCTGATTAAACATAGAGGCGACCCAGCTCAAGCTCTTTTGGGAACATCTAAGAGGGCCACCAAAGGAGAAAAATCTAAACAAGTTTTTATTTTGTTTTGTTTTTACTACAATGTAAATTTTCATATAAGATAAATTTTCTTTGTTTTTAAGCTACAAAATCACTTTTAAGTTTTTTTTTTTTTAACGTTTGGTAGATCAAAATTTTATTAGACACATGTAAAATAAAATAATCTATACAAATAAAACAAACATTAATTTTAACATAATAATGTGCAAAAGAAAATTTATAGTAAAATAATATAATCTAATTGGTGTATTTACTTATCTTCAAATGATCTATGGATCAAGCTTGAATTTAGCTTGAATAGTGTTGCCTAATAGAATAATTTATCTGGATCTTGTTTTGATCATATGATTATGTTTTGAAAACTAATAGATATTTAAGAAATTGTAGACCTTGTTTGAGCTTCTGATTAATATGTTAGAATCGAAAGAGCCTTCTTGGATTGTTTTAGTACTTCCTGATATGAAATTTTGGATTTGAAAGTTGTTTGCAAGATTAGTGTGAAATGGGAAACCCAACTCATCTTAACACTCTTGTTCAATTAAATTAGAGTTTTATCAAAATTTTCCAAAAAATAAAAATAATTTTTTTTGATGAATTCTTTTCTTTCAACTTAGGCTAGTTGAACCAATTTTCTTGATTAATTCTTCAAAAATTGTTATCTAGAAAAACATTTCCTTGTGTGTAGTGTATTGTGGTTTTAAGTGATAATGATACTCTTGAACATTGTTAGAGATTTAGTGATAATACTTGTTGTTTACCCGTTTTTAGTTTACTGGAAACTTACTTTCTTATGAGAAATGTTACCTTCGAGGAATTCTATTCCACGTACCCTTTTATTTCTGTGCACATCATGATTTCAGTTCACACAACTAAATGAATTTGAAAAAAAAAAATGTTTTACTCAGTACACGACCATTTACATTAGAAATACCCTCTTCTCATCCTTCATCGTTCCACCCAACCCTAATCTTTAACCCTAACTAGTCACTATTGCCACCTCCACCATAGTCGATGCCGCAGCCGATCCCAAAATACTACGACACACTGTTTCCAAACTTTCCTATTTCGCTATACAACTAGAGAGTTCACACTTGTATTGCACCCTAATTGATATAATTTATTCTGAAAGACCGAACCGCTGCATGCAGTTGAAAAGAAAACCTGCAAACTTGACATACTTAGCTCCATCTCTTTGGATAAGCTTTTTTAAAATGGCTTCTAACCATTGATTTCGCACTTGTTCCTTTTCTACATTAAAGTGGCTCACCTCTCTATATCTATATGGGGACATGCTATCATTAGTAATGCTTGATCTGCTACAACACGGATGGAGTTGTTGCTTGTAACCCAATCTGAATTCATACCCTTACTGAGGGTGGTTAAGAGAGGAGGCCCGTGGTGGTGCGGGCAACTGATTAGGGTTATAAATTTTTGGGTGGCTTGGAAATTAGGGTTTTGGATGTGGAAGATAAAAGAATATTTTGGTAATTTTATTTTAGGATAAAAATGTAATTAATTTTTTTTTATTAAGTGTGTAGAGTGAGAGAACTTTGTGTGTGGAAATAGAATTTCCCGTTACTTTCTCATATTTGTACATTTAAGATATACATACTATATACACACACATAGGGATGACCATTGGTTCAATGGTAAAAACCTTGGCTTAATAATCTTGAGGTTATGAGTTCAAGTCTCAAGGTAACCACTTTGTGTACTATGCAGAAGGTTAGGTGTATATCTAATCATTTTCCTCCTAAACACACATTAATGTGTACTATTTGGACGTTGTTTATATATACATATACACACACACATAGAGATAGCATATCATATGCATATAAGTATGTATATATGCATACATATAATCTACCCTTATACCCATTAGTTTTCTAGATTATTTGTATCGATCTCTAGACCTTGAAATCATATATTTAATAAATTAGTAATTATATCTCTTGTATTAATTTTTTTTTTATACCAATTTTTAGATTTACGGTAAATCTGCAGCGTCTAATTAGGTAGCATAATGGGAAAATGAGGACTGGTACCTGGAGGACCCAAGACTAATAGCCCTTAGTAAATGGTTTTATGTTACCTACTCTTCAGGTAAACATTATTTGATCTTCTCTCTTGACTTCTAAGTTAAAGTTGCTTTTAAATAGCAAAATTTGTGGTAGTATTCCATTTGTTATTCCTTTTGTTTGCAACTATTCTTGTTAAAATGTTAGTACCTATGGCTCATCAATTATGCCAATAGGCCATTGACATAACTTACCCATGCTTTTGGAAGTTTGGCAGTGATTGCAATTGCAAATTAAAACCTTTCAATGGGTATGGCAACAAAAAAAATAATAAAATAATGGTTTTGGAAAATATGTCTGCATCACTTGTGTGTTCTATTCATCTGTGCTATTTCAGATTTTGTATTTTTTTCTTACAGAAAACATGTTGCTATTGTTTGATTATTGAAAGAATAGGGTAAAAATTGACTTATAACATTGTCCAATTATTTCAAGATGGCATAGAGCATCTTGGACGTGGACTAATGGGAATTTGTGCTCCAATTCAACATTCTAGTGTAAGTTGTAGAAATATTTTATTTTAATTTTTAGTTAAAGCCTTTTGGATTCCATTTTAAATAGTATTTTGTATGCATTGAACGTTAAAAGCATATGGCCTTTTCTTGAAATGTGCCTTCTGGATTTCCCGAAATCTCCAAGCAGTCAATGTTGTATGGTACATTCTAATTGTGCTTTATTGATATAGTTTGTTACCTAATAACTATCTTTCTAGAGAAAAAAATGCATACATTGTCGTGCTAGTTACTTTTTAAGAAGAAAACAAATTGATAGGTACTATTGTTTCTGTTTACTTTTTAACGGTGAACATATAATTTTTTCCTTAACTGCTATGTTTGTCACAATCTTATTCACTTTGGTATAGTTTTCTCTCTCGCAATTGGTATAGTCAATGTTGACATAGTTTTCCTTAATTGCTATGTTTGGTATAGTTTCCACAGGAAAGTGTTCCATGGGAGCTAATTTTAATTTTTTATTTTTTTTAAATGGATGGCTTTTCTAAGCTTATATTTGCTTTAAAATTTGTATGGGTGCTTTAAGTTTTCCATTGTCTCATGTCTCCATGTTGATGATAGAGATAAGAATGTCGTAGTACCACTTGACATAAACACACACCAGCCCCAGTATTTTTATTCAAGAGTTCTATGATTATTCTAGCTTGCATGTGTGCACACATACTAGCAAGGTGGGCAAGTACAAGGTTCGGTGGGTTTGTGATTCAGGACTTCTCTCTTGCCAAGAAAACCTTGAGCTCGTGGGAAGTGATTTTTACCATAATGGGTTAACTTCGCTTGGTGAGGACGTTTGTATGTAGAAAGTATAAGGTGTAGGTGTAGACACCCCATTTTTGATCGCCCTTAAGACTTGGGCACCACCGATTTGATCACCCGATGATGAATTCATACACTTGTCGAATGCTCGATTTCTTCAGCAGATAGCCTCAGTTTTGAGCCTCAGAAACATACAAACCTTGTGCCTTTTTTGGACCAAAACAACAGTTTTTCAAGCCTAACCATCTAGGGGCCTGCAAACCCACTAGTGGCCTGCCGGCCACAAATAGTGTACGTTCGTCCCTTTTTAGTGGCCGGCCGGCCGGCCACTAGTGTCAAAAAACTAGATATTTTTGTCAGTTGTGCCAACTGTCTTCACAGGTGCATGCATTGCACCAGTTGTTTGTATATAGATAATTTCGTGAACCTACCATAATTTTCTATATATACTTGACCTCCTCTCATAAATTTAGTTTAGAAAAATTTGTGGAGCAAAGTTTTGGAAAACATTTCGCTCTCTACATCTCTCTCTCTCCCTTGTAACTTATATGCCCTTTGCTTAGATACTCTAAACCAAAAACTTTGAGGGTTCTTTGTTGAGGTGTTTGAGATTGCATTTTAGCTCTTGAGGGTGAGGAATTGGTGGTTTATAACTCAATAGGGTCATTCCTCTTCAAGAGGTATACATCGTAGCTCTTTTGTACCATTTCTTTCCTATCTTTTCTTACAGTTTTTGGGCTGTTTTTCACCTACATTTATGGGCTGAAACTTATGGTTTAAAGCCATTAAAGGTAGAGGGGTGGACCGCCCATCTTTGAACCTTGTCTTCTAGACTTTTACCCTTGTGTTTCCCACATTCTCATTAACTTTTTTTGAGCTTTTCACCAGTGATTTTCAGATCTTTTTCAGAGGCTAAAATGTGGTTTTGAAGTCCCAAAAATGGAGGGGTTAGCCTCCCCTCCTTTGGCTTGTTTGCTAGCTTAATTGTTTCATTATTTTAGCTTGCTTTTGTAGTTGTTTTTATCTTAATTTCAATGCTATTTTAGCCTATTTTAGGATTCTTTTAAGTTGCTCATGTCATTTATGCTTTGTATTGCATGCTTGTAGTGTAATGGTCCTTATATGTTTGGTGTTTTAGGCATTAGACACCAACTTATTTGAGTTGATATCATTCATTTCAAGCTTTCCATACTTGTGATCACCTCTAATCATCTCTGCAACCTCCATCTTTTCTTGGCATTTTATTTGTTTTGAGAGTTGTTTCAACCGATTGATTGTTTAAGCTTGAGATTAAGATCGTTATGCTTAATGGTTTAATCTCTTCGGAGGTTCATTACCAACGACATAACATCTCTCTCATGCCCAAAACAACCCTTTGTTTGATATTTCTCTCCATTAGTGGACTTAATCTTCATTATTGGACCAAAATGGACTTATGGAATGGAAAAGTAATTAAAAGGGGTAATCAATGGCTTAAAAGAGTTTACAAGATAATAACATGGTTTGGGATTCAATCGGATGTTAATTAAACCTGTTGAGTCTTGAGGCATTTCATACTAACTAGTGATGAAAATGGCTTAAGATTCAAAGTCAACCACTTCCCCTGATTAATTCCATGATAGGGAGGGGTTTTTGTTGGTCTTTAGTTTTATTTATTGAAATTGTATCCCTTGGTTCTTGGGCCATCATGCAATGAATTTGCACATCGATTGATGGCTTGTGAATTAAGCCTATCCCTCATTTGATCAGTCTGATGATAAGGAGAGGCAGCGTGGACAAACATCCCTTGAGAATGCTCTGTTGGTGTTTTGTTTATTTTCTGTTACAACAAGAGAAACCCAAAATTAGTGGCCGACCGGCCACTTATACTGTACGGCCGTCCACCACTTCTGGCCAGTCGGTCACCTTTTTCAGCCAAGCAGTACCATTTTCCTTACAGAACAGAGCAGAGGCTGAGGTGAAAACAGTGCAATTTTCTGACCACAAAACATAACCCTTTTGGTAGCAAAACAGAGGCATTCTCGGAGGAGAAAATCATGTGCATGCATAAGCCATTCCCTCATTTCTCGGGGCCCGTTAACTTGTGGACTTATAATATTTAATTATCTAGTTAATTAAATTTCGTATTGTAATTAATTAGTTAGTCCCAATTTGTAATAATTAGCTAGTGTAGTTAATTTATTTCATTTGGTTTGTAATAGTTAGTTAATTCGTAGTAATTAGCTAGGGCATTCATTCGGACCCTCCTGCGTGAGGGCAACAATGTAATAATATGTATGTCCTCCAACCCCCATTTCTTTCTCCCTTTTATTTACTTGCTTATGACGGATTACATGTGGCATTATGTTTTCTTTAGCATTTTCCATGTACAAAGTATCCACTTGTCTTGCATGCATAGGGGTTCAGCTCATCATACTAATCAATGTCAAATTGCAAATTCTTAGGTGAATACGTGTGTCATTGCATGCTATCAAAGTAGTTCACGTGAAATATTAGACAATTGAACTTGTTAGTTGCATTTTTGCATGTGTTGCATTAGTCATTTTGCATCATTAGGATCATGTATTTTTTCTAACTATTTTATTTCTTTTGGCTTGCCTTGGAGTACTAGGTGAGCGTTTTGTGCTTTAGCATATTGCATGCGTGTGATTGTTGACATATCAAGCATGTTTTCTATGAGGCTAAGTGCCTAGGTGATATACCTGTTTGAATGCCTGTGGATGAAGGCTTTTTGCTTAAATTGGGATAATTTGATGAATGTACATATGAGATCGCTTTTTCAAGTGGTACATATTCAAAATAATTTTCCAACAAACATGAAATCAAAGTGTTCCAATTTTTGCAAATTAGTCTATATTTGTGTGCAACACATAGTAAATTAGCCTAATAAATTAGAACAAGAGCATATACTATACATAAGATCCGCATCATGATTAGTAGAGGCCGATCTTTGATCGGGCGAGTGGGGTGCTCAATTCATGACATTTCCCTCTCGTACCTAAGTTCCTGAGCCGAGACACTTTGGTGATGATGGACACGTGGCCTTTGGCATGAGTCATGGGTTTCCTAAATTTTTCAAAAATATTTAGGTGGCGACTTTGTAATTTGGCAAAGCAGTCCATTTTTGGCATTTTGATTCAAAATCGATTTTCCAAAAGAATTGTCGGATTTGAACTCATTTGTGTTTATTTATTTCACATTGCAATTGTGGAATCAGATTCAGAACCATGGGAGCCCGAACTATAGGACTAGTTGTATTCGAAAGGAGCACAAAAAGCAAGCTACAGTAAGAAATTATGTCTTGCATTTGTATGGGCATGGAGTTAAGTTTCAGGGATATCGATTGTAGCTAGTTAACTTGCTTCAAGATCTCATTGGAAATGCATCTAATTGACAAGGGTTTTGGTGAGAGTTCTTTGGGAGTTCTAGGACAAGTGGTCATTCTTGTAGACTTGACTCGATTATGTGGCATGATGATTAAATTATTTATGTGCTGTGTGATTGTATGTTAAGTTGGTTTTGTGTCTTAGTAGGTGGAGTAAGTGTTATGGGAAAAGGGCTAGAATTCTATTGATTTAAGTTTGGTGTTGTTATTGATAGAATGTCAGGGCAAGCTGGTAGAGGTCTTGTTCGGACTAGAAGTGTCGGTCAGGGCACAATGGTTCCAGTTGTACTTGTACTTGCAGCACCAACTATGGGTGAGGAGATTGCATGCGAGATAGTAAGAACTGTAAGGGAGGCTTTAACTCGTAATGAGGGAGACGTGTCTTGTGCCCTCAAGATCTCTAAGGAGTTCTTTCGCTTTAACCCACTGGAGTTCATAAGAGGGCCAAAATTGTTAGAGGTAGAAAGTTGGCTAGAACAGATCACCAAGGCTCTTGATATGCTCAGAGTCATAGGTGAGGGGTTGAGAGTGGCATTAGCGAGTTATCTACTGAAGGGAGATGCTGGGTATTGGTGGAAGTATGCAAGCCCTACCATAGACACCACCTGGGCTACGTTCACGGAGGCCTTTTGGGCCAAGTACTTTCCTCCTTTCGCTTGGGAAAGGTTGAGAAAATAATTTGTGGAGTTGCATGAATGTACTACACCTTTGGCACCGTTTGATGCGAGGTTCACCAGTTTGTCTAGGTTTGCTCCAGAATTGGTAACAGAGGAATGTCATTGCATTGAGTTTGAGAAGAGGTTATGTGATGATATTTGATAGAAGGTTGTTGGGTGCATACATAGGGATTATGACACATTGGTGAAAGCGGCAGCTCACGTGGAAATCACCAATCTTAAGGTTTGATGAAGGAGAAAGAGCCATATTGGTGAATTCCTTGGTTCGAGATCACACCAAACCTAGTAAGAGGCAAAGGAGAGCAGAATTTCAATCTCAAGACTAGTCTCAACCGTAATCAAGTGTTACCCCATCGAGTTTGTCCTTCGGGAGACCCAATCAGACTCAAGTTTTCTCGAGTCGATCACAGAGCAAAGGACCACCTTTTTGCTCCAAGTGTAAGCAGTTGGGCAATGTTAGGCGTCATTGCCCTTCGCGTGGGAAAAATTTGTCTCGATAGTCCAAAGAGGGATGATAGCGATGTCATGTAATGGTGGACTTTTAGTGCTTTGGTATTGTTATGTTATTTATCTTTTATGTAGAGCTTTATGCCTATGGATGTTGTGTATGTATATTTATATGTTTTTGTGACGCAACAGTGTGGATATGTAATTAATTTTGGAACTTGTCAACGTTGGAAGGTGTTGTGAGAATTTGTAATCTAAATTTTGTTGTGTAACTATTCTTATTTCTCCTGAGTGAAGTATGTATTGGCTTATGAGCCTTAGATTGAATTAGAGTGTTTGTTGAGAAGTGGGAGTTGTATGTTGGTGAGATCAGTTTTGGAATGTGGCAAGAATGGAGTTGTGTAATTCTAAAGGGGGCATAGTTAGGACAACGTGGAACCTTAGGATTGTATGAGGTTGATATGAGTTACTTAGTAGGTTGTGAAATGGCTTGGTAGGGATGAGGAATTTGTGTCTCTTAATGATGAGGGTAGTGTTTGTGTAGTGGTTGTTGAGAGTTGGTAGTTATGCGTAGGTGTAAAGGGGTTTGCGGTGCTCAAGTATCGAGTGGCATGGTCAAGACTTGTATAAGGTTCATGAATGTGAAGGGAATTTGGTGGTTAGATGCTAGAAGTGTTTCTTAGGAGGAAGTATGGGTTATGTTCTCGAGTAACAGGTGTAGTGTGGGTAATGATGGTTTCATCGGAGTAAGTGGATTGCCATTAAGCTTATTGGTCTTGTTTCATACTAAAAATGGGATGTTGCCATATCGGCATAAGAGTGGTAACGATTATTAGAAACGATGCTAGTGTGGCATATATTGAAGGAATCCGATGAGATTCTAGGAATGTGTGGAATGGTGTATGGAGCTCCATTTCGGAGTAAGCGGTGTAGGGCAACATGTTGCTGTTTGAGTGCCAGAGGCAGAGTTTTATTAAGTAGTTAGTTGGTTGGTTGATATCAGGGTTTGGGTGACAAATAGTCACTTTAGAATGGTTTGGATGTGAGTATGGTGGTAAGTTTAAGAAGTGCCTTGGAGTGGTTTTTGTGAGTGTTAAGTCTCATGCATGTAATTGTGAGGCTCGAGTCAAGCTTGTCTTGAGTTGGTGGAAACTCCTCGGGTTGGGGATGATGTATTGTAGACTCTTTGTCTTGCCTGTGCTTTGTGCCTTGTGTGAGTAATGAGAGACGATGATGATTATGAGGAGATAGAATTGTAATGTGGAGAATTATTCTTCATGCCTTATTGTGTTGTAGCATGATTGTTAACTCTATAAATTGTGATTATAGAAATGTTGTATAGGTGTTGTGGTGTCATTGGGAGAGTAATGGTTATTGTTGGTTGTTGTGCTGGGATTTACCGGGTGAAATGTTGAGAATGATTTGAAAAATAAAAATTTCTTTTCCTTATGTTGTGAACTGTGATGGCACGGTTAAACCAAATGTTAAAGATTTAATCTAAGTTGTGTTATATTCAAATGAATGATTCTCAAGAAAAGTAGAAATTTTGTTTTGTTTTGTTTTTTTTTTTTTTAACAAAAAGATATTGTTCACCGTGTTACCTTTACATAGCTAGGTTGTATAAAGACTTGGTTTGGATTGCTAATTGTATATGTATACATGTATCGGTATGTTCATTATAAAGGAAATGAGTAAAGTGGTGTGGTTATGAGCCAAAGAGTGTTGGTTATTAGATGTGTTTAAGAGATATATAGGTAATGGTTATGAGATATGTAATGCTAGTTATGATCAAAGTGGTGTGACTATGAGCCAAAGGGTGTTATGAGATATGTGATTAGTGGTTATGATATATGTGATGTTGGTTATGAGATATGAGGGTAATGGTCATGAGATATATGATTTTGGTTATGAGCACAGTGGTGTAGTTATGAGTCAAAGGGTGTTTGGTTATCAGATATGTGATTATTGGTTATAAGAGATGTGATATTGGTTATGATCAAAGTGGTGTGGTTGTGAGCAAAAAGGTGTTGGTTATGAGATATATGACTAGTGGTTATAAGATATGTGAGGTTAGTTATGAGTTAAAGGAAATTGGTTATAAGATGTGGTTATGAGTTATATGGGTAGTGGTTATGAAATATGTGATATTAGTTATGATCAAAGTGGTGTGGTTATGAGTTAAAGGGTATTGGTTATGAGATATGTGATTATGATAATGAAATATGTGATATTGGTTATGAGCAAACTGGTGTTGATTATGAGATGTGGTTATGAGATATGTGATGGTAGCTCATAACTAAGTTATGATCAATTTGATTCTAGTTATGAACAAATATGATTTTGGCTCATAACTATAAAAAGTGACTTGTTTACTAGGTCACTTTTGGCTCAATCTTAGCCATTGATTTTTTTTATGTACCATACATTTTTTGAACAAAATGTAATAAGAATTTCCCTAAAAATAGATACTCAAACAAATTTGGAAATTTAATATTGTAAATGAGATAAAATCTAGAGATTCTTTAGATATGAAGGCACTAATTTAGTTTGGATGGAAATTACTAATTTAGGGATATAGAATTGAGTTGGAAATCTTCTATCCATACTATTATAGATGTGAACACTGGACTTGTTATCCAAAGCTCTAAACCTTCTCCTCATGCCATGTGACAGATTTATTTTTTATATGTAAAACATAAAAAATTATTATACTATCACATTTAAGTAACTTACATCTTATAATATTAATTTCTTTATTATTTGTTTTTGTTCTTACTTATTCCATTTAAGTAACTTACATATTATGATATTATTTTATTATTATTTGTTTTTATTCTTAGTTATCTAAATTGCACATGCATCGTGTGCCACCCACTAGTATAAATAAAAAATTATAGATATGGGTACAAAATATTTGAACCCAATACCTTGAGTTTCATTAAGAACAGTCTTACTACTTGGGCAACATACATATTATAATATTAATTTTTTATTATTTATTTTTATTCTTACTTATTTGAATTACACACATATCGCGTATGCCACCCACTAGTATTATTCAAAATATTCAACAATGAAGACGTATCCTAATTATTTGGAATTAACTGGCTTAAAAATATGAATATTCACATTTTATATAAATAAAAAAATATAAAATTTTGAGAAGTGTGAAGTTGTAATTGTGAATATTTACACTTAAATCAGTGGCACAAAAATTGTAAAAAATTTCACATTTTTAAATACTATTACATCTTTATATCATTTGAAAAGGTGAACATTCATACTTTTCATAAATAAATCCCATATTCATGACTTTTAGACTATTTAATCTTATAAATATTCTTATGAACTCATAATTTATATCTCATATTAAAATATCTAAAATAAAACATACCCACATTTAAAAATTAGACTGAAATCCTATTGTCACATTTTAAGAATGACACATTTAACAAAAGTTTAATCTGACTATAGTACACAAATATCTCATTGTTACATTCTAAGAAAAATGGCACATTTAACAAAGTTTAATAAAACAATAGTCTGCAAATATTTCATTGCCACACTTTAAGAATAATAACACATTTGACAAAAGTTTAATAAAACAATAATACACACATTAGAATAAAATTACGTTGTTACATTTTAAGAATAATACATTTGATAAAAGTTTAATAAGATAATAGTGCACAAATAAAGAATATCCACACTTAGAATCTCCAAGAAATATAATGAAAGGACTTCATGGTGTACCTTTTCAAATTCAACAAGACTTAGTAGTCTATAAAATTCATAAGACTTTCCGATACATATTTTTCTGAGATGGAACTTCTGAATAATTTCTCATGAGTATAATTTTTTTAAAAGCGTAAAATTGTAAGTGTGATTATTCACACTTAAATCTGTGACGTAAAAGTTGTAAAGGTAAAACTTTACATTTTGAAGCGTAATTATACAAACGATACACGAATCAATATATATACATAATTCGATTTTGTACAATGTAACCCCACAATGAAAAATATATAAAGCAAAAATATATTATCAAGAAATCCAAAATGAAACTCACAATCCGCGATTTCAAAAAACGTAAGGAACAACAAAACATACCTTTGACGAAAATGTGACTAATTTTCAATGAACACCAAAGATGTGTCGAAGCCTCCAATGAAAAGAAACCAAACAAGAATCAATAACAGTTATTCCAAAACCTCTCTTCAACTTTCACATTCCAAAAATGAAAAATTGATGGATGCAAGATTCCTTTAATTATTGCAAAATAGAACGAACCATTGCAAGATTCCTATCAAAACGAAATATGACATATGAGTGTGAGAATATATATTGTATATATGGCATGCTTGTGTATATTAGGAATTAGGCAATTTCCTTTTCTTTATATTTCCTTTTTTAATCATAGGTTTAGGCTATATAAACCGCTGAACTCTTTGTAAATATGCACAATTGAATATACAGAATTATTCAGAAACTTACATGGTACCAGAGCTACATTCAAAACCCTAGTCCTCATCTGAGTTCGAATCAACCATTTTTGTTCAGTTTTTGGTTCATGGCCATCGATCGTACCTTCCTCTGACATTGTAGTTGTGGTCGGTTCAGTCTCTGGTTCGTGGCCATCAATCGACCCTTCTTCTGAAATCACAGCCGTGGTCGTAACTCTTCTCACTCT
Organism: Camellia granthamiana; assembly: GCA_036172215.1. Classification (NCBI taxonomy): domain Eukaryota; kingdom Viridiplantae; phylum Streptophyta; class Magnoliopsida; order Ericales; family Theaceae; genus Camellia; species Camellia granthamiana. The sequence goes on along the minus strand of CM069908.1, from coordinate 53,863,732 downwards.
CTAACATCGCAATCGTGCTCCGATTGTCTCTTTTTGGTTCTGGAGTCGCGACACCGTAAGCTTCGAAGCTTCTCTGGTCTTCTTCGACTCTTGCTCTCTCTGCTCGTGGTTCTCCAGTTGGTGATTTTCTTCGACTCCTTTCTCTCTGCGCATGGTTTGTCTGGTTTGGGTTAGCATTTGGTTTGGGTGAGTAAACTTAAAAATTTATTTTAGGTTTATTACTGTTTGACCCCAGTACCTTCTGAATATTATAAGTTTAACCCATTAATTCAGAAACTTAAAAAAAAAAAAAAATCCTACAAAATTTCGGGTACACTTGAACCCCTCAGTTTTCTAGTTATTATGATGTCTCTCGCTTCGGATGAATGTGCCTACTGCCATCAAAGGGGTCATTAGAAGTACCATTGTCCCAAGAATGGATGTCTATCTGTTCGGCCTCCCGTCGATTTTACTACATGTGCTCCGACTCCTGATCTTGACTTGGCTTCCTTGAGTACTCAGATTAGTCAGCTTCAGTATATACTGTCTACCTCCCAGCCATCTCTATCTGCCTCCATTGTTTTCTCTCTTCATTCAGGTTTGCTTGGGTCTTCTTCAGGTATCTCTTCGTCTATCTAGCTTTTTGACTCTGGTGCCTCTCATCATATGACTCCTCATCTCTCTTTACTTCTGAATTGTACTCCCCCTCCCTTTCCTATTACTATTAATGCTGCTAATGGGTTTGGTATGTCAGTTATATCTGTTGGGCCTGTTCTACCGTCTGCTATGTTTGTAGTCTCTATTTCATTCGTCTTATATGTTCCGCAGTTATCTGTCAGTTAATTATCTATCAATCAAATTGATGCATTTGGTTTTGATGTTATCTTTTCTTATTCTATCTGTTCTGTGTAGGATCAGATGTCCAAGCAGTAGATTAGGACTGGCCATAGAGTTGGAGACCTTTATGTGGTGGAGAGCTTGCATCTGTCTATGACTATCTCTCCAACTGCCTTTTCTTCTTTTTAGTTTGATTCTTTGTGAAGTCTTTTTTATTTGTGGCATTCCAGATTAGGGCATTTGTCTGCTGACCGCTTACGGTCTTTAGCTCAGTCAGGTATATTGGGTAAAGTTTCTTCTAGTCAACTTACCGAGTGTCGGGGATGTAAACTTGCCAAAATGACAGTCTTATCTTTCCGTAACAGTACTTTTATATCTGCTACACCATTTTCTTTAGTTCATACTGATGTTTGGGGCCCTTCTCCAGTTCTCACCGATGGGGGTTCTACATACTATGTGTCATTTGTTGATGATTGCACCCATTACACTTTGGTTTATCTTATGACTCATAAGTTTGATTTCTATCAGATATACTGTACATTTCAGTCTATGATTACTACTCAGTTTGGGTCTACCATTAAAGTGTAACGGTCTGACTTGGGTATTGAATATTTTAAAAATGAGTTCTGTGAGTACTTGGACAATTTGGGTATCATTCACCAAACTTCTTGTACAGATACACCTGCCCAAAATGGTCGGGCCGAGTGTAAATACCGTCATCTCCTTGAGACAGCTAGGTTTTTTCTTCTCTCTGCCTCAGTTCTGGCTCCATTCTAGGGGGAGGCAGTTCTTACTGCTTCTTTTCTTCTTAACTGCATGCCTACTCCCTTTCTTTCTGGTCGGTCTCCTTATGAGGCTTTGTTCTCCCAAATTCCTAACTACTCCTGTCTTCATATGTTTGGGTCTGCCTGTTTTGTCCTTCTTCCCTGCAAAGATAGGACTAAACTTAGTGCCCAGTCTATCCTTTGTGTCCTTTTGGGTTATAGTCTTACTCAGAAAGGCTACCGCTGTTATGATCTTATCTCTCATCGTTTTTATGTCTCCTGGCATGTTGCCTTTCTTGAACGTCTGTCTTACTTTCAGCTTCCCCCTCTCACTGCTCCAGTTTCGAAAGAGGATTTGGTTCACATTGATCCCTTTTCTTCTGAGGTCCCGTCTGATGAGTACATCTCCACTGTTCCTCTTGAGCCCATTCATCCTTTTCCGTCTACGTCACCTATGGCTCTTTCTCCTCCGTTGTTGGTCTATTCTCATCGCCAAGCTCCTCCACCACCAGTTGTCTCTACTCCTGTTGCTGCTCTTTCTACTTCTGACGACTCTGATCCTGCTGCACACCGATATCCTACTCATGAGCGTCGTCTTCTAAACAGGTTGGGTTGGTCTAATATATGTTTTTTTGCTTCTTATCGTACTTTTTTGTCTGTTATTCATTCTCTTTCAGAACCACAATCTTATACGGAGCCCTGTCAGGATCCTAATTGGGTTCAAGCTATGGAGGATGAGTTGTTTGCCTTACAGAAAACTAACACTTGGGCGTTGGTTCCTTTGCCTGCTGGCAAGAATCTGGTTGGTTGCAAATGGGTCTATAAAGTCAAGGCTCATTCTGATGGTTCTCTGGAGCACTGCAAAGCTCGCTTGGTTGCCAAGGGTTTCTCACAGGAGTATGGTATTGATTATGAGGAGACATTTGCCCCTGTTGTCAAGATGACTACTGTTCATACCTTGATTTCTGTTGTTGCTGTTCGACTTTGGCCTCTCTATCAGATGGATGTTAAGAATGCTTTTCTTAACAGTCATCTATGCGTCCTCCCCCTGGTCTTCTCCACTTCTCTAGGGAGTTTGTCATCTTCGGCGTGCTCTGTATGATTTGAAGCAGTCTCCTCGTGCTTGGTATGATCACTTTTAGACTGCCGTTACCGAGCTTGAGTTTCATTCTTCTGCTTCTGACTCTGCTTTGTTTCTGAGATATACCTGGGCTAGTTTTGTTGCTCTCCTACTCTATGTAGATGATATGATCATCACTAGCTCTGACTCTTCTACTATCTCTGAGGTCAAGTAACATATCTTCCGTACCTTCAAAATGAAAGATCTGGGTCCATTACGGTATTTTCTTGGTATTGAGGTTGCCTCTTCTCTAAAGGGCTATTTTCTGTCTCAGGCCAAGTATGCTAATGAGGTTATTCACCGTGCCGGTCTTACTGATGCCAAGGTTTTTGATACACCTATTGAGCTTAATGTAAAGCTAAACTCTACTGATGGTGTCTCTCTAGATAATCCTACGGTCTATCACGAGCTGGTGGGTTGTTTAGTTTATTTGACTGTCACTTACCCTGATCTTTCTTATGCTGTTCATTTGGTTAGTCAGTTCGTTTCTGCTCCTTGCTCTACCCATTGGGCTACTTTGGTTTGCATTCTTCGCTATCTCCTGGGTACCATCTTTTAGGGCTTGCTGTTGTCCTATACTTTCTCTTTAGACTTGGTGGCCTATTCTGATTTTGATTGGGCTGGTGATGTTAATGATCACAAGTCCATCTCTAGTTTCTGTATGTTTCTTGGCGATTCCTTGATCTCTTGAAAAAGCAAGAAACAAACTGTTGTTGCTCGCTCTACTGCGGAAGCTGAGTACCATGCTATGGCTCATGCTACTGCTGAGTTTGTTTGGCATAGTTATCTTCTCTCTGATTTGGGTGCACCTCAGTCTTCTCTGACCTCCCTCTATTGTGACAACCACAGTGCTATTCAGATTGCCCACAATACTGTCTTCTATGAACGGACGAAACACATTGAGATTGATTGCCACTTTGCCCGACAGCATCTGCAGTCTGGCTCTATCTTGCTTCCTTTGTCTCCTCGGCTTTACAACTTGCGGACTTCTTCACCAAAACTCACACTTTTTTTTTGATCAGCAAAGAAAAATTTCATTTAACAGTATGAAATAAAAGGTACAAGAATATGACATGCATCGAGAGAGACTCGGAAGTATAAAAATACCCCTACTACTGCTACTCGCATCCATACAACCGACCCCTAAACCTCTCGTTTTTTTTTTACAAAAGAGTTAAGAAGAACTTAACTACAAAATTAAAATACATGAGTCTCCACATAATCAACCCACCTACCAATAACCAATGCAGCATTAAAAACCCATCAAAACAACCCAAATATTTTAAACACCTCTGCTTTGATGGTATCTCACCAAAACTCACACTACCACTCGGTTTCAGTTTCTTCTTAGCAAACTCTCAGTGTTTTCTGCTAAAACACCTTGAGTTTGAGCGGGAGTGTAAGAATATATATTGTATATATGGCATGCTTGTATATTAGGAATTAGGCAATTTCTTTTTCTTTGTATTTCCTTTTTCAATCATAGGCTTAGGCTATATAAACCGCTGAACTCTTTGTAAATGTACACAATTGAATATACATAATTATTTAGAAACTTAAAATGAGTTATGGCTCTGTAACAAATTCGGGGTAATAATGTCATGAAATTCTCCCAAATTCAAAAGAAAAAAAAAAAAGAAAGAAGAGAAGATCTCTTAGTATACAATTCAAAATAGATTGGACTTGTTTGATTATAAGAAATTTTATGGGACCTTTCACTAAACAAGTTTCCCAAATAGGACTTTCTACTAAATTTCCCTATAATGGTAATAGTTTGAATTAAAATTTAAAATTAAAATTAAATATCATAAATATATCAACAATACTACAACTACACTCATCCAAATAAATGGGTGTCTTATATACACGCATACCTATCAGTTTGCATATATGTAAATGGGTGTTTGCACAAATATTGGCTAACGTTGAAGGGTTGGAATGCGGGCGTACCAAGACAAAGTCTTGCCTACATGAATGAGAATGGTCCTAAAATTTGACTTCTAACCAGAAGATCGTGCAAGATCCAAGACAAAAGCCTTTCCTTTTTTTTTAAAAAAAAAATTTATTTTTTAATTTTTATTTTGAACTTTATCTACGGGCATATTGGGTTTAGGTGGGTACAAGGTAGTTGATCTGCCATCTGAACTATATCCATAGATTTTGAAATATTTCATTCGTATCTATCCGCCGAAAGACATGCATCTCCAAGATCAATCAGGTCGGGTCAGATCGAGTAGGTTGGGCGGATCCATAATCACCCTTACCATGTAATATGTTTGAGTTCTAACTTCGGATCTTATCTAAAAAAATGATCAATTAATTAGTAGAAGCATTTGGTAGTAATAAACGACAAAATGCTCCATCCCTCTCATTCCTCCCCTCCCCTCCCCCCCCAAAAAAAAACTCCCCCAATGATGCACAAACAATTTAAAGAGAGTTGATTGGTTGGTTACCACATCATCAAGAGAGTTTGGTGGGGAGGGGAGTGGAGGGGAGGGGTGAAAATTAGGGGATGGAGCATTAAATTTAGACTTTTATATTTAAATTATACCATAGTTTGTTATGTTGAAGGATATGAGATAATTTAGTGTCAATATTGGATTAAACATCAAAAGTAGGCTAGAAACTGAATTCGAATTGAAAAGTGTCTTCATTCATGCCCAATCAATGAGTTATTTGGCTCGCTTGTTTATTTAATTCTTAAATTGGTAAATCTTTTGTAAACAATAAGTGTGCAGTAATTTTTTAGAATCCGAATGTATTTTTCAATTTTTAAAACTAAAAATTTTGATTAATATCTGTAAATAAATATTTTTAAATTAGAAATTATATAAGACTAAAGTTATGTTTGGAATTTCTTTTAAAAAAAAATTAAATTTCAAAATAGATATGGATTAAATATGACTAAATTGTTTTTATTATTTTTATTTTCTATATCAAGATTTTTAAATCTCGAAATTATAAATATGATTTGATGGGCCAAATCAGATTATTGGAGATTTTTTGCCACATTTCTAATCAAAGAAAAATTTACCATATTGATTATTGAAGTATATGTTGTGTTTCTCTTATATTTACATTTCAACATTAGAGAACTTGAGGGGTTTGTGGGGATCACTATGGGTCCTATTTCGATTATAAAAACCGTTCATTTTGTAGGACTCTCAATGTATATCATCTAATAAAAAAATTAAGCCGATCCGATAATTGTAACATTTTTTGTTATATAATAGTATAGATACCAAAAAGAATAAATAATAAAAACTTAAGGGCAAAATTCACTTTACTCCCCGATGGCTTGCCCTCGGAGCACTTTACTCCCCTCTAGTAGGCAGGAAACCCTTTTATAATTTTGAACTAAATTGCAACTCTAACTCTATCTTATTTCTCATTTTACTTCTCTCTCTCTCTCTCTTCAATTATATACATAATTTCTAACCTAAACAATATTAACTTTCCATATTAACTCAATTAAATCACAAATAAATCTTAAATCTCTTATTCTAAATACTAACCTTTTAAGTTAATATTCATTTAATTTATATATTACACAAACAGTTACATAAATATATATACGCTGTAAACATATTATAATATAGTATAATAATATAAACATGAGTGATTTTTTTATTTATTCTGTATTAGCCACATTTGGAGGGAAAAAAAATACACTAAAGGCCACGTTTGGAAGGGCCATGTTTGGAAAATACATTAGCTACGTTTGGAAAAAGTATACTAATGACTTTTTTATTTGTTCAGTATTAGCATGAGATGGGAATTTGTGCCGAACAAATAGGCCGATCTAAATCTGGTATGGGCCTTCGTTCTCGACCGTGCAACCGGACTAGCTTGAATCTCGGATGTTGGGCCATGCTAGGTGATGAGCTTGGATTGTAGGCCGACCTAAGCACATGCATCGGTAATAGGTCGGGCTAAGGTAGAATGAGGACACGACTCTTGATTGAGCTAAAAATCTCAGTCAAGGTAAGGAGTCTCGCAAAGTTTGTTTAAGCAACAAGTAAACGAAGCTTGACCGAGTTGAACATAGTGAGCTGGGCTAGTAAAGCCTTCAGGGAATAGACCGGTCAAAGTTAACTCAATTTTGAAGATTTGTCTGGGTTAGACCGGTTGGAGTTGGTTCGGTCAAGGATAGCTCGGTTGATGTACACCACGTGGCCTAATAGAAGCACAAGGGGAACAACCTGCTCAAAGTACGCGTCAATACCATTTGATAGTTTTGTTAGTGTTGTTTAGCGGTATTGAGGCACACACATGTAAGGAAAGGAGAGGGCAGTACAACCAGTTGTCTAGCAAAGGATGACGAAGTACTATACACACAATCTTGGAAAGCAATGGGACAGTCTATATAAGGTGCACGACTCCACTAAGAATAAGGTTTGCAATTTCTCACTACTCGCTACATTCCTTCATCTTCTTAGGGTGCTAACTTGATCGTCGGAGGGGTTTACTAGAACAACACCCACCAGTTAGCTCACTTGAGTTGTGCTTTCAGGTTGTGCGACGCCGTTTGGAGCAATACAAGCTTGGTCGCAGAGAGTGCAGGCATGACAAATATTTCCCCGTGTACAAAATGTTTGGAAAATACACTAGCCATGTGTAGTTTTAGTGTATTTTTTCCAAACGTAACACTCCAATCAATCTAACACACAAAAACTTCTTAGTATATTTTTTCCAAACATAGCACTCAAATGTAACACTCTAATGTAACACCAGAAACCACACTAATAGAAATGTAGATTTCCACTCTCGAAAAAATCTTCCACAACCTCACCTTTCCATTCATATCCTAATAATGAATCAGAAAATTGAAAAAATGAATTAGAAAAGGACATTCACTTAAACACAAATGGCACCAAATCAAGTAAATACAACTTTTAAAAATCAAAAGGACTAAGTGGTTCATAAGAAAACTCGTAAGATTAAATGAATCAACATTCCCCCATATGAGATTTATGGATAAATTTTCCTTTGATATTATAATGGGAAATTTTATTAATTAAGCTATAAACGGAAGGTGGGTGTAATGGTTACAACCTTTGTTGAATTGAGTTGATTCATTGAGTGGCTCATTGAGTTAACTCAGGGGGTTGACTTAGATTCTAGAAAGTCTTGCAAGTTGGTAATTCTAGAAGCACAAATTGTAGCATCAATTTGCAAGCAAGTTGGCAAGTTGAAGTCATGAAAAAAAACACTTTTGTCCTCCAATTTTGTTGTATAGATAGGGGTGCTAGCAGAGTGGAAAATGAGAGCAAGAAAAGCGAGCAAGAGCATCTGAGAGCAAGCAAGTGTAAGCAAAGTGTGAGTGAGTGTGAGTTAAGCTTGAGAGTCTCCTCCTCCTCCATTGTTGTATTTGTTTGTTCTAGAAATTAGTGAAATCCGCTCTCATAGACGTAGGCGATTTGCTGAACCACTTAAAACTTGTGTGTTTCTTGCTTGGTTGCTTGTTTTGTGTTTGGTTTTGGGCCCCACGCACAATAAACTGGTATCAGAGCACCCAGGTTGCAAAAAAATTGCTTCAAAGCTCTATTTTTGGAATCTGTCCAGAAATCAACTTTGATCGACCAAACCTTTGAATACACCATCGTGTTCGTCTCGATTTTAGAAGTCCAACGGTGCAAAAATTGAGTCGATCGGACGTTGCACGTTCCTTCACACGTCAGTCAAAGATAGGAGAGTGAATCCCACTTTGAATCATGTACCACACGCTCGGCGAGAGGTTAAAGATGACCACCTGTAGCCAAACTTTAAGTTTTAAATATTTATTTGAGAAGAATAACTTACAAGTGTTAGTTTGGCTTAGTGATTGTTGTATGTGAAGCTGAGTGCTTGGTCGGGAGTTTAAATCTCCTAGCTAGCATCCTTGAAGTTTTTTTTAGGTAGAGGCTAATGCAGAGATGACGTCACCATGACACTGCCACAGGTCGACAGTCGATTAGTGCCATGTCGGTAGTCGAGCTCAGTGCCAAGTCATCAGTCATGCCATCAGATTTGATCCATGAGGGACTTGACGTAGGAGGGATCCATGGGCGATGACGTCAACGTGAGACAGTAGTGACGTCAACATGACGCATGATAGAATATTCCTTGGTGTAACTGTCATGACCCAAACCTGCCTCTAGAGGTTTAGGCCATGACTGGCTAGTAATCTTAGATTGCCTTCGGCCTCAAAGATAAAATTGCAAAATATTTAAATAATATCGGGGCCTGAAGTGGAAGTAAAACAAAATAATATTATCCATTGAGCTGTGCATACACGATAACCTGAAATGTTTAAAATATTCATAACACACTTTAATATATATATATATATCTACAAAGGCATATCTTATACAACCCAAGATCACACATATAAGACTTGACAAAATATAAAGCTTGGCAAGCTTGACAAAAGTAAAAGCTAAAGCCTCATTACGAAGGCACATCTTGGGTGGCTTGACAAAAAGGGCGAACTCCAAGACAATCTCTAATGCTAATCTTCCAGTTGCTCACCTATATATATATATAAGAGGGGTGAGCTAGAGCCTAGTGAGTAATACTAAAATAAAGATGTTAATGAATGAAATCCATCATAATATAAAACATGTCTTCCAATTCCAAAACAATTCATATTTCACATTCATATCAAAACATTTTCTATAACAAAGTCCATCATCTCATAAAACATATCTTTCAATTTCCAAAACAATTCATATATCTAATCATATCAATCCTTTATGTTAACAATGTCCATTCAAATCGTTATACAACAGACTAACAATATATCAATATGCCGAAGCCAATGGGACCATTAAGGTCAATTCGATGGGACCAAAATGGGTCGTTTAATAGAACCACAATGGGTAATTCAATATGGACCATTAGGGTTTAATATCAGAGATCTTTGTGTTTCAATGAATCCATGGGCCATAGTATTATTCCCCCAGGCAAGGGCCTCACTAAAGGATGCCACGAATACATTTTCAAAAAGGACATTAATTCATAAATATAAAACAAGATTTCATAAACATCACTATTGAACAATTTCAAAATACATTTTGAACATATCTTTATAGAGATATTACTCACAGTAGGCTTGAACGAATGCTAGACCTTGGGTGTCCAACCTATACAAAGTACATAACAAATACACATCGAAACCCATAATTCGAACAAACACCTTTTATCTAATCCAATTCCATATGTTGGGTTTTTATCGTAATTAACTCTTAATGGAATTCTTACTTTTCTTTCTTAACCAATTGACTTATGTGAATTTTCAGCTCAATAATCCTTAATGGGGCTTAACTTATGCTTAAAGATGCTCGGAAAGAGATGAGTACCCAAATATAAACTTAAAACAATTTTCCAAAATATGCTGAAACAGAGTAGTTTGCTTGAGTGAACCTATGGTCGCTTTAGTGGTGACTACAGGTTCTCAATATAGTGATTCCAGTTTAGACCCGACCCATTTGATGTTATGGATCCGAGTTTGATTGTCTTATATGGTTGTTCATGTTTTGTTTCTCCTTATTCTTCATTGAGTTTGTTGATTTCAGTGACTTGGTTGCATTTGGAACAGGTTGGTAGCTTGTGTTTCAAAACTGTTAATGCGCAGATTTTGGCTTCTTCGCTCGAGTGACACTTCTTGCACTCGAGTGGTCTTTGTTGACTCTCAATACCTTTGCAGGTCTGCAAAACTACTAGGAGGTAGCATTCTTTGCTCGAAAGGTCATTCTTGCGCTCAAATGGTGTTGGCTCGAGCAATATTTCTTGAGCTTGAGCGGTTGTCCATTGTCTGCAAAACTTCCGAGAGTTTGTATTCTATGCTCAAGTAGTCATTTCCTGCACTCGAGCGGTCCCACTTATTATGTCTGGCCGCTTGAGTGACACTTCTTGCGCTCGAGCAGTCTGCTCGTATATCAGTCCGTAAAAGTCATTTTTTGAGTCACTTTTTCACCTCTCTCTCTAAACATTCTAAAACCCTAAATCTAGAGCCATTTTTCATTAGATTCGGCAGGGCCTCATTGTAGGCCAGTCCAGTCGGGCTTCAATGTTGAAAAAACAGAGCATTGACTAAGGGTAAAACAGAACAGCTTCTGGCAGTGGGCAAAGGGGGTTTCTGGAGGATGTTCTCGATTGCACACATGCAGTTCCTCCCATTCAAGTCCATTAGATTAGTAGCTTTAATATTCATATTTGTAATAATTTGTAAGTAATTACTTGCTTCAATTCGAATTTGTAATAATTGAGTAGTTTATGCATTTGTATTTGTAATAATTAGTTAATTAGGACATTCATTCGGACCCTTTTGTGCGAGGGAAAACTTGTAATATTTGTATGTCTTCTAACCCCCATTTCTTTTTACTTTTTATTTATATGCTTACTATGGTTGCATATAGTATCATATTTTCGTTTCATATCTTTGCCATGCTTTGTATCCAGTTTTTGCATGCATTGGGTTCGGTTTATCATTCTAATATCGTTGTCATTTCCTACTTATTTGAGCACGTATGTTCCCGAATGCTTTGAGTTGATCCATATGACATGTTAAATAGCCGAACCTAGTAGTTGCATTTTGTATATATTGCATTAGCCACTTGCATATCTAGGATCATGCATTTTTCTAATTATTTTCTTTTCCTTTGGCTTACCTCGGAGTACTAGGTGAGCAAATTTTGACTTTAGCATATTACATGTGTATGATTGTTTCCACGTCAAGCATACTACCTTGAGGCTACGTGCTTATTTGAAATACCTCTTTGAATGCCTGTGGATGAAGACTATTTTGCGTAAGTTGGAATAATTTTGATTAGTGTACATATGAGCTCATTTTTCCTTCGAGTTGCACATATTTAAAACTCTTTTAAAAAACACATGAAATCAAAGCATTCCAAAGTAAGCGACGTGGTCTATGTTTGTTTGCTTCATATAGTTAGTTAGCATAATAATCAGAACATGAGCATATAATGTACAAAAAATTCATATCATGATTAGTAGAGGCCAATCTTTGATTTGGTGCGTGGGGTGCTCAATTCATGACCTTCCCCTTTCATACCTAAGTTCCCAAGCCGTGACACTTTGGTTATGATGGACAAGTGGCCTTTGGCATGAGTCACGGCTTTCCTAAATTTTTCAAAAATATTTAGGTGGCGACTATGAAATCTAGCAATGCAGTCCATTTTTGGCATCTCTGATGATTAATGGATTTTCTAGGATCTACTGGATTTGGACTCTTATTCATTTTTCTATTTGACATTGCACTTGTGAAACCAATTTTAGAACCACGGGGGTCCGAACTGTAGGGCTATCGTATCTGAGGAAACTAAACCCCTCTGAGGAGCACAAAAACCCAGCTACAAGAGGTGAGGGAAAACTTGGCCTAAGTTGTGTAGAACACGTAAGAAGGAGTAGAAAACTCAAACTTGATGGATTCACAATATGATAAGCTCAAAATGTAGAGAGTGTGGGTGATTTTAAAAGAAAAAGGCTGTAGGTTGGTTAGTAATTTGAGGAAGGGAGAAAATCTAGAGAGAGAGGGAGTAAGAAAGAAAGTGAATGTTTCGAGTGGTGTGAAGTCAAAAGAAACCGTCGGGTTGGCTTTATAAACATTTCGGGAGGTGAAAAGTCGAAACTATCCCTGAAAAAGCCCAATCTGGCCAGCCGAACGAATTCTTGTTCAACCAACATTGTTTTGTCCAGTGGCAAATAAAGTAATCAACACAGTTCTTTTGTACGAGCAGAGTCCTGTTTTGCTCAAGTGGTCTTTGTTTTTATCTGGAAGGGAAAAACAAGGTTAAACAAGTTCAATTCAGTCTCAGAGGATCAGTGTGCACCTAGGAAATCAACCAAACAGTAGTGGATTCCAATGTATACATAAGAGGTGTTATATTAAACAGGGGAGGTTTACAAGAAGTTCACAAAGGCTTTTAGCCCATTACATTCAGTAGTATTTCATGAAAGGTTTCACTATACATAAGTCCTAACCATCATCCTATATACCGATGCCATATGTGTAGAGAACCATGCAAAGTACCCTTTTCTTCTATAAGAAAAATGGAGAAAATGCGCCGCCAAGACCATGCTAAGACGCAGAGGCGAGACTACAGTGCTTTAAGAGGTATCTTGGATGAATAGGGGAAGGGAAAAAGTGAATCAGTATGCTAATTCCTCATTCTCAAATCAGTCCTTCCCATGAGATATTTTCACAATGAAAACGAATAAGTAATTATAGGAGTGAAATCTTGCTATAATTTGAAAAAACAAATGAGAAGTCCAAGGCAATAAAATATGAAAAATATATATTTTTCACATTTCTAGGATTAAACCAAAGGATTCACAAATAAAAGTGCTAATGCAACAACCAGTCCATAAATTGTTAAAGCTTCCATAAAAGCCAAACTAAGCAATAAAGCTACTGGAGACATTCCAGGTGTTAGGGCTCTCTTCAGTATTAGAGATTACGTCCGTGTCATTACTATCATCACTGCTCACCACTAGAAGATCCAGAGTAGGAGGTTGAAATAGTTCCATGCCCTCATCTTGAAACCAAGGAAAAATTGCTCATTAAAGAAAGGAACAACAGTATTAGATCAGAAATAGAACAAAGATTGAAGGTTCAGAGAAATAACCTTAGGTAAGTTTGGGAAGTGTTGAGGAAAGAAACCTAGAGGTAGAGGGCCTTGGCCATATCTCTATTCTCTACCTTCACCCGATACCTAACCGAGTCCATAAAAGCGGCGCTGAGCCCATGCATAGTCTACAGATCGTTTATGGTTTTCACCACGACCTCTGACTCTTCTTTTATCACTGTTGTTGGCCTCTCTTGGGACAACCCACTGTTCATCCCTACCTCTATGAACATGTCTTTGCCCACCTCCATAGCCTCTGGAATGAGCTCTTGCATGCTCTAAGTCCAAGTCTAGAACTACAGCATCACCTGAGCCATCTTCTAGGGAGTCACTGTCATCTGGGTAGTGAGGGAAATCAAACCTGGGAGGAGAATGAGGAGCAACGGGGGAATGAATGTTTCCATCCATGAAAATAGAGTGAAGGTGATGTGGACACCAACAACAATGGTATTGTGCCTTTTCGTAATTGTCAAAAGTTGAAAAGTCAAATCTACCCCAGTGTCGCCCGACTAGTTCAACTAAATGGTTATTTAACTGGCTAGACAAATTTTTCCTTTGGCAGAACAGAAGAACTTGGGAAGCCTCCTTGGTCAGATTAAGTGCCCTTATTCTGTGTTTGATTGGGAGATTTGGAGAGGAATTTAAAAAGGAAAAGGGAAAAGGTGTGTGAAATTAGGTGAAACTTAGGTATATTTTATTCACATTTCACCTACCTTTTCCATTTCCCTTTCCAAATCCCTCCTCAAATCTCTCAACCAAACACAACATTAGTGTATAAATAGGGCATGTTTCAGTTAGAAATGCTATATTTTGATTGTGTTTTGGTCTTAGAATGTCAACACGTGTTCAAAAATTAGAGCTAAGCAAGAGTTGAGGATCATCCATTTTCAAAAAGTGTATATATATATGGGCCAGAATGGTGAATTTGATTACAACTAGATGGCTACAAAAGCGTTCTTTGCACAATACGATGGTGGTTATGTCATAACCTAATAACTATACAAGGGACAAGAAGCCAAAAGGGTAACAAAAAGTGGGATCAATCAAGAGTATGAACTAAACAGCGAGCGCGGCCATCTCGAGGAACAACGGAGCACTAGCGTCGTCGGGCTCGTCATCATCATCGCTGGGGTTGCTGCTACTGTAGTAAGGGTCATTGAAGTAGCCATCAAACTCGTCACTCTCCTCGTCATCATCTCACTACTGATGACAATCACCTCTGGAGGGGGAGCAACCTCATCATCTTGCAAGAAGAAGTAGAAGTGAGAACCATTAGTTGGAGAACAAGTATACATGAAATTCAAAAAAATGATCAACTTTGGGTGTTAAAGAAGTTAACCTCATCAAAAAAGTCAGGAAAATGTGAAGGGAATGGACCTTGAGGTAGAGGGCTTTGTCCTCGTCCTCTCACACGGCCCTAGTCCCTACCTTCTCTAGGTCCCTGGCCTAGCCCATAGTAGTGACCCCGTCCATGGGCTCAGTTTTGAATAGGCTCATGACTCGCTGCTCGTCCACGGTTCCCGTCGCCACCACAAGCACGTCCTCAGCCATGTCTTCTCGCATGAGTTGTGGCACATGCAAGTTCTAAATCCACGCCGTCCGTTATGGCCATAGCAATCACTTCTACAAAAGTGTTCCTAAAGGAACTGTCACTGTGCTCTGGAGTGGCTGGCTCATCGAAATTGATGGGAGAACCAGGAGGAAAGGGAAGAAAACCGTCATTGTCCATGGGTAGAAGTCTGAAATGAGCTCAAAGAGTTTGGAAAGTGTTTCGGACGAAAATGGGTGGAAGACGAATGGCCACCCCTTTTTATAAGCTTTTAAAGATGCAAAAAGTTAGTTTTGTCCCTAGAATTGCCCGATTAGGCTAGCCGGCCAGCCACAGTTTCATTTGGCCTTACACTTTATGATCTGGCTAAAAATTCATGAACATTATGTTGAAATGAAGAGATTCATAAGTGCACAGTTACTGTCCCTGTCATCTTTTAAGGTATGATCGTTCAAAGGGGATCTTGCAAGGATGAAGTGTGTTCCCATTGTGTTGTATTTTTCTTACATTTGTCTTCGTGGCATGTTGTTTATGTTGTTGCCTTCTGTAACATGCCCGGAGGGTACCCGCGCGCGTTAAACAGTTCGGACTCCCGAAATTTCTTTGATCTCAAGTCTCACAAGTGCAATGTGAAACATAGATGAGAGTCCAGATTTGGCAACTTTTATTGAAAATCCATTTTATTGCAATTTTGTCAAAAATGGACTGCGTCATCAGATCTCAGAGTCGCCACCTAATATTTTGGGAAATTAGGAAACCCATGACTCGTTGCCAAGGCCACTGTTCGTCGTAACCAAGGATGCTTGGCTCGGAACCTTAGGTATGAGAGGGGAAGGTCAATAATGAGCACCCCCGCTCACCCGATCAAAAGATCGGCCTCTACTAAACCATGATATGACTTTTATTTTCTTTATATGTTCATGTTCTGATTATTTAATAAATCCTAAAATTTACTATGTGAAACATACAAGTATAGACTATGTCACCCATTTTGGAACAACTTGATTTCATGTAGTTTTGAAAGAGTTTTGAAAATGTACAACCCAAATAAATTGAGTTTACAAACATGAAAATCAACATCATTCCAAATTAAGCGACACAACCTCCATCCACTGGCATTCATACAGTTATATCACATAAGCAAATAGCCACATGGTAAGATGCTTAAACATAGTAAGAAAAAAAAGCACACACAAACGGGATGCTAAAGCATAAAAACTTACATGTTTGGCGACCCGCGAACAAGCTACAAAACAAAGTTAGTAAAACATGCATGATCTTATATACAAAATCCTAATGCAATTCACTCATGAGATGCAACTAAAGATTCGGCTTCTAAGATATGACATGTGAATCATCTCAAGAACATGAGGTAGCGCACATAATCACATAGGAATTGATTAAATCCACAAATGCAAATTTCGCCGAATCAAGATGCATGAAACATGGATGCAAAGCATGAATAT
The DNA here is from genome assembly GCA_036172215.1 of Camellia granthamiana. Lineage (NCBI taxonomy): Eukaryota > Viridiplantae > Streptophyta > Magnoliopsida > Ericales > Theaceae > Camellia > Camellia granthamiana. The sequence continues at coordinate 53,847,389 of CM069908.1, read as the reverse complement.
GATGAAAAATAAATATGATGTTTATGTACAAGTAAGGAAAGCAAGTAAAAGAATGGGATAGAAAGAAGTTGGGGCGGGGGATTATTACAACGCTTTGAATAAATTATTACAAACCAGATAAGAGAGAGAGAAGGGAATATTACAACAAAATAAAAACCTCACAAACTCTCAAAATTAAAATAAAATAAAGAAACTTCATGTGTGCTGGAAAATATTCTGCTTGATGTAGAAAGACTGCTCCATTCTGTCCGGGGAAACTTATTTTGCGGGGGCACTATTCATCCCGAGATACTATTCACTGCCGGAAGTTACTATTCATCAGTACTATTCACCTTTTTTGATCATCATTCATCTTGCCGGGCATTTTTCATCCGTAGTCACTATTCATCGCCGGAGGTACTATTTATCGACGGGGCTACTATTCATTATCGGGGTTACTATTCACCGCCGGAAGTTACTATTCACCGCCGGAGGTTACTATTCACCACCGATCACTATTCATCCAGTGGGGTCACATCTTTCAACAAATTAGGTGGTTCGACCAACCATTTAAAGCGGTAAAATTACAACAATTTTGTGGATAGTAAACTACAACATTTTATGTAAATTGCAACAGTTTATATACAACAGTAAATCACAGCAGATAAAATAATAAAATTAGGTGGTTCAACCGACCATTTAAAGCGATAAAATTACAACAATTTATAAATAGTAAACTACAACATTTTATGTAAATTATAACAGTTTATATACAACAGTAAATTACAGCAGATAAAGTAGTAAAATTAGGTGGTTCAACCGACCATTTAAAGCGATAAAAAAAAAGTTATGAAAAACAACAAATGAAGTATTTAAACAAATTATATCACATTTTGAAATTAAATGAAAGTTTGCGAAAACTCACCTTTCGGGGAAATGATGACTTTTTTTGATTCACAAACTTTCTTTTGATTACCCTCAAGTTTGTGGAATGTGTTCTCAATTCTCAGTCAAAAGTTGGAATTACAACTTCTCTTTCTGATTCTTTTTTTTTTCTCTCAAAACTCTTGCACTACTTCTCTTTTTTTTTATTATTCTCTCAGACTTCTTTTTCTTTTATCTCTCCCGCCCAAAAATTCTCTCCCCTGCCCAAAAAACTCTCTCCCAAAAAATCCTCTCCATTCTGCGCTAATCTCTCCCTTTTTATAGAAAACAATTGGAAGAAAAAGACAAGAGAAGAAACGGTGCAATTTCAAAAGATGCACAGTGATTTTACTGTGCATTGCACAGTAAAATTACTATGCACTTTATAATATAATATATAAAAGGGATTATTAGCATAATATATGTACAAATACCCAAAAATACATATAAAAACACACAAATATGTAAAATTAAAATACATGGGCTAATAAAATATATTTTAGTAAGCCAAATATGCAACATAATTTGACCAAAGCGGGTCTAAAGGCACTGAAAACAAAAAGACACACGATGGGAGTGTAGTGAATTTTTTTATTTTTTTATTTTTTTATTTTTTTCAAAGGAGGAATAATACCCTTATATAATATAATATTATATATATATACAAACGTATAGTGCGTGGATGAAACCATGGTACCGAATAAATTTAAAATATAATATAACATAATATATATAATACATAATAAAGGGAAAGAAAATGGAGAATGAGTCTAAAATAATTTGGCAAAAACAGGTGTAAGACTGGGATTAAAGTTTACATTCCATCTTTTCACTGAGAATTTTGTGAGATAACATATTCTTATTTTCATCATCGGGTAATCAAAAGAAAGTGCCCAAGTCTTAGGGCCGGTCAAAATGGGGTGTCTACAGTTGCCCCTCTTTGACAGAGCTCAAAGTCATTTCTTGACGTGAGTGAATGTCAAAGCCCGAAGACGACCCTTTTGACAAGGCCATAAGACTTGGGCAAACAAACAAGATGCAATGCAAGTGGTTGAACCCGAGGGTTGCCTACGTATCCCTTTGCAAGGAATCAAACCTGCGTAGTTCAGGGGCAGCATGTGACATGACATATGCAGTTTGAAAGTTGGACTTACACGCTTCGCGAAGCCAGTTGTTTAAAAATTCATGATGTATACAATGCAATGCAATGTCATGGAGTGATGATAAAGATATGAAGATGGCAACATGGGAGGCAAGCCTCGTGCAAATGATAGTAAACATAACAGGGGGTGCATTACATACAAAAATGAAAGAAAGGGGTGCATCGCATTCAAATGTGCATACCACACAAATGAAAGGGGGTTGCATCGCATACAAATGTGCATACCGCACAAATGAAAGGGGTTGCATCGCATACAAATGTGCATACCGCACAAATGAAAGGGGGTTGCATCGCATACAAATGTGCATACCGCACAAATGAAAGGGGTTGCATCGCATACACATGTGCATACCGCACAAGTGAAAGGGGGTTGCATCGCATACAAATGTGCATACCGCACAAATGAAAGGGGGTTGCATCGCATACACATGTGCATACCGCACAAGTGAAAGGGGGTTGCATCGCATACAAATGTGCATACCGCACAAATGAAAGGGGGGTTGCATCGCATACAAATGTGCATACCGCACAAATGAAAGGGGGTTGCATCGCATACAAATGTGCATACCGCACAAATGAAAAGGGGTTGCATCGCATACAAATGTGCATACCACACAAATGAAAGGGGTTGCATCGCATACAAATGTGCATACCGCACAAATGAAAGGGGGTTGCATCGCATACAAATGTGCATACCGCACAAATGAAAAGGGGTTGCATCGCATACAAATGTGCATACCGCACAAATGAAAGGGGTTGCATCGCATACAAATGTGCATACCGCACAAATGAAAGGGGGTTGCATCGCATACAAATGTGCATACCGCACAAATGAAAGGGGTTGCATCGCATACAAATGTGCATACCGCACAAATGAAAGGGGGTTGCATCGCATACACATGTGCATACCGCACAAGTGAAAGGGGGTAAACTCGGGATCCAAACGCGTCTCACGCGAGAGGAGGAATAGTGATGTAACCAACAGTTGTATCTCAACGTATTTCATACGGAGAGAGAGAAGGTTTTAACCAGGTGAATAATAATAGTATAACCAACAGGCGTATCTCAACGTATCTCATACGGAGAGAGGGAAGGTTTTAACCGAGAAGAAAATAATGGTGTAACCAACAGGCGTATCTCAACGTATTTCATACGGAGAGAGAGAAGGTTTTAACCAGGTGAATAATAATAGTATAACCAACAGGCGTATCTCAACGTATCTCATACGGAGAGAGGAAGGTTTTAACCGAGAAGAAAATAATGGTGTAAACCAACAGGCGTATCTCAACGTATTTCATACGGAGAGAGGGAAGGTTTTAACCGAGAAGAAAAATAATGTGTAACCAACATGCGTATCTCAACGTATTTCATACGGAGAGAGGGAAGGTTTTAACCAAGGGGAACAACAATGGTATAACCAACAGGCGTATCTCAACGTATTTCATACGGAGAGAGGGAAGGTTTTTAACCGGGTGACGCCACATCCTAACACGTTGCACGTGAAAGGAGCAAAAGTAAATTTGAAGTCCAAACGCGTCTCACGCGAGTGGACAAAATGGTAGCATGATTTCTTGCTGATAAGGTGTAATCTCTACATGTAGAAGTCACAAATGCCCCTAATTCATTGCCTTGACCCTTTTTTGTCTCTTGATTCTTTGTAAAAATGTTTTAATCAACATGAGAGTTAGATTAGCATACTTCTTCCATTTTCTGTTTCAAATCATGTAAGCTAAATTGTGAGCACTGAAAATTTTCCCTTTTCAAATCCAAAGAATGGTCCAAGTTTTGCAAAAATGGAACAATTTTCGAGAAAAATTAGTCAGTTTCATTCAAATTAATCAAAACCTATTTTTGCAAATGACCACTACTCAACTAACATGGAATCAACCATTGGGGTGCATAGTCCCAAACCGGATAATCAAAGGTGATATCTGAACCAAGCCAAACGAACCAAGCCAATCTGAACCGAATGAAGCCAAGTAGAACTGGACTGAACCGAACCAAACTGAATCAAGTTGAATTGAACCAACTGAACTGAGCAGAATGAAAATATTCCAAGCAAACACGGATAGGACAACCAAGTCGACTAAAGATACACCAATCAAACATGGACGAGATGCATGAGTTGAAAAATTATTAGGGCCGAACTTCGAGATGAAGCTACCTACGTATCCCAAAGATAGGAATCAGGCCATCGTAGTTCGGGCTAAGGGTCACTCGGGTATTGACACTCCCCTTTTGTGCTCTAACTTTTGCCAAAGCCGCCTTTTCGGGTTTTCAACCTTGCGAGCTTTTCATTTTTTCATTTTTTTTTTTTTTCATTTTCATCATTTTTTTTCATTTTCATTTTTTTTTTTATCATCATTTTTTTTATTTTTTTGTTTTTCTGCTCTAACTTTTGCCTGGGTCATCCTTCCGGGTTTTCCGCCTAGCGAGCCTCGCAAGGGTTTCAGTTTAGCTTGTCCATGTTGATTGGGTGTGAGATCTCTAAGCCATCAAAATCTATAATAATGACTGCTACACTTGACCAGGAGATATGATGATGTAGGGACTAGGCTACTTGGGTCTGAATTTGCCCCTAGTGTTGCCCTTAGTGTAGTGGATAGGAACTCGACTGTCCTTCAATAATAAAATTCATTCTCTCAAATTCTGGGTTTGGCCTTTCTGGGCGGTCTTCATTGGGAAACGATTCAATTTTAACTCTTTGATCACGTCCAACCTTTTGCCCTAGTTCAAGGACTGCTTCAAATCTAAATCACATTTGACCTTATTGCCCCTAGTTCAAGGGTTGCTTCCAATCTGAATCACAAGCCCTACATAGTTTTGGCTAAGGTTCACTCGAGTATTGACACTCTCCTTTTACGTTCTAACTTTTGCCAAAGTCGCCCTTTCGGGTTTTCAACCTTGCGAGCTTTTCATTTTTCTTTTTATTTTTCTTTCTTTTTGTGCTCTAACTTTTGCCTGGGTCGCCCTTTCCAGGTTTTCGGCCCAGCGAGTCTCTCAAGGATGGTACCTTATTGCCCCTAGTTCAAGGGCTGCCTTCGTTTCAGCTATGCAAGCCTCACACTTTTGCCCCTAGTTCAAGGGCTGTTTCAAATCGAGATCACATTCTCTGCCTTGAGTTCAAGGTCTGTTTCCAATCTGGATCACATCATTGCCCCTAGTTCAAGGGCTCTTTCCAATCTAAATCATATTCGACCTTATTGCCCCTAGTTGAAGGGCTGCCTCCATTTGAATCACATCATGGCCCCTAGTTCAAGGGCTATTTCCAATTCGGCTATGCAAGCCTTACACTTTGAATGATCATTGAATACTTCGAATCAAGGTTTGAAAGCTAAGGAGCTAAGGAGGTCGGACCTCGAATCAAGAGGGATCCTATGCTGTATAATCAATTCCAGGCATGTCTTCGTAGGATCACGCAAAAACAGTTTTTGAAATCTTTTCACAAAGTGACTAATCACTCGTATTTTTACGAAGACAAGATAGAACCAATTTGGACCAAGCCAGGATCCTTCTTAGTACCCACATTAACAGAAATGATTCTATTCATCAAAGGCTTAGCACACCTCTCTCCCTCTCAGTTGATCAAACTTTGCAAATCTTAAGGAAATTCTTCCTCTTTGTTTTTATTAGAGTTTTGGAAAAAGTTTTGAAAAACTTTGGTCAATGTAATGAATTAAAGGCATAGAGAAGTAGGCAGAGTTTATGGCACTTTTATTGAAGGCACAGAGAAGTAGGCAGAATCTACGACTCCGTGATGACAACAGACTTAAAATAAAATGACAAAGAAGACCTAGACATGATAAAAACGTCTAAGTTAGCACTCCCGAAATCAACAGACTTTGACTTACTAGAATGACTCAACACTCAGTTCAGAAAGTACAACAAAAAGCATTTCCAATTTGCTCAATGCGTGCCATCTACCATGTTTAGAGTAAAATGCGTGCCATCAGCAGGTGGTTCACCTCTAATCACAGGACCAGCTATCCCCCAAGTTCATTGACCCAGTGCTGTTAGACTTTGTAGAACCTGGTGGAGTGATGATCTTGTTGTCAATCAGGTCTTGAATTTTATGGCGAAGGCGAAAACAACGATCAGTGTCATGGCCAAGTTGCTGATGGAAGTCGCAATACTTGGTAGCATCATACTTAGCTGGAAGGCGATCAGGGAGGGATTGACAATCAAGGGGTTTGAGATGGCCTTTTCCTATGAGGATTTGGAGAGCTTTAGACAAGGTCATGTAAAGGGGATTGAAGATGCGGTTACCAGTCCTGGAAGTATTGACAGAAGGGTCGGCAGGTGTTGACTGGGTTTGATAATCTCTTACGAGTGTAGGACTGGAGCTGGAAGGGGTGTTTCTGGTACAACATCCTTTTTTATGGCTTACCCCTTGGATCAAAATGCTCCCAGCTTGAGTGACAAAAGTGTCATCCACAGTCTTTGTAACAACTGCAAGCACTTGCTGTTTGTTCAACCCTTTGACTTTTAAAGCCTCAATAGCCCATTGGAGATGTGCATAAGGATCAATACTTGCCCCAGCTTCATTTTTGCCACTTGCTTCAGTTTTGCCAAGGGATTGGGTGGTTGTATCGGAGTGAGGTCCACTTGTTGTTGACATGTCATCACCCAGACTTAAGATACCTTCGGGTTGGCCCTTTCCAATTATAGCTCGCCCTAAGATTGGAGAGCTTTTTGACGTGAAATTTCTGGCACATGATGTGGTCGATGACGGAGCCAAGATCCCAAAGGCTAAATCTGCCACAGTGCTCTGAAGATCTTCAATCATGCTCAACAACTTAGAATTAGTGGGTTCGACTATTGGTGCCTGCGAGGTATTTGAACCAACTTGGTCTGAGTGAACTGGTTGGGCTGGGCTTTTTGGAGTGGGTTGGACTGGAATTAGACTATTAGGGAGTTCAAGTTTTGGGAGTTGAGACAATTGGGGTTCAGGTGCATCCATCATACACAAGTCCGTGTTTTCTGGAATGAACACCTCAGGCTTGGGTAAATGGATGGATGTGATATAGATACTGGGGTTAAAGGTAGATGAAAGTGTATGGATGAGGTTAAGATGAGGAGGTGGTGGAACTCTGGCATGGGGCGGCAACGGGTTTGTAGTGACGTTGGGTTTTGGTGGTTGTGGAGGAGCTATAACCTTATTGTCTATGAGATCTTGGATCTCATGACGGAGACGAAAGCAACGGTCTGTGTCATGTCCGGGTTGTTGGTGAAAGGCACAGTATTTGGTAGGGTCGTGTTTGGCTGGGAGAGAATCGGGAAGAGGCCGGGGGTCCAAAGGTTTGAGATACCCTCTTTCTGTCAAGATCTTCATAGCTTTGGCTGGGGACATATGGAGAGGGCTAAAGGTTCTGGCCATGGTTGGGGTTGAGTTGATTGTTTGTGGAATGGCATTGACAAATGGGTCGGTTATTTTGGTGGTGGTGGCAACCAAGTTGATTTCAGAGGGTTTCACAGCTGTGCTACCACTGGTGGTAGTATTGGAACTGCGACCAAAAGGCTTCCGAACACGTTCCTTATCATCAATAATTCCCTGTTTGATGGCATCCTCTATCTGAACCCCTATCTCTTTTAAGTCATTAAAAGTGAAGAGCGGGAGGACTATCATTTTTTGTAACATCTCTCCATGTAGATTTCTGACTATCATACGAATTTGGTCCTTTTCAAGTGGTCTGTTGGTCATCATTGCTGCTTTTGCCCTCCATCTGGTGATAAAGGTCATGAAACTTTCATTGGGCTCTTGACGGGTGGCTTCTAATTCCCGAGTAGTCACTTCAATCTGGGTGTTATAAGCATACTGGGTGATAAAGGCCCCGGCTAACTCTTCCCAACTTTGTTTTACCGAGTTCTCTAACTTGGCGTACCAGATGGCAGCCACTCCTGACAAAGTTCGTCCGAATAAAGAGAGCTTTTGCGGACGAGTCAAACCCATAGGCTTTAAGACATCAGAGAATAGGTGAATGTGCACCATTGGGTCACCGGAGCCATCAAACCTATCAATGTGTGGCATTTTGAACCGTTCTGGCAACTTCACAGCTGTCTCAGTGTACCCGTCTTCGATGTCTGGGATTGAATTGACTCCTTGTGCCTTTTTGAAAAGTTTTTCCAACTTGGCCAGCTTCAACATAGTTGAGTCAGACTCAGGTGCTTCAGAGGGATGGAGCCCTCCCACTGGTTGTGGAAGAGGAAATGATCCTCCTGAAGTTTGTGCAGGAACCCTCAGATCTTCTGGTGAATTAAGTTCAGGAAACTCGTCAGCTGGTGGAGGTGGAGGTGGAACTGGATGATTCACCGAAGGTGGTTGAGTAATGGACGCCCCAGATGAGCGTTGCAGTTCAGCAAGAGTATTACCGTGAGCAGCAAGAGTAGTGCCTTGGGCAGCAACCGTAGTGGCAACGGTATCCATGCTCCGTTGGAGACCCAGTAGTATATCTGCTATATTTTCTGGAATCTGAGCCATCACTGATTCTAGTGAGTTGAGTGGTGATGATCTAGCAGTTGAAGAAGGGGTATTCTGGACAACTGATGAAACTTTTGCTTTTCTTCGTGTAACAGGTGGCAAAGAAACTAACACTGGCTGACCCTGAACCAAATCTGCACTTTTGCAAAGTCTACCAACGCGAGTCCATAAAACTTGGGGGATATCAGACCTTTCGGAAGCTATAGTGCCCAACTACCTTGCAGAAACAAAACGGGACCCCCAATCAGAATTTTATGAGCATCCCAGCTCAACTGATTACTGCTAACTCATGTTGAAAAACTGAACTCGACCCCACAAAATGACTGAACCACTCATCTGAATCTGAGAATTTCCATACATTGCACATAACACATAGCAGGAAAGAGAACAAACACCCCTATGGGGGCTAAGGTTACCCTGTCCTAACTTTGAAATGATCTAGAGTTTCACTATCCAAACAAGCGGCATCATACATCCTAGAAATGGGAGAGCATCCTGTCCTATTTTTGAAAGGTACTATAGCTCACTATATGTACAAGGTTGGCTTTACTTTAAGGGTTGAAGTCAAGGTGACGTTACCAAAGAGTCCTTTGGGTCATAACCAATAAAGATTCCAGGAAATCAGAAGAGTCAAATAGCCTCTCTTCAGAGTTTGAGAACCTTAGATAGCAAAGCTAGATAGCAGGGCTACATAGCAAAGCTACCCTTTTGACAAATCTCAAAAGGTTACAACACAAGGCCTCCAAAGCATCGTAAAAATAGGTGTAGTGTCACAAAAAGTGTGCCTGTGCTCCCACCAGTATCTGGGCAACACAGGGACTTTAAGTGCACCAATGCATGCAATGCAATAAACATATAATTGAAAATAAAAGTCATATCATGGAGTTCGAGTCAAGGTTTCATAAATCCCCAGCGGAGTCGCCAGAAACTGTAACATGCCCGGAGGGTACCCGCGCGCGTTAAACAGTTCGGACTCCCGAAATTTCTTTGATCTCAAGTCTCACAAGTGCAATGTGAAACATAGATGAGAGTCCAGATTTGGCAACTTTTATTGAAAATCCATTTTATTGCAATTTTGTCAAAAATGGACTGCGTCATCAGATCTCAGAGTCGCCACCTAATATTTTGGGAAATTAGGAAACCCATGACTCGTTGCCAAGGCCACTGTTCGTCGTAACCAAGGATGCTTGGCTCGGAACCTTAGGTATGAGAGGGGAAGGTCAATAATGAGCACCCCCGCTCACCCGATCAAAAGATCGGCCTCTACTAAACCATGATATGACTTTTATTTTCTTTATATGTTCATGTTCTGATTATTTAATAAATCCTAAAATTTACTATGTGAAACATACAAGTATAGACTATGTCACCCATTTTGGAACAACTTGATTTCATGTAGTTTTGAAAGAGTTTTGAAAATGTACAACCCAAATAAATTGAGTTTACAAACATGAAAATCAACATCATTCCAAATTAAGCGACACAACCTCCATCCACTGGCATTCATACAGTTATATCACATAAGCAAATAGCCACATGGTAAGATGCTTAAACATAGTAAGAAAAAAAAGCACACACAAACGGGATGCTAAAGCATAAAAACTTACATGTTTGGCGACCCGCGAACAAGCTACAAAACAAAGTTAGTAAAACATGCATGATCTTATATACAAAATCCTAATGCAATTCACTCATGAGATGCAACTAAAGATTCGGCTTCTAAGATATGACATGTGAATCATCTCAAGAACATGAGGTAGCGCACATAATCACATAGGAATTGATTAAATCCACAAATGCAAATTTCGCCGAATCAAGATGCATGAAACATGGATGCAAAGCATGAATATGATGAAAAATAAATATGATGTTTATGTACAAGTAAGGAAAGCAAGTAAAAGAATGGGATAGAAAGAAGTTGGGGCGGGGGATTATTACAACGCTTTGAATAAATTATTACAAACCAGATAAGAGAGAGAGAAGGGAATATTACAACAAAATAAAAACCTCACAAACTCTCAAAATTAAAATAAAATAAAGAAACTTCATGTGTGCTGGAAAATATTCTGCTTGATGTAGAAAGACTGCTCCATTCTGTCCGGGGAAACTTATTTTGCGGGGGCACTATTCATCCCGAGATACTATTCACTGCCGGAAGTTACTATTCATCAGTACTATTCACCTTTTTTGATCATCATTCATCTTGCCGGGCATTTTTCATCCGTAGTCACTATTCATCGCCGGAGGTACTATTTATCGACGGGGCTACTATTCATTATCGGGGTTACTATTCACCGCCGGAAGTTACTATTCACCGCCGGAGGTTACTATTTACCACCGATCACTATTCATCCAGTGGGGTCACATCTTTCAACAAATTAGGTGGTTCGACCAACCATTTAAAGCGGTAAAATTACAACAATTTTGTGGATAGTAAACTACAACATTTTATGTAAATTGCAACAGTTTATATACAACAGTAAATCACAGCAGATAAAATAATAAAATTAGGTGGTTCAACCGACCATTTAAAGCGATAAAATTACAACAATTTATAAATAGTAAACTACAACATTTTATGTAAATTATAACAGTTTATATACAACAGTAAATTACAGCAGATAAAGTAGTAAAATTAGGTGGTTCAACCGACCATTTAAAGCGATAAAAAAAAAGTTATGAAAAACAACAAATGAAGTATTTAAACAAATTATATCACATTTTGAAATTAAATGAAAGTTTGCGAAAACTCACCTTTCGGGGAAATGATGACTTTTTTTGATTCACAAACTTTCTTTTGATTACCCTCAAGTTTGTGGAATGTGTTCTCAATTCTCAGTCAAAAGTTGGAATTACAACTTCTCTTTCTGATTCTTTTTTTTTTTTCTCTCAAAACTCTTGCACTACTTCTCTTTTTTTTTATTATTCTCTCAGACTTCTTTTTCTTTTATCTCTCCCGCCCAAAAATTCTCTCCCCTGCCCAAAAAACTCTCTCCCAAAAAATCCTCTCCATTCTGCGCTAATCTCTCCCTTTTTATAGAAAACAATTGGAAGAAAAAGACAAGAGAAGAAACGGTGCAATTTCAAAAGATGCACAGTGATTTTACTGTGCATTGCACAGTAAAATTACTATGCACTTTATAATATAATATATAAAAGGGATTATTAGCATAATATATGTACAAATACCCAAAAATACATATAAAAACACACAAATATGTAAAATTAAAATACATGGGCTAATAAAATATATTTTAGTAAGCCAAATATGCAACATAATTTGACCAAAGCGGGTCTAAAGGCACTGAAAACAAAAAGACACACGATGGGAGTGTAGTGAATTTTTTAATTTTTTTATTTTTTTATTTTTTTCAAAGGAGGAATAATACCCTTATATAATATAATATTATATATATATACAAACGTATAGTGCGTGGATGAAACCATGGTACCGAATAAATTTAAAATATAATATAACATAATATATATAATACATAATAAAGGGAAAGAAAATGGAGAATGAGTCTAAAATAATTTGGCAAAAACAGGTGTAAGACTGGGATTAAAGTTTACATTCCATCTTTTCACTGAGAATTTTGTGAGATAACATATTCTTATTTTCATCATCGGGTAATCAAAAGAAAGTGCCCAAGTCTTAGGGCCGGTCAAAATGGGGTGTCTACACCTTCATCTTTTACATGTGCGAAGTGTTTAGGTTGACTGATTGTAGCATCTTGGAAAATTTTCTTCATCACTCATACGATGGATTGTTAGCTCGAGCGGTCTTTAGGGTCTTCCAGTACTTTTCTTTGCAAACTGAACTTTTGGGAGTTTGCGTTCTGAGCTCAAGCGAAGGTTTCATTGGTAACACTCGAGCACAAGTTTCAACATTCGAGCGGTGTGTTTGGAATCAGCACTTTAAAAAGACACTTTTTGGTCAAATCTAGATCATTTCTCTCTCTCTCTCTCTCTCTCTCTCTCTCTCTCTGTGTCTCCTCTCTCTTTCCTCCATTTCCGAAAGTCCCAAGATTTCAAGCTTGGGTTTCAACTCCTTTTATAGAGCATGAAGAGAGCTTTCTAGTAATTTGAGTAGATCGTGTTTTCATCAAGGTTAGAATTTTGGGCTTTCTCCTCTTCTTGCTTGAGGAAAAGATTTCTTTGCTCCTTTTCAATACTCTTTTATAGATAGACATGTGGTATATTTTTATTGCATAAAAGTAATTTTAGTTATGGATTTCAAAATAAGGAAAAGGGGGCTTTTGGGTTTGATTTTTGGAAAGTGAAATTGTATGTTTTTTGAAAGATTTTTATTGTAATGGAAGTTAGTTTATTTTGTTTGTGTTGAAAATTGGAAAACCCTAATTTCTATTGTTAAGGGTTTCTTAGATTAAAAGGGGTGAAGATGAATAATAGTTTTGTTATTTATTATATGGATTGTATTAAGGTATTAATTGTTAAAAAGGGAGCTAACCGAAATATTTGGATTTGTTTAGGGAAAAAAACGAATTTATGGAATATGATTGGGATACTGTGAATTGAGAAATAGCAGATTTAAATTGGAAAGAAATGAAATTATAACTCTTCACAAATTGAGAATAAACAGGAGGTTGGACACTTGAACATTTGATATATTGTTAATCATGTCATTTAATTTTGATGATGTCTAAAACATTATTTGATAAATTTTGATTTTTTTTTATATACATATTTTACAATCATTTGACACAAAATATGATATAGATTTTGGTTGCATCATCTATTTACTGTGCAAATTACTGTGCATGTTTGAATTTCGTGGAAATTATTGTGCTTAAATAGTAAATTTTACTATACACGTTTGAAAGAAATCAGTTGGTTACTATTCATTATTTGCCAAATTTGATACACCCATGTGGTGGTGGGTTGTCTTCATTAGAGTGCATCCAAAATCTCTACCACAGCTACAAAGATTATAAAAACGGTATATATTTTCAAATATTAGATAAATATTAATTAAATAAATTTTACTGTGCATCATATAATATTTTAATAAAAAAATTACTATGCAAATAGTAAATTCACTATTTAAATTTTGAAAATCTGTAAGTGATGCTATTCATCGAAAGCGACCTTTGGCTATTAATTCAAATCCTCCATCTGCCCTTTTTTGGAAAAGTTGAAGCCACGTGCTCCGTGTAATTGAATCTGACAAGCTACAAATCTTCTCTACGTGATTCAGTCGTTGCCTCATGATCTGAGAGGAGCGTCTCTTCTTCTCCAACGGATAGTATTTTGGGTATAAATAAAAGTAATTTGGTTGGAGAAAAATATGAAGTGAAAAAGAGAAGAAAAGGAAATATCTGTGATATTCATTTGTTATCAAAATATTATTGTGCTTCATTGAGTTGTATTTTTTGTAAAAAAAAAAAAATGTTGAGAATTTGAACAAAAATGGTAAGAGGGTTTTCACTCCCTTCTTATGATTATTGTAAACGAGAATGTAACGCTCCAAAATAATAATAATAGAATCATCTCACAATATTTACCCATCAATAGTACATTTAGAATATGATCTCCCTTTACATTCATATGAGTCAGTGGTTACAAGAGATGACACATGCGTTAATACATTCATAAGTCCTAACCCTAAATCTATAGCATGTGTCATAGCAAAAGGTAGGAAATAAGAGTTAAACAGGTATAAAAATTCCTTATTGGCTACAACTTTCCAAGACGGTGCTTGGTTACAACAAAAGTAAGTTTAGGCTCAATACAATTAAAGCCCTAGGCTTATACAAAATAATTACAATAGTTAACAAAAATAGAAGCTCTTGGCTCCAAGTCCTCTTAAGCTATTGCCTTGGCGAAGACATATTATCAGCACTTGGAAATGGTTTTTCACATAAGGTGAGCCAAAGCCTAGTAAAGATACTCTAACACAGAGTATGAATCTTAACAAAGATAAAGTGAGTGCATATGCAATGCTCGTGCCAAAACATTTTCATTTCTCTTTCCACAACCATGCAATGCCAAGTTTATATCTCAATTCATGATATCATTTCCTTTATATTAGAAAACAGGGCAGTGGATACAACACTAGGAATCTCTAGGACGTGTCTGCAAGTAGGCTATAAGCACTACCAATTTGTCATTTTTACCGGTATTAACCGGAAGGCTCGACACCTAATTGTGCGGGTTTCTGAACTTCCAGATTGCATCTGCCCCAACATAGCAACACTTTGGACGATTTTCCCTGCAGGTGGCCGGCCCGGCCACCTCAACTGGTCGGTAGGCTACCTTAACTGGCCGGCCAGCCAGTGCAAGTGGTCAGTAGGCTAGTGCAAGTGGCCCTAGAATTCTGCCTTTGCTGCAACAGAGAGCAACATAGCCAAGACAACGTATTTGGCAAGAAATGTGTGTACTACCACCCTCCTCATCATGTCTCAAGCTTAAAGGAGTGTGGTACTTGGCTCTCAAGCCACCAATCAAGCATCTCAATGCATGATGGCCCAAAAACCAAGCTTGTACAAGCTTAGTGAATGCTCAAACAATACACAAAGGGCCTCCACCCTATCATGCATGATTAAGGGTGTTGGCGACCAAGAAATGTGACACGTTTCATCACTTTGAGTATAAAACGTCCCGCATTTCTTGTGTTTGGATTAACGTCCGATCCAAACACAATGCAATGCAAACAACGTGCTTATCTTGCACGTTTTACTTTGTCCATTTCTTGTTTACTGATTTTAACTTACCAATTAGTCCATTAATCGGTTAAGCTCAATGTGATTGTCCTCTAATAGGAAAGATGGCCTAAGCCACAAGCACCTTAAGCATGGAAGAAGCCTCATGCTTTTGGTTAGTAGAAACCCTCAAGAGAAGGCTAAAACCATTAGGCATGAGAGCCTCGATTCCATGCTTAAGCCAACAAGGGGCTTAAGACCACTTTCGAAATCAAATTCTAAAGTGAAGCATGGAGGAAGATTGCAGAAATTCAGTGCTGAAATGGCATGCACAAGACTCCATCATGTAAGCAATGCATGCAAGACATGTTAAGGGTCAAAAGCACTAATGCTGGTGAAGAGCATTACACAAGAGGCATGCACTATCAAGCTTAAATGACTAAACCAGCCACGAATACAGCTTAATCATGCAAAAACAATGGCCTAAACATGCTGGAATTGAAGCTCAAAAGACTAGACAAACATGCATACATGTTGGCTCACAAACATGACATAAGGCACAACTCTCAAAAGCAATGAAAGAGTGGAATATGTGAGAGTGTGACAAAGTTATATGCTCTAAAATTACATACAAAATGATGCTATGGCATGCAAACAACCCAATCAAAGCATGCTAGAAGCCTCAAAACACAAAGCTAGTCAAGGCCATTTACACTATAGCTATACAAAGCGCAGGACATGTGACCAAGACCACTTGAAACAGAGTTAAAACATGCTAAAGAAAGGCCAAAAACATGCTGAAGTGGAGCCAACACATGCTAGAATAATAGGCTAAACCATTAAGCACACTAGGCTAGTGAGCAAGATTGCACTGCAAGTGTAAGAAGCAAACAACAAGTGACTAAACCAACCAAAAATAGAGTTTAAACATGTTAAAATATAGCCAAAAAAATTCTTGAACTAAGCTAACATAAGCCATAAAAACATGCTACTTTGTAATGCTAACAAGGCATGGCATAGAAAGACAAGGAGGGGAGGCCATCCTCTCCCATTTTGGGCCTCAAAACAAGCTTTCCACCACTGAAATTCCTCTGGAATTTAGTGGTTTTAAGGTCAAAAAGAGATTGTTTGAAAAGTTTGAAAGATAGCTCAAAAGACTTTATAAGCCAAAGAGCAAAAATGAGGAAACACCCCCTAAACAAACAAGGCTTAAACCACCATTTTTGGGACTGAAAAATAGAGGTTTTGGTAGTTGAAAACCAGGCCAAAAACAGTTTGCAAAGGTGACGAAACAAGTGTGTAAAAATAAGCTCAAAAGAGGTAAGAGGTTACATGTGAAACACAGCAGCAAAAACAGCCCCAATTCTGAGTTAAAACTACCTTTTGGAGCTCGAACAAAGTCCCAAGCTACCTCAACCCAAAGATGATCAACTTTGGTTAAGGAAGTGTATGCAAATATGTAGGGAATTCTCACTTTCAAGCCTAAAACAAGAGGAGAGAGAGAGAATTCTAGAGGGAGGGAAGAATTTGCTCACAAATCTTCTAGAGAGAGAGGATTTTGAGAGAGAGAGGCTCCCAAAATTGCTAACCTCCTCAAATGAGAGATATGGCTTCAATATATAGCAAAAACATGAGCCTAGGTCGAAATATCTAATTACAGGATAGCTGGAGCTTGTGTAGAATAGCTGGAGGGAAAAGATCTAGAAAATATCTGAGTTTTGAACATAAGTGGCCAGCCGGCTACTTGAAATGGCCGGTAGGCTACCTCAACTGGCCGGCTGGCCACCCTTAGTGGCCGACAGCAAAAATCTATTCTACAGGTCAAACTTCAAATGGGTATATCTCCTTCATATGGACTCATTTTCAGGTCATTCTTGTGTCTAAATTGAAGCTCCGAAAGTAAGCTTTCCAATGGTGGTAGCCTCACATCACAATTCCAACTATGCTAAGAGATATCTCTATTTTAGTGAAGACTGCTCAGTTTTGGTCCTCTCGGATTCATGCCTAACTACTTCTCAGCTAGTTTTCCTCTCTCCTCTCCTCTTTTCTTCAACTCCAAACCTCTAACTAAGGTGTTTTGAAAGATTTTTCAATGAGCTCACCTCTTTTTCATTCATTTCCACTTTGTCCTTGCTTGGTTTACCGAAAAGCGCAACATTTAACAAAATGCGAGCCTCGGAACATCGTAGGAACTTTCTTTTAAAAATATTTTAAAAGAGAGGGTTTTAAGGTCTAAAATCTTTTGGTCAAAATCATTTTGGTCCAAAAATGGGGTGTGAAGTTGGATTTGACACTCCTCTTGCTGAAGAAATTGAATCTTTGCACTGCACACCTTTCATCACCAAGTAAACCATCAGTAGCGCCCAAGTCTTAAGAGTGGTAAAAAATAGGGCGTCTACAGTTGCCCCTCTTTGACAGAGCTTAGAGTCATGAAGTGACGTGATTGAATGTCAAAGCCTAGAGACGACCCATTTTTGATAAGGCCGAAGACTTGGACAAACAAACAAACAAAATACAGATGCAGAAACAAATGGTTGCGCCCGCAGGCTGCCTATGTATCCCTTTGCAAGGAATCAAACTAACGTAGTTCAAGGGCAGAATGCAAAATGATACACAATATAACAAAACAATGCAAATGATATGCAATGCAATTAAATCATCAAACCACAAGCAGTGCAAAACCACACAAATATCATAAAGAGATGGAGATGTAAAATCAAACTATGTTTAACATAGAAAAGAAGTGGGCACGAGCCGAACGACGCCTAACATAGGCTAAGTGCTTATATCCTCAGTACTGGCCTCAGCCCAGCATGGATGCTTACATATAACAGAACCGTGTTTCAACGTGAAAGGGGTGCGAGCACATGCAAAACTATGTGTTTCGTAGAGAGACCACAAAATACAAGTAATTGGGTGGGATGACATGAGTGAGGAATGATCTGCTAAGGAAAGATCGTGATCCTACATGCTGAATGCAACAAAACAAACTACAATGCAATGGATGCAATGGATGAAGTGAATAAGGTGCGCAGCCAAACCACATTCTACCTAAAAAAGGCATGGACACAAAACAGACCACGTCTAACACAAAAAAGGTGCTGAAACTCTCAGACCACAATTCTTTTAGTGGAATAGGCGTGTACACATTATCACAGAACCATGTTTCAACGAAGGAAATGAATGAGCACATGCCAGACTAAGCTTAACATGGAAAGGATGCAGGTAAAACAATGTAGTATATGCATGCGATAAATGCTACATACAATGCGATAAATGCAATAAATGATGTAGTAGCTGGAGGTGAAGGTACCTTACAGGGGCAATCGGCGATGACTCACCTTATGCTGTTGGGGATCTTCCTCTTCTGCATCTTGTATTTCCAAACCATGGGTACTACTTTTCTCCCTGGCTATGTTCGCAACTTTCCCTATTCTCCAATAGAGTGACATACTAGGTTGGTTCAATATCTAGAATTGAGGCGCATACCCGCTACCTCAACCTATGGGATTGCCATACAGATTTCAAACCGAGGATACACGCATGGGTATTTAAACCAGACTTTAGTCTCAGAAATCCCGAACCTTTGCGTTCTAGGCATCGGCCATTCGAACTCTAGTTTTCACCGTCTCAGTTGATCTCCTAGGAACTCACCGCAAACACAGGCAGATGGCTATACCAGACCACTAGAAGTCGTTTGGGCACGACAAACACCAAAAGAATTGCACCTTCAGAGGATTTAAGGTCTCCTAGACCAGAGCGGTGCACAAAACAGTGCGAATAATGATACAAGATGCATAAACAAAACAAATGATTTTGTGATAAATGGACTGAGCAAGATTATTGTGTGATAGATACACAAAGTGAAAACCTGTAAACATGCGATAGATACACAAAGTGAACATGTGCGATAGATACACAAAATGAACATGTGCGATAGATACACAAAGTGAACATGTGCGATAGATACACAAAGTGAACATGTGCGATAGATACACAAAGTGAACATGTGCGATAGATAAACAAAGTGAACATGTGCGATAGATACACAAAGTGAACATATGCGGTAGATACACAAAGTGAACGTGTGCGGTAGATACACAAAGTGAACGTGTGCGGTAGATACACAAAGTGAACGTGTGCGGTAGATACACAAAGTGAACATGTGTGATAGATACATAAGATGAACATGTGCGATAGATATACAAGATGAACATGTGCGATAGATACACAAGGTTGAACATGTGCGATAGATACACAAGATGAACATGTGCGATAGATACATAAAGTGAACATGTGCGATAGATACACAAAGTGAACATGTGCAATAGATACACAAGATGAACATGTGCGATAGATACACAAAATGAAGGAAGGTGTTCTCTTATCGAGACATGAATGATCTTATCCGGAACTTCTTTGAATGAACCGCACATACAATATCATGCCTCTCAGAGGACTTCGCAACATGCTCAGCTCAAGAAAGATACATCTCGTTCATATTGGCGAGGGGTAATATCTGCATACTGCTTTAATTGCCATTTTGACTGGAAGCAGGCTTACACTTGGGGTCGAGGTACACTCATACTCCAGAGAAATGGCGAGGCTTGAGAAGATACACCCGGAATGCAATCACAGGATTTGCTGAAGTTGAAACACACTCAGATGGTCCAGTTTTCCCTCTTTTCTTTTGCTTTGCAGTCCGGAACCTAAGTAGCTTCAGATAGGTCCTTGTTTTGTTGTTCTCACATGACCTGGGTTGAACCCTGTGGTTTATGAAAGAAAGAATCTTGTTTTGCAGATCATGTTGAGAATGGCGCAGCACTCTGAGCACAAAACGATTTTTTATTTTTGAAATTGAGAAATGAGTTCTCAACCGGGTATTGAGCCCACGACTAACCACAGCCAAAACGACTCAACAAAGAGGAAACGGTGGTAAAACAACCTAAACAACTCAACAAAGGAAAAACAACCTAAACACATCTATTGACACTTGAGACGACTCAAAACAAGAATCGAGACAAACAAAAATAACAAACACAACAAACACAACACTTTGCTATCCATCGGTGGGAGACCTTTCAATTTACGAGGAGCCTATTTCTTCAGATATTGTTTCCCACCCTTTCTCACTTGTGATTCTCACATCACTCTGGTACTCAATCTTTATTTTTCTGAAAAGCCCTTTCCTTACTTTTTCTCTCAGCACACATCTCTTTATTCCTCAATCTCTCTTATTTTTTATCCCTCCCCTAGGTGGTTGATGGATAAAAAGGAAGTTGTGGGCTCTTGCCCCTAGCATTCTGCCAAATTCTCCTTCTTTCATTCACAGCTAGTGAGCTTTTCCTACAGAGGGGTTGTAATGCGATTGGACGATGCCTTTGGCTTAGCTTGACCGAGATGAGTTACAGCAATACCCCACCGGCCTGGTATACAATTGATTGGTCTCACACATTGTATTTTCTACGTCCCCATTCCGGATCAGACGCCAATTTGGATGTGATTGTCCAGATGAGGGAACTGCATATCCCGCTCCAGTTCCAGTTCGTGCTTCGCACTTAGCTTGATACCTCGGTGCTTGGGGGATATGAGAGCTTTCGGCCCTTTGTTGTTAGCTTCAGTTGTGCCTTTTCTGGCAAACACATTGATAAAGGGGGAAAAGACAGAAAACCTGACTCGACTGTGCCCCTAGTTCATCATTTTGACCATTTTTTGTTTTGGCTTTCTACTAAAACAATTTTGACCAACATGAGAGTTAGATTAACATGCTTGTTCAATTTTCTGATTTGAAATCATGCAAGTTAGGTTATGAGCATTGAAAATTTTCCTTTTATGGGTCCAAGAAATGGTACAGTTTTGGAAAAAATGGAATAATTTTCGAGAGAATTAGTCAACCTTAGTAAAAATTCTCAAAACTATTTTTGCAAATGGCCGCTGCTCGACCAATATGGAACTTACTCTTGAGATGCACAACCTCAGATCAGAATTTGAATTGTCTTGCAGCTGAATCTTCTAACGGAATAGGACAACCGAATTTGAGCAAAGACGAGCCAATTTGTACATGGATTGGATAGCCGAGTTGAACAAGGGTAAATCAATCAACATGGATGAGCCAAGCAGGTTGAAAATGATTGGGGCCGGACTTCAGGATGAAGTTGCCGACGTATCCCAAACATGGGAATCAGGCCTGACGTAGTTCCGGGTTAAGGTACACTCGGGTATTAACCTCTCCTTTTGTGCTCTAACTTTTGTCAAAGCCACCCTTCTGGGTTCTCAACCTTGCGAGCTTTGTTTTTCTTTTCTTTTCATTTCATTTCTTTTTTTTTTCTTTTTTTCTTCATTTTTGTTCTTCTTTTTTTCTTTTTCTTGCTCTAACTTTTGCCTGGGTTGCCCTTCTGGGTTTTCGGCCCAGCGAGCCTCTCAAGGATAGAAAAGTTCAACTTGTCCATGTTAATTGGTTTTGAGATCTCGAAGCCATCTGAATCTAGGAGAATGACTGTTGTTCGTTGATGATGTAAGAGTCCATCCAACCGGGTCTGAATTGCCCCTAGTGTTGTGGATAGGAACTCAATTGTCCTTCAGTGAAATTTTTTTTCTTCCAGCTGCTGGAATTTGGCTTTCTTGCCAGTCTTCATTGGTTTGCGGAAAAGTCTCATGTTTGAATCTTTGAGCACATCTGACATTTTTACCCCTAGTTCAAGGGCTACTTCTGATCTAGCTTTGCAAGTTTTCTTTGATAACATCTGATCTTCTTGATCTGACCTTTTTTGCCCCTAGTGTAAGGGTTGCTTCTGATCCGGCCATACAAGCCTCACATTGTGGTTGGCCGTTGAACATTCTGAATCCAAGTTCAAGGTTTGAAAGCGAAGGGGTCGAGTCTCAAGGCCGAGAGTGATCCTATGCTGTACAATCTCGAGAGTGATTCCACGCATGTCTTCGCAGGACCACGCAAAACATTTTTTGAAATCTTCTTAAGAAAGCGACTAGTCGCTCAAGATGAAGACATTGTAGAACCAATCTGGATCAAGCCAGGATCCTTCCCAGTACTCACATTAACAAACATGATCTCATTCATTAAGGGCTTAGCATGCCTTTCTTTTTCTCAGTTGACCAAATTTTTACAAATCCTGAGGAATTCCTCTCTCTTTGTTTTCGTCACAGTGTTAGAAAAAGTTTTGAAAAACTTAGGTCAATGCAATGATTTCAAGGCACAGAAAAGTAAGTGAAAAGCATTGCTGTTTCATTCAGATTTGCTGGCACAACTGACTCAATGGCAGAAACAAATGCAAAAGGGTGAAAATCACTACTGTTTCATTCAGATCTTCTGGCACAACTGGCTCAACGGCAGAAACAGACGCAAAAGAAATGGCGTAAAAGACAAAGACAAAACAAGATAATGATGTCCGAGGTAACACACCCGAAATCACCTGACTCTAACACAACAAGACTGACTCGATACAGCAAGACAGACTCGACTGACTTAGTACAAAAAGACTGACTCAATACAACATTTTAGAAATAGATTCGCAAATAGGACATCCGTTTACATGATGCCATAATAGATTCGCAAATAGGACATCCGTTTACATGATCAAAATAACATTTTAGAAATTATAACTTATCGATAACAGTTAAAACATGAATCATATCAACATATCTTTACAAAAATGTTAATCACAGTGGGCTTTCAAAATCGGTTGTTCGGTCTTCGAGTCTTGACCTACAAATACAAACATTCATATCACAATTTCGCAATACACATTCAAGTCATTCAGTTGATTCTTAACCTTTTTCGATTATCCTTTACTTATTCGTTTAGTTACTTCCATTCTTCTTTTAATTTCTTTCATTCTTATGAGATGCTTATGGATGTAAATTACATGTGAAAACCATATAAATGAAGGCCCGAAAGTCAGAAAAACAGAAAGAAAACAAAACCAAAAAACTACCCTATTGGGCCGCACGTGCGGTGGTCTTGACCTCATATGCGGTGGCTTGGCTGCTTGTGGGTGGCCTTGGCCGCACGAGCAGTGGTAAAGCAGTGTGCAATTTGAGCCAAAAGAGGTCCGGCCGCACGAGCGGTCTGAGTGTAAAACCAGTCTGAAAATCTTTTTTTTCCTTGAAACCCTCCCATTTCAAATCCAACTTCAATTTATACAAATTAAGGCCCAAAACCCTTTAAAAACATGTCAAATTTAGTATGTCTAACTTCATATACAAATCATATATGCAAAACAAAACTCAATTTGTACTTAAAAAATGAACAATTTTTTTTTTTTTTTGGGTGAATAAAAGGAACAAAACTTGACAATATGCATTTGAGGGTTCCAAGGTCAACTTTCATGGAAATTCTTGGCAAAACTCAAGAGCTATGCATAAAAAACAAGTTGCTGCACATTACTTCATGAATTGATGGCATGTATGCAAAGATTAAACATTTTCTTAGCAATATACATGCAAAGCTTCTATATAATCCATAAATCCACCTTTATATCACATGATCTTCAAGATTAAGAGTTTGATTCTTACCAATAACACTTGTTCGTGCTTAATTCAGATAAATCCAAGCTAAACCTTGAGTTGGCTCTTTCTCTTCTTCCTTTCTTCTCTTCTTCTCTCACACTCTCTAGAGTTTTCTATCCTCTCTATCTCTCTCTCTCTCTCTCTCTCTCTCTCTCTCTCTCTCAAATTTATTTCTCTTTAAAGGATAAAGTTGAGCTCAAAAATAATCTTTAAGTCCTTTATATATAGCTAGCTCTAGGCTTAATACAATAATGAGAGCTAAACACAACTTAATGAATCACACTGAATCAATTTGTAATTAAACGTCCCGAATGACTCTAAAAATTCCCATTAGCATATATATGTACTCAATTTCGGTTTCTGAACCCATTAAGGTCATCAATTTCAGTTCCGAAGTCATAGCCCCAATAGTTATTTTCCCAATTCAGACAAATATTTCCAAATTAAATCATATTAATTCATATTTACATAACAACCACCGTGGCACGCATTTTGGGGTCGTTACACAGGCCAACATAATACCACAACTATACTTCTACCCAGATTCACCAAGGTATTTACCCCATTTTCTCAAAACAATAACCATTTTCAATGTGTTATATATGTAACAATGCTCAATACAATGGACGAGAAATTAGTTTCAATTTACTTAATTCTCATGCACTTTCTACAACAATCATAGCTATCCTTTACTAAAAGTCCAGAACAGATATCTCTAAACAGATAAATAATTTCCAATACAGATATACTTTTCAAAATCACCATGTTGGAGTGATAATACATATCCAACTCCACCACCACCACCACCATCATCATCATCATCTTTCCAATTCCATAAAACTAACTTCAATTCCATTTTCTCTTTACAAAATCAAATGTTCACAATTTAGGGCAAACCCCTCTTTCTTTAAAAATCACTTCCCAAGGAAAAAATCCACCATTTATCACAACCCAACCATTATTACAAAGCCACAATCACATAGAAGAACCCATTTTGAAAACCCTTATTTTGAATTTTTAAACCAAACCCTAGATTTTTGTTTAGAAATTTCCTAAATCACAACATAGTTTAGAAAATCAAATAACTAAGTTAAAAACCATACAAAGTGTCAAAGTAATCCCTACCTCAAAGGAGAAGACTCAAAGGAGAGATGGGTAGAACTCAACGGAGTTGCAAACATGAACTTCTCCGATTAAAATGAAGCCCTCGCTGTGCTCTCTTTTTTTAACAAAGGGACTAGGATGTAAAGATTGATGGATCAAGGTGTATTTGGAGCTTAGAGATGATTTCTAGAGAGAGAGAGAGAGAGAGAGAGAGTAGATCTGAGATTTAGAGAGAGAGAGAGAGATGTGAAAAAGTAACTACAAAAGGTGACTTTACAACCTGATATATGCGTAGACCGATCGAGCGCATGAATGGTACACAATAGGAAGGACTGCTCGAGTGAACAAAGTGACCACTTGAGCGAAGAATACCAACTCCCAGTACTTTTGCAGGCCTGCAAAAGTACTGAGAGTTCCAAAAGACTGCTCGAGTGCAAGAAGGACCGCTCGAGCCAAGACCGTTGAAGCGCAAGAAACAGCGCTCGAGCAAAAACACCACCCTCCCAGTACTTTTGTAGACCTGTAAAAGTACTGAAAGTTCATAAGGACCGCTTGAGCGACAACAAGACCGCTCAAGTGTAGAGGCCAAAATCTGGGCAAACTTTCCTTTGAAAAACAAGCTACCAACCTATTCCAAGCACGACAATGGCACTCCAATAGCCAAGCTCAATGAAGTACAAGATGAATAAAGACATGAACAGTGATATAAGACAAGATACCCCAAATCCAAAATAATAAACGGGTCGGGTTTAAACCAGAATCGTTATAACCTCCCTCCTTAAGGAATTTCATTCCCAAAATTTTAAAATCAACACAAGACCAACATTATTTAAATCAACATAATAGTGATTCCAACCACCCTGATAACCATGAACTATCTGCCGATCATTCATCCTCATAGCAATAATAAACAAAGTTCTCAACATTGAATATATAATCCACTTTTTCCAAAACATATGCAATGTTTTACATTTAGTCAACATAATAAAATTTCATTACAAGTTTCAAACATCAACAAAAAAATCTTGATACTTCTCATGGACTTCAACCTCATATTCCCAAGTCGCATCCTCAACCCCGTGGTGTCGCCACAACACTTTCACCAATGGAATTGTCTTGCCTCGTAAGACTTGGTCCCGGGTATCTAGGACTCTAACTGGTCTCTCCTCGTATGAGACATCCTCATCTACCTCTAACTTGGTCTAATCTAACACATGTGATGGATCCAAATCATACTTCCGAAGTGTACAGATATGAAACATGTCATGAACCCTAAAAAACTGTGGTGGTAAGGCCAAACGATAAGCTACCTTCCCAATGCGTTCTAAGATCTCAAAAGGCCCAATAAATCTAGGAGAGAACTTCCCGCTCTTCCCAAACCTCATCAAACCCCATCTAGGTGATATCTTCAAGAAGACGTGATCTCTTACCTCAAATGATAATGGTCTCCTCATACGATCGACATAACTCTTCTAGTGACTCTAAGCCGAAACCAACCTTTTCTGGATCCGAGCAACCTTCTTCGTTGTTTCCTAGACTAACTCAGGACCTAACATAGGTGCGTCACCCACCTCGGCCCAACACACAGGAGATCTACATGGTCGGCCATACAAGGCCTTAAAAGGTGCCATGCCAATACTCGCCTGAAAGCTATTGTTGTAGGCAAACACCACTAAGGACAAGTGCCCCAAGATCCCTTAAAGTCAATAACACAACCTCGAAGCATATCCTTTAGGATCTGAATGGTACACTCTGACTGCTCGTCGGTCTAAAGATGATAAGCAGTGTTAAACGTCAACCTAGTGCCCAAGGCATTCTGTAGGCTTTGCCACAACCGAGCCATGAAATGCAGATCTCTATCTGAAACAATAGTCACAGGTACCCCATGAAGTCACAGTATGTCCCTAACATAAAGGTCGATAAGGTAATCTATTAAGTCACTCATGCGCATAGGTACAAAATGTGCTGACTTAGTTAACCGGCCAACTGTCACCCAGATGACATCACTACCCCGTTGAGTCCTCAGAAGACCCGCAACAAAATCTATTGTGACATGCTCTCACTTCCACTCGGCTATAGCCAAGGGTTGCAACAAACTTGTTGGCCTCTGATGTTCGTCCTTCACTTGTTAATAAGTAAGGCAACTTGATACAAACAAGGCTACGTCTCTCTTCTTCCCCCTCCACTAAAACTAGTGACTAAGGTCGTGATACATCTTTGTGCCTCCCGGATGCACCGCAAGATGCAAATGGTAGAACTCTTGGAGTACCTTCACTCTACAAGACTCCAATACGAAAAGACGGTCAAGGTATCTAACATTCTAGTCAGAATACAAGCCCTTTTCCACCTTCCCACTAGATATTTTCTCCCAGATGGACTCTACCTCATGGTCATCCCGCTGTGCTTCTATAACTCAACTCACAAGTGTAGGTTGTGCAACCATAGTAAACAAGGATGCTGACTTAATCGACTCGCCAATGTGCAAGTCAAACTTGCTAATAGCACCCAACATCTCCCATTTCCAAATGGCAATACTAGCTACACTGCTAATAGATTTCCTACTCAAGGCATCTGCCACTACATTGGCCTTCCCCGAATGATAATGCAACTCAAAGTCGTATTCTTCCATGAACTCCATCCACCTTCTCTGCCTCAGATTTAAATCTTTTTGTGAAAACAGGTACTTTAAATTCTTATGATCGGAGAACACCTCAAACCTCTCACCATGCAGATAATGTCTGTAAATCTTTAAGGCAAATATCACTGTTGCTAGCTCTAGGTCATGAGTAGGATAGTTTCTCTCTTGTGTTTTCAATTGATGTGAGCTATATGCTACTACCTTCCCTTCTTGCATCAAGACACAACCCAAACCTTCCCGAGACGCATCACAATACACTGAATAGCCCAAACCCCTCTCCGGAATAATCAACACTGGAGCTGTGATAAGTCTAACCTTAAGCTCTTAAAACGACTTCTCACTAGTCTCACTCCGGACAAACTTGATTCCCTTCCTCGTTAGTCTAGTCAATGGTGAGGCTAATCTAGAGAAATCCTTCACAAAACGATGGTAATATCCAGCTAACGCCAAGAAACTCCAGATCTCAAAGGCAGTCTTAGGTTGTTTCCAATCTTGCACTGCCTTAATCTTAGAGGAATCTACAGAGAACTCACACTTCCCTAACTTATCAAACATTTTGTGGGTTTTAAGTAATTTAAGCACAACTCGCAAGTGTTCCTCGTGTTCCTCCTTAGAGGGTGGGTAAATCAAGATGTCATTAACAAAGACGACTACAAAGCGGTCTAGGAACTCATGAAAGATCTGATTCATCAAATCCATAAACAAGGTCGATGTGTTGGTTAACCCAAACGGCATCACTGGGAACTCATAATGGCCACACCGTGTACGGAATGCCATTTTCTGCATATCCTCCTCTTTCACTCTCAACTAGTGATAACTCGATCTCAAGTCTATCTTGGAAAAGCAACAAGACCCCTTCGGTAATCAATACAAAGTTGCAATGTGCCATTCTTTTTCTTGGAAAAGAGAACCGGTGCTCTCCAAAGTGAAGTGCTAGGATGGATAAAACCTTTATCTAGCAATTCCTGGAGTTGAGTCTTCACTCACTCAACTCGATGGGTGCAAATCTATATGGTACCATGGAAATTGGCGTCGTGTCAAGCACTAAGTCAATAGAGAACTCAATCTCACGATGATATGGTAAACTAGTGAGATCCTTGGGAAAGACGTCCAAGTATTCATAACTACCCTTGGCAACTCAACTCGGACCACATCGCTCTCAACACCCAAGAATGTAGCGAGAAGGTGATTAAGCTCGCCCCGATCACGCAGATCACCCACTGGCAACAAAGCCCTATCAACTCGGTCCCTAAGGAAATAAAAACAATCACCACTCGAGGTGCACATTGTAACTCTCTGATGGTAACAGTCTATTATGGCCCGATAGGATGAGAACCAATCCATGCCCAAAATAACATCAAAACTCGACATGCCAATCGACACAAAAGCAAAAGAAAGGCGGCGTCCGGAAACCTCTATCTCATAACCCTGACACCCCTAATCTAACACAACCTCACCACCAACAGGTGACTCTACCTTATGTGGAGGTGCTAACTGAGCCACTTCTAAGCCCAATGCCGATGCGAATGCAGATGAAATGAAAAAATGTGATGCACCATCAATCAACACATTGGCAATAGAATTACACAACATGAAGTTATTGTAGCTGGTTTTTAATGCTTCTCGGAGGGGTTTAGTCTCCTCGGGTACGATAGCCCTACAGTTCAGACTTCTGTGGTTCTAAATCTGGTTTCACAAGTGCAATGTGAAACAGAAAAATGAATAAGACTCCAAATCTGACAAATCTTAGAAAATGCATTAATCATTAAAGAAGCCAAAAATGGACAGTATTGCCAGATTTCAGAATCGCCACCTAAATATTTTTAGGAAATTTAGGAAACCCATGACTTGTGCCAAAGGCCACTTATCCATCGTAACCAAAGTTGTCTTGGTTTGGGAACTTACATATAAGAGGGGAAGGTCATGAATTAAGCACCTGTAGCTCGACTTTTTTGCGCCCCCCTTTGGAAGTCGAAATAAGCCCTACAGTATCGGACTCCCGCGGTTTTGAATCTGATTCTACAAGTGCAATGTGAAATAGATAAACACCAAAGAGTCCAAATCCGACAAATCTTTTGGAAAACCGATTTTGATTCAGATTGGCAAAAATGGCCTGATTTGCCAGATATAGAGTCACCACCTAAATATTTTGTTTTGGGGAAATTTAGGAAACCCATGACTCATGCCAAAGGCCACGTGTCCGTCATCGCCAAGATTGTCTTGACTCAGGAACTTAGGTATGAGAGGGGAAGGTCATAAATGAATTGAGCACCCCTGCTCGCCTGATCAAAGATTGACCTCTACTAATCATGATTTGAATCTTATTTACATTATATGCTCTTGTTCCGTTATTAGGCTAGCATTACTATGTGATGTGCACACATACAAGTATAGACTAACTTTGCAAGAATTGGAACACTTGATTCATGTTTGTTTTGAAAAATTGTTTCAAAATATGTACCACTTGAAAAAGTGATCGCATATAAACATTTAGTCAAATTATTCCAACTCAAACAATAAGTCTTTATCCAGAGGCATTCAAAACAGTTTATCATTTAAGCAATTAGCCTCATGGCAAGCATGCTAGACATGGCAACATTGACACTCATGCAATTATGCTAAAGCGAGTAAAGGCTCACCTAGTACTCCAAGCCAAAAGAGAAATAAGTTAGAAAAATGCGTGATTCGTAACTATGTGATATGACTAATGCGACACCTGCGATATGCAATCTAAATAGGCTCGGCTACTTAACATTGCAAATGAATCAATTTGATAGCATGCGGTCTAAGCACGTATTCAAAGAAGTATTTAAACTAACAATGCGAGTTAGAGTGATGAACCGAGCATCGATGCATGCAATATGAGTGGATACAAACATGAAGTATGCTAAACAAAATGTGATGTCCCTAAACTAACCATCATAAGCTAGTAAATAAAAGGGAGAAATACGTGGGGATGGAAGACATGTGCATTATTACAACATTGCACTCTCACAAAGGAGAGTCCGAATAAACTAACTAGCTAATTAACTAACTAATTAAAGCGAAGCTAATTATTACAGAACCAAATGAAATTAGCTAAACAACTTAACTAATTATGAAAACAAATTAACTATTCTAGTTTAACTAAAATAATTACAACACGAGTGCAATTAAAAGAAGTAAGCTAAACAATTAAGTACTAAGCTAACTACTCCGCCTCGGAAAGCGAGGGATGTTCATGTGCATGCTCGGTTTCCACCTAAAAAAGCCATTGTTTTGCTTTTGGAAAGCCTCTGTTGCACAGAGAACACATACACTGTTACCCACTTCCAGAATAACTCTGCTTTGCCTCACAAACACACTGTTGAATTTTGCATCAGTGGCCGACCGGCCAGTGATGATGGCTTGCTGGCCACCAGTGATAGCTGGCTGGCCATCAAAAGTGGCCTGCCGGCCATGGAAAATGGCCTGCCAGCCATTGCTGCCCAGTTCACCTTGCTGTAAAAAAGAACAAACAGAGCATGCACAGGGTATTCTCAAGGGTTGTTTACACAACTCATCCCTCCTTTTCATGAACAAATCAAAGGAGTAGCAAGCTTGGTTCATAAACCATCAACTCAAGCAATTTCATTGCATGATGACACATGAACCAAAGTGTGCAAGTTCAATAAATGCAATGAAATGAGACTCTCAAAACCACCCCCTATCATGGAAGATCAAGGGAAGTAGTAACCTTGGAAACTTGAACCATTTCATCACTAATGATTATGAAATGCCTCAAGCTTCCACGTGTTCAATTAATGTCCGATTGAACACAAAACCAAGTTATTATCTTGCACTTTTTTTAGCCTCAATTGTATTACTCCATTTTAGATTACCAACCATTCTTTAATAAATTGAGTCCAAAGGTGAAGTTTAAGTCCTCTAAATGGAAAGAAGGCTCAAACCAAGTGTTATCTTAGGCATGAAAGAGTCATCTTGACGTTAGTAATGAACCCCCTTAAGGATTAAACCATTAAGCATGACATTTCAATCTCATGCTTAAACAAACAAGTTGTTTAAACCACTTTCAAAGCAAAACAAAAGCCAAGAAAGGAGGAAGGTTGCAGAGATGATTAAGTGTGATTACAAGTATGGAAAGCCATAAATAAACATAATCAACTCAAAGGAGATAGTGTCTAAGGCCTAGAACACCAAACTCATGAGGACTATAAGCATGCAAAACAAAGCTTAAATGCAACTAACACTTAAAAACAGTGCTGAAACTGTCTAAAATAAGTCCTAAAATATGTTGGAATTAAGACAAAAATAACTAGATTAATAAGCCAAAACATAACACAAGCTAGGCTAGTAAGCAAGACACAAGAAGGGGAGGCTAACCCCTCCAAATTTGGACTTCAAAACATGATTTCAGCTACTGAAAAAAGCTCTGAAAATCAGTGCTTAAAGGCTCAAAAATGATAGTAAAAGGGAGGGAAACACAAGGGTAAAGGCCTCCAAAATAATGTGTAAAGAAGGGTGAACCACCCCTCAACCTTTAATGGCCTTAAAACCCAAGTTTCAGCCCAAAAATATAGAGGTTTTAGAGCCCAAAAACAGTTGGAAAATAGTAAGAAAAAGTGTAGACAAAGCAAGTGAATAGGCAAAGCCTTATACCTTTGAAGAGGAAAACCAATTCCAAGCAACAAAACCAAGCAAACACACCCTCTAGAGCTCCAGCTTGGCTCAAGAATACCTCAGCTCAAAGATGAAGAGATTTGGTCAAGAGTGTATAGGCAAAGGTTGAAGATTTGTAGGCAAAAGTGTAGGAATTTGCTAGAGAGAGAGAGAGAGAGAGAGGAAAAATTTTGTTATAAAATGTTTCCAACCTTAAAACATGAGAGGGAGACCTCCTATATATAGAAAACATGAATTCCCCCGAAGAATATCCTGGCTTATACATGGGGGCAGATGCATGTATCTGTACAAACAGTTAGCACAGTTGTCATAAAATATCTGCAAAAGGAACTGGTGGCTGACTGGCCATCACTGGTGGCCGGCAGGCCACATTAGCGGCCGGCAACCAAAAAGTGTTGGCTAGCAGCCCAAAAAGGTGGCCGGCAGGCCACCAAGTGTTGCAGGCTTAAAAAACCAAGGCTTAGTCCAAGAATGAGGCAACAAGAGTGTAGGGTTTGAAAGGCTCAGAGTTGTGGCATTCCGTTGAGGACTTCGAGCACTTGACAAGCATATAGACTCATCATCGGGTGTGCATGCGATGACGTCCAAGTCGTAAGGGCCGTCAAAAATAGGGTGTCTACAGTTGCCCCTCTTTGACAGAACTCGGAATCATGAAATGACATGAGTGAATGTCAAAGCCCGAAGATGACCCATTTTGACAAGGTTATAAGACTTGGACAAACAATCAAGACAGAAATAAATGGCTGCACCCGTAGGCTGCCTACGTATAACTTTGCAAGGAATCAATCCAGCGTAGTTCTGGGGCAAGATGCAAATGATATGCACAATGCAACTTTGAAAGCTGGACTCAGACACTACGCGAAGCCGGCTATTTTGAAAACTTATGATCATGTAAGATGATGCGATAAGCAATAACAAGTGTAATAAACAAGATAACGAGATAATAACATATGAATGAACAGCTTCAAGCCTAAAACTAACACCGGTTCTATGCAAAAAGAAGAAACAAAGCACAACCTAACCACGCCAAAACAAAAGACGAGGAAAGAAAACACAGTTCGGGGTTACGTTTCACGCATTCTGAGAAACTGAGAAAATCGCTCAGGTTCGTGTTTCGTACATCTCGAGAAACAAGAGAACAAAAACTGCTCGGGATTGCGTTTCACGCGACCCGAGAAAAAGATGAATAAAAACTGCTCGGGGTCGTGTTTCACACATCCCAAGAAACAAAAAGACCGCTCGGGCTCATATTTCACACGTCCCGAGAAATAAGAAAAATCGCTCAGGCTTGCATTTCACCCGTCCCTAGACAAAACACGCCCAGGGTCACTCGTCACGCATCCTGAGATACAAGAAAATTACTCGGGCTCGCACTTCACGCGTCCCGAGATAAAGCACGCCTAAGGCTGCGCGTCACAGATCCTGAGATACTAGAAAACCGCTCAGGCTCGCGTTTCGCACTTCTAGAGATGAAACACGCCCAGGGCCACGCATCTTGAGAAACAAGAAAATCGCTCGGGGCTCCCGCTTCGCACATCTCGAGATGAAACACACCCAGGGTCGTGCGTCATGCGTCCTAAGAAACAAGAAAACCGCTTGGGCTCACACTTTGCGCGTCCCATGATGAAACAGACAAGTGTGCAATAGATGCACGAAACGAATAAAATGCGATAGATGCATGAAGTGAACAAGTGCGCACAAAGTGAATGAGATCATAAATCAAAATAGTGAGAACGCATGTTCCCTGCAAGATGATCAACCAACGTATAATGGCAATGGAAGGCATATTCTATGCAAGAAACAAAAGCATATTTTATGTGAAGTATAAATGATGTGAGACGCGCATGCAATATGTGATGCACATTCTATGCAACGAAAAAGAACAAAAGTTTAAATCGAATAAAACAATACTCGATTGCACCTCCAAGTCACCTCTCAAAGGAGCACAATACGTTCAAAAGGATACACCTCGTTCATGTTGACTGGTAATGAACCATGTGCGCGAAAACACAATTTTAAGCCTCCTTTGAAACAATCTGAACCTAGCAATGAACCTTCCTTGTACTTCTTGGGAAACAAAGACACAAGACATCATCAGGACATAGAGGAAGGCCACCAGCCACAGGGGGAGGCTGTCGGCCACTGTTGGCCATTGATGGCAGTTTGGGGGTTTTTCGGTCTTTTTACCCACGGGTTTTTAAGTATACATGACAAGGGCTCATTTCCTCACTTCTCTAGGTCCGAAATTCTTTCCTCTCTTTCTCTAGACACTTTTCCTCTCTAGATCCGAGCTTTTTATGTGTTTTCCAATGCCGCATCTACATTTTCTTCGTTAAACCCTCTTGATTCTCTTCCTTTTGAATCGATTAAAATTTGATTTTGATGCTTCTTTCCTCATTTTCACCCTTCTAGGCTTGTTCCCCTCAAGTTTCTCTCAGGTTTCGTGAACTTTTCCCGACTTTGACTTTTTCTCACATTTTCTCTCTCATAGGGTTGATTTTTTTCCAAGTTTACCCTTTTTTCTCCATTTTTCTTCCCTTTTCACCTACTTTTCACCTATTTTCCAGATGGCAGATAATTCATCAGATGATGGGGCTCCTCCAGAGATTCTCCCCGTATTTTCACCCATTGCTGAGGTAGAGGAGTCGGTAGCTGCCGAGGCTGGCGTGGCAGCTCAGCGTGTTGAGGCCAACCTCAAGGCAGAGTTTGAGCCTGAGCTTGAGCCGGAGCCGTTACCATTAAGGGTACGGCCTTTTGATCCAGTGAGGTACCATCTGTGGACACATATATTGCTACCCAGAGGCATTAGATGGTTTAGTGACTTCGCTTGTGATGCACCAGAGGACCTCCTGTTGAGGGAGCCGGCTTTCCACCTTTCAATCCATCGCCGTTGAGGTATGAACTCTGTTCTCATGCATTCCTACCTTTCTTTAAACTGCATTTCTTGCACTGCCTTTCATCCATCTGTACTTTCATCACTGCCTTATCTGATTCATCTGTTCTTTGCCACAGGGGGAGTCTCGTACCTTCAGAGGGTACAAAGCTATGGCTGCGAGAGATTGGTACGACGAGCTCCCTGTTGGGGTTCGTGACATTGTTAACGAGACTGGCTTCGGCCTCTTCTGCTCCAGCCTAACACGGGTCATTGCGAGCCGTCCCTTTCTAGGCGCGCTCTTGGAGAGGTGGTGGGACACCACCAACTCCTTCCACTTCTCCACTACCGGGGAGATGACGATGACTCCCTACGACTTTGCCATGATCACGAGCTTAGGAGTAGGGGGTGATCCGATCCCGTTCGACACCGACATGGGGGAGTGGCAGGTGGCTTGGATCGAGCTGTTAGGAGCACGTCCACCCTTGTTCCGGATAGCTGTGGTCAGATATGGTTGGTTCGCTGAGCAGTTCAGAGGGAGCGAGCTCGAGACATTAGAGGGGATGGAGTAGTATGCTAGAGGTTTCCTGATGTTCGTCCTCGGTACCACCTTGTTTTCGAACAGGTGGAACACCGTGGGCTTGTATCTGTTGAGTGCCCTGGTGACCTTTTCCCGAGTGCATTTCTATTATTGGGGTGGAGCTGACCTCACCACCCTGTATGGCTATATGAGCTCTACCTCCCGCCTGAGGGGAGAGCTGATTGAAGGCTACTGGCGAGCCTGGGAGGTATACATTTTGGTTCCTTCTTTGCACTTTACATTTTCTGCTTCACATTTTTTGCTTTATATCTGTTCAACACCTGTGCTTTCTGCTTTGCACTTTCTGCATCTATTCATGCTGTATGCTTTCTGTCTTGTACTTTCTGCATCTGTTCATGCTCTGTGCTGATCACATATTACTACACTTCCCTTGTAGCTGTGGCTTATGCTTATTTCCCAGCTCTTGCCCCAGAGCCTGTGGAGGAGCTTCCCATAGCAGTCCCCTACTCGAGGTGGTATGATGGCAGATGTTAGCATCGGAGTCGCGAGTCATTCGCATTCTTCCGGTACTATTTTGACACAGTAACCGCCCAAGAAGTAACCCAAAACACAGTCATTTTGCTTTACAACTGCTCTGATTCATATTTTTGCAACTGACAGCAACTAACAATCTGTTCACTCTCTATTTGTAGATCATGTGGCAGCCTTGGGCCATGATGCTGGCTAGGATATGGGACCAGTCCTCAAGGGCCTGAGCCACTTCTTGCTTCTGCATTCTACTTGAGGGTCTAGTCTATTGTGCTTGGTTCCTGAGTAAGCGGTTTGTCCGATAGACCGTGGGCTTACTGGATTCGATCGTCTCGATGGTACCGCCAGAGTCCATGAGGACAATAGATAGCCTATCTATTGATGTAGTCACTCAGTTCATGGTGGGCTTGGATGCTGATTACTTTAGAGCAGAGGGCGACTACGCGACCTTCATTCAGATACACCTCATGCCACCTCTGACAGGCGTTCATAGAGGAGAGGGGGTGAGGGCTCCTGCTACGGGAGAGGCACCTAGGGCGACCAGGGCTTGTGCCAGATGGGCTCGCGCCAGAGGGGCTCGTTTTGCGGGGCAGGGCACTGGTTGGCCAAAGCTTTCCACCACACTCACATGTCGGCTGCATACTAGGACGACTTACCAGATCCTAATTGAGCCTGCAGCAGCTGGTTATGAGCTAGTCGGAGTTTGGGGTTCGTCTCAGGTATGGACCATACTTTACAATTTACACCCCGCATTTCATTTCAAATATGTTTATTGTAGACACTGATCATCCAAATGCATTTGCAGGCATCCATAGAGTACATGGGGAGCGCTCTCAAGCTGATAGCCTCCTTGATGGGTATGGTACAGAAGAGGGAGACACTGCTCGACCTCCACAACATCCGGGTAATTTCTCCGATTGTTGCTTCATGCTATCATCTTTCCATTGATACATTGGCATTCCCACTGTAGTGTTCTCCAAACTACACTGCTACACTGTATTAGTACACTGCATTCTCACACTATACTTACACACTCTATCTGAATTCTACATACACTCATTCTGCATACCATGCTTGCATCTGATACGCACATTGTAGCTGATATTTTGACACCTGTCCTTTTAGATCCCAGCTATACCGATTGCACCACCGGCAGCAGTAGCAGTAGCAGTAGCACCGGCAGTACCTCCTCCAGTAGTAGGGAGGAGAGGCAGAGATAGGGGTGCCTGAGGCCAGAGCAGTCCTCCAGAGCCCATCTTAAGCGATGATGATGTTGAGACCAGTGACTCCGGGGAGGCGATGGGTCGGCATTCTAAGTCGTCTAAGAGTGGAGACGATGGTGATGGCTCGGGATCCGAGAGCGGAGTTGACGATGCCGAGGCGGGTTTTGGGGCAGAGAGCGGAGATGATGTCAGCTCTAGTTCTGGCTCAGAGACTAATTCAGACAACGGTGCCGATGGAGATAGTGCCCCCGAGTTCTCTTCTCTGAGAAAGAGGATGAAGAGGGCCTCTTGAGCACGACGCAACCGGCGCTAATTTTTTTTTTTTTTTTTTTTTTGTACTTTCGCTTAGTTTCTTTTTGCTTGGTAGCATTATCACATATATAGCCATAGATAGGTTTTATGTGCTTTGAAAACTGTACTCCTCTTTTGTAAAAACCATGATCGGAATAAAAACCTCTTAGTTTTTATAAAAAAATGTTGTTATTTTTGCATCATGAGCACCATATTTGCATGAAATGGACATGGAATTGAATTGGCTAAAAGTGCACTTGATTGAAACATTGTTCTTAATCAGGTAATGAGCCGACCAACAACCAAAATGCAAAATACAACATACAACTCAATAAACGACTCAAATACAAATAAACAAACTTGCTTAAAACCAAAAAGACTCAAAACAAGACTCTAAAACACACAAAAATCAAAACAAAACACATGTGCTAAGCACTACCAAGCATGCAGGTGGATAGCAGGGCAGAAAAGAAGGCTGCCGGCCAGAGATAGAGCCTGTCGGCCATATGCCGGCCATAATAGGTGGCCTGCCACCACCTGTCGGCCACAAAATGTGAGAATCACCAGATTGCTAAAAGCTGGCTTCCATTCACTGCCTTATTTTCTACAAAAGGTCCAACTTTGTGAATTCTTCTACAGAACTTCATTTCAGATGCAAATTCTTCTACAAATGGAGCCATTTTTCGCCGAAAAGCTCTTAGATTGGATTGCGACTTTAGACGGTATGGAAAAGGTGAATTTCTGGGGTTTCAGCATAAATGCACTTTTTCCTGTTGAGCCGTACTCCACTTTGTTTTTCGTTCCTTCATGCCTCAGCACGATGTTGGGACCCGATTACACGTCTTTAGCTTCGGGGGACAAGAAATATGCCCAACAATTGAAGAACTTCAGGCACTAATGGAATCCCAGTGCAATGAGGAAATCATGCCTCAGTCCCGTTTTGGCCACACCCAAGCTCTGGGATGAATGTGTGGGCTTACTCTGCACGTGGCTCAATCTTTGGCCCACAACGGAGAGCTGGACATTCCCAACTTTGATTCATCGATTTTCCGATGCCGGTGACAAAGGCGACCTTCTCTGGCAAGGTTTCAGGTATCATGCCCTCTACTTGTGTATGCTTGCTCATTTCTTTCTTGCCCTTAGTTTTGGCAGGTCTAGCATTCGGTTGATCGAAGTGGCCCAAGGTTTGAAAGAAGTCAAGAGTTGCATTGGTTTGGCACTGGCCGAGACTTTTATGGGCTTAGACACCTTTCATCGGCAATAGACTACTAGATTCACGGGGAGTCCATTACTTCTTCAGGTAATGTTTCCCACCCTTTCTCATATGTGTTTCTCTCATCTCTCGGCACTCATGCTCTATTTTTTCTCTCAAAGCACTTTTCTCGTTTTTTTTGTCAACATACACCTCTATATTCTTTAATCTCTCTTTTCTTTCATCCCTCCCCAGGTGTGGCTTATGGACAAGTTGAAGGTAGTGGACTCTTGCCCTAAGTACTCAGCTCGAGGTTATTTATTTCGCGACCAACTAGTAGATTTCCCGAATAAGGGATGGTGGTGTGATTGGATGTGCAACAGGTCTATTGCTAACATAGCCTGGCATTGCGCTTGGCTTAATCTGACCGTGATGAGTTATAGCATGGCTCGGCAACCTGGTATATAGTTGATTGGCCTTATAAACTATATGTTTTAATTCCTCCTCCAGTTTAGACGTCAGTTTGGGCATAATCAGATCCGTCCAAAGGAGGGGGTAGAGTATCCGATTTCATCCCCTATCCGTGGTTCGCACTTGGCAAGGTACCTCACTGCTTGGAGGACGAGAGAGCTTCTGGCCCCTACCTCTAGTTTCAGTTGCGCCCTTTCTGGCAAATGCTTGGCTTGGCTAGAGGATGAGGCACAAACCGGGCTCACTTTGGCTTTAGAAGCTTCCACAAGCACAAGCGGGGGATGCAAGAACACCTGACTCACCTATGCCCCTAGTTTATTGCTTTGACCTTTCTTTTCAACTTTTTTGATGTAATAAAAACAACTTTGATTTGTATCAGAGAGTTGGAGAGCTTTTATGTTGAAATCAATGGAATTAAAGTTGTGAGCACCAAAAATGGTCTAAGTTGTAAAAGGTAAAATTTTAACAAAATCAACTTTTATTAAAACTTTCCAAAGCCATTTTCGAAAAGGATCACCACTTGACACGTACGGAATCAATCCTCAAGGTGTACAACCCCGAATCCGAAGATCATAAATTGCCCATTGACTAAATAGCACTGCTCAGCATTGTAACCAGCTCTTCTCTCAGAGTAAAGATCACAACCGAACCCTCAGGTAAAGAACACACAAAGATGACCTAATCAGACACATGGACAGAACAGTTGAGTTGGAGGTGTTTACGGTCGAATTTCAGGATGAAGTTTCCTATGTATCCTGGGGATGGGAATCAGGCCTGTAGACGTCCCCGAATGCCCCGGGAGGGATGAACTCCCGTTGGTGTTCATATTGGGGTCACTACAGTTCAAGGACTCAAATGTCACGGTTCTTAATCTGAACCAAAGAGTCCAATTCTGGCAAATCGTTTTTGAAAACAGATTTTTTGAAAAGAAGTGCCAAACATGGACTGCTTTGTCAGATACAGAGTCGCCACCTAAATATTTTTTAATGGGAAATTTAGGAAACCCTGACTCGGTGCCAAAGGCCACGTGTCCGTCATCACCAAAGTTGCCTCGGCTCGGGAACTTGGGTACAATCGGGGAAGGTCAGCTATGAGCACCCCCTCTCGCCCGGTCCGAAGACCGGCCTCCACTAACCGTGATATCCATTTTTGAAAACTTTACGTGTTCTTATTCCGGTTATTAGCCTAGAATTACTATGTTTTGCGCACAGCAAACAAGTATAGACCAAATCACCTAAATTGGAACAAAACATTTCATGTTTGTTTTGAAAATGGTTTGCCACTCGCAAGTAGGCTAAAATGCGGGTTTTGCCACCCCTAAGTGGGCTTTTAGAAAAGATGGTTTTGCCACTGTCTAGTGGGCTTAAAACTCACGGTTTTAATGCATTGTCCCAATTTAGGTAATTCAACCTCCATCCACAGGCATTCAAGCAGTTATATCACATAAGTAGCTAGCCTCATGGTAATCATGCTATCATGGCAACATTCACACGCATGCAATATGCTAAAGCATAAAAACTCACCTAGTACTCCAAGCCAAAATAGAAACCAGTTAGTAATCATATGCATGATCCTAGTTCATGTTAAAAATGGCTAATGCAACACATGCAAAAATGTAATTTAGACAGGCTCGGCTATCCTAAGCATGGCATGTGAAATGC
Source organism: Camellia granthamiana (assembly GCA_036172215.1). Lineage (NCBI taxonomy): Eukaryota > Viridiplantae > Streptophyta > Magnoliopsida > Ericales > Theaceae > Camellia > Camellia granthamiana. Next base: position 53,806,481 of record CM069908.1, on the reverse strand, counting down.
TACAAATAAGACGTATTCAATTTGGAATTGAAGTACAATGCAGTTTGTATGATGAGCCGAACCTGATGCATGTATAACAAATGTATGGATGCACGCATGCTATCATACTGTTATGCTAAATTAAATATGCCCTAATCTACCATCATAAGCGGGTAAATAAAAGGGAAGAAAGACGTGGGGTTGGAAGACATACATCACACTCACGCACACTTATTACAATTATGCCCTCACTCGAAGAGACCAAAAGAATATACAGTCCCAAATAATGAATAAATAAATTATTACAAAACTCTAATTATCAAATTAAATCAAATGTAAAAAAAAAGGGAGGAAGGGGGGGGCCTCATCCCTGCCTCGGGATGCACGAATGATGCATGCTCGGATCTGACTCGCCCGGGAAATCCGTACCATGCCACTGTTGCCTCTTTTTTTTACTGTCCTGCCTCTCCAAAGACTGCCAAAGTCTCAGAATACCTTTATTGCATGCTGCTATACACCACCGGCTGGAGGAAGTGTCCACCGGCCATCCAAAATTTCCATCGGCTGCCCAAGGAGTTATCGGCCACCCATATAGTGCCGGTCGGCACCCTATACTGCCGGTCGGCATAAAATTCCTGCAGAAGACAGTTTGACAGCAACAGCAGGCAAGCAGTGCATGGCATGGGATTTTGAGCGTATGTAAGCATGGCCAATGCTTCCTATCATGCATGGGACTCAAGGAAGCATGACCTTTGGTTCTTGGGCCATCAATTATGCATCTTGGTGCATGATGGCCTAAGGAACCAAGGTTGCATTTCAATGTCAATATGCATGCAATACACAAATGAGACCATGACCCTATCATGTATAGATCAAGGGTCTTGGTGACCAAGGGTTGAGACAAGTTGCACCACTTGTAGTGTGAACTCCTCTCAACCCTTGGACTTGGTTTGACACCCCAAACCAAGACATGGAATGCATATATACAACATGGCTCAAATGATGCAACATGACATGAAGTGCAAGACATACCAAATGCAATGCAACATGTTATGGCAAGTGTGCAATACTAGGCATGTAAGATGCAAAGTATAATGCAAACATGGACAATTCTTGTAAAAGAACTAGCATATAACAAAGCTTTGCTAATCAAGCATGCAACAAACATGATTCAAGTAGGCAATAGTAGACTTAAACCATAATGGGACAGACCTCAAACCTCCCCAAAACAGTGGCAAAAAGTGCCCAAAATGATAGACCAACACTCATGCAAACATGCAAGCAAATGGGCCCAAAACCAAGGCATAAACAAAGGGCTTTCCACCACCACCAACATGACCATTCCTAGCATACATTAGACTACCCAAAACAGATTTCTAGCATGCAAAAATACACACACATCCTTAGGCATGGTGGTCCTAAAATGCCCTAAACACACAAGCATGCACAATGCTCACTTTAAAGCATAAGAGGCCAACATTTCAAAATATGGAAGAGATGATAAATGGAGACATATGAGCATGGCATAAGGACTGAAATAGCATATTAAATGATTCCAAATCACCTAAATAACCTAAGCAATGCATATGCATGGATCACATCCTCAAGGCTTACAAGCAACAATGCAAAACAACTACATTAATCATGCCAAAAATGGTAAAACCAGTGGCCAACAGACCTAAAACAAGACAAATCAACACTAATACCTTCATGAAGTTAGGTCAACACATGCAAGGATCATGGCTTAAACATGAGATGCATTTTTATGCCAAATAGAAGGATGCAAAGCAAGTATAACAAGCATGTTAAGGGCCAACAAACTCACATTGGACAGAGGTTAAACATGTTCTAAAACACCTAAAAAAACTCTGAAATGAAGCCAAATGCAAGCACTCATGCATACTACCCTTCAAGCCAAAGACAAAGGCAAGAAAGGGACAAGGGGGAGAGGGATGTCCCTCCCCTATATGAGACTCCAAAGCACCTTCCTCACCACTAAAAACCCACTGGTTTTTAGTGGTGAGAAGACCAAAAACACCAAAGCAAACAAGGCTCAAAGTAAAGGCACCAAAGAGGCCAAAATAAGGCCTAAGAGGGTGAGTTGGCACTCAAACCACAAAGTGACCTCAATGAATGTTCTTGAGCATGAAAATATAAGATTTTTTTATGTTATGCACAAAGCTCAAAACACAAAGCAAGATAGGCAAAAACTTGTTGCAAATTTGGGGAAACTAAAGCAAAAAGTTTACCCTTGAAGAACCCTTGAAGAACAGGTGATGCAACCCTCTTCTATTGATCAAAACCAGTCCAAAACTTCAACAAACAAACCTCCAAGCCTCCCAATCTTGAGCTAAGGTATAATGGTGTGTGTATTGGTGCAAAAGTGAGGTAAAAACACACTATTTAGGCCTAAAACACACACACAAGGATGAGAGAGATATATAGAGAGAGAGAGTGTAACACAGATCTATAGAGATAGAAGCTCTGGTTTTTCTATCTAAGTGGCTAACCCCTTGCAATGGAAGAGGTGTGATGCTTATATAGGCCAAGAAGCTTAGAGGCTAAGCAAAAGAGAAAGGTTCAAGGGGTGCAAAGGGGCCTAGGCTTCTTGGAGAAGCCAATACAGCTAGCCAAGCTTCTCCAAGAAGCTTGGCCAAAGGTGAAAGCTTCTAGAATGTTTGGGGGGGTTCAAAGGTGCAAAGGGTGCAAAGTGGTCACACTTGTGCACGGGGGAATGTGAGGGTGCATTCCAGCTGGCACAGCTGGCATGCACCATGTCCAAAGGGGTGCAGAAGGGTCACCGGCCGGTCAAAAATGTCATCGGCACAAAGAAGTGCCGGTCGGCAACATATAGTGCCGACCGGCCATAAATACTAAGAAACCACAGCCGACGGCCTCCATAAACGGCCGGTGATGCAAGGGGGGAGCCGATGGGATGTAGGGATGGCTCACAAGCCATTCCCTGCCTTTCAAGGCAAAAACACAGGTGTTTGGTGCCAAAACCGAACACGAAGCAGTCGAGTCAAGAGGTCCTGAGACGAGGCGCGCTGCCAAGGCCTCCGGGAACTTGAGACGAACACAAACATGGATAATCACCTAGTATTCAAGCGGTGACGTCCAAGTCTTGAGGACGGTCAAAAATGGGGTGTCTACAGTTGCCCCTCTTTGACAGAACTCGGAAGTCATAACAATGACGAGAGTGAGTGTCAAAGCCCAGAGACGACCCATTTTTGACAAGGTCGAAGACTTAGACAAACATGCAAGACAAACAAGGTATGCGCCCGAAGGCAGGGGCAAAATGTAACTGAAAATGCAAGAAGCCGAGCATAACTTATGATCATGCAAAGAAAGCTGTAACGAAGCACACATGCGACAGTTTTAAGCTAACAAACACCAAACTACACTACAATGCATAAAGGATGTAAGAGAATTATGTAATTCTCGATACGTCTCACGCGGAGGATACAATACCTGTCCGGTTCGTCTGGTTGCACCAGCCTCAAATGAACCGTACATACAATATCGTGCCTGCAAAGGAAACAAACTTAACAGGTACAATATCGTTAGCAATATGCATGTCATGCAATTGAAAGTGCGTGACAACGCATGAAATGTGTACAGAAAAAAAATTGGGGTTGAACACATGTGAGTAAAGCAATGCACGCATGCAAGCAATGTATATAGCAAAATAGTGGGATTGAACACATGTGAGTAAAGCAATGCACGCATGCAAGCAATGTGTATAGAGGCAATTGAACACATGTAAGTAAAGCGATGCACGCATGCAAGCAATGTGTATAGAGGCAATTGAACACATGTAAGTAAAGCGATGCACGCATGCACGCAATGTGTATAGAGGCAATTGAACACATGTAAGTAAAGCGATGCACGCATGCAAGCAATGTGTATAGAGGCAATTGAACACATGTAAGTAAAGCGATGCACGCATGCAAGCAATGTGTATAGAGGCAATTGAACACATGTAAGTAAAGCAGAGCACGCATGCAATGCAATGTGTATATAAAGGAACTTGAAATCATGGTAAAAACATATTTTCTATGATGCTGAAATGCAGCGTATTGTAACACAGTATAATTGAAATGATTTGTAGAATTCAATAGATACAAAAAGGATACGGGAAGGGACGTCCCTCGCATGTAGCGAGCATTGCTCACAAGAGTCATAACTCGAGGTCAACTCGAAGATCCACTTGCATTTTGTAAATGCATTTTCTTGCATTGCCTTGCGTGATGATGGTGCCAAACCACACAATTGACCCGAACAAGGGCGCGGAAGGTACTGTGACCGCAGGGGGAGGTTACTGGTATCGAAACCCAATACTCTGCTACCCTGTTACTCTTCTGCTTTACTTTTCCTTTCCCTTAGGAGTTTAAGCACATTGCACTGCCTCAGGCAGGTTTTATTTTTTGAAATTGCATATTTTCACAAAATACATGACGGAAATGAAACAGCTATTTTTTCAAAAGGTGTTACATTTGCACGTTCTACGCATCGCATCGCAAGACATCACATAACAATGTGAATGAAATTGATACTGTGTTTCGAGAACAAAGCATCGCATCGTAATAATCAGGTAGTGAACCAATTACAACTCGATAAGCAAAACAAAAACTCGGCAAACGAGTCAAAAGCGAGTACAACTTGATACAAAGACTTAAAGAAAGTGAAATACAACTCGATAAGCAAATATACAACAACTCGATAAGCAAATGGGCGCACCCTCGCAAGAATTGATCACTGGAAGGTATTGGAAATGGTGGGGTTCCTCAACTTCTTAGCACAAACAACTCTGGGGACAAGGGGGAGAACCACCGGCCCCATAGGAAGGCCATCGGCCGAGGAATTAATCCACCGGCCAAAACTTATGGCCGGCCGGCACTATACTTGGCCGGTTGGCACTAAATTGTCAGCACCAGCAGAATGTTGACATCTGTCCCTCACTCAACCTTATCTTCTTCAAAAGGGTCTTAGCTTCGTGGTTTCCCTCATTTCCACACTGATTTGCTCCCAATTGAAGAACTTCTTGCCCAAAATCTCACCACTTGGATTAACAACTTGGATGGCTCGGAAAAGCTGAATTTCCGGGCTTTCGGCGTAAACGCACTATTCACTTTGCGTCGTACCCCGCTGCATTTTCCATTCCTCCATGCCGCGGCAAGGTTTTGGAACCCGGTAACACATGTCTTCAGCTTTAGTGGGCAAGAGGTGTGTCCCACTTTTGAAGATTTTCGAGCTCTAATGGAGTTCGAGCGTGACGAGGAAATCTTGCCTCATCTCAATTTTGGTCATGCCCAAGCCTTAGGGCGGATGTGTGGACTTGCTATATATGATGCTCAGTCTTTGATTTATGACGGGATGCTGGATGTTCCAAGTTTGATTTACCGGTTTTTCGATGCCGGCGACCGCGGTGACCATTATTGGCAAGGTTTTCGGTGGCACGCCCTTTGCTTGTGCATGCTATCTCATTTTCTGTTCATTTCAGGCTCCGGAGGGACTAGTGTCCGGTTGATTGAGGTTACCCAAGGCTTGAAGGAGGGCAAAAGTTGCATTGCCATGATTCTGGCTGAGACGTTGCTGGGCTTGGACACTTTTTACCGTCGAGAGATGACCAGGCTAGCCGGGAGTCCGTTATTACTGCAGGTAATGTTTCCTGCCCGATCTCACACATATATATTTGCTCACATCACTCGGCCCTCAGGCTCAGTTTTTCTCACAAAACCCTTTTCTTACTTTTTCTCTCATCGTACATCTCTCTATTCTTTATTCTCTCGTTTTTCATCCCTCCCCAGATATGGTTAATGGATAAATTGCAAGTTGTGGACTCCTGCCCAGCTTACTCAGCTCGCGGCTACTTTTTCAGGCAACGCCTAGTTGACGCCCTCAATGAGGGTTGGTGGTTTGACTGGATGTGCAGCTTGTCCGCAGATCGTATTGCTTGGCGATGTCCCTGGCTCAACCTTCCGGCAATGGGCTATAGCATGACCCGTCAGCCCAGGATTCAGTTGATTGGTATGACACACTGTGTCTTCTACTTTCCATTCCGCATCCTGCGCCAGCTTGGTCATGACCAGACCTGCCCGCCAGAAGAGATAGAGTACCCGGCTACATTCCCGGCCCGAGGCACACATCTTGTTCGGCAGGCCGCAGCGTGGAGGACTAGAGAACTCCTGGCCCCTGCTCCCATTTTCAGTTGTACTTTGTCTGACGAGTGCTGGGATTGGCTTAATGAGGAGGCACAGCTCGGGCCCAACTTGGCATCGGAGGCTTCGACTAGCTCTGGAAGGGGGTGCAGGGACACCTGACCCGACTATGCCCCGGATTTATTGCTTTATTAGTACTTTCAAGTTTTCCTTATGAATGTAATAAAAAGCAACTTCAATTGTATGCAAGAGCAAGAGAACTCTGTTTGAAATCAATGAAATTGAAAGTTGTGGTACTGAAAATTTTCCATTTTGGTCCAAAAAATGGTCTTAGTTGTAAAAAAGATTAATTTGAGCAAAGTCAACTTTTATCAAAACTTTTCAAAACTATTTTCGATATCGATCAGAACTGGACACGCCTGAGATCTGTCACTGAAATGCACAACCCTGGATTCCAGCAATTGGAAAATTGCCCCTAGTCTGCATGGCGCCGCGGCACTGTACAGCAACGGAAAGTTGCCCCTAGTCTGAATAGCACTGCACCGGAGATTGCGATAAATGCTGATGGACAAAGATGATCAAGATGATCAAAAGGACAAAGTTGATCGGGGAAAAGTTTATGGCTGAACTTCAGGATGAAGCTGCCTACGTATCCCAAGATGGGAATCAAGCCTTACGTAGTTCAGGCTTGGGTTTGCTCGAGTATTTTTGCTCTCCTTTTGCGCTCTAACTTTTGCCAAGGCCGCCCTTTGCGGGTTTTCAACCTTGCGAGCTCAGTTTTTATATTTTCTAATTTTTGTGCTCTGAGTTTTGCCTAGGTCGCCCTTTCGAGTTTTCGGCCTAGCGAACCTCTCAAGGGTAATATTTCTTCAACTTGTCCATGTTGATCGGTTGGGAGAACTCTAGGCCATCTAGGTCCATCAGAACCACACCTCCACCCGACCAGATTGACTTGATGATGTAGGGACCAGTCCAATTGGGTCTGAACTTGCCCCTTGGGTCATGGATGGGAGCTCGGTTGTCCTTAAGCACCACCAAATCTCCTTCCTTTAAATTCCTGGACTTAACCTTCTTGTTGAAAGCCCGGACGATTCTGCGTTGATAACCCTGACCATGGTACAGTGCTTTCAGCCTTCTCTCATCAAAGAGCATGAGTTCCTCAAATCTGATCTGCCGCCAATCTGCCTCGGCTATTTGACACTCGGCCAATACTCGTAATGACGGAACCTCAATCTCGATAGGTAGAACAGCCTCCATCCCATAAACTAATGAATACGGAGTCGCTCCAGTAGAAGTTCTGATTGAAGTCCGATAGCCCCACAGAGCAAACGGCAGCTTATCTGGCCAGTCCCGGTAGGTTTCCACCATCTTCTGCAATATGTGCTTGATATTCTTGTTGGCGGCCTCAACTGCTCCATTGGTCTGCGGCCGATATGTTGATGACTTGTGAAAAGCCACATTGTATTTCTCCAACAAATCAATCACCTCCTTCTTGAAGTGGGAACCATTGTCCGAAATAATCTCGTTTGGGACCCCATAATGGCAGATTATGTTGTTTCTGATAAACTTTGCGACATGTGATGCCTGCAACACTGCATAAGACTGGGCCTCGACCCACTTCGTAAAGTAATCTATTGCTACCAAGATGAACTCATGCCTGTTCGACCCCTTTGGCGTGACAGCTCCGATCACATCAATTCCCCAGACTGAAAATGGCCATGGTGAAGTCATATTGTACAGCTTTGACGGCGGGACGTTCATGCGATTTGCATGGATTTGACATTTATGGCATCGTCGAACAAAACCGATACAATCCTCCTCCATGGTGGACCAGTAATAACCCTGTCTGAGGATCTTTCGTACCAGCATTACCCCATTCATATGTGCTCCACATTCTCCCCCGTGGATGGCCTCCATCAGGTGTTTCGACTCTTCGGCATCAACACACAGTTTATGCATTCCCAGATGTCCTCTTTTGTATAGCTTACCCCCACAGATGATGAACTGAACGGCCAATCTTCTTATTGCCCTTTTATCCTTGGCATTTACCCCTGGCGGGTATGTTTCCTTCTCCAAGAAATTCCAAATATCGTAGTACTACGGATTTTTGTCCTGAACTTCATCTATAGCAGCAATCGACTCATAGGCTGGTGCAAATTTCTGATCAATGATGACTGGACGCATCCGGACTCCACACGGGATGTCTATCATGGATGATAGAGTTGCTAAAGAATCTGCGAACCTGTTGTTCTCTCTTAGTAGATGAGTAAAACTTAGCTTCTCAAACCAAGGAATTAGCAAATCCAAGGTCTGGTGATACATCATCATCTTTTCCTCTTTTACTTTCCAGTCTCCTTTTGCTTGAGACACAACAAGGTTCGAGTCCCCAATGACGTCCAGCCGTCTTGCCCCTAGTTCCAAGGCTGCTTCTAGGCCAGCAACGCATGCCTCATATTCAGCTTCGTTGTTCGAGACTTTGAATCGGAGTTTCAAGGCTAGAGGAATACGGGAATCGTCGGGTGCTATCAGTAACACTCCTATCCCATACCCATGTTGATTTGACGCCCCGTCAAAGTACATCATCCAGGTTTCGTTGTCGATATGCAAAATGGCCTCATCTGGGAACAAGTACTCTACTGCTTCATCCCCCTCAATCGGATGGTCGGCAAGGAACTCTGCTACTGCTCTTCCTTTGACTGACTGGCGTGTGACATACTTTAGATCAAATTCGGAGAGCAACAGCAACCAACGAGCTAGCCTACCCGTAAGTGCCGGTTTCTCGAAAAGATATTTGATGGGGTCGAGTCGTGAAACCAACATTACGGAGTGAGCTAACAGGTAGTGCCCCAGCTTCCTGGTAGCCCATACCAAAGCTAAGCAAGCCTTCTCCAGCGGTGTGTACCGAGTCTCATACTCTAGCATCTTCTTGCTCAGATAGTAGATGGCTCTCTCCACCCTGTCTTTAGATTCTTGTGCAAGCATACAGCCCATCGTGATCTCAGTCACTGACAGATACAAAATCAACGGTTTCCCCGGTTCTGGTGGCGATAAAACGGGCGGGTTCTGTAGATACTCTTTAATCTGTTCAAATGCAGCTTGACATCGGCCGTCCCATTGAAATTTCTTGCCTTTCTTCAAAAGACCAAAAAGTGGTTCACAAGTCAAGGTTAATTTTGAGATAAACCGTCTTATGAATTGCACTTTACCCAGAAAGCCTCGCACCTCCTTTTCAGTCCTTGGTGGGGGCATTTCTAGGATGGCCTTGATTTTGGAAGGGTCGACCTCGATGCCCCTTTGTGTAATCAGAAACCCCAGCATTTTTCCCGCTGTAACACCGAATGTACACTTTTGTGGGTTTAACCGCAACCGGAATTCCCTGATCCTTTGAAAGAATTTTTGCAAGGCGGTGTAGTAGCCCTCTCTATCTTTGGACTTGACAATCATGTCGTCCACGTACACCTTAACCTCCTTGTGAATCATGTCATGTAGTATTGTGGTTGCAGCCTGTTGGTATGTAGCTCCAGCGTTCTTCAGCCCAAATGGCATCACCCTGTAGCAGTATGTACCCCACGGGGTGGTAAAAGCAGTCTTCTCCCGGTCTTCGGGTGCCATTACTATCTGATTATATCCTGAGAAGCCATCCATAAACGAAAGCAACGCATGCCCCGCTGTGAAATCTATCAGCTCATCAATATGTGGCAAAGGAAAATCGTCCTTCGGACTAGCCCTGTTCAAATCCCTGAAGTCCACCCATACTCTGATTCTGCCATCTTTCTTCGGTACTGGAACAATGTTGGCCAACCAAGTCGGGTATTCGGATACCAGCAGGATGCCCGCGTCAATTTGCTTGGTGACCTCTTCCTTGATCTTAATAGCCCAATCAGGGCGGATCCTCCTGAGTTTCTGTTTGACAGGTCGGGCCTCGGGGTCAAGAGGGATCCGGTGCTGTACAATCTCAGGATCGATTCCAGGCATGTCTTCGTAGGACCACGCAAAAACATCTTTGAAATCTTTTAATAAAGCGACTAAGCGCTCGCGTTCCTCCGAAGACAACGTGGACCCGATCTGGACCAGCCGCGGGTCCTTCTCAGTACCAACATTCACGGTAGTGATTTCATCAATTAAGGGTTTAACAAACCTCTCCTGCTCTTGTTCAATTAGTCGTTGCAAAACCGGAGGAATTTCGTCCTCGTCGTTTTCGTCAAAATTTTGAAAATCCTGATTTAAGCAATAAATCAGAGGCACAGAAAAGTACTCGGAAACCACATTCACCTCATTCTCATTAAGTGTTTCCAAACCGTCCAGTTCTTCTGTTACAACAGACTCAAAAGAGAAAGAAAAAGACGACCTAGACAGGACTGTGGCATCCAGGTTATCACTCCCAGGAATACCGGACTCAGACTCAGTTGAGCTGGAACCTGATTCCGACTCACAAGACTCGGTGGAATCAGATTCCGGCTCACTACCCGACCCGGTGCTGCTCAAAAATCCTTCCTGGTACTGCCAAATGAGAGAGGGTGCGATGGATGCATCCAAAATAGCTGATGGTAGGCCCGCAGCCGTTCCATTCCCGATCATGGACACCGAGGAGTTATCCCCCAAGCACAACTGGTCGATCGAAGGATCTGAAAGTAGACATGCCAGTGCTACCCCCATTTCAAGTTCGGTGTCCTCAGACTCCCTTTCCCTACTCTGCTCGACCTTAACCATCGGGTCTGTCTGCTCTTCAGCAACATCATCTCCAAATATCTGCAAGTCAAAGAAGATTTCAAAACCCGGCACGCGCTTCTTCTCTGCGTTTAGCCACGGTTCTGGAAATCCACAGAACGGAAAATCCTCCCTCTCCCGGACGAAGAGTCCGTTTAGGGTACCCTGGATAGGCCGATGCATCAGCTCAAAAGGTCTCCCCATCTGTTTTGCTTTGGCTCTCCTAGCCATCTCTTTTCCTTTCCTCACCCAATCTTCCTTGGTGGGCAGATAACCTAAGCTAAAGGTGTGGGGATTGTGCGGCACTTCGGACAATGTTGCGATGCCCTTGCGGCCGCTTTTTCCTAATCCCATCCCAGGGATGTATTGGAGTTTATTCATGAGATACACTGCTTGGGCACTGACATAGATCCCCTCATTAGCAGCCATGACATTCTGTACAACCTGAGCCTCAGCTAGGGTAAAACCTGATATGAACATATCCTCCAAACCATGCTCGATTTCTAGAACAGGCGTAGATACCTCCGGTGGTGGGTGGATTGATGAATTTCCAAAGACAATGGCTACTCCCTTCCCATAGGGGTATTTCACCATTTGATGCAAAGTAGATGACACTGCCTTTACTTGATGCAGCCACGGCCGCCCTAGAAGCAAATTGAAGGTTGCGGGAACTTCTAAGACATGGAAATCTATCTCGTGCTGCCCCGGCCCAACCTTTGTCTGAACTTTTACGGTTCCCATCACTTCCTTACTTGTATTGTCGTATGCTCGGATGACTTGGGCTGTTGGTACAAAATCCGCGACTTTCAAGCCGATGGCATACGCTGTCCTTGCCGGGCAGACGTTAATGGCGGATCCGGTATCAACAAGAACCACCGGTATCCATTTATCACTACACTCCACGAAAATGTAGAGCGGCTTATTGTGACCTGCCCCCTCGGGTGGCAACTCCTTGTCGGAAAAAGTCAGCGTCGGGGCAGCTCCTCCCGGAAAGACTAATCCCACCAGCTGCTCTGGCGTGGTGTCTATTGAAAGCTTCGCTTTGTCCATGGCTGTCAAGACAGCCTGTCTATGCACCCGTGATGCCATGAGCAGTCTCCATATAGAGATGTCTGCTTGTATCTTTTTAAGCTGTTTGAGTACAGCCTCCTCTTCAAGTTGCTTCTCTTTTTGCTTCTCAGCCTCTCTATCCTTCCCCGAGGCCTCTGGTTGATCTAGGTGTGGGGGTTTGAAGTACCGCCCACTCCGTGTCATATGATCGACCTCTCCAAGGTACCAGGTGTCATCAGGTTGGTTGTCTCCCTAATCTTTGTCTGTGTGGGCAAGGCATAAATCCTTTTCCTCCCACCACATTCCATCAGCAGCTGACAAACATCTGTCCGGCTCTGGTATAACTGTTCTCGTACTCACGGCACCTTCCATTCGTATGTTTGCAGTATTCTCAGTTCCTTTGCACACAGCAATTTCAGCTCCCATATGGGCCTTCGCCTTCCTGATTCTCTCGGACTCCTCAAAACTTGCTTGTTCCGACATAACTGACTGTTCACTAATCCCCGTACTCAAAATACTCCAATCCCGAGTGAAATTCTTGACACCGACACTCTCCGGCGATGTACTCTGTTCTTCGACCTTCCCGGCCGTCACTGATAATCTCGCCCCTGCCGGGCCTTGTTCTGCCTGGGATTCTCCTACCACATCGGGTTGATCGTCCAACCATCCCGTGACTTCTGCTGAATTCCCATAATCGAACCATGCGACTGTTGCACCCTCTGGGTCTTGGTCACTGTAAAACTGGAGATCGGCAAGGTCCTCCCCCACAGCTGTTACACCATCTGTTCCCTGTCCCAAACCATCCTCGTGAATTACACACAACTCTTCCTCTGTCGGCAATTCTATTCCGGGCCCATCTTGGCCTATTGAGGAAATGTAGTCGCTCGGACTATATGCCTTCTCAGTACAATTCCCAGATTCTGCGGACTCCAGTTCAATAATCTTCTTTTCTTTTGGGATTTCTTCTCTTCTGTTCTCGACAGTCACCACTGCTGGCTTGGGCTGGGTTTTGGAGATGTTTATCATGCACAAGTCGGTGCAATCGGGAAGGAACACCTCCGGTTTAGGCAGGTGGGTAGGTGTGATATAGATACTAGGGTCGTAGGACACGACCCCAGTATGGATGAAATTGAGTCTTTTGGGCGGTGGAGCTTGGTTATGTGCTGGGAGGGGATTTGTAGTAACATTGGGCTTCTCCGGAGGCAGAATCACCCTGTTATCAATAAGGTCTTGAACCTCATGATGTAACCGGAAGCACTGATCGGTGTCATGACCGTGCTGCTGGTGGAATGAACAATATTTGGCTGGGTTATGAGTAGGGGGAAGTTTTTCTGGTAAGGGCCGCGGCTCTAGGGGCTTCAGATGCCCTTTTCTAATCAGCACCCCCAGGGCTTTGGATAGGGGCATATAAAGTGGAGCGAAAGTTCTGGTGTTTCTGGGTGGGTATTTAACTGTTTGCGGGTTGCTTCCGGACGCACCGGAGAATGGTGCGGCTGCCGTATTTCTTGGAGGGGGGTTAGCGGTGACCATGCTTACTTCCTGAGCTCTTGCAGTTGTAACGCCACTCGGGCCTGTATTGCTACTGCGATTGAAAGTTCGTCGGGGTTGCTCCCGGTCGTTATCAATCAAGCCTTGCTTTAAGGCGTCCTCAATCTGTACCCCCATTTCATGTAGGTCAGAAAAGGTAGGAAAGGGAAGAACAATCATCTTTTACATTAACTTCAGCTGAAGATTGCGCACAATCATCCGAATCTGGTCTTTGTCTGTAGGCCTCAAGGTCATCATCGAAGCCTTGGCCCTCCATCTGGTCACAAATTCTGAAAAAATCTCCTTAGGCTCTTGCCTAGTTGTCTCGAGATCACGAGTTGTAATCTCAATTTGTGTATTGTATGAGTACTGCACGATGAAGGCCTCAGCCATTTCGTCCCAATTCCTCTTAACGTCATCTTCTAGCTTGGCATACCATATGGCCGCCACACCTGACAAGGTCCGGCCAAACAAAGATAGCTTTTGGAGTCTGGTGAGGCCCATTGGCCTTAAGATGTCTGAAAACAGCCTCAGGTGCACCATGGGATCCCCGGATCCATCAAACTGATCAATATGAGGCATTTTGAATCTGTCAGGCAGCGTCACGGCTGCATCGGTATATCCATCTTCAATATCGGGGATAGTCTTGACTCCCTGGGATCTCTTGAACAGCTTTTCAAGCTTGCTCAACTTCAATGCGGTGGGATCAGTCTCGAACTCAAAGGGAGAGTCCAGTAGGTTGGTGGGTGTTTTTGATAGCTGAGGTTGAATTTGAGGTAGGATTGGAGGTGGGGGTGGTCCTGGGGGAAGTTCTGTATCATTCTGAACATTGGCTGTCTCCCCGAGATTTGGAACTCCCGGTGGGGGAGGAACTTGATGCGAAGCAGATGCTCCGGTTTGTTGCTCCAGCCTGGCAATCGTGTCTGCCTGTTCCTTCATAACTGTGGCCTATTGCCTGGCGAATTCTGCTTGACGGACGGCATCCTGCTGCATTGTTTTGATGCTCTCTTGGAGGTGGCGCACCATCTCCTCCAAACTAGCCATACTATTCTGCCCTGGTTGAGTTGCCGGTATATATTCTCTCTCTATTGGTGACACGGAATCCTGATCCCTACTGAACACAGGTGGCGTAGATAAGGCCCTCTGAACTGACTGCTGTACTGATGTCCTTTGCCTGACTGACCTCCGTCTAGTAACCAGGGGTAGAGAGTAGTACACTGGTTGTTCGTCTACCAGATCCTCAGATCGATGGAGTCGACGACCTCTAATCCAGAGTGCTTGGGGAGTATCTACTGGGTCAGAAGCAATTGTGCTCAACTACCTAATAAAAAGATAAATAAAACGTATAAATAAACAGACAATCGGACAGCATAACGACGCAAAAATAGACATACAACACACGGTCGGATATCATAATACACTGCCATTGAACTGGATACACTGTTTCTCAATTACTGATCACTGTTTCTGAATCATTGCCCCCAAGTCTGACTCTGGTACCCACAGATAACTGATTCCCCAAAATACTATTACTGGCACCCTCAGGCCTGATACTTGCAAACTGATATGTGCATTCCCTGTAGAGATACACTCTAAAAGCACATAGCATGTAAAAGAGAGCCAATACACCCCTATGTTGGGGTAGGGTTTCCCTGTCCTATTTTTGTCAGGGGCTAGGGTTTCACTATGCACACAGCAGTTTCAAACAACCTATAAACGGGTAAGCAACCTGTCCTAGTTTGGAATGGTCACTATGGATCCGAATATGCACTAGGTCGAATGGTCAAAAAGGGTGCCCCGGTAAAACCGGGGTTTGTGTTCCCATGCTGTCAGAGCCCACAACCAGTCAGCCTTATGGACATGCCTTGACAAGACAAGCCTCCGGCAAACCGTTCAGGAATGGCAGATGGCAAACACGGTGTCCTAGGTGCACCAATGCACATGCAATGCAAAGAGACACGTAAATGAAATCAAAACAGGATATCACGAGTTCGAGTCAAGCTCTCTAAATCCCCAGCAAAGTCGCCAGAAACTGTAGACGTCCCCGAACGCCCCGGGAGAGATGAACTCCCGTTGGTGTTCATATTGGGGTCACTACAGTTCAAGGACTCAAATGTCACGGTTCTTAATCTGAACCAAAGAGTCCAATTCTGGCAAATCGTTTTTGAAAACAGATTTTTTGAAAAGAAGTGCCAAACATGGACTGCTTTGCCAGATACAGAGTCGCCACCTAAATATTTTTTAACGGGAAATTTAGGAAACCCTGACTCGGTGCCAAAGGCCACGTGTCCGTCATCACCAAAGTTGCCTCGGCTCGGGAACTTGGGTACGATCGGGGAAGGTCAGCTATGAGCACCCCCTCTCGCCCGGTCCGAAGACCGGCCTCTACTAACCGTGATATCCATTTTTGAAAACTTTACGTGTTCTTATTCCGGTTATTAGCCTAGAATTACTATGTTTTGCGCACAGCAAACAAGTATACACCAAATCGCCTAAATTGGAACAAAACATTTCATGTTTGTTTTGAAAATGATTTGCCACTCGCAAGTAGGCTAAAATGCGGGTTTTGCCACCCCTAAGTGGGCTTTTAGAAAAGATGGTTTTGCCACTGTCTAGTGGGCTTAAAACTCACAGTTTTAATGCATTGTCCCAATTTAGGTAATTCAACCTCCATCCACAGGCATTCAAGC
This sequence comes from Camellia granthamiana, assembly GCA_036172215.1. Taxonomy (NCBI): domain Eukaryota; kingdom Viridiplantae; phylum Streptophyta; class Magnoliopsida; order Ericales; family Theaceae; genus Camellia; species Camellia granthamiana. The sequence continues at coordinate 53,790,367 of CM069908.1, read as the reverse complement.
AGTTATATCACATAAGCAGCTAGCCTCATGGTAATCATGCTATCATGGCAACATTCACACGCATGCAATATGCTAAAGCATAAAAACTCACCTAGTACTCCAAGCCAAAACAGAAACCAGTTAGTAATCATATGCATGATCCTAGTTCATGTTAAAAATGGCTAATGCAACACATGCAAAAATGTAATTTAGACAGGCTCGGCTATCCTAAGCATGGCATGTGAAATGCTACAAATAACACGTATTCAATTTGGAATTGAAGTACAATGCAATTTGTATGATGAGCCGAACCTGATGCATGTATAACAAATGTATGGATGCACGCATGCTATCATACTGTTATGCTAAATTAAATATGCCCTAATCTACTATCATAAGCGGGTAAATAAAAGGGAAGAAAGACGTGGGGTTGGAAGACATACATCACACTCACGCACACTTATTACAATTATGCCCTCACTCGGAGAGACCAAAAAGAATATACAGTCCCAAATAATGAATAAATAAATTATTACAAAACTCTAATTATCAAATTAAATCAAATGTAAAAAAAAAAAAGGAAGAAAAGGGGGGCCTCAGCCCTGCCTCGGGATGCACGAATGATGCATGCTCGATCTGACTCGCCCGGGAAATCCGTACCATCCACTGTTGCCTCTTTTTTTTACTGTCCTGCCTCTCCAAAGACTACCAAAGTCTCAGAATACCTTTATTGCATGCTGCTATACACCACCGGCTTGAGAAAGTGTCCACCGGCCATCCAAAATTTCCATCGGCTGCCCAAGGAGTTATCGGCCACCCATATAGTGCCGGTCGGCACTCTATGCTGCCGGTCGGCATAAAATTCCTGCAGAAGACAGTTTGACAGCAACAGCAGGCAAGCAGTGCATGGCATGGGATTTTGAGCGTATGTAAGCATGGCCAATGCTTCCTATCATGCATGGGACTCAAGGAAGCATGACCTTTGGTTCTTGGGCCATCAATTATGCATCTTGGTGCATGATGGCCTAAGGAACCAAGGTTGCATTTCAATGTCAATATGCATGCAACACACAAATGAGACCAAGACCCTATCATGTATAGATCAAGGGTCTTGGTGACCAAGGGTTGAGACAAGTTGCACCACTTGTAGTGTGAACTCCTCTCAACCCTTGGACTTGGTTTGACACCCCAAACCAAGACATGGAATGCATGTATACAACATGGCTCAAATGATGCAACATGACATGAAGTGCAAGACATACCAAATGCAATGCAACATGTTATGGCAAGTGTGCAATACTAGGCATGTAAGATGCAAAGTATAATGCAAACATGGACAATTCTTGTAAAAGAACTAGCATATAACAAAGCTTTGCTAATCAAGCATGCAACAAACATGATTCAAGTAGGCAATAGTAGACTTAAACCATAATGGGACAGACCTCAAACCTCCCCAAAACAGTGGCAAAAAGTGCCCAAAATGATAGACCAACACTCATGCAAACATGCAAGCAAATGGGCCCAAAACCAAGGCATAAACAAAGGGCTTTCCACCACCACCAACATGACCATTCCTAGCATACATTAGACTATCCAAAACAGATTTCTAGCATGCAAAAATACACACACATCCTTAGGCATGGTGGTCCTAAAATGCCCTAAACACACAAGCATGCACAATGCTCACTTTAAAGCATAAGAGGCCAACATTTCAAAATATGGAAGAGATGATAAATGGAGACATATGAGCATGGCATAAGGACTGAAATAGCATATTAAATGATTCCAAATCACCTAAATAACCTAAGCAATGCATATGCATGGATCACATCCTCAAGGCTTACAAGCAACAATGCAAAACAACTACATTAATCATGCCAAAAATGGTAAAACCAGTGGCCAACAGACCTAAAACAAGACAAATCAACACTAATACCTTCATGAAGTTAGGTCAACACATGCAAGGATCATGGCTTAAACATGAGATACATTTTTATGCCAAATAAAAGGATGCAAAGCAAGTATAACAAGCATGTTAAGGGCCAACAAACCCACATTGGACAGAGGTTAAACATGTTCTAAAACACCTAAAAAAACTCTGAAATGAAGCCAAATGCAAGCACTCATGCATGCTACCCTTCAAGCCAAAGACAAAGGCAAGAAAGGGACAAGGGGGAGAGGGGTGTCCCTCCCCTATATGAGACTCCAAAGCACCTTCATCACCACTGAAAACCCACTGGTTTTTAGTGGTGAGAAGACCAAAAACACTAAAGCAAACAAGGCTCAAAGTAAAGGCACCAAAGAGGCCAAAATAAGGCCTAAGAGGGTGAGTTTGCACTCAAACCACAAAGTGACCTCAATGAATGTTCTTAAGCATGAAAATATAAGATTTTTTTATGTTATGCACAAAGCTCAAAACACAAAGCAAGATAGGCAAAAACTTGTTGCAAATTTGGGGAAACTAAAGCAAAAAGTTTACCCTTGAAGAACCCTTGAAGAACAGGTGATGCAGCCCTCTTCTATTGATCAAAACTAGTCCAAAACTTCAACAAACAAACCTCCAAGCCTCCCAATCTCGAGCTAAGGTGTAATGGTGTGTATTGGTGCAAAAGTGAGGTAAAAACACACTATTTAGGCCTAAAACACACACACAAGGATGAGAGAGATATAGAGAGAGAGAGAGAGAGAGTGTAACACAGATCTATAGAGCTAGAAGCTCTGGTTTTTCTATCTAAGTGGCTAACCCCTTGCAATGGAAGAGGTGTGATGCTTATATAGGCCAAGAAGCTTAGAGGCTAAGCAAAAGAGAAAGGTTTAAGGGGTGCAAAGGGGCCTAGGCTTCTTGGAGAAGCCAATACAGCTGGCCAAGCTTCTCCAAGAAGCTCGGCTAAAGGTGCAAGCTTCTAGAATGTTTGGGGGGGTTCAAAGGTGCAAAGGGTGCAAAGTGGTCACACTTGTGCACGAGGGAATGTGAGGGTGCATTCCAGCTGGCACAGCTGGCATGCACCATGTCCAAAGGGGTGCAGAAGGGTCACCGGCAGGTCAAAAATGTCATCGGCACAAAGAAGTGCCGGTCGGCAACATATAGTGCCGACCGGCCATAAATACTAAGAAACCACAGCCGACGGCCTCCATAAACGGCCGGTGATGCAAGGGGGGAGCCGATGGGATGTGGGGATGGCTCACAAGCCATTCCCTGCCCTTCAAGGTAAAAACACAGGTGTTTGGTGCCAAAACCGAACACGAAGCAGTCGAGTCAAGAGGTCCTGAGACGAGGCGCGCTGCCAAGGCCTCCGGGAGCTCGAGACGAACGCAAACATGGATAATCACCGAGTATTCAAGCGGTGACATCCAAGTCTTGAGGACGGTCAAAAATGGGGTGTCTACAAGGCCTTACGTAGTTTGGTTTAGCTTCACTCGAGTATTAACTCTCTCCTTTTGTACTCTAACTTTTGCCAAAGTCGCCCTTTAGGGTTTTCAACCTTGCGAGCTTAGTTTTTCTTTATTTCTAATTTTTCATGCTCTAACTTTTGCCTAGGTCCCCCTAATAGGTTTTCGGCCTAGCGAGTCTCTCAGGGATAGTATTTCTTCAACTTGTCCATGTTGATCGGTTAGGAAAATTCTAGGCCATCTAAGTCCATGAGAATAACAGCTTCGCCCGACCAGATAATTTTGATGATGTAAGGACCGGTCCAATTGGGTCTAAATTTACCCCTAGGGTCATGAATGGGAGCTCGATTGTCTTTCGGCACCATATCCTCTTCTTTGAGATTCCAGGACTTAACCTTCTTGTTGAAAGCCCTAGCAATTCCGCGCTGGTAGCCCTGAACATAATACAATGCTTTCAGCCTTTTCTCATCAAACAGCATCAACTCTTCGAATCTACTTTGTTGCCAGTTCCCCTCTACTATCTGACACTCAACCATAACTAGCAGCGATGGGACTTTTATTTCAATTGGCAAAAAGACCTCCATCCCATAGACGAGAGAATAAGGAGTTGCCCCTGTAGATGTCCGAATTGAAGTTCTATAGCCCAGAGTGTGAATGGCAATTTATTTGGTCAGTCCCTATAGGTCTCAACCATCTTCTGCAAGATATTCTTGATGTTCTTGTTGGCGGCCTCTACAGCTCTGTTGGTTTGCGGCCAGTATGTAGACAACTTATGAAAAGCCACATTGTATTTCTCCAACAAGTCTATCACTTCTTTCTTGAAGTGGGAGCCATTATCTGATATGATCTCTTTTGGGACTCCATATCGGCAAATGATATTGTTTCTGATGAACTTAGCCACATGCGATGCTTCCAACACTGCATAGGACTGAGCTTCCACCCACTTTGTAAAGTAATCAATTGCCACTAGAATGTATTTATGCCCATTCGACCCTTTTGGTGTGACTGCATCGATGACATCAATTCCCTGAACCAAGAAAGGCCATGGCGAAGTCATGTTGTACAGCTTCGATGGCGGGATGTTCATGCGATTGACATGAATTTGGCATATGTAGCATCGCCGAACAAAACCAATGCAATCCTCATCCATGGTAGACCAGTAGTAACCTTGCCTAAGAACCTTCCGAGCTAACATCACTCCATTCATGTGCGCTCTGCACTCTCCTCCATGGATGGTTTTCATCAGGCGCTTTGATTCCTCTTTTTCAACACACAACTTGTGCATTTGCAAATGACCTCTTTTGTACAGTTTACCTCCGCAGATGATAAATTGGACGGCTATTCGGCGTATTTCCCTTTTGTCCTTGGCATTTGCCCCTGGTGGATAAATCTCTTTTTTCAAGAAGTTCCAAATATCGTAGTGCTAAGGGTTTCTGTCTTGCGCTTCATCTATTGTGGCGATAGTTTCATAGGCTAGCATGTATCTCTACTCAGTGATAATCAGACGCATCCGGACTCCTAGTGGGATGTCTACCATAGAAGATAGAGTTGCTAAAGCATTAGCGAACCTGTTGTTCTCTCTCAGTAGATGCGTGAAAGTCAGCTTTTCAAACCTAGGAATTAGAATATCAAGAGTCTGGTGATAAACCTTCATCTTTTCTTCTTTGAATTTCCAGTCTCCATTTGCTTGAGAAATAACTAAGTTCGAGTCCCCGATAACATCCAATCTTTTTTGCCCCTAGTTCCAAGGCGGCTTCTAAACCAGTGATACACGCTTCATATTCTGCTTCGTTATTGGACACCTTGAACCGGAGTTTGAAGGCTAAAGGTATATGGGAGTTATCGGGTGTTATCAACAACACACCTATCCTATAATCGTATTGATTAGACGCTCCATCAAAGTACATTGTCCAAGTTTCCTCCTCAACTTGCAGAATGGCTTCATCTGGGAACAGGTATTCCACCGCTTTATTTCCTTCTACTGGGTGATCTACCAAGAACTCTGCTACAGCTCTCCCCTTGATCGATTTGCAGATAACATACTTGAGATCAAATTCGGAGAGGAGAAGCAACCAACAAGCTAGCCTACCTGTAAGCGCTGATTTCTCAAAGAGATATTTGATGGGATCTAATCTTGAAACCAGAATTACAGAGTGAGCTAACAAGTAGTGCCTTAACTTCCTGGTAGTCCATACCAAGGCTAGGCAAACTTTGTCCAACAGAGTGTAATGGGTCTCATAATCCAGTATTTTCTTGTTCAAGTAATAGATGGCTTTATGCACCCTATCTTCAGATTCCTGAGCAAGCATGCATCCCATTGTTGTGTCTGTTACTGATAGATATAGAATCAAAGGTTTCCCCTGCTCTGGCGGTGACAACACCAGCGGATTCCAAAGGTACTGCTTAATCTGCTCAAAGGCAAATTGACATCGATCATCCCATCGAAATTTCTTCCCTTTCTTCAACAGACCAAATAGTGGTTCACAAGTCAAGGTTAATTTGGAAATAAACCTTCTTCTGAATTGCATTTTACCTAGAAAGCCTCGCACCGCCTCTTCAGTCCTTGGTGGTGGTATTTCTAGGATGGCCTTAATTTTGGAAGGATCTACTTCGATGCCCCTCTATGTGATCAAAAAGCCCAGCATTTTCCCTGTTGTTACGCCGAAAGTACATTTCTGCTGATTCAACCTCAGTCTGTATTCTCTGATCCGTTGAAAGAATTTCTTCAAGGCAGTGTAGTGGCCATTTCTTTCTTTGGACTTGACAATCATGTCGTCCACATATACCTTGACCTCTTCGTGGATCATATCATACAGAATGGTGGTTACAGCCCTTTGATAGGTAGCCCCTGCATTCTTCAGCCCAAACGGCATAACCCAATAGTAGTAGGTACCCTACGGCGTAGTAAATATAGTTTTCTTTCTGTCCTCGGGCGCTATAAAAATCTGGTTATACCCGAAAAATCCGTCCATGAAGGATAACAAAGCATGACTTACAGTGAAGTCCACTAATTCATAAATGTACGGCAGAGGAAAGTTGTCCTTCGGACTGGCTCTGTTCAAATCCTGAAGTCCACACACACCCAGATTCTACCATCCTTTTTCGGCACTAGGACGATATTGGCCAACCAAGTCGGATATTCAAATACTAACAAGAAACCTACTTCGATTTGCTTGGTGACCTCTTCTTCAATTTTCAACGCCCAATCCGAGTGGATTCTTCGCAACTTCTGCTTGACAGGTCGGGCCTCAAAAGGAATTTGATGCTGTGCAATCTCAGGATCGATTCCAGGCATGTCTTCGTAGGACCACGCGAAAATATCTTTGAAATCTTTTAATAAAGCAACTAAGCACTCGCGCTACTCTAAAGACAACGTGGACCCGATCTGGGCTAGACACAAATCCTTCTTAGTACCCACATTAATAGCAATGATTTCATCAGCATAGTGTTTAGCAAACCTCTCCTGCTCTTGATTAATCAAGTTTTTCAAAACAAAGAGGAATTCCTTCCTCTTCGTTTTCATTAAAATTCTGAAAATCTTGGTTAATGCAATAAACAAGCGGCATAGAGAAATACTCAAAATTGACAATGTTCTTTTCATGAGATCCAGCTCTTCGGTTACAACCGACTCAAAAGTAAAAGAAAAAGAGGACCTGAACATGACCTTGGCATCCGGGTTATCACCCCCAAGAATACCGGACTCGGACTCAGAAGAACCGAAATCTGATTCCGACTCCACAGACTCTGTGGAATCAGATTCTGGCTCATCACCCGACTCAGAACTAGATAGGTAGCCCTCCTCCAGTTGCCAGATAAGAGATGGTGCTTCAAATGCATCCAAAATGCTGCTAGATGGGTTCACGCCCGGTTGGGCCCCGATCATGGAGATGGTAAGGTTATCCCCCAAGTTCTCTGAGTCAGTCGAAGGATCTGTAAGGTGACATGCTAGTGCTACCTTTACTCTAATCTCGCTGTTGTCTGAGTCAATTTCCATGCTCTATTCAGCTTCAGTACTTGGCTCAGCCTTTTCCTCGGCATCACTATCTTGCAGTTGCAGGTCGAAGAAGATTTCGAAGCCAGGAACACGCTGCTTCGCAGAATTCATTCAGGGCTCGGGAAAGCTGCGAAAGGGGAAGTCTTCACCCTTCTGAATGAAGTGGCCATTCAGTGTTTCCCAGATTGGCCTGTGAACGAGCTCATAGTGTTTTCCAGCCTGCTTGGCTCTGGCTCTGCCTACCATCTCTTCCCTTTTCCTGACCCAATCCTCTTTGGTGGGTACATGTCCCAGACTAAAGGTATGCGGATTATACGGTACATCGGCCAATGCTGTGACGCCTTTCCGGCCACTTCTTCCAAGCCCCATTCCTGGCACATGTTGCAATTTATTCATGAAATAAACAGATTGGTCGCTGACATACATGCCCTCATCTGCTGCCAAGATGGCCTGCACTACCCGGACCTCAGCCAGCATAAACCCTAAGAGGAAAACATCCTCATCGCCATGAACGATCTCCAGCACCGGTGCAGTTACCTCTGGCGGGGGACGAATGGATGAATTTCTGAAAACAATCGCCACTCCTTTTCCATGAGGGTATTCCAGCATTTGGTGGAGAGTAGAGGAGACCGCTTTCACCAGATGTAACCAAGGTCTCCCTAGCAGTAAGTTGAAGGTGGCCGGGATAACCAAGACATGAAACTCAATATCCTGCTGAGCTGGGCCCACTTGGACTCTAATTTGTACTGTGCCTATAACCTCCCTGCTTGTATTATCATATGCCTGAATCACTTGGGCTGTGGGCACAAAGTCTGTTGGTCTAAAGCCGACGGCGTAAGCTGTACAGGAAGGACATACATTGATAGCTAAACTGATGTCGACCAACACCATCGGTACCCATTTTTCTCTGCACTCAACAGCTATGTACAGGGGTTTGTTATGAGCTAAGCCTTCTAGCGGCAATTCTTTATTGAAAAAGGTTAGGGTTGGAGCGGCACCACCTGGGAAAACCAATCCCACAAGCATAATGGGCTTAAAATATGATTTGGCACAACAAAGTGGGCTTAAAACATAGATTCATTGAATTCTTCCAATTCAAACAACAAGCCTTCATCCACAGCCATTCATGCAGTTAAGCAATTAAGCAAATAGCCTCATGGCAAGCATGCGAAACATGGCATCATGGCAATCACACTTATGCAAGTATGCTAAAGCATAAAGACTTACCGAGTACTCTGAGCCAAGAAAGAAACTAGTTAGAAAGATGCGTGATCCTAACTATGTTAAATGACTAATGCAACACATGCAATGATGCAACTAAATAGGTTCGGTTACTTAATCATGGTATTTGCAACACTTTGATAGCATGCTTTGAAACACGTATTCAAAGAAGTATTGAAATTACCATGCAGTTTGAATGATACGCCGAGCCTCGGTGCATGCAAGACAAATGAATGGATGCAAACATGTAAACATAAGGTATGCTAATTGAATATGTCCCTAATCTAACCATCAAAAAGTGATTAAACAAAAGGGAGAAAGACGTGGGGTTGGAAAACATACTAATACGCATGCACACTTATTACAATATTATACCCTCATGAAGGAGGGTCTGAATGAATAAGAGCTAAGCTACTCTAAGCTAAGCTAACTAATCTAATTAAACTAATTAGACTAATTATTACAAGCCAATGAATAACTAGCAAGCTCATTACTAATTATTACAATACTTTAATCAACTAGTAAACTAACGAATTAAATTACAAGACAATTGTGAATAAACTAAGTAATTAACATATTAAACTATGATGCCACTGCTCCACTTCGGGAGGTGGAAGTGCATGCGCTCGGTTTTCGCCCTGAAAAGCCCTCCGTTTGGCTCTTAAGAGGCTCTGTTTGCAGGGTTGAACACACTTCAGAACCTTTCTGCTCCACCTTACCAATTCTTTGTTGGGGCTTACACCAGTGGCCTGCCGGCCACCTGCCGGCCAAAAGGGTGCCTTGCCGGCCAGAAATGAGGCACTACCGGCCATGGATAGGGCCTTGCCGGCCACTGATGCTCTGGGTCACCATGCTGCAACAGAGCACAAAAAGAGCAAAATAGGGGTTTTTCCAAGGGTTGTCTGCACACCTTGTCTCTCCTTTTCATGAGGAAATCAAATGAGGGACAAGTTTTGGTTCACAAAACCACCAATCAAGCAATTTCATTTCATGATGGCTTGTGAAACCAATTGTGCAAGTTCAATAAGTACAAAAATAAGACTCAAAAGGCCATCACCCTATCATGCATGATCAAGGGCAATGAAGACCAAGGGAAATGGCACATTTCATCACTATTGAGTATGAAATGTCCCATTTGCCTTGTGTTCAAATTAACGTCTGATTTGAACACATGCAATACAACACAAAGAATGCTTATCTTGCCTCTTTTATTTGTTCATTTTGTTTACTCATTTTACATTACCGATTCGTTCTTTAATCGATTAAATCCATTGGGTGAGTGTCTTCTAATGGAAAGAAGTGTCAACCAAGGGATAGTTCAAGGCATGATGGAAGCTTCATGTCGTTGGTAATGAACCCTCAAAAGAGGATTAAACTATTAAGCATGAGCCTCAACATCAAGTTTAAGCAACCCTAAGGTTGAAACAACCCTCAAAGCAAATGCAAAAGTGAGTCAAAGAGGGAGGTCACAGATATTTAAAATGCTGGAATTAGGCATGAAAAAGCATTAAAACATGTGACCAAGGCACACAAATGATGTTCAAAGCCTAGAAACACTAAGCTAGTGAAAGAATTAACCCTACAACTATGCAATACAAGCCTCAACTAAATTGACCAGCCCAAAACAGAGCCAAAACAGGTCAAAAAAAAGGCAACAACATACTGGACTTAAGCTAGAGTAAGCTAGAAAAACATGCTAACGCATGAAGCAAACTAGACATGCAAGCAAGACACAAGGAGAGGAGGCTAACCCCTCCAATTTTGGACTTCAAAACAAGGTTTTTACCACTAAAAAAAACTCTGAGATTCTGTGGTTAAAAGGCCCAAAAAAGTTCTTTTGAAAGTGATGAAAAGATGGCATAAAAGCATAACAAGCCAAGAAGCAAAAGCGATGGACAACCCCCTAACTCAAAAGGGCTCAAACCACCACTTTTGGGCCTCAAAAATAGAACTTTCTACATGTCAAAACCAGCCTCAAAATAGTAGAAAAAGATGGCAAAGCAAGTATTGAAAGCAAGCTTAAATATCAAGTGTTATACCTCTTGAAGCTAAGGCACAAAATAGGCAACAATCCAAGCTTAAACCTTCTCCTAAAGCTCAAACAAAGCTCCAAGAGACCTCAGCTCCAAGGTGAGAGTGTTTGGTTTAGGGTTGATGTGTTCTACGTATAGCAAATACAAATTTCCCTCACAAACATCCTGCCACACACGTGTCGGAAGATGCATGAACCTGTGCAAACTACTGGCACAAAATATCATAAAATATCTGCTAAAACATTGCTAGTCGGCTGGCCATCAGTGATGGCTGGCGAGGCTTCATTAATGGCCGGCCAGACACATCAATGGCCGGCATGCCAAAAGCCATGGCCGGCAGCCTTCAACTATGGCTGGCAGGCCATTACCAACCTCATTCTGAAAAGACCTAAGCATGGTCCAAAGATGAGGCAAAAAGGATGCAGGGTTTGGAAAACTCAAACCTGTGGCGTTCTGTCGCGGACTTCGAGTGTTCAATGAGCAATCAGACTCGCTATCGGATGTACCTACAAGATCATCCAAGTCTTAAAGGTCCATCAAAAATGGGGTGTCTACAGTTGCCCCTCTTTGACAGAACTCGGAGTCATGAAATGACATGAGTGAATGCCAAAACCCAGAGACGACCCATTTTGACAAGGCCATAAGACTTGGACAGACAATTAAAACAACAATAAATAGTTGCTTCCGCAGGCTGCCTACGTATCCCTTTGTAAGGAATCAAACTAGCGTAGTTCTGGTGCAAAATGCAAATGATATGCACGATGCAAGAACATAACTTATGATCATGCAATGAAGCTGTAAGGAAACATCTAGATGAAAATGTTATGAAAAGAAATTCTACAGCAATCTCTAACATGAAAAGAAACAATTAAACACGCCACACATGAGAATCACAAACCGAACCACATTTCATGCAGAAAGGATGTAAGAAAATTATGTAAACTTAACTACGCATCACGCAGGAAAGGCAAAGAATAACACAATCGTCGCACGCATCCGGGGTGTCGAACAAGATCCTAACGCGTCACACGCGGAAGAAAATGAAGCGATGCTGTGAACACCAGGGTGTACTCGACTATTCTTAACCAAAGAGAACAGTGATAAACATCGGAACACATCCAAATGTCTGTAACCCAAAACAAAGAGTGGTGATAAACACCAGAACACATCCAAGTGCCTCTAACCAAAAGGAGTGGTGTAAACATCGAAACACGTCCAAATGCTTCTAACCAAAAGGAGTGGTGTAAATATCAAAACACGTCCAAATGCTTCTAACCAAAAGGAGGGGTGTAAACATCGGAACATGTCCAAATGCTTCTAACCAAAAGGAGAGCGGTGTAAACATCGGAACACGTCCAAATGCTTCTAACCAAAAGGAGAGCAGTGTAAACATCGGAACACGTTCAAATGCTTCTACCCAAAAGGAGAGCGGTGTAAACATAGGAACACATCCAAATGCTTCTAACCAAAAAGAGAGCGGTGTAAACATCGGAACACGTCCAAATGCTTCTAACCAAAAGGAGTACGGTGTAAACATCGGAGCACGTCCAAATGCTTCTCACCAAACATGGTGCATGGAAGGACAAGAATGATCTTACCTAGAACTCCTCTGAATGAACCGTACATACAATATCGTCTGGTTGCACAGACTCCGAGTGAACCGTACATACAATATTGTGCCTGCATAAGAGAGCAACTCAACAAGCATAACACAGTAAGGGTGCATGTTCTATGCATAATACATTCTATGCAAACTTAGAGACAACATGTTCTATGTGAGAGCATGTTCTATGCAGGAGATTGAAAGCATGTTCTATGCGAGTGACGAGCATATTCTATGCATGAAACGAGCATAAAATGCATGTTTTACGCATGAGACGAGCAAATGCATGTTCCATGCACGAAACGAGCAAATGCATGTTCTATGCACGAAACGAGCATAAAATGCATGTTCTATGCATGAGACGAGCAAATGCATGTTCTATGCAATGGTTTCCATGCGACGACAAAGAAACACATGTTCTATGTGGTAACAAAAGCGCAGTCGTTAAGATCAATTCAAAAAACAACTCCCGATGTACCTCTCGGAAGAGTTGTAAGATGTTAAAAAGGATACACCTTGCTTATGTCGATGAGCAACGAACATCATACCCTGGAAATGAGATCTTGAGCCTTGGTAGGGACATTCTAAACCAAAAACTGAACATTCACTTCACTTCTTGAAATCCAAGAACACAAAACAGAACCAGGGACACATAGGAGACTCTTGGACACCTGCCGACCACAAGAAGAAGCCGCCGGCCACCTGCCGGCCACTGGTGTGCCTTGCTGGCCACCAGTGTGCCTTGCCGAGCACCGATGGTGCCTTGTCGGCCACCGATGGCAGGCCGAGGGCAAAAATAGTTTTTTGGCTTGGGTCTCTAAAAATAGGGCATGGCTCTTCATTTCCACACAACCCCACATCCAAAATTCTTCCCTTTTTCTCTCTAGGTGCTCATTCTCTCTAGATTCGCGCTTTTTATGCATTTTCCAACACCTCACACAAACTTTATTCGCTAAATCTTCCAAGTTCCCTTCACTTTGAACTGATTGGAATATGATTTCGACACTTCTTTCCTCATTTCCACCATTCTAGGCTCATTCCCCTTGAGTTTCTCTTGACTTCTGTGCATTTTTCCCGACTTTGATTTTTTTCTCCATTTTCTCTCTCCTAGGGTTCACTTTTCCAAAAGTTTACCCTTTTTTCTTCATTTTTCTTCACTTTCGACCTATCTCGCACCTTTTAGATGGCGGCTGATCTCCTTTATGATGGGGTTCCTCCCGAGCTTCCTTCAGTAGATTTTGAGGCGGACTTTGAGGCCGAGCCAGAGCCATTACCGTTAAGTATACGGCCCTTTGATCCAGCGAGGTACTAACCTTGACACATATATTGCCCACTGCAAGAGGCATTAGATCTTTTACGGACTTTGTTGAGGACGCACCAGAGGACCTCATGTTGAGGGAGCCAGCGTCTCATTTATCAGCCATTGGCGTTGAGGTACGAAAACTATTTTTATGCATTACTGCCTTTAACTATTTGCACTTCTTGCACTGCCTTCATCTCGTTGTATCTCATACACTGTCTTAATCTGATTGCATTTCATGCATCACCTTGGTCTGACTGCACTTCGTGCATTGCTACAGGGCGGGTCTTACGCCTTCAGGGGCTATGGTACGACGACTGCTTGCGATTGGTACGACGAGCTCCCAACTGGGGTTCTTGACATTATTGATGAGAGAGGCTTCAGTCTCTTCTGCTCCAGCTTGACTCGAGTTATAGTGAGTTGTCCTCTCTTAGGAGCATTAGTGGAGAGGTGGTGGGACACCACCAACTCCTTCCACTTTTCTACCACAAGGGAGATGATGATGACACCTTACGACTTTGCCATGATCACCGGCTTAGGTGTAGGGGGTGATCCGATCCCACTCGATCCTGATATGAGGGCATGGGAGGCAGCATGGCTCAAGCTGCTTGGGGCACATCCACCAATATACCGGGCAGGCATGGTGCGGTACAGCTGGTTTGAGGTGTGGTTCAGGGGGACTGAGCCCAAGACGATTAAGGAGATAGAGTAGTATGCCAGAGGCTTCCTCATGTTCATCTTTGCTACCACCTTGTTCTCAAACAGGTGGAATACCATAGGCCTGTACCTGCTAAGTGCCTTAGTGGCCCTCCCTCGGGTTCAGTTCTATGATTGGGGCGGAGCCAGCCTCACCACACTATACAGATATATGAGCTCCTCCTCCTGTCTACGAGGGACTTTGGTTGAAGGCTACTGGCAAGCTTGGGAGGTACACACCTCAATTCCCTCTTTACACTTTACATTTTATGTTCAAGCATTTCTTGCTTTATATCTATTTCTACATATGTGCTTTCTGCTTTGCACTTTTTGCATATGTTCATACTGTATTCTTTCTGCTTTGCACTTTCTGCATCTGTTCATACTGGATTGCTTATATACCTCCGCATTCTTCTTGCAATTATGGGTATACGCATACTTCTCTACTCTTGCACCAGAGCCTATAGACGAGGTGCCATTGATAGTCCCCATTTCTCGGGTATACGACGACCAGCTCCGCCGTAGGACCCGCAAGTCTTTCATGTTTTTTTGCCAATATTTTGACATGGTAGCAACGCACGAGGTAACCCAAAACAAAGTTACTTTTGCTTCACCACTGTTTTGATCCACTTGTTAACAATTGACAGTGACTAATAACCTGTTTATGCTCTTTTTCAGATCAGATGGCAGCCTTGGGCCATGATACCGATAGAGCTTCGAGACCGGTACAATGCTGTTTGGGGAATTTCTCGCCACCACATTCTTCTTGAGGGTCGGATCTGTCAAGCTTGGTTCTTAGGCGAGCGTTTCGTTAGTCAAACCTTGGGCCTACCTACTCCGTTTATACCAATGACACCACCAGCGTCCATGAGAGCGACACACAGTCTGACTACTGATGAGGTGATCTAGTTCATGGTAGGCCTGGAGGCAGACTACTTTCGTGTAGATGGAAACTATGCAGCCTTTATCCAGACACACTTGATGCCCCCTCTGACCGGCATTCGCGGGAATGAAGGAGTGAGAGCTGCCGCTGCGAGGGTGAGACCCAGAGCAACTCAGGCGAGCAGAGCCCGTGGCAGTGGGGCTTCCCAGATGAGATAGGGAACTGGCTGGCTAGAGCTTCCCACTGCACATACCTGCTGGCGGCATACCAGGGAGGCTTTCCAGATCCCCTATTGAGCCTACACCAGCCAGGCACGAGCTTGTCGGGGTTCAAGGCCCGACTCCGGTATGTACCACACTTTACATTTTGCATGTCAAATTCATTTCAATTATATTTATAGAACACTGATCATCTCAACGCACTTGCAGGCATCTATAGAGTATACCGGGGACGCTCTCTAGCTAGCAGCTTCCCTAATGGGGATGGTGCAGAGGAGGAAGAGCCTGCTCAGTCTCTACGTTATTCAGGTAATTTTTCTTTAGTTTACATTTCATGCCATCAAACTTTCTACTGATACACTAGCATTTTAACTATAATTTGTTCCACACTGCACTAGCCTGATACACTACACCCAAACACTACATCTAACCCACATTGCACTGATACACTACATCTGAATTCATACACTCATTCTGCATATCATGCTTACATCTGACACGCACACTGCGGTTGACATATGACAAACACCCTTTCAGGTCCCATCCGTTCCGATAGCATCAGCGGCGGTTACAACAGGACCGTCAGTACCCCCTCCGGCGTCAGGGAAGAGAGAGAGAGACTCCGACACGCAGTCAAGCCCGATCTGGGTGCACCCGAGCTGAGAGTGGCCCCTCAGAGCCTATCCTGAGCGACAATGACACTGAGACCAGTGAGACCGAGGAGGCGGCGAGTCAGCATTCAGAGTCATCCGAGAGCGAAGACGATGACACTGGCTCAGGTTCTGAGATTGGGGATGATGATGCTGATGCTGAGGAGGGAAGTGGAGACGGATCCGGTTCAGACTCTGGCCCAGACTCAGACAGTGGCGCCGATGGAGACAATTCTGCAGAGTCCACTCTACTGAGGAAGATGATGAAGAGGGCCTCTAGAGCTTGAGATAGCTGGCGCTGATTCACCTGCATTTTGCTTAATTTCTTTTTGCTAGTAGTGTTAGCACTTTGTACAGCCTCAGACGAGTTTTATTTTGTTTTAAAAACTTGTATTGCACTTTTGTAAAAAAAAAAACTACTACGATCAGAATGAAAATCAACCTTCATTCGAAAAAGTGTTGTACTTTTGCATCATAAGCACCGCATTGCATGAGATTGAGATTGAATTTGACATTGAAAACCGAACATTTGTATTGTCACAACAGTATGAATTGGGTAACGAACCGACCAACAATTGTAATAACAAACAGAGTAAAACAACTCGATAAACAACACAACTACTCGACAAATTAATCAACACAAATACAACTCGATAAGCAAAACAAAATCAATTCAACTCAATGAACATGTTCAAGCTGAAAATGGACTTAAAACAAGACCTAGGAACACACAAATAACAGAATAAAACTACTGCATACAATTGCATCTTCGTAAAGGAGGGCAGCAGGCACAAAAGGAAGGCTGTCGGCCATGAGGGGTGGCTTGCCGGCCATCAATGACCCCCTGCCAACCATCAATGGGCCTATGCCGGCCAACAATACGTAGGACCTACAAAATGTTGACACCTGGCCTTCACTCACTGCCTTATCTTCTACAAAAGTTCCAGGTTCGTAATTTCTTCATTTCAGCTGCTATTTTGCCACAAATGGAGCCATTCTTCGCCAAAAAACTCTCTGATTGGATTGCAGCTTTAGATGGCTCAGAAAGGCTGAATTTCTAGGGTTTCAGGATAAATGCACTATTCCCACTATGTCGTTCTCCGCTGTGTTTTCCATTCCTTCACGTTGCGGCTAGGTGTTGGAACCCGATTACAGATGTGTTTAGCTTCAGGAGGCAAGAGATATGTCCGACGATTGAAGATTTCCAAGTTTTAATAGAATCCCGGCGTGACGAGAAAATCTTGCCTCAGTCCCATTTTAGCCATATCCAAGCTCTAGGAAGAATGTGTGGGCTCATTTCACGTGAGGCTCGATCCTTAGTTCATAATGGAGAGCTGGATATCCCCAAGCTCATTTATTGATTTTCTGACGCCGGTGACCGCAGCGACTGTCTTTAGCAGAGTTTTCGACAGTATGCCCTTTGTTTGTGTATGTTGGCTCATTTTCTTCTTCCCCGGGTTTCGGAGGGTCTAGTATTCGCTTGATCGAAGTGGCCCAAGGTTTAAAAGAGGGCAAAAGCTGCATTGGCTTAGCACTAGCCGAAACTTTGATGGGCTTAGATGCCTTCCATAGGCAGGAGATGACCAAATTTGCAGGAAGTCCACTACTTCTTCAGGTAATGTTTCCCACCCTACCTCACATGTGTTTCTCACATCACTAGGCACTCACACTCTGTTTTTCTCTCAAAAACCCTTTCTCACTTTTTCTCTCTACATACACCTCTTTATTCTTTAATCTCTTTTATTTTTTTATCCCTCTCCAGATATGGCTCATGGACAGGTTGAAGGTAGTGGACTCTTACCCTGCATATTCAGCACGAGGCTATTTCTTTCGCCAACGGCTAGTTGATTTCCTGAACGAAAGGTGGTGGTGCCATTGGATGTGCAACAGGTCCGCTGCTGACATTGCTTGGCATTGCCCCTGGTTTGATCTGCCCGAGATGAGCTATAGCATGGCTGGGCAACCTGGTATTTAACTGATTGGCTTGACACACTGTGTCTTCTACTTTCCGTTCTGGTTCAGGCACCAGTTTGGACACGACCAGATTTGCCCCGAAGTGGAGGGAGAGTACCCGGCTTCATTTCCAATCCGAGGTTCACAGTTGGCTCGATATCCCACTGCATGGAGGACAAGAGAACTTCTAGCACCTGCCCCTAATTTCAGTTGCACCCTTTCTAGCGCATGCCTGGCTTATCTTGAAGATGAGGCGCAAACTAGGCCTATTTTAGCATCTGAAGCTCCCACAAGCTCAATGAGGGCACACAGGAATACCTGATTTACCTATGCCCCAAGTTTATTGCTTTGGTCTGTACTTTCAAATTTTCCTTTTGAATGTAATAAAAGCAACTTTGATATGTATCGAGCGTTGGAGAACTTTGTATTGAAATCAATGAAATTGAAGTTGTGGGTACTGAAAATTTTCCTTTTGGTCCAAAAAAAATGGCCTAAGTTGTAAAAAGATTAATTTGAACAAAATCAACTTTTATTAAAACTTTTCAAAACTATTTTCGATAAGGATCACAACTTGACACACATGGAACATATCCTCGAGATGCACAACCCCGAATCCAAAGATGTAAAATTGCCTCTTGTCTGAATAACACTGCACTGCACTGCAATCAGCTATTTTCTCAGGATAAGGATCACAACCGAACTTTCAGATAACAAGCAGACAAAGATGTCTTGATCAAACACATGGACACAGTTGATTTGAAAGTGTTTACAGTCGGACTTCAGAACGAAGTTGTCTACGTATCCCGAATATGGGAATCAGGCCTTACTCGGGTATTAATACTCTTCTTTTACACTCTAACTTTTGCCAAGGCTGCCCTTTCTGGGTTTTCAACCTTGCGAGCTCAGTTTTTCTTTTTTCAAATTTTTTGTGCTCTAACTTTTGCCTAGGTCGCCCTTCCGGGTTTTCGACCTAGCGAGCCACTCAAGGATAGTATTTCTTCAACTTGTCCATGTTGATCGGTTGGGAGAATTCTAGGCCACCTAGGTCTATAAGAATGACAGCTCCACCCAACTAGATTGATTTGATGATGTAAGTATCAATCCAATTGGGTCTGAACTTGCCCCTTGGGTCATGGATGGGAGCTCGGTTGTCTTTAAGCACAAAATCCCCTTCTTTCAGATTCCTGGACTTAACTTTCTTATTAAAAGCCCTGGCAATCCTACGCTGATATCCTTGAACATGGTACAGTACTTTCAGCCTCATCTTATCAAACATCATGAGTTCTTCGAACCTGCTCTGCTGCCAATCCGCTTCTGCTATCTGGCACTCAGCCATAACCCGCAGCGACGGAACCTCTATTTTAATTAGTAGAACATCTTTCATCCCACAAACCATAGAATACGGAGTTGCCCCAGTAGATGTCCGAATTGAAGTCCTATAACCCAGAGAGCAAATGGTAATTTATTTGGCCAGTCCTTGTAAGTCTCAACCATTTTCTGCAAAATGTGCTTGATGTTCTTGTTGGCGGCCTCAACAGCTCTGTTGGTTTACAGCCGATATGTGGATGACTTATGAAAAGCCACATTGTATTTCTCCAACAAGTCGATCACTTCTCTTTTGAAATGAGAGCCATTATCTGAAATGATCTCATTCGGGACCCCATAACGACAAATAATGTTATTCCTGATGAACGTGGCTACTTGCGACGCTTTCAGCACGGCATAGGATTGGGCTTCGACCCACTTTGTAAAATAGTCTATTGCCACCAGGATATACCCATGCCCATTCGAGCCTCTCGGCGTAACTGCCCCAATAACATTAATTCCCCAGACTTAAAAAGGCCATGGTGAAGCCATGTTGTACAGCTTCGATGGCAGGACGTTCATGCGATTTGCATGAATCTGGCATTTGTGGCATCATCGAGCAAAATCGATGCAATCCTTTTCCATGGTTGACCAATAGTAACCCTACCTGAGAATCTTCTGGGCTAGCATTACTCTGCTCATGTGTGCTCCACACTCCCCTCCGCGGATAGCCTCCATGAGGCGCTTTGACTCTTCTGCATCAACACACAGCTTGTGCATTCCCAGATGGCCTCATTTGTATAATTTACCCCCGCAGATGATAAACTGAGTGGCCATTCGCCATATTGCTCTATTATCTTTGGCATTTGCCACTAGTGGATAAACCTCATTTTCCAAGAAATTCCAGATATCATAATACCAGGGGTTCTGATCATGTACTTCATCTATTGCGGCGATCAACTCGTAGGCCGGTGCATATCTTTGTTCAATAATGATCGGACGCATCCAGACTCCCAAAGGGATGTCTATCATGGAAGATAGAATTGATAAAGCATAAACGAACCTGTTGTTGTCTCTTAACAGATGCGTGAAGGTTAACTTCTCAAACCTAGGAATCAGGACATCTAGGGTTTGCTGATAGATTTTCATCCTTTCTTCCTTAACCTTCCAGTCTCCTTTTGCCTGAGATACAACCAGGTTCAAGTCCTCGATGACATCCAACCTTTTTGCCCCTAGTTCTAGGGCGGCTTCCAAGCCAGCGATACACGCCTCGTATTCTGCTTCGTTGTTTGATACCTTGAACCAGAGTTTTAAGGCTAAGGGTATATGGGAATTGTTAGGTGCTATCAGCAACACCCCTATCCCATAACCGTACTGGTTAGATGCTCCATCAAAGTACATCGTTCAAATCTCTTCCTCGACCTGCAGAATCGCTTCATCTGGGAATAGGTCCATCCCCTTCCACTGGGTGATCTTCCAAAAACTTTACTACTACACTCCTCTTGGCAGACTTGCGCGTCACATACTTCAAATCAAATTCGGAGAGGAGAAGCAACCAACGAGCTAGCCTATCCATAAGTGCCGGTTTCTCAAAAAGATATTTGATAGAATCTAATCTCGAAACCAAAATTATAGAGTGAGCTAACAGGTGGTACCTCAACTTACTGGTAGCCCATACTAAGGCTAAGCAAGCCTTCTCCAACGAGGTGTAACGGGTCTCATATTCTAGCATTTTCTTGCTCAGGTAATAGATGGCCTTCTTTACTCTATCCTTAGATTCCTAAGAAAGCATGCAACCCATAGTTGTGTCCGTTACTGACAGATAAAAAATCAACAGCTTTCTTAGCTCCGGCGGTGATAACATGGGTGGGTTCTGAAGGTACTGCTTGATTTGCTCAAAAGTAAACTGGCATCGATCATCCCATTGGAATTTCTTTCCTTTCTTCAGAAGACCAAATAGTGGTTCACAAGCCAAGGTTAATTTTGCAATAAACTGTCTTATGAATTGCACTTTACCTAGAAAGCCTCGCACCTCCTTTTCAGTCCTTGGTGGTGGCATTTCTAAGATGGCCTTGATTTTGGAAAGATCAACCTCGATGCCCCTCTATGTGATCAAGAACCCCAGCATTTTCCCTGCTATGGCACCAAAAGTGTATTTATGTGGATTCAGCCTCAACCGATATTCTCTGATCCGTTGGAAAAATTTCTTCAAGACGGTGTAGTGGCCCTCTCTTTCTTTGGACTTGACAATCATATCGTCCACATACACCTCAACCTCTTTGTGGATCATGTCATGCAAGATAGTTGTTACGGCCTGTTGATAAGTAGCCCCAACATTTTTCAGACCAAACGGCATCACCCTATAGTAGTAGGCTCTCCACAGCGTGGTGAAGGCAGTTTTCTCTCTATCCTCGGGTGCCATCAAGCTCTGGTTATACCCGGAAAACCCATCCATAAAGGAGAACAATGCATGGCCTACGGTGAAGTCCACCAACTCGTCGATGTGCGGTAGAGGAAAGTCATCCTTCGGACTAGCCTTATTCAGATCTTTGAAATCAACACATACCCAAATTCTACCATCTTTCTTTGGCACTGGAACAATGTTGACCAACCAAGTCAGATACTCAGATACTAGCAAAAACCCTATGTCTATCTGCTTAGTGACCGCTTCTTTAATCTTCAAAGCCCAATCTGGGTGTATTCTCCAAAGCTTCTACTTGATGGGTCGGGCCTCGGGGTCAAGAGGGATCTGGTGCTGTACAATCTCAAGATCGATTCCGGGCATGTCTTCGTAGGACGACGTGAAAACATCTTTTAAATCTTTTAATAAAGCGACTAAGCGCTCGCGTTCCTCCGAAGACAACGTGGACCCAATCTGGACCAGATGCGGATCCTTCTTAATATCCACATTAACTTCAATTATTTTATCAACAACGGGTTTTACAAACCTCTGCTCCTCTCGATTAATCAAAAGTTTCAAAACCAGAGGAATTCCTTCCTCATCGTTTTTATCAAAATTTTGAAAGTCATGATCAATGCAATATACAAGTGGCACATAGACATACTTGGAAACTGCAGTGGTATTCACATTCAAAAGATCCTGCTCATCCAATTCCTCGGTTACAACTGACTCAAAAGAAAAGAAAAAAGATGACCTGGACAAAACTAAGGAATCCGGGTTATCAACCCCAGGAATACCAGACTCTGACTCGAAAGAACTAGAATCTGATTTCAACTCCACAGACTCTGTGGAATCAGATTCTGACTCACTACCTGATTCAGAACTACTAGACAAAAAACCCTCCTCCAGCTGCCAAATGAGAGAGGGCGTGTTAGATGCATCCAGAATACCACCGAAAGGGCCCACACCTAATTGATCTCCGATCACGGAAACGGTTAGGTCATCCCCCAAGCTCTCCGGTTTAATCTGAGGATCTGAAATAAGACAAGCCAGTGTTGCTCCTATCTCAAGTTCATTGCTATTGGATTTACCCTTTGTACTCTGTTCAGCCTCAGCAGTTAATTCAGTCTATTCCTTTGTGGGTTCATTCTCTTGCAGCTGTAGATCGAAGAAAATCTCAAAGCTGGGCAAACACCGCTTCTCAGAATTCAACCATGGCTCAAGAAAGCCACAATATGGGAAGTCTTCCCCCTCCAAGACAAAGCGGCCGTTCAGAATTCCTTGAATTGGTCTATGGACAAGCTCATAGTGCTTCCCACTTTGCTTTGCTTTGGTTCTTCCTGCCATTTCCTTTCCTTTCCGAACCCAGTCCTCTTTGGTAGGCGTGTAACCGAGACTAATGGTATGAGGGTTATGTGGTACTTTGGCCAGTGCAGTAATGCCCTTCCGGCTGCTCTTTCCTAATCCCATCCCGGGCACATGCTGTAACTTGTTCATGAGGTAGACTGATTGTGCATTAATATACAAGCCCTCATCAACAACTAGGATATTCTGTACCACTTGGGCCTCAGCCAAGATAAAACTGGACATGAAAGCATCCTCATCGCCGTGTACAATCTCCAGTACTGGTGTAGTAACCTCCAGCAGAGGATGTATAGAAGAATTCCTGAAAACAATGGCTACCCCCTTTCTAAGAGGGTACTTCAGCACCTGATGAAGAGTGGAATAGACAACTTTCACTTAGTGCAGAAACGGCCATCGAAGGAGTAAGTTAAAAGTGGCCAGAACATCCAGGAAGTGAAACTCAATATCTTATTGTGCCATGCCAACCTGCGTTCTGATCTGAACTGTCCCCATCCCCTCTCTGCTTGTGTTGTCATACGCCCGGATCACTTGGGCCATAGGTACAAAGTCCACTGGCTTCAAATGAATAGCATAGGCTCTGTGCGACGGACAAACATTAATTGCAGACCCAGTGTCAACCAACACAACTGACACCCACTTTTCTCTACACTCAACTGAGATGTACAGTGGTTTGTTATGTGCAGAACCCTCGGGCTATAATTCCTTATCTGAGAAGGTCAAAGTAGCTGAAGGACCTCCTGGGAAGACAAGTCCCACTAGTTGTTTGGGAGTTGTGTCGATAGACATCTTAGCCTTATCCATTGCTGATAGAACGGCTTGCATGTGTACTCGTGAAGCCATGAGCAACCCCCAGATGGATATGTCTACTTGGATCTTCTTTAGCTGCTTTAGTATAGCTTCTTCTTCCAACTGCTTATCCTTCTATTTTTTAGTCTCCTTATCCTTTTCAAATGCTTCGGGTTGGTCTAGGTATGGGGGCTTGAAATACCGCCCACTTTTAGTCATATGATCCACCTCCTCTGAGTACCAAGTATCGTCTGGCAGGTCTTGACCCCAATCTTCATCAGTGTGGGCAAGATGCACATCATTACCTTCCCACCATACTCCTCCAGCAACCGACCGGCAGTTATTCGGTTCCGTTGTAATTACTCTCACATCACAATCATCCCCCGCAGAGTGTTTGGCTTTTCTAGCTTGCTGACCATTCTCATCCATTTCTTGTTCAAACCGCTTCAGTGCAGCTTCTTGTTCCGTATCAGCAGTACTAACAATGCCCGATTCCTGAGCAGAATTCTTAATACCGGTGCTCTCCGGCAACTTCCCCTTATCTTTGGCCGTTTCGGCCCTTATAGCAGTTCCTGCTTCTTGTTGTTCCTGCTTTTTGCTGTTCCAGCTTTGGTTGAAGTTTCTCTTTCATATCGGGTTCATCACTGAGCCACCCCGAATTATTTGTTAACCCGTTCAATTCGAACCAGTTAATCTGTATATTCCCTAGATCTTGTTTATCAAAGAACTGCAGATTGTTGATGTCCTCCTAGAGGTCAACTAAGTCATCCAATCCCTAGCTCGGTCCATCCTCGCGGACTACACCGACCTCCATATCCTCCCGGACTACACCGACCTCCATCCGTATTGGTAACTCAGGCTTTGGTTTGGCTTGATTGATTGATACAATATAAAAATATGGGTTGTATTTCTCCTCAGAAAAATCCACGGAGCCCTCAGGCACTGAACTGACATTCTCCACCAAAACTGATCTCCCTCCATCTTCCACTGTCACCACCACAGGTTCCGTTTGGATTGTTGACGTGTTCATCATGCACAAGTCTGTGCTTTCAGGGATGAAGAACGCCGGCGTAGGCAGGTGAGAGGGAGTGATGTATATACTGGGGTCGTAAGGGACGACCAGTTTATAGATGAGGTTTATTTGCCGGGGTGGAGGGGCTTGATTATGTTGCGGGAGAGGATTTGTGGTGACAATGGGCTTTTCGGAAGGCGCTATCACTTTGTTGTCAATGAGATCCTGAATCTCATGACGCAGTCTAAAGCATAGGTCAATGTCGTGACCATGCTGTTGATGAAAAGTGCAATATTTGGCCGGGTTATGTTTCAGAGGAAAATGATCGGGTAGGGGCGAGGCTCTAGTGGCTTCAGATGCCCTTTTTTTATCAGGACCCTTAGAGCTGCGGATAAGGACATGTACAATAGGGTAAAGACCCTTTGGCCTCGGGGTTGGTGCTTCGAGGTTTGTGAGGTTGTATTAGATGTACCAGCAAAGGGGTTGGTAGTTTTTGGTGTGGTGGTGACCAAACCCACATTGGAAGGCCTTGCAGCTGGACTACCACTTGTAGTCGCATTGGAACTACGTGTGAAAGGCCTCTTAGGCTGCTCTTTCTTGTGGTCTATCAGACCCTGCTTCATTGCGTCCTCCATCTGCACCCCTATTTCGTAGAGGTCAACAAAAGTAGACAGAGGTAAGACTATCATCTTCTGTAACAGTCTTGGTTGCAGATTACAGACCGCCATTCTGATCTGATCTTTTTCAGCCGATCGGATGGTCATCATAGATGCCTTGGCCCTCTATCGGCTCACAAAATCCGAGAAACCCTCCTTCGGCTTTTGGCGAGTTGCTTTGAGATCACGGGTAGTTATCTCGATTTGGGTGTTGTAGGAGTACTGTGCTATGAAGGCCTTGGCCATTTCCTCCCAGTTTCTCTTCACAGAGTCTTCAAGCTTAGCATACCAGATGGCCGCTATACCTGACAAGGTCCAACCAAAGAGCGATAACTTCTGTAGTCTAGATAGGCTCATCGGCCGTAAGATGTCTGAGAATAGTCAGAGATGGACCATGGGATCCCTAGAGCCATCAAAGTGGTCTATATACAGCATCTTAAATCTATCTGGAAATGTCACTACCAACTCAATATAGCCATCCTCTATATCAGGGATCAAATTCACGCCTTGTGCCTGAGCTTTTCCAGCTTGCTCACTTTCAGTACGGTAGGGTCAGCCTCAAATTCAAACGGTGCCTCCATTGGGTAAGCCGGTGCCTTGGAGGTTTGGGGCAAGATAGGGTCCGCCTAAATGCCCGCATTTTCCTGGACATTGATTGTGACCCCGGGTGTCGGAATTCCTACCGGGGGTGCATGGGATGCAGATACTACCACAGGCTGTGACTGCTGTTGTTGAAGCCTTTCTATTACCTCTGCTTGGCGGGCTACAACCTCGGCTTGGCGAGCTGTGGTTTCGGCTTGCCGGGCAGTATCTAGCTGCATGTTCTCAATAGTCTGCTGAAGTTGGCGAAGCATTTCTTCCATGCTGGCTGGAGGACTTTGGGCTACCGGAATCGGCGAATACTCTCTATTTGGAGTAAAAGCAAATGATTGGACTTGACAGAGAAAATGCGAGGTAAAGGGTGACTGCTGTATTGGCGAATTTTGCCGAATCCTCCTCCGTGTAGTAACCGACGGGAGTGAAACAAACACTGGCTATCCTCGGATAAGATCCCCAAATCGATAAAGCCTTCTAACCCGAGTCCAGAGTGCTTGGGGGGTGGCAGGCTCGTTTGAAGCAATGGTTAATGACTACCTTGCAAAAATAAAATAAAGCAAAAATAAACAAAAATAAAAAACCGCACAGCACCTTAGCTTAGACAGAAACAACACGCAGTTGCAATCATAAGCTGGGGAACTGTACTCAAACACTGATTTATGCCCCAAAACTGATACCCTCAAACTGATCCCCAGACTTGCAACTGATACATACATTCCTGCATAGTTTCACTCTTAAAGCACGTATCAAGCAAGTGAGAACCAAAACACCCCTATGATGGGGTAGGGTTACCCTGTCCTAATTTCTTCAGGAGCTAGGGGTTCGTTACACAAACAAGCAGTTTCAAACAAATCCTGTATTCGTGTGAGCAACCTGTCCTAGTTTGGAACAGTCTCTATGGCTTCCGATATGCAACTAGGCCAATCGGTCAAAAAGGTTACCTCAGCAAGACTACCTAATATACCTCTCACACCTAACACCAAGAAGTGAAAGGAAGATCAAATGGTACAGTGGTAGTCTAGATCCAAGGGTTGTGTTCCCATCGTGGCAAAGCCCGCAACCGGTCAGCCTTTTGGCAAGCTTCTCCAAGCAAGCCTCCGACAAACCGCTCAGGAATAGCAGATGGCAAACACTGTGACTTAGGCGCACAGATGCAAACGAAAATGCAAAGAAATACATAAGTGTAAATAAAACAACATATCATGAGTTTGAGTCAAGTTCTCTAAGTCTCCGGCGGAGTCGCCAGAAACTGTGGACTTGCCTTTTTCTCACGCCCCTGCCTTTCGAAAAGGGTTTGAAATGAAAAGCCTCATAGTTCAGACTCTCGCGGTTCTGAATCTAATCTCACAAGTGCAATGTGAAACTGATAATCACCAAAGAGTCCAAATCCGGCAAATCATTCTGGAAAATCGATTTTCAATCAAATAATGCCAAAATTGGACTGCTTTGGTAGATTACAGAGTCGCCACCTAAATATTTTGTTTTTGGGAAAATTTAGGAAACCCTGACTCGTGCCAAAGGCCACATGTTCGTCATCACCAAAGTTGCCTCGGCTCGGGAACTTGGGTACGTGGGGGAAAGGTCATGAATTGAGCACCCCCGCTCGCCCGATCAAAAGATCGGCCTCTACTAGTCATGATATGCGTTTTATAAACATTATGTGTTCCTATTCTGATTTCTAAACTAGCTTCACTATGTGATGCGCTCGCATACAAGTATAGACTAGTCGCAAGATTTGGCACAATTCAACTCATGTTTGTTTTCGAAAATGGTTTGAATTTGCCACCCTCAAGTAGGCTTAAAAAAATGCGGATTAGCCACCAAACATAGTGGGCTTAAAGCATGATTTGTCACAACAAAGTGGGCTTAAAACATACACTCATTGAATTGTTCCAATTGAAACAACAAGTCTTCATCCACAGCCATTCATGCAGTTAAGCATTTAAGCAAATAGCCTCATGGCAAGCATGCGAAACATGGCATTATGGCAATCACACTCATGCAAGTATGCTAAAGTGTAAAGACTTGGCTACTCCGAGCCAAGAAAGAAACTAGTTAGAGAGATGAGTGATCCTAACTATATTAAATGACTAGTGCAACACATGTAATGATGCAACTAAATAGGCTCGGCTACTTAATCATGGTATTTGTAACACTTTGATAGCTTGCTTTGAAACACGTATTACCATGCAGTTTGAATGATGCGCCGAGCCTCGGTGCATGCAAGACAAATGAATGGATGCAAGCATGCAAACGTAAGGTATGCTAATTGAATATGTCCATACTCTAACCATCAAAAAGCGATTAAATAAAAGGGAGAAAGATGTGGGGTTGGAAAACATACAAACACGCACGCACACTTATTACAACATTATGCCCTCACGAAGGAGGGTCCGAATGAATAGGAGTTAAGCTACTCTAAGCTAAGCTAACTAATCTAATTAAACTAATTAGACTAATTATTACAAACCAATGAATAACTAGCAAGCTCATTACTAATTATTACAATACTTTAATCAACTAATAAACTAATTAATTAAATTACAAGACAATTTGTGAATAAACTAAGTAATTAACATATTAAACTATTCGGCCACTACTCTGCTTTGAGAGGTGAAAGATGCATGCGCTCGGTTTTCGCCCTTAAAAGCCCTCTGTTTGGCTCTTAGGAGGCTCTGTTTGCAGGGTCAAACACACTTCAGAACCTTTCTGCTCCACCTTACCAATTCTTTGCTGGGGGTTGCACCAGTGGCCGGCCGGCCACCTGCTGGCCAAAAGGGTGCCTTGCCGGACAGAAATAAGGCACTGCCGGCCATGGATAGGGCACTGCCGGCCACTGATGCTCTGGGTCACCTTGCTACAACAAAGCACAAACAGAGCAAAAATGGGGTTTTTCCAAGGGTTGTCTGCACACCTTGTCTCACCTTTTCATGAGGAAATCAAAGGAGGGACAAGTTTTGGTTCACAAAACCACCAATCAAGCAATTTCATTGCATGATGGCTTGTGAAACCAATTGTGCAAGTTCAATAAGGGCAAAAACAAGACTCAAAAGGCCATCACCCTATCATGCATGATCAAGGGCAATGAAGACCAAGGGAAATGGCACATTTCATCACTATTGAGTATGAAATGTCCCATTTGCCTTGTGTTCAAATTAACGTCCGATTTGAACACATGCAATGCAATACAAAGAATGCTTATCTTGCCTCTTTTACTTGTTCATTTTGTTTACTCATTTTACATTACCGATTCGTTCTTTAATCGATTAAATCCATTGGGTGAGTGTCTTCTAATGGAAAAAAGTGTCAACTAAGGGGTAGTTCAAGGCATGAGGGAAACTTCATGTCCTTGGTAATAAACCCTCAAAAGAGGATTAAAGCAATAAGCATGAGCCTCAACCTCAAGCTTAAGCAACCCTAAGATTGAAGCAACCCTCAAAGCAAATGCAAAAGTGAAGCAAAGAAGGAGGTCGCAAAGATTTAAAATGCTAGAATTAGGCATGAAAAAGCATTAAAACATGCGACCAAGGCACACAAACGATGTTCAAAGCCTAGAAACACTAAGCTAGTGAAGGAATTAACGCTACAACTACGCAATACAAGCCTCAACTAAATTGACCAACCCAAAACAGGGCCAAAACAGGTCAAAATAGAGGCAAAAACATGTTAGACTTAAGCTATAGTAAGCTAGAAAAACATGCTAACACATGAAGCTAACTAGGCATGCAAGCAAGACACAAGCAGGGGAGGCTAACCCTCCAATTTTGGACTTTCAAACAAGGCTTTTACCACTAAAAAAACTCTGATATTCAGTGGGTTAAAGGCCCAAAAAAGTTGTTTTGAAAGTGATGAAAAGATGGCAGAAAAGCTTAACAAGCTAAGAAGCAAATGGGATGGACAACCCCCAAACTCAAAAGGGCTCAAACCGCCACTTTTGGGCCTTAAAAACAGAACTTTCTACATGTCAAAACCAGCC
The DNA here is from genome assembly GCA_036172215.1 of Camellia granthamiana. Lineage (NCBI taxonomy): Eukaryota > Viridiplantae > Streptophyta > Magnoliopsida > Ericales > Theaceae > Camellia > Camellia granthamiana. The sequence goes on along the minus strand of CM069908.1, from coordinate 53,760,349 downwards.
TCAAAATAGCAGAAAAAGATGGCAAAGCAAGTATTGAAAGCAAGCTTAAATATCAAGTGTTATACCTCTTGAAGATAAGGCACAAAATAGGCAACAACCCAAGCTTAAACCTTCTCCTAAAGCTCAAACAAAGCTCCAAGAGATCTCAGCTCCAAGGTGAGAGTGTTTGGTTTAGGGTTGATGTGCAAAAGTGCAGAGAAACTAGACTTTAAGGCACGAAATAACAAGAGAGAGAGAGAGGAAATTCTAGACAGAGAGAATTTTTGTCTTCAAAATTTTCTAACACCCCCCCCCCCCCACATGCAAGAAAGGGGTTCTATATATAGCAAATACAAATTTCTCTCACAAAGATCCAGCCAAACACGTGTTGGAAGATGCATGAACCTGTGCAAACAACTAGCACAAAATATCATAAAATATCTGCTGGAACACTGCTGTCCGGCCGACCATCAGTGATGGCCAGCAAGGCTTCGTTAATGGCCGGCCAGGCACATCAATGGCTGGCATGCAAAAAGCCATGGCCGGCAGCCTTCAACAATGGCCGGCAGGCCATCACCAACCTCATTCTGAAAACACCTAAGCCTGGTCCAAAGATGAGGCAAAAAGGATATAGGGTTTAGAAAACTCAAACCTCTGGCATTCTGCCGTGGACATCGAGCATTCGGTGAGTAATAAAACTCGCCATCGGATGTACATGCAAGATCATCTAAGTCTTAAAGGGCCGTCAAAAATGGGGTGTCTACAGAGCCATAAGAAGTCCCTAGATTGAAATGTCGGCTTGGATTTTCTTCAGTTGCTTCAAAACTATTTCTTCCTCCAGCTGCTTCTCTTTCTATTTCTCAACCTCTCTGTCTTTCCCAGATGCTTCATCTTGATCTAAGTGCGGTGGCTTGAAATACCGCCAACTCCTTGTCATGTGGTCCATCTCTTCAGCGTACCACGTGTTATCTGGAAGGCACTCACACCAGTCTTCGTCGGTGTGAGCTAGAAGTAGGTCGTCGTCCTCCCACCATACACCTCCGGTAGCAGACAAACAGTTGTCCGGCTCCATTTATATCACTTTCACTTCACAAGTTTCCCCCACAGGGTGTTGGGCCATTACGGCTTTCTGGTTTTCTTCAACTCTCTCTTGTGTAAACTGCATCATCGCAGCTTCTTGTTCTGTGTCCACAGTGCCAGTTCCTAAGCTGAATTTTCCATGCCGGTGTTTTTCGGCAGTTTCCCCTTTTCATCGACCATTCTGGCCACTTCAGCAATTCCTGCTTTGTTTTCCTTTGATTTCATTTCAGTTCCTTCCTCCCTGTCCGGTTCATCACTCAACCACCCAGAGTTGTCTATTGATCCATTCAAATCGAACCAGCCAATCTGCACATCCCCTTGATCTTATTCGTCAAAGAACTGTAGATTGTCTAAGTCCTCCTCAAGCTCCGCTAGATTATCCAATCCTTAGCTTGGGCTATCCTCCCTAACCACTACAGTTGGCAATACCACTTCCGGTTTGGCTTGATCAATCGACACAATGTAGCAGCTTAGATCATACTCTCCCTCAGACAAGTCCTCAGAACACTTAGACAACGGACTCGTATCCTCCTCTAAGGCCAACCTCCCTTCTTCTACCCTTGTCACCACCACAAGTTTAGGTTGAAATATGGATGTGTCCATCATACACAAATCTGTGCTTTCAGGAATGAACACTGTCGGTCTGGGTAGGTGGAAAGGGGTAATATATACGATGGGGTCGTAGGGAATGGCCAGTGTATGGATTAGGTTTAGATTGTGAGGTGGGGGAACTTGATTGTAGGTCGGGAGAGGGTTTGTAGTAACATTTGGTTTCTGAGGTGGTGCAATCACCTTATTGTCAACGAGGTCTTGAATCTCATGACGCAGCCTGAAGCATTGGTCGGTGTCGTGACCGTGTTGCTGGTGAAATGCACAATACTTGGCTGGGTTGTGTTTAGCTAGGAGAGGATGAGGTAGTGGGCGAGGCTCTAATGGCTTGAGGTGCCCCTTTTTGATCAACACCTTCATGGCTTGAGATAAAGGCATGTAGAGTTGGGTAAAGGTCCTCTGGGATCGGGCAGGGTTATTTGAAGTTTGTGGAGTTGTATTGGCGAAAGGATTGGCAGTCTTGGTTGTGGTGGTGGCAACACTCACATCAGACGGCGGCGCAGCTGTGCTACCACTGGTGGTTGCATTGGAACTGTACATAAAAGGCCTCTTGGCCTGCTCTTTCTCATCAGTAATCAGCCCTTGTTTCGTGGCGTCTTCAATCTGAACCCCCATCTTATGGAGCTCGGTGAATGTGAACAGAGGTAGGACGATCATTTTTAACAACAACTTCCCGTGCAGATTACGGACTGCCATTCATATCTAATCTTTCTCAGAAGGCCTTGTGGTCATCATTGAAGCCTTGTCCCTCCACCTCGTCACAAATTCTAAAAAGCCCTCATTTGGTTCCTGGCGCATTGCCTCGAGATCACGAGTTGTGACCTCGATTTGTGTGTTGTACAAGTATTGTACAACAAAGGCCTCAGCCATTTCCTCCCAACTCTGCTTCACAGAATCCTCTAGCTTCGCATACCATATCGTTGTTATTCCCGACATGGTCCGGCCAAAGAGTGAGAGCTTTTGCAAACTGGTCAGGCCCATTGGCTGCAAGATGTCTGAAAATAGCCGAAGATGAACCATGGAGTCTCCGGAACCATCAAATCAATCGATGTGTGACAGTTTGAACAGGTCTGGCAATGTCACTGCAGAGTCAGTATACCAGTCTTCTATGTCAGGGATAGAATTCACATCCAGCGCTCTCTTGAAGAGCTTCTCCAACTTGTTGACTTTAAGCACAGTTTGGTCAACTTCAAACTCAAATGGAGCCTTAGTCTGATACACTGGTGCTTTGGAGGCTTGTGGTGGGATCGACTCTTTCGGATTGCCTTGTTTCTCAACATGGGCAATGGCTCCGGGTGCTGGGATACTCGTAGGAGGTGTATGAGATGCAGAAGCCGTTGCCGACTGTGGTTGTTGCTATTGCAGGCTGTTTATTACCTCAGTCTAACATGTCGTGACCTCGGCTTGACTAGCAGCGTCTTCCTGTATGGTTTCAACTATTTGCTGAAGATGACGAATTAGGTCCTCCATGCTGACTGTGGGATACTATGCCATCGGAATTAGCAAGTGATCTCATGATGGACTAGATGAACAAGACTAAGCCTGACTAGATACAAGTGAAGTGAGGGGTGACTACTGTAGAAATTGGACCGATGAACTCTGCCTTACTCTCCTCCGTCTAGTAACCGGCGTGAGCGAAGTAAACACGGGTTGTCCCCTAATAAGATCTCCAGCTTTCCAAATCCTTCTGACACGGGTCCAGAGTGCTTGGGGGATATCCGAACTGTCTGAAGCTATGGTGTTATACTAACTAGCAAAAAAGAAATAAAGCAAAAAGAAAGCAGTAATCAGAAACCGCACAGCACCTCAGCTCAAATGTTAACAACACGCAGATGTAATCAAAGTTGTAGGACTGTACTCAACACTAAATTCTGCCCCCAAAATGGATACCAACACTTGCAACTGATACGCACATTCCTGTATAGTTTCACTGTAAAGCACATACTAGTTAAGTGAGAGCCAAAACACCCCCATGAGACGATAGGGTTACCCTGTCCTAGTTACGTCAGGAACTAGGGTTCACTATTCAGTACCTCAGCAAGACTACCTAATATACCTCTCGCACCTAACACCGAGAAGTGAAAAGAGGATCAAACGGTACAGCAGTAGTCCAGATCCAAGGGTTGTGTTCCCATCATGGCAGAGCCCATGACCGGTCAGCCTTTTTGCAAGTTTTTAAGCAAGCCTCCAGCAAACCGTCCAAGAAAAACAGATGGAAAACACAATGACTTAAACGTACCAATGCAAATGCAATGCAAAGAAACATATAAGTGTAGACAAAATTTCATATCATGAATTTCAAGTCAGGTTCTCTAACTTCCCTAGCAGAGTCGCCAGAAACTGTGGCTCGACTTTTTCGTGCCCCCTTTCGGAAGTCGAAATAAGCCCTACAATATCGGACTCCTGCGATTCTGAATCTGATTCCACGAGTGCAATGTGAATTAGATAAACACCAAAGAGTCCAAATCTGGCAAATCTTTTTGAAAATCGATTTTGACTCAAATTGCCAAAAATGGACTGCTTTGCTAGGTATAGAGTCGCCGCCTAAATATTTTGTTTTGGGGAAATTTAGGAAACCCATGACTCATGCCAAAGGCCACATGTTCGTCATCGCCAAGATTGTCTTGACTCAGGAACTTAGGTACAGGAGGGGAAGGTCATGGATGAATTGAGCACCCCCGCTCGCCCGATCAAAGATCGGCCTCTACTAATTATGATATGAATCTTATTTACATTATATGCTCTTGTTCCGTTTATTAGGCTAGCATTACTATGTGATGCGCACACACACATGTATAAACTAATTTTCCAAGAATTGGAACACTTCATTCATGTTTGTTTTGAAAAATTATTTCGAAATATGTACCACTTGAAAAAGTGATCGCATATACACATTTACTCAAATTATTCCAATTCAAGCAATAAGCCTTCATCCACAGGCATTCAAAACAATTTATCATTTAAGCAAGTAGCATCATGGCAAGCATGCTAGACATGGAAACATCGACACTCATGCAATTATGCTAAAGCGAGTAAAGGCTCACCTAGTACTCCAAACCAAAAGAGATATAAGTTTAAAAAAATGCGTGATTTCTAACTATGTGATATGACTAATGCAACACATGCGATATGCAATCTAAATAGGCTTGGCTACTTAACATGGCAAATGAATCAGTTTGATAGCATGTGGTCTAAGCACGTATTCAAAGAAGTATTTAAACTAACAATGCGAGTTAGAATGATGAACCGAGCCTTGGTGCATGTAATACGAGTGGATACAAACACGAAGTATGCTAAGCAAAACGTGATGTCCCTAAACTAACCATCTAAGTTGGTAAATAAAAGGGAGAAAGACGTAGGGATGGAAGACATGCACATTATTACAACATTGCGCTCTCACAAAGGAGAGTCCGAATAAACTAACTAGCTAATTAACTAACTAATTAAAGCTAAGCAAATTATTACACAACCAAATGAAATTCGCTAAGCTACTTAACTAATTATTACAACAAAATTAACTATTCTAGTTAAATGTCGACTTGCCTTTTTCCGCGCCCTGCCTTTCGAAAAGGGTTTGAAAAGAAGGCCTCAGAGTTCAGACTCCCGCGGTTCTGAATCTAGTCTCACAAGTGCAATGTGAAACTGATAATCACCAAATAGTACAATCTGGCAAATCTTTTTGGAAAATCAATTTTAATTCAAATAATGCTGAAACTGGACTGCTTTGCCAGATATAGAGTTGCCACCTAAATATTTTGTTTTTAGGGAAATTTAGGAACCCTGACTCGTGCCAAAGGCCACATGTTCGTCATCACCAAAATTGTCTCGGGGTCAGGAACTTGGGTACGAAGGGGGAAGGTCATGAATTGAGCACCCCCGCTTGCTCGATCAAAGATCGGCCTCTACTAATTATGATATGCATTTTATAAACATTATGCATTCTTATTCCAGTTTATTAAACTAGCTTTACTATGTGACACACACAAGCAAGTATAGACTAGTCGCAAGACATGCAACAATTCAACATAGTGGGCTTAAAACTCACATTTGTTGAATCGTTCCAATTCAAACAACCAAGCCTTCATCCACAGGCATTCACGCAGTTTAGCATTTAAGCACATAGCCTCATGGCAAGCATGCTATCATGGCATCATGCACACTCATGCAAGTATGCTAAAACATAAAAACTTACCGAGTACTCCAAGCCAAAACAGAAACGAGTTAGAAAGATGCATGATCCCAACTATGCAAGATGCCTAATGCAACGCATGCAATAATGCAATTAATAGGCTTAGCTACTAATATGGCATCAAGATCGATTTGAACAACATGCAATTAAATACGTATTCAAAGAATTATTGAAATTGCAATGCAGTTTGAATGATGCGTTGAGCATCGGTGCATGCAAGACAAATAAATGGAAGTAAACATGCAAGCATAAGGTATGCTAATTTAAAATGTCCCTAATCTAACCATCAAAAGTGATTAAATAAAAGGGAGAAAGACGTGAGGTTGGAAGACATACACACACGCACGCACACTTATTACAACATTGCGCCCTCGCGAAGGAGGGTCCGAATGAATAAGCTAACTACCTATGCTAATTAAGCTAACTAATTATTACAACAATTCGAATAACTAACCTATTCTAAGCTAATCAAATATTACAAACTGTAGTAATTAGCTAAACACTAAGCTAATTAAGTGCAAAGCAATTAAACTAATTAATTAGCTACCACTAATTAACTAAACAAAGCAGTTAAATGGCCTTGGGAAGTGAGGGATGCATGCTCGGTTTGTTCACCTGAAAAGCCACCACCTTGTCATTGAACGCCTCTGTTTGTACATATTTGAACACCGACAGTGCTGCCGACTTCCAGAGTGACTCTGCTCCACCTCAGGAACACGTTGTGCAAGATTTCATTGATGGCTGGTCGGCTACCAAGATTTCATTGAAAATGTCCCCCATTCTCAAAGGTTATCTGTTCTGTCACCCTCCTTATCATCACATAAGTTCAAAGAAGTGTAACATTTGGCTCTCAAACCATCAACCAAGCATTTTTCATGCATGATGGCTAAGGAACCAAGCTAGTACAAGCTTAATAAATGCATAAACAAGACCAAAATGACCACCACCCTATCATTCATGATCAAGGGCAATGATGATCAAGGAAAGTGGCACATTTCATCACTTTGAGTATGAAATGTTTCATTTTCCTCGTATTCGAATTAACGTCCGATTCAAACATATGCAATGTAACACAAAAGATGCTTAATCTTGCCTCTTTTACTTGCCATTTTTGTTTACTCGTTTTACATTACCAATCCATTCTTTAATTGGTTAAGTCAAAAGTGAGTGTCCCCTAATGGAAAGAGGGCCACAAGTTACTTTGGGCATGAAAGAGACCTCATGCCCTTGGTAATGAACCCCAAAAGGGATTAAACCATTAAGCATGAATGTCTCAATTTCATACTTAAGCAAACAAGGGGTTTAAAACCACTTTCAAAGCAAATGAAAGAGTGAAGAATGGAAGGAGGTTGCAAAAATTTTCGTGCTGAAATGGGTGCAAAACAATACTAAAACATGTTTTCAACTCAAAACAATGATGAACAAAGTATTAAAACTCCAAGCTAGTGAAGAAAATTGCACTACAACCATACAATACAAGCCTCAACTGAATTAACCAATCCAAAACAGAGCCAAAATAGGTCAAAATAGAGGCAAAAACATGCTAGACTTAAGCTAAAGTAAGCTAGAAAAACATCCTAACTCATGAAGCTAACTACGCATGCAAGCATGACACAAGGGGGGGGAGACTAACCTCTCCAATTTTGGACTTCAAATGAAGGTTTTTGTCACTGAAAAATCTCTGAATTTCAGTGGTTAAAAGGCCCAAAAAGTTTGATTTGAATGTGATGGAAAATGGTGCAAAAGCCTAAACAATTAAGCAACAAGAAGGGTGGACTACCCCTTAACACAAAAATATCCTCAAAACATTATTTTAAGCCTTTAGTTGAAAACCAGCCCAAAAACAGTAGAAAAAATGGGAAAACAAGCATTCAAGGCAAGTATACTGAGCAAGTAAATTACCTCTTGAAGCTCAAGCACAAATTAAGCAACAATCCAAGCTTAAACCTTCTTCAAGACCACCAACAAGACTCTAAGAGACCTCAACTCCAAGGTGGTCAAGTTTGATTAAGGGTTGATGTGCAAAAGTGTAAAGAAACTAGACTTTAAGGCACAAAATAACAAGAGAGAGAGAGAGAGAGAGAGAGAACTTTAGAAAGGTAGAGAGATTTTTGGTCTAAAATGTCTAACCCTCCAAAATAGGGGAGGCACCCCCCTATATATAGAAATTCAAGGTTTGAGCTTGTATACATCCTGCCATACACGTGTATGAAGTTGCAGCTCAGTGAACAACAGCTGGCGCAATTGGCAAACAAATATCTGAAAAAGGAGACCAACGGCCGTCGGCCACCACTCGTGGTCGTCGGGCACCACTAGTGGTCAACAAGAACAAGACATGGCCAACAGGCCAAGGGTCTGGCCAACAGGTCATGCACTCCTCCAGACTAAAGGCAACAAGATCTAGATCCAAAACCACGCACAAAACAAACAAGGTTTAGAGGCTCAAAGACAAGGCGTTCCGCCAAGAACTTCGGGCGCTCAAAACGAACACAAACAAGCACAATCATCGAGTGCACAAATGATGACGTCTAAGTCTTGAGGACAATCAAAAATGGGGTGTCTACAGTTGCCCCTCTTTGACAGAACTCGGAAGTCATGAAATGACGTGAGTGAATGTCAAAGCCTAGAGACGACCTATTTTTGACAAGGCCGAAGACTTGGACAAACAAACAAGCAAAACAAAGAACGGTTGTGCCCGTAGGCTACCTACATATCCCTTTGCAAAGAATCAAACCAACGTAGTTCTGGAACAAAATGCAAGTGATATACATGATGCAAAACATAACTTATGATCATGTAATGAGGTCCCGCAATGAAATATCTAGATGCAAATGTTATGCAAAGAAATGCTACATTTAAACCGAAACAAGGTATGGCAAACTCGAACATGAAAAAAAGTAAGTAAACAAACATGCCACACATGGGAATCACAAACCAAACCACATTTCATGCAGAAAGGTTGTAAGAAAATTATGCAAGCTTAACTACGCGTCACGCAGGAAAGGCAAAAAAAAACACAACCATCAGACGAACCCGAGGTGTCAAACAAGATCCTAACGCGTTGCACACGGAAGGAGAGAAGGGTTGGTGTGAACACAGGGACACACCCCGACTGCTCTGAACCAAAGATAAAGGTGATAAATGTCGGAACGCATCCAAACGTTTGTAACCAAAACAAGGAGTGGTGGTAAACATCGGAACACGTCCAAATGTTGTTAACCAAACAAGGAGTGGTGGTAAACATCAGAACACGTCCAAATGCTTTTAACCAAAACAGAGAGTGGCGGTCAACATCGAAACACGTCCAAATGCTTTTAACCAAAACAGGGAATGATGGTCAACATCGGAACACGTCCAAATGCTTTTAACCAAAACAGGGAGTGGTGGTCAACATCAGAACATGGTTAACACTGGAACACATGGTGGTCAACATCGGACCAGGTCCAAATGCTTTTAACCAAAATAGGGAGTGGCGGTCAACATCGGAACACATCCAAATGCTTTTAACCAGAACAGGGTAAATCGAAGGACAGGGATGATCTCACCTGGAACTCCTCTGAATGAACCGTACATACAATATCGCACCTGCATAAGAAAGATACTTAACAAGCATTACACAGTAAGAGTGCATAACAACTGGAGCATGTTCCATGCAACATCGGAATGCACATTTATTGCAATAGTACAAAATGCATGTCCTATGCACGATCAGTAGTACAAAATGCATATTCTATGCAAGATTAGCAAATACACATCTTATGCAACATCGGAATGCACATTCTATGCAACATTGGAATGCACATTCTATGAAAGATCACATGTGAAATGCACGTTCCATGCAATGACAAAGAAATGCACGTTCTATGCAATGAAAAAAAGCTTGTTTGACAAAACCAACTTAGTCAGAACTTCCGATTTACCTCTCAAAAGAGTTGCAATATGTTTCAAAAGGATACAACTCGTTTATCTTGAGTATCACACACCAAAGGCACGGTTCAGAGCTTCCGCAGAGACAACTTGAGCTTAAAATGAACTTTCCTTGCACTTTCTCGAGAACCAAGGGCACAAAATAGCAGCAAAACCCAAAAGAAGAGCACTGGAGGCCTGTCGGCCACACCTAAATGTTGTCTGCCATAAATGGTGGCCGTTGGCCATTGATCGCAATTTCGGGCGATTTTGGTCATTTTACGTTGGGTCTTTATATTCATAACCCCAAACTTCATTTCCTCACACCCCATTGCCGAAAATCCATCCTTCTCTCTCTAGACACTTTTCCCCTCTAGATCCGCACTTTTTACGCGTTTTCCAACGCCCCACATGAAGTTGATTCGCTAAAACCTCTTGATTTTCTTCATTTTGAATCGATTGAAATTTGTTTTCGGTGCTTTTTTCTTCATTTCCACCACTTGAGGCTTGTCTCCCTCTAGTTTCTCTTGGGTTTGGCGCCTTTTCCCGTGCTTTGACTTTTTCTCCCATTTTCTCTCTCCTAGGGTTGTCTTTTGGCACTCTCCACCTATTTTGCTCATTTTCGCCCACTTTCTCACCTCCTTTCCAAATGCCAGACCACATTCCCCATGACGGAGCCTCTCTAGGGATGGAGGCAGATCTCGAGCATGTACCATTACCACCCAGGGTTCATCCCTTTAACCCGAAGACATATCACCTTGAGGCCCACGTGCTACCGCCCGATACTATTCGTCATTTCAGAGGTTTTGCACGAGGCACGCCAGCGGATCTCTTGCTACGAGAGCCGGAGTCTCATTTATCCTACGGTGCCATCGAGGTATTTCACTATCCTCTTACATTTTCTGCAATGTACCTTGCATTTGTTGCATAGATCATGCTTATGTTGTCTTTCATCTGCTTGTCTCAGACATATTCTTGCACTGTATTTCTTACATTGCCTTTTAGCCGCTTGTCTCAGACACATTCTTGCACTGTCTTTCTTACACTGCCTTTCATACGCTTGTCTCAGACACATTCTTGCACTGTATTTCTTACAATGCTTTTCATCTGCTTGTTCTGATTACAGGGGGACTCACACTCCATCCAAGGATACAGAGCCACATCTACAAGGGAGTGGTAGATGGACCTCCCCGTTAGCGTCTTCCAGATTGTCGACGAAGCCAGATTCGACTTATTCTGCATGGGGCTATCACGTCTCATAGTGAGCAGGCCCTTACTTGGTGCACTGGTAGAGAGGTGGTGGGACACACCACCAACTCTTTCCAATTCTCTACCGCGGGAGACATGATGATGACTCCCTATGACTTCGCTATGCTCACTGGCATCGAGGTAGAGGGTTGGCCGATCCCCTGTGATACAGACATGGGCGAGTGGAGAGGCCACCCAGATCTACCTGCTGGGGGCTCGTCCGCATATCTTTCGATCAGGGATTGTTCAATACACTTGGTTCTCGGGGGCACTTCAGAGGGACAGACCCAGAGACTCACGCCCGAGGCTTCTTGATGTTCCTCTTTGGCACCACTTTGTTTGCCGATAGGGCGAACACAGTCGGGATATATCTCCTGAGTGCCTTGGTGGACTTATCTCGAGTTCGGCTCTACGACTGGGGGTGGCACTGGCCTCGCAACCTTGTACAGCTACATGAGCTCGACATCCCGCAGGAGCGAGAACATAGTTGGCGGTTACTGGAGAGCCTGGGAGGTATGCTTTACTTTTTTACTTTACATTCTTTATCATGCCTTCTGCTCTGCACTTTTTGTACACTGCGTACATATAGTCCATTCTCTGCTTTGCATTCGCACTTTTTGTACACTGCACTATACACTCTGTTTTATGCATCCTCCTTGTATTCTGCATTCTCTACACATTGCACACATACTCTGCTTTCTATATTACCTGTGTTTATTTGTTGTATACTCACTGTCGCCCTTTTGCTATTGCAGCTATGGGTATTTGGATATTTTCTTACCCTCACCCCAGAGCCGGAGGTGGAGATGCCTCTTGTTGTACCTTACTCTCATCAATACGACTGTAGGTGCATGAAAAGGACTAAGGAGACCTTCTTATTCTTTCACTGGTATTTTGACACGATGGCTGCAGCAGAGGTAACTCAAGACTCACAGTTATTTCTACTTTACTTCAGCTCTGATTCATATTGCATATCTAATGGCAACTAACAATCTGTGTATTTACTGTCTACAGGTCTCGTGGCAGCACTGGACAACGATGCCTGAGGCTGTCAGGTACTAGTTTGCTGGCGCTTGGGGCGCTTCCCATTACCGGCTTGTACACAAGGGACCGATAGGCTGAGCCTGGTTCTTAGGCGAGCAATTCCTACGCCAGACCTTGGGTTTGTCGTCACAGGCAGTTCCCATGCTACCTCCGTCATCCATGCGGGCTACAGAGAGTCTCTCCTCTCAAGAGGTGACCGACTTTACACGAGGCGTGGATGCTGACTACTTTCTTGGAGAGAAGGACTATACGACATATATCCAGACGCATCCATTGACGGGTACTCGTGCTCGTGCGGGCAGAGCAGTAGACACCCCTTCGACGAGCAGGGCTCGAGTGCCGAGGGACAGGGCTAGAGGGGTGTCTTCCGTCAGACAGGGCTTCGGTTGGCCGGTGCTCCCGAACGAGTTGACATGTTGGCGACACACTGGGGAGGCCTATCATATTCCTATTGAGCCTGCACCGACCGAACACAGATATGTCGGAGCGTCTGACTCACCTCTGGTATGCACTATAGTTCTTACTTTTTTCCATTCTCGTTCAGATACTCAGATATTCATTCCTTCCGGATATTGGTCATTCCCAATACATTTGTAGGCACCCATAGGGTTCGTCGAGGGATTGCTCGAGATGTTGGCCTCATTCGAGAGCATGATATTGAGGAGAGAGGCACTGCTCGGCTTCTACGGTATTCAGGTACTTTCTTCAATTTTCTTACATTCCAGTCATCAAATTTCTGCTGACATACTGAAACTGACATTTCAACTGAACACTTCCATACACTGCACTGATACACTGCATCTATAGATCACATCTAACACATCGCATTCACACACTATACCTGACTTCTGCATTACATCTGATATACCTGCTGTTACTAATATGAACTATCCTTTCAGGTTTCACCCGTACCGATGGGGACCAACAGAACCTCCAGCACCAGCACCAGTAGTGCCCCCTCTGGTGGCAGGAAGGAGAGAGAGACAAGCTCCGGCACGTGGTGGAGGGAGACATCATGGTCGAGATCAGAGGAGCCCTTCAGAGCCTATCATGAGCGATGATGACGATGAGACCAGCGAGATCGATGAGGCTGTAGGCTAGCACACTGAGTCATCCGAGAGCAGAGACGATGATGCTAGCTCGGGTTCTGCTAGTGGAGATGATGCTGAGCCAGGCTCTGAGGCAAAGAGCAGCGACGACTTTGGTTCAAATTCTGGTTCAGAGGGAGGTACACACAGCGACGCTGACGGAGACAGCTCTGAGTCCGTGCCCAGGAAGAGGACAAAGAGGACCTCTCGAGACTGAGATCGCTGACGCTGATTCATATGTTTTTGCTTAGTTTCCTTTTGCTAGTAGTGTTAGCACATTGTACAGCCTTAGATAGGTTTTATTTTGCTTTAAAAACTTGTACTCGTTTTTAAAAAGTAACCATGATCGAAATGAAAACCAACTTTTTGATAATAAAAAAAAAAGAGTGCTATATTTTATGTTTTGAACACCACATAAGCACCACATTGCATAAAAAACAAGATTGATGAATATTGAACATCGTATTGGCACTTTCTTAATCAGGTAATGAACTGACCAACACTTAACAAACAGAATAAGACAACTCGATAAACAACTAACAATAACAACTCGATAAACAAAACAATACAAATACAACTCCATAGGCAAAACAAATACAACTCGATAAGCAAAACAAGACAAATCCAACTCGGCAAACAAATTAAGACAAAACAGCTTAACAAAACTAACTAAAACAAGACAACACAACACACAAAGAGCAGAACAAAACATAGGTTCTTAGCACTCTCGACATACAAGTTGACCACAGGACCAACAAGAAGACCATCGGCCATGAATAGAGGCTGTCGGCCACCAATGGTGGCCGGTCGGCCATCAGTGCAAAGGACCTCCAGATTGTTGCCACGTGTCTTCCACTCAATGCCTTATCTTCTAGAAAAGCTAGGACTTCGCAGTTTCTTCATTCTAGCTCTGTTTTTGCCACAAATAGAACCATTCTTTACCGAAAAACTCTCAAATTGGATTGTAACTTTAGATGGCTCGAAAAAAGTGAATTTCTGGGGTTTCGAGATGAATGCACTATTCCTGCTAAGTCGTTCTTCGCTGTGTTTTCCGTTCCTTCATGCTGCGGCTAGGTGTTGAAACCTGGTTACACATGTGTTTAGCTTCGGGGGCAAGAGATGTTCCCTACAATTGAAGAATTCCAAGTTTTGATGGAATCCCGGTGTGACGAAGAAATCTTGCCTCAGTCCCGTTTTGGTCACATCCAAGCTTTAGGAAGGATGTGTGGGCTCACTCTGCATAAGGCTCGATGTCTAGTTCACAACGGAAAGCTAGATATTCCCAGCCTCATTCATCGATTTTCTATCGCCGGTAACCGCGACGACCGTATTCGACAAAGTTTTCGACAACATGCCCTCTGTTTGTGTACGTTAGCTCATTTTCTTCTTGCCCCGGGTTTCGGAAGGTCTAGCATTCGGCTAGTTGAAGTGACATAAAGCTTGAAAGAGGGCAAGAGCTGCATTATCTTAACATTGGTCGAGACTTTGATGGGCTTGGACGCCTTCCATCGACGAGAGACAACCAAATTTGTAGGAAGTCCGCTACTTTTGCAGGTAATGTTTCCCACCCTATCTCACATGTGTTTCTCACATCACTCGTCACTCATGCTCTGTTTTTCTCTCAAAACCCTTTCTCACTTTTTCTCTCCGCATACATCACTTTATTCTTTAATCCCTCTTTTCATTCATCCCTCCCCAGATATGGCTCATGGACAGTGTCATGACCCGAACCCGCCCCCCGTGGGTTAAGGACATAACCGGCCAGTAATCATGAAATTACCTACGGCCTCAAACCAAAACAAATGTATTATAACAGAGCTAATGGGGTCCAAACGGAAGTAGTTAAAAACTTTGTCCATAGAGCTGTGCTTACATGACACATCTAAACAACCAAACATATATACATTAATAACTCATAATAGAAAAACAGTAGCATAAGTTCTGTACAAACAAGATCATCCAAAAACTAAGTCAACCCATGAAAGCTATATACAGACATATGCCAAGTCCTCGCCAACATGACAAAAATAACATAGCATAGCAGAAAGGCGAAGACGAGTCTTGCACGTGAGACACTAGGGCTGACTCTCCAAAACTCGGTTATTCCACACAGACTTCGTTGGGACTGGGGTCTCGACCTCTCTTGGCTCACCTACAAACACATAAATGAGCGTGAGCGATAGCCCAATGAATAATATCAAATAAGAAGATACAAACGATACGTAGAACAACATACTCCGAACGGCCTTGGGCCCAATTCACATTTTTATTTAACATTTATATACACAATTTAAGTCAAGTGACTGTGGTTTCAAACATACTGGCCATTGGCCCATTTATCTTTCATTCTTGTCAAAACGGCCTCTGGCCCACTCATTTATGTTAAAACGGCCTCTGGCCCACCCATTCATGTCAAAACGGCCTTTGGCCCGTCCATTCATGTCAAAACAGCCTGTGGCGCATCCATCCATGTCAAAACGGCCTTTGGCCCATCCATTCTTTCTTGTCAAAACGGCCTTTGGCCCATTCATTCTTATCAGACATTTGTCCACAATTCACACTAGCAAATCATAAGACATAAGGCTTATAAGAAAATAAGCAATTAGACAAATGACAAGCTTCCAAATATCGATATTACTCACAGTGATCGGCTTGTGGATTTGCCCTGGAGCTTGACCCTACATATCACATAACACATATGGGTCACAAATAATTCAATCTGTTCTTTAATTCACATATTCCTCTTTAGGCTTCATTCTTATCTCTTTAACTCAATTACAATGCTCAATGCATGCCTAAGGGTACTTAGAAGTGAAGGAGAACGGAAAACGAAACACAGAACGCATAAACAAAATTTCAGAAAACAGGGTCCCCGCTCGAGCGTGGACTTCCCCGCTCGAGCGGACCCAATTGGTCTGCAAAAGTGCTGGTTGCATCAAATTCACACTGGAGCGTGAACTCGGGCGCTCAAGCGGAAGGTCTGTCTACATAGCTCCCCGCTCGAGCGTGAAGTTCCGCCGCTCGAGCGGACCCATGCCTGCAAAAAAATGCTAGGAGCATGAATTCCCCGCTCGAGCGTCGGTTCCCCCGCTCGAGCGGACATCATAAATTCTGGGTTTTCCAGAATGGTTTCTTGAGTTCAATTTCGACATTTCAACCGCATTTCTTGCATATTATGGCTCCAATTTCACATCTACATATACTAACATGATACCAACACCAAATTACAACACAATGAAGCTCAATTTCTTGAATTACTTACATGCATGCCTCAAATTAACCCAAACTCATCACCAACACATCAAACTCAAACATGTAAAGCTCATACCTCCATGATCTACTGTTGCATGTGACAAACGTCCATTCATATCAACTTAATTGGTGAAAAGAGGATCAAATACATGGATTTCAAACAAGATTCAACATAGATTATACACATTGTGCTCAAATATGGAAATTTATGGCAAAGTCTTACATGCATCTGTTTTAAGACTTCAATTTCAACAAAACCAACTCAATCCATGCTCTTGATCACAAACAAACCTTGAACTTACAAGATCACAAATTCAAACTTACAAATTCAAGATCAATGCTTACCTAGAGGCTCAATTCTTCTAGTTTGGTCAAATCTGGAGTTAAATCTTCAAATTCCCAAGCTTGAGTCAAAAATTGCACAAGTCTCTCCCTTCTATCTCTATGGCCGGCCTTCTCTTTCTCTCAAGGCACCAAAATCAGATTTTGAACTCAAGTGTAAGGATTAAATGTATAGTGCCTTTCTACATAAGTCCCCACTAAGTCATTATTTTAATATTAGATAATGGAGCACTGAATTGATCATTCTGAATCTAATTATTTTGATCCGAATCAATTTTTCAATTAAATTTCACCGTAGGCTCTAAAAATTATGCCAATCACAATGGCGTGACCAATTTCGGTTTCTGTGGCCGATAAGGCCTTCGATTTAATTTCCAAAGCAGATAATCAAACAGATATTCGCACGGTGAACAGAAAGAAATTCAAAACCACATATTTTCACATAATGCCACACAAAATCATATTAAACACATAATCACATTCATGTTAAGGACCAATTGACATATTACGGAACAGGGATATCACAGTCTTCCCCCATTTACGAAGTTTCGTCCTCCAAACTTAATTTACCTTCATCGGGAAACAAATGTGGATAGCGTAGTTGCATTTCTTCCTCTTTTTCCCATGTGGCATCCGTCCCATCGTGTTCTTGCCATTCCACTTTCACCATTGGAATAGACTTGCTTCTCAGTTGTTTCACTTGTCGATCAACAATTCGTTCCGGCCACTCGGCATATTCCATATTTTCATCAATAGCTACCCGGTGATAATCAATCACATGAAACGAGTCTCGGAGATAACCTCTCAACATCAACACATGAAACACGTTATGGATTTGTTCGAATCCTGGTGGCAAAGCAATTCTATAAGCAACTGGACCAAGCCTTTCCAAAATCTGAAACGGCCCAATGTAATGGGGCGACAACTTGCCCTTTTTTCCAAATCTGACTTGGCCTTTCATCCGGGAAACACGGATGAACATGTGGTCACCAACCTCATACTCAAGAGGTCTTCTCTGAACATCTGCATAATTCTTTTGTCGGTCTTAAGCTGTTTTGAGCCTTTGCCGAATGGTTTTGATCTTTTCAGAAGTGTCTTGCACAATTTCAAGCCTAAGTAAGGCCCTATCCCCGACTTCTGTCCAACAATTTGGTGATCTACACCTTCTACCATACAAAGCCTCGTATGGTGCCATACCGATGCTGGAGTGGAAGCTGTTATTGTAAGCAAATTCTGCAAATGGCAAATAGTCTTCCCAACTCCCCTGAAAATCCAAAGCACACATCCGAAGCATATCTTCCAAAGTCTGAATTGTTCGTTCTGATTGCCCATCCGTCTGTGGGTGGAATGCAGTACTGAACCTTAGTTCTGTCCCCATAGCTTCCTGCAAACTCTTCCACAATCTAGATACAAATTTCGGATCTCTATCCGACATAATAGATACCGGAACCCCATGTAAACGGACAATCTCATCAACATAAATAGTAGCCAATCTCATACTCAAGAGGTCTTCTCTGAACATCTGCATAATTCTTTTGTCGGTCTTGAGCTGTTTTGAGCCTTTGCCGAATGGTTTTGATCTTTTCAGAAGTGTCTTACACAATTTCAGGCCTAAGTAAGGCCCTATCCCCGACTTCTATCCAACAATTTGGTGATCTACACCTTCTACCACACAAAGCCTCGTATGGTGCCATACCGATGCTGGAGTGGAAGCTGTTATTATAAGCAAATTCTGCAAGTGGCAAATAGTCTTCCCAACTCCCCTGAAAATCCAAAGCATACATCCGAAGCATATCTTCCAAAGTCTAAATTGTTCGTTCTGATTGCCCATCCATTTGTGGGTGGAATGTAGTACTGAACCTTAGTTCTGTCCCCATAGCTTCCTGCAAACTCTTCCACAATCTAGATACAAATTTCGGATCTCTATCCGACATAATAGATGCCGGAACTCTGTGTAAACGGACAATCTCATCAACATAAATAGTAACCAATCTATAAGCATTAAACGTAGTTCTAACTGGCAGAAAATGTGCAGATTTAGTCAGTCTATCAACTACAACCCAAATAGAATCCATACCTTGAGAAGTCCGAGGTAGGACAACAACAAAATCCATAGTCACATGTTCCCACTTCCATTCAGGAATAGGGAGAGGTTGAAGTAGACCACCTGGTTTCTGATGTTCAGCCTTAACTTGCTGACACTGAAGACACTTGGACACATATTCTGCAATCTCCTTCTTCATTTTAGGCCACCAATAGGTTTGTTTCAAATCCTGATACATTTTATTATTGCCCGGATGCATAGCAAACACAGATCTGTGGGCTTTATCTAAAACCCTCTTCTTTAGTTCTGGAATATCTGGGACACATATTCTGTTCCAAAATCTCAACACTCCATTCTCAATGCTAAACTCTACTTTCGGACTTGTCTCAAATTCATCAATTACTTTCTTGAGGAATTCATGCTCCTTCTGTTTCTGTTTGATCTCATCAATGACTGCCGGCTCGGCTGTAATAGCGGCTATTAATCCGCTCTGTTCACATATTGCCACTTCAATTTTAGACTTTTCAAAATCTTGCAAGATCTCTCTCTATTCAGTAAGCAAACAAGCCATACTCCCCGTTGATTTTCTGCTCAAGGCGTCAGCAACTGTATTAGCTTTCCCGGGGTGATACTGAATCTCTAGATCATAATCCTTTATCAGTTCCAGCCATCCCCTCTATCGCATATTTAACTCCTTCTGCGTAAAGAAGTATTTCAGACTTTTGTGATCCGTATAGACTTCACATTTCACCCCATACAAATAATGCCACCAGATTTTCAAAGCAAAAACAACTGCGGCCAATTCTAGGTCATGTGTTAGATAATTCTTCTCGTGTGGCCTCAACTGTCGGAAGGCGTAACCTTTCCGTTCTGCATTAACACACAACCCAAACCTTATAAGATGTATCACTGAAAATTACAAAATTCTCCATACCTGAAGGTAGTGTCAAAATTGGTGCGGTAGTCAATCTTGTCTTCAATTCATGAAAGGCTGATTCTCTTTTATCGTTCCACTCAAAAGGTTGCCCCTTGCGTGTCAGTTGGGTAAGAGGCACAGCTATTTTCAAAAAATCTTTCACAAACCTCCTGTAGTACCCAGCTAAACCTATAAAACTACGGACTTTTGTCACATTGGTCAGTGTAGGCCAATTCACGATTGCCTCTATTTTCTGTGGGTCCACTGAAATTCCTTCCCTATTGATCACATGCCCTAAGAAAACAACTTCATCCAACCAACATTCACATTTCTTTAGTTTAGCAAATAATTTCCTTTCCCGAAGTATTTGTAGGACAGTTCTCAAATGATGTTCATGTTCAAGTTTATTCTTAGAGTATACCAAAATGTCATCAATAAAAACTGCAACAAATTCGTCAAGGTAGGTTTTAAAAATTCGGTTCATTAAGTCCATAAATACTGCCGGAGCATTAGTCACTCTAAATGGCATAACAAGAAACTCAAAATGTCCATACCTCGTTCTGAATGCGGTTTTCTCAACATCTTCTGCCTTAACTTTCAACTGAAGATACCCGGACCTTAAATCAATCTTAGAGAACACCTGTGATCCCTGCAACTGGTCAAATAAGTCATCAATACGGGGTAGGGGATATTTGTTCTTTATTGTTACCTTGTTCAATTCCCGATAATCGATGCACAAACGCAAAGTTCCATCCTTCTTTTTCACAAACAATACTGGTGCACCCCAAGGCGAAGTGCTAGGTCGAATAAACCCCTTGTCAAGCAGGTCTTGCAACTATTCTTTCAATTCTTTCATTTCGGCAGTAGCCATTCTGTAGGTAGCTTTTGAAATAGGTTGGGTGCCTGACATAGTCTCAATTGTAAACTCTATCTCCCTGTCTACCAATTCCCTTGGTAATTCCTTTGGAAACACATCCGAAAATTCTCTAACAATAGGGATATCATTCAATTCAACACTTATAGATTGTTCAGATAACACATAACACAGATAACCCTGACACCCCTTCCTGATCAATTTACATGCTTTCATTGCAGATATCAAATAAGGTGGAGGCACTACCCCATTACCCACAAATACAATCTCTTTATGTTCCGGTGGTTTAAATACAACTCGTTTTGTCACACAATCAATGGTGGCATAATACTTGGTCAACCAATCCATGCCCAAAATTACATCAAAATGCCTAAAGTTCAAGGGTAGCAAATCTACATATAGGATGGCATCCTCGACACGCATATCACAAAATCGGTATATAGATTCACACAATACAGATTCCCTAGATGGAGCCGACACACATAGCAGATATGGCAGTAATTCTAAAGGTCTATTCAGTCTAGATGCAAATGCATATGTCACAAAAGAGTGTGTGGATCCGGAATCAATTAATACAAAAGCATCCTGATTACATATAGAAATAGTACCTGAGACAACTGCGTTGGCATTCCGTGTATCGCTCGAAACAAGCGCAAAAACTCTCCCATGTCTCATGGTATCCCCGGTGGTAGCGGATCTCAAAGTATTTCCCAATTTCAGGATCGATACAGTGGAACTAGCAGCTATCTTTCCACCATTCTGATTACAATCTCGGCCATATGCCCTTGTTTCCCACGTTTGAAATAGGCTCCTGATGCACGGTAACAAACTCCACGGTGCCTTTTACTACAAATGTTGCCCATGGGAGCTGTGTCTCGGGAAGAATTTGAAGTATTTGAGGAGCCCGTGTTTTGCTTTTTCATAAATTTCTTCTTCGAAAAGAAGCCTTGCCTTTTGTTGCCTTTCCATTCTGTCGTTGGCTTAGCCTGTCTAGCTATGTTAGCCTCTGATATGATAGCCCTGTCTAGCACCCCAATGTAGGTTTCTAGCTTCAAGACATTCGCCCTCTCTAAAATGTCACTTCGAAGCCCACCTTCGAAATGCCTCGCTTTCTTGTAATCGGTATCAATCACATGAGGTGCAAACATGGCCAATTCAGTCAATTTGACCTCATACTCGGCTACAGTCATACTATCTTGCCTCAGTTCCATGAACTCTGCTACTTTCCTTTTCCGAACACACTGTGGGAAGTACTTGTCATAGAAGATCTCCAGAAATTTCACCCAATCAACATCTTTATAATTTTCTCGCATTAACATCCACCATCTTCTTGCCTCGTCTTCTAGCATAAAAGTGGCTAGAAGTACTTTCTGTGTCTCTGAACACGGGAATACTTCAAACAGTTTCTCAATGCCGAGAACCCATGCTTCGGCTTTCAACGGATCTAGTCCCCCGTGGAACTGTGGTGGTTTCATTTTCTTGAATTCTTTGGTGAGAGCTATTATCCGATCATCATTCTGATTATCTGGCACAGGTGGTGCCGGAGGTGGAGGTGGCAGATGTGGTTGCTGACACTGTTGCTGCCACTCCTGTTGTTGTCTCAAAGTTTCTGCCATTTCCTGTATCAACCTTTACATACTATCCATTCTGGCAGTAAAGGACTCTTCTATTTCATCACCTCTTGTTCTCACTATCTGATTAAACTTGCATTATGCTTTATACAAAAGATTCACAAGTATGCATATAACAAAGAGCATACAAATTCAAATAATTGCAATGCAAGCAATTCACAAACTTATAGCACATAATTGTTCATATCAAAACATTTAAGCATATACTTGATGCTTTCAAATTCAAACTTATCACATGAATGCATCCTAGACCTTTTCTAGACGCTTATTGCTCATTTGGACAAGTGTGTGAGTTATTAAAACCTGGCTCTGATACCACTCTGTCATGACCCGAACCCGCCCCCATGGGTTAAGGACATAACCGACCAGTAATCATGAGATTCCATACGGCCTCAAACCAAAACAAATGTATTATAATAGAGCTAATGGGGGCCAAACGGAAGCAGTTCAAAACTTTGTCCATAGAGCTGTGCTTACATGGCACATCCAAACAACCAAACATATATACATTAATAACTCACAATAGAAAAATAGTAGCATAAGTTCTATACAAACAGGATCATCCAAAAACTAAGTCAACCCATGAAAGCTATATACAGACATATGCCAAGTCCTCGCCAACATGACAAAAATAACATAGCATAACAGAAAGGCGAAGACGAGTCTCGCGCGTGAGACACTAGGGCTGACTCTCCAAAACTCGGTTGTTCCACACAGACTTCACTGGGGCCAGGTCTGGACCTCTCTTGGCTCACCTACAAACACATAAATGAGCATGAGCGATAGCCCAGTGAATAATATCAAATAAAAAGATACAAACGATATGTAGAACAACATACTCCGAACGGCCTTGGGCCCAATTCACATTTTTATTTAACATTTATATACACAATTTAAGTCAAGTGACTGTGGCTTCAAACATACTGGCCATTGGCCCATTTATCTTTCATTCCTGTCAAAACGGCCTCTGGCCCACTCATTTATGTTAAAATGGCCTCTGGCCCACCCATTCATGTCAAAACGGCCTTTAGCCCGTCCATTAATGTCAAAACGGCCTTTGGCCCGTCCATTCATGTCAAAACGGCCTTTGGCCCATCCATCCATGTCAAAATGGCCTTTGGCCCATCCATTCTTTCTTGTCAAAACGGCCTTTGGCCCATTCATTCTTATCAGACATTTGTCCACAATTCACACTAGCAAATCATAAGACATAAGGCTTATAAGAAAATAAGCAATTAGACAAATGACAAGCTTCCAAATATCGATATTACTCACAGTGATCGGCTTGTGGATTTGCCCTGGAGCTTGACCCTACATATCACATAACACATATGGGTCATAAATAATTTAATCCGTTCTTTAATTCACATATTCCTCTTTAGGCTTCATTCTTATCTCTTTGACTCAATTACAATGCTCAATGCATGCCTCAGAGTACTTAGAAGTGAAGGAAAACGGAAAACGAAACACAGAACGCATAAACAAAATTTTAGAAAATAGGGTCCCCGCTCGAGCGGACCCAATTGGTCTGCAAAAGTGCTGGTTGCATCAGATTCACGCTAGAGCGTGAACTCGGGTGCTCGAGCGGAAGGCCTGTCTACATAGCTCCCCACTCGAGCGTGGACTTCCCCCGCTCGAGCGGACCCATGCCTGCAAAAAAATGCTGGGAGTATGAATTCCCCGCTCGAGCGTCGGTTCCCCCGCTCGAGCGGACATCATAAATTTTGGGTTTTCCAGAATGATTTCTTGAGTTCAATTTCGACATTTCAACCGCATTTCTTGCATATTATGGCTCCAATTTCATATATACATATACTAACATGATACCAACACCAAATTACAACACAATGAAGCTCAATTTCTTGAATTACTTACATGCATGCCTCAAATTAACCCAAACTCATCACCAACACATCAAACTCAAACATGTAAAGCTCATACCTCCATGATCTACTCTTGCATGTGACAAACGTCCATTCATATCAACTTAATTGGTGAAGAGAGGATCAAATACATGGATTTCAAACAAGATTCAACATAGATTATACACATTGTGCTCAAATATGGAAATTTATGGCAAAGTCTTACATGCATGTGTTTTAAGACTTCAATTTCAACAAAACCAACTCAATAAAACCAACTCAATCCATGCTCTTGATCACAAACAAACTTTGAACTTACAAGATCACAAATTCAAACTTACAAATTCAAGATCAATGCTTACCTAGAGGCTCAATTCTTCTAGTTTGGTCAACTCTAGAGTTAAATCTTCAAATTCCCAAGCTTGAGTTAAAAATTGCACAAGTCTTTCCCTTCTATCTCTATGGCCGGCCTTCTCTCTCTCTCAAGGCACCAAAATCAGATTTTGAACTCAAGTGTAAGGATTAAATGTATAGTGCCTTTCTACATAAGTCCCCACTAAGTCATTATTTTAATATTAGATAATGGAGCACTGAATTGATCATTCTGAATCTAATTATTTTGGTCCGAATCAATTTTTCAATTAAATTTCACCGTATGCTCTAAAAATTATGCCAATCACAATGGCGTGACCAATTTCGGTTTCTGTGGCCGATAAGGCCTTCGATTTAATTTCCAAAGCAGATAATCAAACAGATATTAGCATAGTGAACAGATAGAAATTCAAAACCACATATTTTCACATAATGTCACACAAAATCATATTAAACACATAATCACATTCATGTTAAGGACCAATTGACATATTACGGAACAGGGATATCACAGACAGGTTGATGGTGGTGGAATCTTGCCCTGCATATTCAGCACGAGGCTATTTCTTTTCCAAACGAAGGGTGGTGGTGTTATTGGATGTGCAACAGGCCCATTGCTGACATTGCTTGGCATTGTCCCTGGTTTGATCTGCCTGAGATGAGCTACAGCATGTCTCAGTAACCCGGCATTCAACTGATTGGCTTGACACACCGTGTATTCTACTTTCCATTCCGGTTCAGGCGTCAGTTTGGACACGACTAGACTTGCCCAGAAGAGGGGATAGAGTACCCGGCTTCATTTCGAATCCGAGGTTCACAGTTAGCTCGATATCCCACTGCATGGAGGACAAGAGAACTTCTGGCACCCGCTCCCAATTTTAGTTGCGCCCTTTCTAGCGAATGCCTGGCTTGGCTTGAGGACGAGGCGCCAACCGGGCTTACTTTAGCATTTAAAGCTTTCACAAGCTCTAGGAGAGGTCAGAGGAACACCCGACTCATCTATGCCCCAAGTTTATTGCTTTGATCTAACTTTTCAAGTTTTCCTTCTGAATGTAATAAGAGTAACTTTAATGTGTATCGAGCGTTAGAGAACTTTGTATTGAAATCAATGAAATTGAAGTTGTGGGTACCGAAAATTTTCCTTTTGGTCCAAAAATAGTCTAAGTCGTAAAAAGATTAATTTGAACAAAATCAATTTTTATTAAAACTTTCAAAACCATTTTCGATAAGGATCACAGCTTGACACACTCGGAATCTATCCTTAAGATGCACAACCTTGAATCCAGCAAATGGAAAGTTGCCCCTTGTCTGAATAGCACCGCACTGTACTGTAACCAGCTCTCATAGCGAAGATTACAACCGAACTCTTGGAATACAGAAAAAACAAAGATGACCTGAACAATCTCATGTACAGGACAGTTGAGTTTGAAGTGTTTACGGCTGGACTTAAGAATGAAGTTGCCTACGTATCCCGAAGATGGGAATCAAGCCTTACGTAGTTCGGTTCGGGTTCACTCGGGTATTAACACTCTCCTTTTGCGCTCTAACTTTTGCCAAGGCCACCCTTTATGAGTTTTCAACCTTACGAGCTTAGTTTTTCTTATTTCAAATTTTTTGTGCTCTAACATTTGCCTAGGTCGCCCTTTTAGGTTTTTGGCCTAGCGAGCCACTCAAGGATAGTATTCCTTTAACTTGTCCATGTTGATTGGTTCGGAGAATTCGAGGCCATCCAGGTCCATAAGAATGACAGCTCCACCCAACCAGATTGATTTGATGATGTAAGGACCAGTCCAATTAGGTCTGAACTTGCCACTAGGGTCATGGATGGGAGCTCGATTGTCTTTCAGCACCAAATCCCCTTCTTTAAGATTCCTGGACTTAACTTTCTTATTGAAAGCCCTGGCAATCTTGTGTTGATAACCTTAGACATGGTACAGTGCTTTCAACCTCCTCTCGTCGAATAGCATCAGTTCTTTGAACCTGCTCTGCTGCCAATCCACTTCTGCTATCTGGCACTCAGCTATAACCTGTAGCGACGGAACCTCTATTTCAATCGGCAGAACAACTTCTATCCCATAAACCAGAGAATACGGAGTTGCCCCAGTAGATGTTCGAATTGAAGTCCTGTAGCCCCAGAGAGCAAATGGTAATTTGTCTGGCCAGTCCTTGTAAGTCTCAACCATTTTCTGCAAAATGTGCTTGATGTTCTTGTTGGTGGTGTCAACAGCTCCGTTGGTTTGCGGCCGATATGTGGATGACTTACGAAAAGCCACGTTGTATTTCTCTAACAAGTCGATCACTTCTCTCTTGAAATGGGAGCCATTGTTTGAAATGATCTCATCCGGGACCCCGTAACGGCAAATAATGTTATTCTTGATGAACTTGGCTACATGCGACGCTTTCAGCACGGCATAGGATTGGACTTCAACCCACTTTGTAAAATAGTCTATTGCCACCAAGATATACTCATGCCCATTTGACCCTTTTGGCGTAACTGCCCCAATAACATCAATTCCCCAGACTAAAAACGGCCACGGTGAAGTCGTGTTGTATAGCTTCGACGGCGGAATGTTCATGCGATTTGCATGAATTTGGCATTTGTGGCATTGCCAAACAAAACTGATGCAATCCTCCTCCATGGTTGACCAGTAATAACCCTGCCTGAGAATCTTCCGAGCTAGCATTACTCCGCTCAGGTGCGATCTGCACTCCCCCCTGTGGATGGCCTCCATTAGGCGCTTTGACTCTTCTGTACCAACACACATTTTATGCATTCCTAGATGGCCTCATTTGTACAACTTACCCCCGCAGATGATAAACTGAGCAGCCATTCGCTGTATTGCCCTTTTATCTTTGGCATTTGCCCTTGGTGGATAAGCCTCATTTTCCAAGAAGTTCCAGATATCATAATACCAGGGGTTCTGATCTTGTACTTCATCTATTATGGCGATCAACTCATAGACCGGCGCATACCTCTGTTCAATAATGATCGGACGCATCCGAATTCCCAACGGGATGTCTATCATAGAAGATAGAGTTGATAAAGCGCCAGCAAACCTATTGTTCTCTCTTAACAGATGCGTAAAGATTAGCTTCTCAAACCTAGGAAACAGAACATCCAGGGTTTGGTGATAGATTTTCATCCTTTCTTCCTTAACCTTCCAGTCTCCTTTTGTTTGAGACACAACCAGGTTCGAGTCCCCTATGACGTCCAACTTTTTTGCCCTTAGTTCCAGGGCGGCTTCCAAACCAGTGATACACACTTCGTATTCTGCTTCATTGTTGGATACTTTGAACTGGAGTTTGAAGGCTAAAGGTATGTGGGAATTGTCGGGTGCTATCAGCAACACCCCTATCCCATACCCGTATTGATTAGACGGTCCATCAAAGTACATTGTCCAGGTTTCTTCCTCAACTTGCAGAATAGCTTTATCTGGGAATAAGTATTCTACTACTTCGTCCCCTTCCACTAGGTGATCTGCCAGAAACTTTGCTACTGCTCTCCCCATGACAGACTTGCAAGTCACATATTTCAAATCAAATTCGGAGAGAAGAAGCAACCAACGGGCTAGCCTACCCGTAAGCGCTAGTTTCTCGAAGAGATATTTGATGGGATCTAATCTCAAAACCAGAATTACGAAGTGAGCTAACAGGTAGTGCCTTAACTTCCTGTTAGCCCATACCAAGGCTAAGCAAGCCTTCTCCAACGGGGTGTAACGGGTCTCATATTCTAGCATTTTCTTGGTTAGGTAATAGATGGCTTTCTTCACTCTATCCTCAGATTCCTACGCAAGCATCCAACCCATCGTTGTGTCCGTTACTGATAGATACAAAATCAACGGCTTCCCCGGCTCTAGTGGTCATAACACGGGCGGGTTCTAAAGGTACTGCTTGATTTGCTCAAAAGTGAACTGGCATCGGTCATCCCATTGGAATTTCTTTCCTTTCTTCAGGAGACCAAATAGTGGTTCACAAGTCAAGGTTAATTTCGCAATAAACTGTCTTATGAATTGCACTTTACCCAGAAAGCCTCGCACTTCCTTTTCAGTCCTTGGTGGTGGCATTTCTAGTATGGCCTTGATTTTGGAAGGATCGACCTCAATGCCCCTCTGTGTAATCAAGAACCCCAGTATTTTCCCTGCTGTGACACCAAAAGTGCACTTTTGTGAATTTAGCCTCAACCGATATTCCCTGATCCGTTGGAAGAATTTCTTCAAGGCGGTGTAGCGGCCCTCTCTTTCCTTGGACTTGACAATTATGTCGTCCACATACACCTCAACCTCTTTGTGGATCATATCGTGTAAGATAGTGGCTGCAGCCCGTTGATAAGTAGCCCCAGCATTTTTCAGACCGAACAGCATCACTCTCTAGTAGTAGGTTCCCCACGGCGTAGTCAAGGCAGTCTTCTTCCTGTCCTCGGGTGCCATAAAGATCTGGTTATACCCGAAAAATCCATCCATAAAGGAGAGCAACGCATGGCCGGCGGTAAAGTCCACCAACTCATCGATGTGCGGTAGAGGAAGGTTGTCCTTCGGACTAGCTTTGTTCAGATCTTTGAAATCCGCACACACTCAAATTTTGCCATCTTTTTTTGGCACCAGAACAATGTTGGCCAACCAAGTCGGATACTCAGATACTAGCAAAAACCCTGCGTCTATCTACTTGGTGACCTCTTCCTTAATCTTTAAAGCCCAATCTGGGCGTATTCTCTACAGCATCTGCTTGATGGATCGGGCCTCTAGGTCAAGAAGGATCCGATACTGTACAATCTCAGGATCGATTACAGGCATGTCTTCGTAGGACCACGCGAAAACATCTTTGAAATCTTTTAATAAAGCAACTAAGCGCTCGCATTCCTCCGAAGACAACGTGGACCCGATCTGGACCAGACACGAACCCTTCTCAGTACCCACATTCATTGAAATGGTCCCATCAACAAGGGGTTTTACAAACCTCTCCTCCTCTCGATCAATCAAATGTTTCAAAACCAGAGGAATTCCTTCCTCATCGTTTTTATCAAAATTTTGAAAGTCATGATCAACGCAATATAAAAGTGGCACAGAGAAGTACTCAGAAACTGCAGTGGTATTCACATTCAAATGTTCCAGCTCATCCAATTCCTCGGTTACAACTAACTCAAACGAAAAGGAAAAAGACGACCTGGACAAAACTACGACATCCGGGTTATCAACCCCAGGAATGCCAAACCTCGACTCAGAAGAACTGGAATCTGATTCAGACTCCACAGACTCTGTGGAATCAGATTCTGACTCACTACCTGATTTAGAACTGCTGGACAAAAAGCCCTCATCTAGCTGCCAAGTGAGAGAGGGAGCATTAGATGCATCCAGAATACCACCAGAAGGGTCCACACCTGATTGGTCGCCAATCATGGAAATAGTGAAGTCATCGCCCAAGCTCTCCGGTTTGATCTGAGGATCTGAAATGAGACATGCCAGTGCTACTCCAATCTCAAGTTCACTATTGTTAGACTCACCCTCTGTACTCTGCTTAGCCTTAGTAGTTAACTCAGTTTATTCCTCTAAGGCTTCATCCTCTTGTAGCTGTAGGTCAAAGAAAATCTCAAAGCCGGGCAAGCGCCGCTTCTCAAAGTTCAACCATGGCTCAAGAAAGCCGCAAAATGGGAAGTCTTCCCCCTTCCAGACAAAGAGGCCATTCAGAGTTCCCTGAATTGGTCTATGCACAAGCTCATAGTGCTTCCCAGTTTGTTTAGCTTTGGCTCTTCCTGCCATTTCTTTCCCTTTTCTTACCTAGTCCTCTTTGGTAGGTGTGTAATCGAGACCAAAAGCGTGAGGGTTATGTGGCACTTTGGCTAGTGCAGCAACACCCTTCCGATCGCTCTTTCCTAATCCCATCCCAGGTATATGCTGTAGCTTCTTCATGAAGTAGACTAATTGAGCACTGACATACACTTCCTCATCAATAGCTAAGATATCTTGCACCATCCGAGCCTCAGCCAAGGTAAACCCAAACAGGAAAACATCCTCATCACCATGTACAATCTCTAGTACTGGTGTGGTGACCTCAGGCGGAGGATGCATAGATGAATTTCCAAACACAATAGCTACCCCCTTTCCAAGAGAGTACTTCAGCATCTGATGAAGAGTGGAAGAGACAGCTTTCATTTAGTGTAGCCACGGTCGTCTAAGGAGTAAGTTAAAAGTTGCCAGAACATCCAGGATGTGAAACTCAATATCCTGTTGTGTTGGGCCAACTTGTGTTCTGATCTGAAATGTCCCCATCCTGTTGTGTTTGGCTTTTCCAACTTCCTGACCATTCCTATCCCTTTCATGTTCAAACCACTTTAGTGCGGCTTCTTGCTTTGTATCAGT
This sequence comes from Camellia granthamiana, assembly GCA_036172215.1. Classification (NCBI taxonomy): domain Eukaryota; kingdom Viridiplantae; phylum Streptophyta; class Magnoliopsida; order Ericales; family Theaceae; genus Camellia; species Camellia granthamiana. The sequence goes on along the minus strand of CM069908.1, from coordinate 53,729,560 downwards.
AGTATCAATGACGCCCACTTCTTGAGCGAAATTCTTAGTACCAGCACTCTCCAGCAGCTTTCCTTTGTCCTCAGCCGTTCCGACCCTTGTAGCAGTTCCTGCTTCTGGCTGTTCCAACTTTGGTTGAAGTCCCTCATCCACATCAGGTTCATCACTGAGCCACCCCGAATTACCAGTCAACCCATTCAGATCAAACCAGTTAATTCGGACATCCTCCAAATCTTACTGATCGAAGAACTGTAGATTGTTGATGTCCTTTTCGAGGTCGGCTAAGTCATCCAATCCCTGGCTTGGTCCATCCTCCCGGACTACACTGACCTCTATTCTTGTTGGCAACTCCAGCTCTGGTTTGGCCTGCTTGGTTGGCACAATATAGCGACACGGGTTGTATTCCTCCTCAGATAAGCCCACAGAACCCTCAAGCACTGAACCAACATTCCCATTCTCCACCAAGACCGTCATGCCTTCATCTACCACGATCACCACCACAAGTTTGGGTTGGGATGTGGACGCATTCATCATGCATAAATCTGTGCTTTCTGGGATGAACAGCGCCGGCTTAGGTAGGTGGACAGGGGTAATGTATATACTGGGGTTGTAAGAGATGGCCAGTGTATGGATGAGGTTTATTTGTCGTGGAAAAGAGGCTTGGTTATGTGGTGGGAGAGGATTTGTAGTGACATTGGGTTTTTCGGGAGGCGCTATCACTTTGTTGTCAATGAGATCCAGAATCTCAAGACGAAGTCTAAAGCATTGGTCAGTATCATGACCATGCTGTTGGTGAAAGGCGTAGTATTTGGCCGGATTGTGTTTAGGAGGGAGAGGATCGGGCAATGGGCGTTGTTCTAATGGCTTCAAATGCCCTTTTTTGATCAGGACTCTCAAGGATGCAGACAGAGACATGTATAGTGGGGTGAAAATCCTTTGGCCTCGAGGTTGGTGTTTCGAGGTTTGTCAGGTTGCATCTGATGTCCCGGCAAAGGGATTGGCAATTTTCGGTGTTGTGGTGACCATACCCACATCGAAAGGCCTTGTAGCTGCACTACCACTCGTAGTCGCATTGGAATTGTGCATGAAAGCCCTCTTGGGCTGCTCTTTCTCGTTGTCTATCAGACTTTGCTTCATTGCATCCTCTATCTGTACCCCTATTTTGTGGAGGTAAGCAAAAGTAGACAGAGGTAAGACTATGATCTTCTGTAGTAGTTTGGTTGCAGATTACAGACTACCATTCCGATCTGGTCCTTTTCAGCCGGTCGGATGGTCATCATGAAGGCCTTGGCCCTCCACCGAGTCACAAAATCGAAGAAGCCCTCCTTCGGCTCCTGGCGATTTGCTTCAAGATCACGAGTTGTGACCTCGATCTGAGTGTTATAGGAGTACTGCAGTATGAAGGCCTCGGCCATTTCCTCCTAGTTTCTCTTCACAGAGTCTTCAAGTTTAGCATACCAGATGACCGCTATACCTGACAGGGTTCGGTCGAAGAGGGATAACTTCTGTAGTCTAGACAGGCCCATCGGCCACAGAATGTCTAAGAATAGTCGCAAATGGACCATGGGATCACCCGAGCCATCAAAGCGGTCTATGTACAGCCTCTTAAATCTATCCAGCAAAGTCACTCGCATTTAAAGAGCTTTTTCAGCTTGCTCACTTTCAGTGCAGTAGGGTCGACCTCGAATTCAAACGGCACCTCTGTCGGGTAGACTGGTGCTTTGGAGGTCTGAGGTGGAATGTGATACTCCTGAATGCCTGCATTTTCTTGGACATTAATTGTGACCTCGAGTGCCAGAATTCCCGCTGGGGGTGCATGGGATGCTGAGGCTGCTACCTGTTGTAGTTGTTGTTACTGTAACCTAGCGATCAACTCAGCCTGCTGGGCTGCAATTCCTGTTTAGCGGGCAGTGACTTCCGCTTGGCGGGCAGCATCTAGCTGCATAGCCTCAATAGTTTCCTAAAGTTGTCAAAGCATGTCTTCCATGTTGGCTGGAGGACTTTGAACTACCGGAACTGGTGAGTACTCTCTGTCTGGAGTAGAAGCAGATGATCGGGCCTGACCGAGCACAGGTGAGGTAAACGGTGACTGTTGTATTGGCAAATTCTGTCGAATCCTCCTCCGTTTAGTAACCGACGAGAGTGACACAAATACTGGCTGTCCCCTGACTAGTTCCCCAGATCTACAAATCCTCCTAACTTAGGTCCAGAGTGCTTGGGGGGTAACAGACTCATCTAGAGCAATGGTGAAAGACTACCTTGCAAAAAGAAAATAAAGAAAAAAGAAACAAAAAATCAGAAACCGCACAGCACCTCGGCTCAGACAGAAACAACATGCAGTTGCAATCATAAGCTGGATAACTACACTTAAACACTGATTTCTACCCCAAAACTGATACCCAAACTTGCAACTGATACATACATTCCTGCAGAGTTTCACTCTAAAGCACGTATCAAGCAAATAAGAGTCAAAACACCCCTATCATGAGGTAGGGTTACCCTGTCCTAATTTTGTCAGGAACTAGGAGTTTACTAAGGAAACAAGCGGTTTCAAACAATTCCTGCATTTGGGTGAGCAACCTGTCTTAGTTTGGAATAGTCTCTATGGCTTCTATATGCAACTAGGTCGATTGGTCAAAAAAGGTACCTCAGCAAGACTACCTAATATACCTCTCACACTTAACACCGAGAAGTGAAAGGAGGATCAAACAGTATTTTGTTTCTGAAATATTTTGTTTTTGAGAAAATTTAGAAAACCCTGACTCGTGCCAAAGGCCACGTGTCTGTCATCACAAAAGTTGCCTCGGCTCGGGAACTTGGGTACGAAGGGGGAAGGTCATGAATTGAGCACCGCCCCTCGCCCAATCAAAGATCGGTCTTTACTAATCAGGATATGCATTTTATAAACAATATGCATTCTTATTCCAGTTTATTAAACTAGCTTTACAATGTGACACACACAACCAAGTATAGACTAGTCGCAAGACTTGGAACAATTCAACTCGTGTTTGTTTCTGAAAATGGTTTGAATTTGCCACCCTCAAGTGGGCCTAAAACTCACATTTTTTGAATCGTTCCAATTCAAACAACCAAGCCTTCATCCACAGGCATTCATGCAGTTTAGCACTTAAGCACATAGCCTCATGGCAATCATGCTATCATGGCATCATGCACACTCATGCAAGTATGCTAAAGCATAAAAACTTACCGAGTACTCCAAACCAAAATAGAAACTAGTTAGAAAGATGCATGATCCCAACTATGCAACAAGCCTAACGCAACGCATTCAATAATGCAATTAATAGGCTCGGCTACTAATATGGCATAAGGATCGATTTGAACAACATGCGATTAAACACGTATTCAAAGAATTATTGAAATTGCAATGCAGTTTGAATGATGCGCCGAGCCTCGGTGCATACAAGACAAATGAATGGATGCAAACATGCAAGCATAAGGTATGCTAATTGAAAATGTCCCTAATCTAACCATCAAAAGTGATTAAATAAAAGGGAGAATGACGTGAGGTTGGAAGACATACACACATGCACACACACTTATTACAACATTACGCCCTCGCGAAGGAGGGTCCGAATGAATAAGCTAACTAGCTACGCTAATTAAGCTAACTAATTATTACAACAATTCAAATTTAACTAACTTATTCTAAGCTAATTAAATATTACAAACTGAAGTAATTAGCTCAAAGCTAAGCTAATTAAGTACAAAGCGATTAAACTAATTAATTAGCTACCACTAATTAACTAAATAAAGCAATTAAATGGCCTCGGGAAGTGAGGGATGCATGCTCAGTTTCTTCACCTGAAAAGCCATCGCTTTGCCATTGAACGCCTTTGTTTGCATATATTTGAACACCCACAATGTTGCCAACTTCCAGAGTGACTCTGCTCAACCTCAGGAACACATTGTGCAAGATTTCATTGATCGTCGGTCGGCTACCAACGGTGGCCGTCGGCTATCATTGGTGGCTGGTCGGCTACTGCTGGTGGCCGTCAGGCCACCCCTACCCTGAACTTCCTTTTTCTGTTGCAATAGAGAGCAAACAGAGGCAAAGCAATATATTCTCAAAGGTTATTTGTACTATCACCCTCCTTATCATCACACAAGTCCAAAGGAGTGTAACACTTGGCCCTCAAACCATCAACCAAGCATTTTCCATGCGTGATGGCTAAGGAACCAAGCTAGTACAAGCTTAATAAATGCACAAACAAGACCAAAATGACCACCATCCTATCATGCATGATCAAGGGCAACGGTGAGCAAGGAAAGTGTCACATTTCATCACTTTGAGTATGCAATGTCCCATTTTCCTCGTGTTCGAATTAACGTCCGATTCGAACATATGCAATGCAACACAAAAGATGCTTAATCTTGCCTCTTTTACTTGCCATTTTTGTTTACTCATTTTACATTACCAATCCATTCTTTAATTGGTTAAGTCCAAAAGTGAGTGTCCTCTAATGGAAAGAGGGCCACAAGTTCCTTTGGGCATGAAACAAACCTCATGCTCTTGGTAATGAACCCAGAAAGGGATTAAACCATTAAGCATGAATGTCTCAATTTCACACTTAAGCAAATAAGGGGTTTAAAACCACTTTCAAAGAAAGAAAAGAGTGAAGAATTGAGGGAGGTTGCAGAAATTTTAGTGCTGAAATGGAGTGCAAAACAACACTAAAACATGTTTTCAACTCAAAACAATGATGAACAAAGTATTAAAACTCCAAGCTAGTGAAGAAAATTGCACTATAACCATACAATACAAGCCTCAACTGAATTAACCAACCCAAAACAAAGCCAAAATAAGTCAAAATAGAGGCAAAAACATGCTGGACTTAAGCTAAAGTAAGCTAGAAAAACATGCTAACTCATGAAGCTAACTAGGCATGCAAGCAAGACACAAGGAGGGGAGGTTTTTGGACTTCAAAAAAAGGTTTTTGTCACTGAAAAATTTCTGAATTTCAGTTGTTAAAAGGCCCAAAAATTTTGATTTGAATGTGATGGAAAATGGTGCAAAAGCCTAAACAATTAAGCAACAAGAAGGGTGGACTACCCCTTAACACAAAATATCCTCAAACCATCATTTTAAGCCTCAAAAAAATAGAGTTTTTTATAGTTGAAAACCAACCCAAAAACAATAGAAAAAGATGAGAAAACAAGCATTCAAGGCAAGTATACTAAGCAAGTAAATTACCTCTTGAAGCTCAAGCACAAATTAAGCAACAATCCAAGCTTAAACCTTCTTCAAGAGCACCAACAAGACTCCAAGTGACCTCAGCTCCAAGGTGGTCAATGTGCAAAAGTGTAGAGAAACTAGACTTTAAGGCACAAAATAACAAGAGAGAAAGAGAGAGAGAACTCTAGAGAGGGAGAGAGATTTTTGGTCTAAAATGTCTAACCCTCCAAAATGGGGGAGGCTCCCCCCTATATATAGAAAATCAAGGTTTAAGCTTGTATACATCCTGCCATACACATGTATGAAGTTGCAGCTCAGTGAACAACAGGTGGCACAGCTGGCAAACAAATATCTAAAAAAGGAGACCAATGCCCGTCGGCCACCACTGGTAGCCGACTAGCCACCACTAGTGGCCGTCGGCCACCCCTAGTGGTCAACAAGAACAAGACATGGCCGACAGGCCAAGGGTCTAGCTGACAGGTCATGCACTCCTCCAGACTAGAGGCAACAAGCTCTAACTCCAAAACCAAGCACAAAATAGACAAGGTTTAGAGGCTCAAAGACAAGGCGCTCCACCGAGGACTTCAGGCACTCAAAACGAACACAAACAAGCACAATCATCGAGTGCACAAACGATGACGTCCAAGTCTTGAGGACAGTCAAAAATGGGGTGTCTACAGTTGCCCCTCTTTGACAGAACTCGAAAGTCATGAAATGACGTGAGTAAATGTTAAAGCCTAGAGACGACCTATTTCTGACAAGGCCAAAGACTTGGACAAACAAACAAGCAAAACAAAGAACGGTTGTGCCCGTAGGCTGCCTACGTATCCCTTTGCAAAGAATCAAACCAACGTAGTTCTGGGGCAAAATGCAAGTGATATGCACGATGCAAAACATAACTTATGATCATGTAATGAGGTCCCGCAATGAAACATCTAGATGCAAATATTATGCAAAGAAATGCTACATTTAAACCGAAACAACGTACGGCAAACTCGAACATGAAAAGAAGTAAGTAAACAAACACGCCACGTGTGGGAATCACACACCAAACCACATTTCATGCAGAAAGGATTTAAGAAAATTATGTAAGCTTAACTATGCGTCACGTAGGAAAGGCAAAGAAAAACACAACCATCAGGCGCACCTGAGGTGTCAAACAAGAACCTAACGCATTGCACGCGGAAGGAGAGAAGGGTTGGCATGAACACTGGGACACACCCGACTGCTCTGAACCAATGGGAAAGATGATAAACGTTGGAACGCATCCAAACGTTTGTAACCAAAACAAGGAGTGGTGGTACACATCGGAACATGTCCAAATGCTGTTAACCAAACGAGGAGTGGTGGTAAACATCAGAACACGTCCAAATGCTTTTAACCAAAACAGGGACTGGTGGTAAGCATCGGAACACATCCAAATGCTTTTAACCAAAACAGGGACTGGTGGTAAGCATCGGAACACATCCAAATGCTTTTAACCCAAACAGGGAGTGGTGGTCAACATCGGAACATGTCCAAATGCTTTTAACCAAAACAGGGAGTGGTGGTCAACATCGGAACACATCCAAATGCCACAAACCGTCATTGTAAGCCTAAAAAAATTTGATTTTTTATAGTTGAAAACCAGCCCAAAAATAGTAGAAAAATATGGGAAAACAAGCATTCAAGGCAAGTGTACTAAGCAAGTAAATTACCTCTTGAAGCTCAAGCACAAATTAAGCAACAATCCAAGCTAAAACCTTCTTCAAGAGCATTAACAAGACTCCAAGTGACCTCAGCTCCAAGGTGGTCAAGTTTGATTAAGGGTTGATGTGCAAAAATGTAGAGAAACTAGACTTTAAGGCACAAAATAACAAGAGAGAGAGAGAGAGAGAGAGAGAGAGAGAGAGAGAAAGAGAGAGAGAGAGAGAGAGAGAGAGAGAGATAGAGAACTCTAGAGAGAGAAAGAGAGATTTTTGGTCTAAAATGTCTAACCCTGCAAAATGGGGGAGGCACCCCCCTATATATAGAAAATCAAGGTTTGAGCTTGTATACATCCTGCTACACACATGTATGAAGATGCAACTCAATGAACAATGGCTGGCACAGCTGGCAAACAAATATCTGAAAAAGGAGACCAATGGCCGTTGGCCACTACTAGTGGCCGACAAGAACAAGACATGGCCGATGAGCCAGGGGTCTGGCCGACAGGTCATGCACTCTTCCAGACTAGAGGCAACAAGCTCTAGGTCCAAAACCAAGCACAAAACAGACAAGGTTTAGAGGCTCAAAGACAAGGCGTTTCGCCGAGGACTTCAGGCGCTCAAAATGAACACAAACAAGCACAATCATCTAGTGCACAAACAATGACATCCAAGTCTTGAAGACGGTCAAAAATGGGGTGTCTACAATTAACTAAAATAATTACAACACGAGTGCAATTAAAAGAAGTAAGTAAGCTAAACAATTAAGTACTAAGCTAACTACTCCGCCTCGGGAAGCGAGGGATGTTCATGCACATGCTCGGTTTCCACCCGAAAAAGCCATTGTTTTGCCCATTTCCAGAATAACTCTGCTTTGCCTCACAAACACACTGCTGAATTTTGCATTAGTGGCCGGCCGGCCAGTGATGAGGGCCTGCCGGCCACCAGTGATAGCTGGCCAGCCATCAAAGGTGCCCTACTGGCCATGGAAAATGGCCTGCCAGCCATTGCTTCCCAGTTCACCTTGCTTCAATAGAGAACAAACAGAGCATGCACAAGGTATTCTCAAGGGTTGTTTGCATAACTCACCCCTCCTTTTCATGAACAAATCAAAGAAGTAGCAAGCTTGGTTCATAAACCATCAACTCAAGCAATTTCATTGCATGATGGCACATGAGCAAAAGTGTGCAAGTTCAATAAATGCAATGAAATGAGACTCTCAAAACCACCCCCTTATCATGGAAGATCAAGGGAAGTAGTGACCTTGGAAACTTGAACCATTTTATCACTAATGAGTATGAAATGCCTCAAGCTTCCATGTGTTCAATTAACGTTCAATTGAACACAAAACCAAGTTATTATCTTGCACCTCTTTTAGGCTCAATTTTATTACACCATTTTAGATTACCAACCATTCTTAATAAATTGAGTCCAAAGGTGAAGTTTAAGTCCTCTAAATGGAAAGAAGGCTCAAACCAAATGTTGTCTTAGGCATGAAAAAGTCATTATGCCGTTGGTAATGAACCCCCTTAGGGGTTAAACCATTAATCATGACACCTCAATCTCATCCTTAAACAAACAAGTTGTTTGAACCACTTTCAAAGAAAAACAAAAGCCAAGAAAGGAGGAAGGTTGCAGAGATGATTAAGGGTGATTACAAGTATAGAAATCCATAAATAAATGCAATCAACTCAAAGGAGATAGTGTAAAGGGCTAGAACACCAAACTCATGAAGACTATTACACTATAAGCATGCAAAACAAAACTCAAATGCAACTAACACTCAAAAATAGTGATGAAACAATCTAAAATAAGTCTTAAAACATGCTAGAATTAAGACAAAAATAGCTAGATTAATAAGCCAAAACATTGCACAAGCTACGCTAGTAAGCAAGACACAAGGAGGGGAAGCTAACCCCTCCAAATTTTTACTTCAAAACATGATTTTGGCCACTGAAAAAAACTCTGAAAATCAGTGTTTGAAGGCTCAAAAAAAGATAGTAAAAGGGTGGGAAACACAACGGTAAAGGCCTCCAAAACAAGGTACAAAGAAGGGTGAACCACCCCTCAACCTTTAATGGCCTTAAAACCCAAGTTTCAACCCAAAAATATAGAGGTTTTACAGCCCAAAAACAGTTGGAAAACAGCAAGCAAAAGAGGAGACAAAGCAAGTAAATAGGCAAAGCCAGCAAATAGGCAAAGCCTTATACCTTTGAAGAGTAAAACCAATTCCAAGCAACAAAACTAAGCAAACACACCCTCTAGAGCTCCAACAAGGCTCAAGAATACCTCAGCTCAAAGATGAAGAGATTTGGTCCAGAGTGTATAGGCAAAGGTTGAAGATTTGTAGGCAAAAGTGTAGGAATTTGCTAGAGAGAGAGAGAGAGAGAGAGAGAGAGAGAGAGAGAATTGTAGAGAGAGGAAAAAAATTTTCTAAAATGTTTCCAACCTTAAAACATGAGAGGGAGGCCTCCTATATATAGAAAACATGAATTTCCCTCAAGAATATCCAGCTCTACACGTGGGGGCAGATGCATGCATCTGTGCAAGCAGCTGGGACAACTGTCACAAAATATCTGCAAAAGAAACCGGCAAGCCACATTAGTGGCTTGCAACCAAATAGTGATGGCCAGTAGCCCAAAAAGGTGGCCGGCAGGCCACCAAGGGTTGCATGCTTGAAGAACCAAGACTTGGTCCAAGAATAAAGCAACAAGAATGTAGGGTTTGAAAGGCTCAAAGTTGTGGCATTCCGTTGAGGACTTCGAGCACTTAACGAGCATATAGACTCATTATCGGGTGTTCATGCGATGATGTCCAAGTCGTAAGGGCCATAAAAAATGGGGTGCCTACAACACCCCCTCACCAATCAAAGATCAGCCTCTACTAATCATGATGTGAATTTTATCAACATTATATGCTCTTGTTCTGGTTATTAATATGCTAACTTACTATGTGAGGCACACAAGTATAAACTATTTCGCTTGTTTTGAAAATGACTTCATTTTATGTGATTTTAAAAGAGCTTTGAGTGCACACAACTCAAAAGGAAAGAAATGAGCTCATACATACACTTGATCAAAATCATTCCCAATGTAAGTAAAATAATCTTCATCCACAAGCATTCAAACAGTTATTTCAAATAAACACGTAGCCTCATGGTAAGATGCTAAGCATGGAAAAATCACACACATAAATATACTAAAGCTAAAAATGCTCACCTAGTACTCAACTGAGGCAAGCCAAAGAAAAGAATATAGTTAGAAAAATGCATGATCCGAATAATGTACATGACTAATGCAATGCATACAAGAATGCAACTATTAGGTTCGGTTTATTATCATGTCATATGGATTAACTCAAAGCATGCGTGATAATGATATTCAATGATATTCAAGAAAGATGAACCAAACCTCATTGCATGCAAAAATGGATATGAATCATGGCAATGATATGAAACGAAAAACATGATACTATATACAATCAAGGTAAGCACGTAAATAAAATGGAGAAACAAATGGGGGTTGGAAGACATATAAATATTACAATTTGTCCTTGCACAAGAGGGTCCGAATGTCCTAATCAACTAATTATTACAAACATGAATGAATGAACTAATTAATTAGCTAATTATTACAAGTCCGAATGAAAGCAAAGAAACTAATTAATTACATATATGAATTTAAAGTGGCTAATCTAATGGACTTGAATGATGGGCGGGGAATCGCATGTGCGCAGACGAGAACATCCTCTGGAAACCTTTCTGTTTGCTGCCAGAACCAGCTCTATTTACAGTCATAAAATTGTTTTGTTTTGGCCTCAAGATCTGCTCTGTTCTGTTGTAAAAATACCACTGCCATACAAAATGCTTGGTCGGCTGGCCTGATAAAATGGTCGGCCCGCACAGAAGAATGACCGGCTGGCCATTGCTTCTAAGGAATACCTTATTGCAACAAAGCTGGAACAGAGCAAGACAGAGTGTTTACAAGGGGATGGTCATCCTTTTCTACCATTCCCTATCATGAAGATGTTCAAGTGAAGAGTAGATTCGATTCTCAAATCATCAATAATCGAAAATTTGTTGCATTATGATCTTAGAAGCGATAGGACAAGAGTTTAATAAATGCACCAAAAGACAAACATTACCTCCTCCCTATCATGGAATTACCTCAAGGGAGGGGGTAGACTTGCCTCATGAATCATCGAACATCACTAAAATAGTATGTGATGATTCTAGAGGCAACAGATTCAGTACAACGTCTGACTGAACCTAACCAATTTTTATTATCTTTTTACCTCTTTTTTATTCCAATTTTATTAGCCTTTTTACTTTAACTATGCATTTTCTTTATCTTTTCTACTTTTTTGTCCAAAAGTGATGATTAAGTCCACTAAGTCCAAAGCAAGAAAGATTAACAAGCAAGAATTGACCTGAGAAATGAACTCTTCGAGCCCTTTTCTATAGGGGAAATTGCAAATGAGGAATCAAACTCATTTACAACCGATAATGAATTCAGAGTCAAACCCGAAACGGGCAATAATGACTCTAAATCCAAACCCAATAATGAGCTATAATGAATCCTTTCTTTATGATTTCCAATGGTCTAAATAGAAAATTAGTTCCTTAGAAGTAATGCACTGGCAATAAAAGGAGGTATCGAACAAGTGATTGCGCTTAGCATAAGAGAGACGTGATGCCCTAGTAATGAACCTCCAAAGAGGTTAAACCATTTAGCACGTGGAACCCCTTTCTTATGCCATGAGAAGAAATCTTTTGGTTGATACAAACCTCAATCAAAAGAATTAAAGAAAGGAGGGAGGTTGCAGAGTATGAATGAAAAGTGGATGATTACAATGACATGGATATATACATGAAAGATATGGAAAAGAAAGCTATCAATTCAAATGAATTAGTGGCTATGGCCTATACACCAAACCCATGAGGACTTACAGCAACACAAGTATGATATTCAAAGCATAAATTAAACAGACACATTAAACACCCCCTAAACTCAAGAAAACAATGGCCAAAATCAAAAGAAACAAAGTAGAAAAGGCAAAGCAACAAGCTATGAAACAAGGCCTAAAGAAGGGTGGCAATCTCCTCCACCTTTTTATGACTTTAAATCACATATTTCAGGCCTCAAAAAAGACTCTAAAAATAGCAAGTAAATACAAGAAAAAAAAAGAGAAAAGATGGTTGAGGAGTTCAAATATTACCCTTGAAAGAGAGGGTGTTCTTCTTAGTTCACAAGCCACACTCTTAACACTCTCTAGGATTTGAAATTATCTTCAAGGACCTCAGCAAAAGTTTCAAGTTTAAGATTATAAGGTGTATGTATTATGTATGTATATTGCAAGAGGGTAGAGAAGATGGTTGGGCAAGCTATAGGCTCTTTGAGGATTTTTCTAACCCCAAACCATGAGGAGGGGTCTGGTATTTATAGAAAAACAACTTCTCGTGTCGGAAATAGCTGTATCAAAGACAGCTGGTCCATAGTGTATGCATGGGAGCAAGTGGGTGTTGCAACATATTTGCCTGCGCTAAACATGGCCGGCCAGCCCAATACAAATGGCCTATCGGCCAGCAGTTCCCTGAGTGGTTAGGCTAGAAAAAATAAGGTTTTGGTCCAAATGGGGTGTAAGGTTTACGTTTTAAAGCTTGAAACCAAATCAGTTTGCTGAAGATTAGAATGATTGCACAGTGTAACATTTCATCATCGAGTGTCCAGAGTGAAGTGCCCAAGTCTTAAGGGTGGTCAAAATGGGGTGTCTACAGCCACCCCTCTTTGACAGAGCTCAAAGTCATTTCATGACGTAAGTGAATGTCAAAGCTTGAAGACGACCCATGTGACAAGGCCGTAGGACTTGGGCAGACAAACAAAATGTAAATACAGTTAGTTAAACTCAAAAGTTGCCTATGTATCCTTTTGCAAGGAATCAAACTAGCATAGTTCAAGTGTAGGATATAAACGATATTTAAATACAATGCAACAATTGAAACCATAAACGAGCATACTGCCCGAAGATCATGAAGATGAGATCAATGTAATGCAACAATTGAAACCACAAATGAGCATACTGTTCGAACATCATAAAGGTGAGATGAGGGACAAGCCAAACTACGTATCACGTAGAACGGGTGAACAGATGCAAGCCAAACTACTTTTCAGGTAGAAAGGGTGAAAGATACAAGCTAGACTACGCATTACATAGAAAGGGTGACAGATACAAGCCAAATCACACTCGTGTGATAAGGGTGAAAGATACAAGCCTAAACGTAGGAAATACGAAAAGGGTGAGCATGCAAGCCAAATCACACTCGTGTGATAAGGGTGAAAGATATAAGCCTAAACGTAGAAAATGCGAAAAGGGTGAGGGTGCAAGCCAACTCACACTCGTGTGATAGGGGTGAAAGATACAAGATAGACTACGCATCACGTAGAAAGCGTAAAAGATACAAGCCAAATCACACTCACATGATAAGGGTGAAGGGTACAAGCCAGACTACACTTCGCGCAGAAAGGGTAAAAGATACAAGCCAAATCACACTCATGTGATTAGGGTGAAAGGTACAAGCCAGACTATGCTTTGCACAGAAATGGTAAAAAATACAAGCCAAATCACACTTACGTGATGAGGGTGAAGGGTACAAGCCAGACTACGCTTCGTACAAAAAGGTATGGGGTACAAGCCAAAATACGCTTCGCATAGAAAGGGTAAAAGCTCCATGCCAAACTACACTTCGCACAGAAAGGGTAAAGGGTACAAGCCAAACTACACTTTGCACAGAAAGGGTAATGAGTACAAAGCCAAACCACACTCGTGTGATAAGGGTGGATACAATAAGATGATGGGCACGATGCATATGGATGCAAGACAATTGGTGTAATTGATGCGAAATACAATGCAATGCAACATAACATGCAACATAATAGAAAAGATAAACAAAAAATGGTGGTTTTGAAAACACCTCATGGGGGGAAGTGGCGATGAACTATCTCATTCTGCGAGGGATCTTCCTCTTCTTTTTCTGTTTTTCAAACTTCTACCTTCAACTTACAGCCAAGGGTTCTCGTATGGAAAAATCTGCTTGAGCTCAAGGTCGAGGCACACTCACACTTTGGAGACATGCCGAGACCTACAATGGTGCATCCATAATGGAATTTCAGAATTTTCTATAACTAAAACAAACCCAAATTCTTTAATTCTTCCACTTTTCAAATGAATATAAGACCACCAATGCTCAAAATTAGGCAAAAATCCAACAAAAATCATCACAATCCATTGGAACAATCAGCCGGCCAAAAGATGGGCTGGCCATACAACATTTTGGCCGGCCGACCAACGTACTAACATCAGGGGGCAGATTCAGAATTTCACCCCTATGGCTCTTTAAAACACATGTTTGGCTCATTCCTTCACACATAAACGGTCCGAAATACCTTTCATTCTCTCTAAGCTCTCTTTCTCTAGATTTTCACTCCATTTGGTTTACCCAACGATTCACGCCATTTTTTTTTCCTTGAAACCTTTTCGGCCCTCTTCACTTTGAATCGATTAGATTTTGATTTGGTTGTGCTTTTGGATTTCTCATTGTTTTTTTCTTGTCTCTCACGAGTATTCTTAGTTTCCGTGTACCCTCTTTCGAGTTTTCACTTTTTTCTCTCTTTTTCTCTCTTCTAGGGTTTGGTTTTGGTGTTTTCACCTATTTTTCTCATTTTCCTTATTTTTCTCTTACCACCCACCACATTCTTCATGACCGATGATATTCCACATGACAATGCCCCTTCTGAGGTACCTATTCCTCTGCTTGCCGCGGGTGTAAAGGAGTCGATGATAGAAGAGGCCGATGGGGCTGCAGAGCATATCACAGCTGAGATCACCGTGGAGGAGATTTACCCTCTGGAGGCTGAGCCTAAGTTGCCCCCATTGAGGGTGAGACCTTCCACCCAACTACCTACCACCTACGCATGCGTGCGATGGTCCTTGAGGTCATGTTGAGATTTGAGAACTTTGCCCAGGGCTTGCCTAAGGACTTTCTCTTTCGAGAACGCACCTTGCACCTCTCCCATGATGCCTCTAAGGTAAGAACTTGTGTTCCTTCCTTGTACTTTGCTTTGACATTCACTACAATCTGTCAGCTGGTCATGCACTTAAACAAATTCCTCTTTCAACACAGGGTGACGCCTATGCCTAGAGGGGTTATGGCACTGTGACAGTGACGGACTAGTACCAGAAGCTCCCCGCTCGAGTCCAAGAGATGGTAAATGAGGCAAGCTTTGACTTATTCTGTTCCGAACTCTCACGGCTGCAAGCATACTTAGCCGGCCGACCAAGAACTGCGATTGGATAGCTGGCAACAACTGTCGGCCACTCACACACCCTTATCATCTATAAAAATCTTTTCTTGGTATTTCTTCGACAAAACCTTATCTTTTTTGTAGTTTTCTCTAAAATTGGAGATTTTCCTTGTTGATAGGCTCAAAGATTGGATGCCTTCTTTGGATGGCATGGAAAAAGTGAATTTCAACGGTTTCGGCATAAACGCTCTTTTTACCTTGAGCCACACTTCACTTTGTTTTCCATTCCTCCAAGCTGCTACCCGTTGTTGGGACTCAGTCACTCATGTTTTGCTTTGGATCACAAGAGATATGTCCCACTCTTGAAGAGTTTCAAGCGTTAATAGAGCCCCGGCACAATGAAGAAATTATCCCTCAATCCCTTTTTGGTCATGCACGGGGCTCTTGAATGGATGTGTGGCCTCTCTTTCAACGAGGCTAAATCTTTGGCTCAAGATGGGGATTTGAACATTCTTGGCCTAATTCACAATTTTGCCGATGTCGGAAATAGGCGTGATCTTCTTTGGCAAGGTTATCGCCAAGATGCTCTCTGTATATGCTTACTCGCCCAGTACCTACTTGCCCCCTAGTGATAGCGGAGTCAGCATCCGGCTGATTAAAGTGGCCCAACACCTCAAGGAGGGCTGAAGCTGTATAGGCATTGGCCGAGACCATAATGGGTTTGGATGCTTTCCATTGGTAAGAGACCTCTCAATTTGCGGGGAGTCCACTGCGTCTCTGGTATTGTTTTCCCACCCTTTCTCATTTATGGCACTCACTCTTTATTTTCTCTCAAAGCCCTTTCCTTACTTTTTTCTCTCAACGCACATCTCTCTGTTCTTTAATCTCTCTTATTTTTTATCCCTTCCTAGGTGTGGTTGATGGATAAGCTGAAAGTCGTGGACCCTTGCCCTGAGTATTCATCTTGATCCTACTTCTTTCGCCCGCATCTAGTGAACTTTCCCACAGAAGGGTTGTGATGCGACTGGATGTGCAGTAGATCCGCGACTGTCATCGCTTGGCGTTGCCCCTAGCTTAACTTAGCCAAGATGAGCTATAGTATATCCCATCAGTCGGGTATACACTTGATCAGCCTTACACACTGTGTTTTCTGCTTCCTGTTCCAGTTGAGACGCCAGTCCGGGCGTAAGTATGAGGGGGTTGAATACCCCATTCCATTTCTAGTTTGTGCTTCACACTTGGCTCAATACCTCACTACTCAGAAGTTAAGAGAGCTTTTGGCCCATGCTACTAGCTTTAGTTGTGACCCTTCTGGTGAGTGCTTGGCTTGGCTTGAGGATGAGACAAAGGTTGGACCATCCTTGGTTGCAGAGACTTTTGAGAGTGCGGGCAAGAGACAGAGGACCACTACCTAACTTATCTATGCCCCTAGTTTATTGCTTTGACTTTTCTTTTCAAGTTTTATGTTGTAAAAGCAACTTTGATTTAATCAAGGAGTTAGAGGGTGTACTTGTGTTGAAATCATGTAATTAATGTTAAGAGTACTAAAAATTTTCCTTTTTGGTCCAAAGAATGGTTTCGTGTTACAAAAAGTAAAACTTTGAGAAAATCAACTTCATTAAAACTTTCCAAAACAAATTTTCGCGAAAGGTCACTATTTGGAATATATGGAATCAATCCTCAAGACATATAGCCCCGAATCAAGAGGATCATAACTGCCCACAACTGTAGTCACCCCCACTATTGTTCTACCCCTTGCTTCATCTTGCAACTGGCCTTTTTGCCAAATAGAGGTAAAACAACCAAGCCAGCAGATGGTGAGATGGACCGATCAAACAATGGATAGAACAGTTGAGTTGAAAATGATTAGAGCCAAACTTCGAGATAAAGTTGCCTGCATGTCCCAAAGATGGGAATCAGGACTTACGTAGTTCACGCTTAGGGTTCACTCGAGTATTAACTATATCCTTTTGAGCTCTAACTTTTGCCAAAGTCGTCCTTTTTGGTTTTCAACCTTGCGAGCTCTATTTTTCTTTATTTCTAATTTTTTCATGCTCTAACTTTTTCCTAGGTGGCCCTTTCAGGTTTTCGGCCTAGCGAGCCTTTCAAGAATAGTATTTCTTCAACTTGTCCATGTTGATCAATTGCGAGAACTCCAAGCCATCTAAATCTATAAGGATAATCTCTCTTCTTGACCAGATAGATTTGATGATATATGGACTAGTCCAATTGAGTCAGAACTTGCCCCTAGGATCATGGATCGGAGCTCGATTGTTTTTTAGCACCATATCTCTTTCTTTAAGGTTTCTGGATTTGACTTTCTTGTTGAAGGCCCTGGCAATTTTGCGCTGATATCCCGAGATGTGATACAACACCTTCAATCTCTTTTCATCAAGCAACATCAACTCTTCGAACCTGTTCTGCTGCCAATCTGCCTCTACTATCTAACAATCAGCCATAATTCCTAATAACGGTACTTCGATCACGATCGGTAAGTTAGCTTTCATCCCATATACCAAAGAGTAAGGGGTTGCTCTCGTGGACGTTTGAATTGACGTTCTATAACCCCAAAGTGCAAAAGGCAATTTATCTAGCCAGTCCTTATAGGTTTCCATCATCTTTCGCAGAATGTTCTTGATATTCTTGTTTGCGGCTTTAACGGCTCCATTGGTCTGTGGCCTATATGTTGATGACTTGTGAAAAGTCAAGTTGTATTTCTTAAGTAAATCTCCCAACTACTTTTTGAAGTGTAAGCCATTGTCCGATATGATCTCATTTTGCACCCCATACCAGCAGATGAAGCTATTCCTGATGAGCCTGGCCACATGCGACGCTTTCAATACAAAATACAACTACGACTCCACCCACTTGGTAAAGTAGTCGATTGTTAATAAAATGAACTCATGTCCATTCGAGCCCTTTTGCGAGACTGCTCCGATGACATCAATTCCCCAAGCTGAGAAAGGTCATGGTGAAGTCATATTGTAAAGCTTCGACGGCGGGATATTCATGCGATTGGCATGGATTTGACATTTGTGGCATCGCCGAACAAAGTTGATACAATCTTCCTCCATGGTTAATCAATAATAGCCTTGCCTGAGGATTTTCTTGGCCAGCATCACGCCATTCATATGTGCTCCACACTCTCCCCCATGAATGGCCTCCATGAGACGTTTTGACTCTTCCTCTTTGATACATAGCTTATGCATTCCCAGATGTCCTCTTTTGTGCAACTTACTTCCGCATATGATGAACTGAACGGCTAGACGTTGTATTCCCGTTTATCCATGGCATTTGCTCCTGATGGATATGCATCCTTCTCCAAAAAGTTCCAAATGTCATGATACCAGGGGTTCTTGTCCTGAACTTAATCTATTGCAGCTATTGTCTCATAAGCAGGTGCATACTTCTGTTCAATGATAATCAGACGCATCTTAACCCCGATCGATATGTCCATCATAGAGGATAGAGTTACCAGTGCATCAGCAAACCGATTGTTTTCTCTTAGCAAGTGCATAAATGTTAGATTTTCGAACCTTAGAATCATAATCTCCAGGGCCTGGTGATAAACTTTCATTTTCTCTTCTTTGACCTTCCAATCTCCATTGGCTTGAGAAACAACCAGGTTCGAGTCTCCGATGGCGTCCAACCTTATTGCCCTTAGTTCTAGAGCTGCTTCTAGTCCAGCAATACACCCCTTCATACTCTGCTTCATTGTTGGATACTTTGAACCGGAGTTTGAAAGCTACGGGTATATGGGAATCATCAGGTGCTATAAGCAACACGCCTATCCCATAACTGTATTGGTTAGCTGCTCCATCAAAGTACATTTTCCACGTCTCCTCTTCTACTTCCAGGATCTCCTTATCTAGGAATAGGTACTCTACTACTTCCTCTCCTTCCACGGATCTCATAATCCAACATCTTCTTGCTCAGATAGTAAATGGCCTTTTCCACCTTAGCTTCTAATTCTTATACTAATATGCATCTCATCGTTGACTCTGTCACTGACAGATATATGATTAGTGGCTTCCCTAGCTCTATTGGCGATAATACAGGCGAATTCTGAAGGTACTGCTTTACTTGTTTGAAGGTAAACTGACATTGATCATCCCATTGGAATTTCTTTCCCTTTTTCAAGAGACCAAATAGTGGTTCCCAAGTCAAGGTTAATTTAGAGATAAACCGTCTTATGAATTGCACTTTTCCCAGAAAGTCGCACACCTCGTTTTCAGTACTTGGTGATGGCATTTCTAAGATGTCCTTAATCTTGGATGGATCTATTTCAATTCCCCTCTGCGTAATCAGAAAATCCAGCATCTTCCCTACAGTCACCCTCAAAGTGCATTTCTGCTAGTTTAACCTCAGCCTGCACTCCCTGATTCATTCAAAGAATTTTTCCAACGTGATGTAGTGGTCTTCTCATTCTTTAGATTTTACAATCATGTCATTCACATACACCTCGACTTCTTTATGGATTATGTTGTGCAGTATGGTAGTTGTAGCCCTCTGATATGTAGCCCTGGCCTTCTTCAACCCAAATAGCATGACCCCATAGCAGTAGGTACCCCATGGCGTGGTGAACACAGTCTTTTCTCTGTCCCCAGGCGCCATCAAGATCTGGTTATACCCCGAAAACCCATCCATGAATGACAGCAAGGCATGGCCGGCGGTGAAGTCTACTAATTCATCAATGTGTGGCAACAGAAACTCATCCTTCAGACTAGCCTTTTCAAATCCCTGAAGCCAATGCAAACTCTGATCCTACTGTCTTTCTTCGGAACTAGAACGATATTAGCCAACCAAATCGGATATTCAAATACCATCAAGAATTCTACATCGATCTACTTGGTGACTTCCTCTTTAATTTTCAGTGCCTAATCTGGACGACTTCTTCGGAGTTTCTGCTTGACTGGTCTGGCCTCAGTGTCGAGAGGGATCCTATGCTGTACAATCTCAGGATCGATTCCAGGCATGTCTTCATAGGACCATGCAAAAACATCTTGGAATTCTTTTAATAAAGTGATTAAACGCTTGCGTTCCTCCGAAGACAACGTGGAACTAATCTAGACTAAGCGTGGATCTTTCTCAGTACCCATGTTAATTGAAATGATCTTATCTATGCAAGGCTTAGCACGCCTCTCCCCCTCTTGGTCAATCAGGTTTTTTAAAGCCTGAGGAATTTCTTCCTCTTTGTTTTCATTAAAATTTTGAAAATCCTGCAATAATTAATGGCACAGAGAAGTAAACAGAAACTACAACATTTTCATTCAAAAGTTCTGGCTTCTCGATTACAACAGACTCAAAGGAAAATGCAAAAGAGGACCTAGATAGGACTTTGACACCCGGGTTACCACCCTTGGAAGTGCCAGACTCAAACTCCCCAAACTGACTAGAATCTGATTCCGACGCAATAGACTCGGTGGAATCAAATTCAAGCTCATCATCTGATTCAGAACTATCAATAAAGCCCCTCTTGAATTACTAAACTAGGCATGGAGGCTTGGCTACGTCCACAATGAGATCGATGTAATCCACTACTGGTTCATCCTCGATCACAGAGATAGTAACACTATCCTCCATGTTAACGGGCTCAACCCTAGTGATGAAATCTGCTAGAAGGTCAACCATTGCTATCCCCAACAATTCCTCTTCATCGCTATCCGAGCTTGCACTTCTATCTTGCCCTATACCGATGCTTGGGTCAATCCTCTCCTCTTCGCTGTCTCACAACTAATGATTGAAAAATATCTCAAACCTAGGGTATCTCTTCTTTGTTTCCCATTCGACCCACGGCTCCCGGAACCCACAAAAAGGGAAGTCTTCTCCTTGACGAACAAAGCGCCCGTTTAGGGTCCCCTTGATTGTCTTGTGGACCAACTCAAATTGCCTCCTGGCTTTCTTTGCTTTAATTCTCTCTTTCAATTCGTCTCCCTTCCTCTTCCAATCCTCTCCAGTTGGCTCATACACTAACCCAAAAGCATGGGGGTTATGGCTTACTTCTCTGGCAACAGTATTCCCCTACCTCCCACTTTTACCCAGTCCCGATCCAGGAAGCTGTCCTTGCTTGTTCATCATACATATAGATGGGGTGCTCACATAGTCTCTCTCATCCTCTTCCTACACCAACCGGGCCTCTGCCAAGGTGAATCTGGAGAGGAACACATCCTCTTGTCCATGTAGTATTTCCAACAGAAGTGTGGTGGTTCCTAGGGGAGGGTGGATTGAAGAATTGCCATAAACAGTCGCAATCCCCCCTTTGAACGGATACTTCACAAGTTGGTGTACTGTTGAAGAAACCGCCTTCACTTAGTGCAGCCAAGGTCTACCCAAGTGTAGATTGAAGGTTGCTGGCACATCCATCACATGGAATTCAACTTCATGTTTGGATGGACGAATCAATATCTGGCTCTTAAAGGTTCTCATGACATTGCGGCTGGTATTGTCGTAAGCTCGGACGACTTGATTCGTAGGCGCGAAGTCAGCTAGCTTGAAGCCTATGACATAAGCAGTCCTCACTGGACACACATTAATGGCCAAGTCGGTGTCCACCAACACTACCTAGATCCACTTCTTTCGGCTTTCCAAGGTTACGTACAAAGGTTTGTTGTGGTTAGCCCCCTCGGGCAATAGCTCTTCATTTGTGAAAGACAACAATGGAGTGACATCCCCAGATGTGACCAAAGACACCAGTTGGTCAGTCGTGATGTTCATAGGCAACTTGGTCTTGTTTAGCATCTCCAACAATGCTTGCCTGTGTCCCAAGAAGCCATCAATAGCCCCTAAATTGAAATCTCTACCTAGATTTTCTTAAGTTGCCTCAATACCAAGTCTTCTTCTATCTCCTCTTCCTTCACCTTCTCGGCCTCTTTACCGGAGGGTTCTCCTTGGTCTAGGGATAGGGGTTTGAAATAACGACCACTTCCCGTCATGTGGTTGATCTCTTCCATGTACCACGTATTGTCAGAGGTGTTAATCCCCCATCCTTCATCGGTGCAAGCAAAGCTTAGATCCTTGTCCTCCTACCATTCTCCCGCAGTCATTGCTAGGCCATTGTCTGGCTCTACCCGAATCATGTTCACATTGCGCTTTTCGCCATTAGGTAGATATTGAGTATGCGCTCTACTGGCACGCTGCCTTTGGCAAGCTTTTGGCAAGCCTCCAGAAAATCGTCCAAGATATCAAATGGTAAACACAGTGACTTAAGAGCACCATGCAAATGCAATGTAAAGAACATATATATGTAAATAAAATTTCACATCATGAAATTCAAGTCAAGTTCTTTAAATCCCCAGCAGAGTTGCCAGAAATTATAGCTAGTTTTTCGTGCTCCTCAGAGGGGTTTAGTCTCCTCAGGTGCGATAGCCCTACAGCTCGGACTCTTGTGATTCTAAATCTGGTTTCACAAGTGCAATGCGAAACAGAAAAATAAATGAGAGTCCAAATCTGGCAAATCTTAAAAAATCTATTAATCATCAGAGATGTCAAAAATGGACTGCATTGTCAGATTTCAAAGTCGCCACCTAAATATTTTTGAGAAACTTAGGAAACCCGTGACTCGTGCCAAAGGCCACTTGTCCGTCGTAACCAAGGTTGTCTCAGTTTGGGAACTTAGGTATGAGAGGGGAAGGTCATGAATTGAGCACCCCGTCACCCGATCAAAGATTCAACATCTACTAATCATGATATGAATTTTATCAACATTATATGCTCTTATTCTGATTATTAATATGCTAACTTACTATGTAAGGCACACAAGTATAGACTATTTCGCATGCTTTGGAAATTACTTGATTTTATGTGATTTTTAAAAGAGCTTTGAGTGCACACAACTCAAAAGGAAATAAATGAGCTCGTACATACACTTGATCAAAATCATCCCCAAAGCAAGTAAAATAGCCTTCATCCACAGGCATTCAAATAGTTATTTCAAATAAGCATGTAGCCTCATGGTAAGATGCTAAGCATGGCAACAATCACACATATGAATATGCTAAAGCTAAAAATGCTCATCTAGTACTCAACCGAGGCAAGCCAATGAAAAGAATATAGTTAAAAAAATGCATGATCCTACTAATGTACATGACTAATGCAACACAAAAAAAAATGCAACTATTAGGTTCGGTTTATTAACATGTCATATGGATTAACTCAAAACATGCGTGACAATGATATTCAAGAATGATGAACTGAACCTCAATGCGTGCAAAAATGGATACAAAGCATGGCAATGATGTGAAATGGAAAACATGATAGTATATACAACCAAGGTAAGCAGGTAAATAAAAGGAAGAAAGAAATAGGAGTTGGAAGACATACAAATATTACAAATTTGCCCTTCCACAAAAGGGTCCAAATGTCCTAATTAGCTAATTATTACAAACACGAATGAATGAACTAATTAATTAGCTAATTATTATAAGTCTGAATGAAAGCAAAACAACTAATTAATTACATATATTAATTTAAAGTGGCTAATCTAATGGACTCGAATGATAGACGGGGAATCGCATGTGCACAACCGAGAACATCCTCCGGAAACCTCTCTGTTTGCTGAAAGAATCAGCTCTATTTATAGTTAGAAAATTGTTCTATTTTGGCTTTAGGATCTGCTCTGTTCTGCTATAAAAATACCACTGTCGTATAAAATGCTTAGTTGGCCAACCTGATAAGATGGTCGGCCGTACAGAATAATGGCCGGCCGGCCACTACTTTTGAGGAATACCTTGCTACAACAGAGCTAGAACAGTGCAAGACAGAGTGTATCCAGGAGATGTTTATTCTTTCTGCCCTTCCCTATCATGAAGATGTTCAAGTGAGGAGTAGATTCGGTTCTCAAATCATCAATCACCGCAAATTTGTTGGTGATGATCTTAGAAGCGATAGGACAAGAGTTTAATAAAAGCAACAAAAGACAAACATTACCTCCTCCCTATCATGGAATTACCTTAAGTGAGGGGGTAAACTTGCCTCATGAATCATCGAACATCACTAAAATAGTATGTGATGATTCTAGAGGCAACAGATTCAGTACAATGTCCGACTGAACCTAACCAATTTTTATTATCTTTTAACCTCTTTTTTATTCCAATTTTATTAGCCTTTTTACTTTACCTTTCCATTTTCTTTATCTTTTCTCCTTTTTTGTCCAAAAGTGATGATTAAGTCCACTAAGTCCAAAGCAAAAAAGATCAACAAGCATGACTTGACCTAAGAAATGAACTCTTCAAGCCCTTTTCTACAAGAGAAATTACAAAAGAGGAATCAAACTCATTTACAAGCGACAATGAATTCGAAGTCAAACCTGAAACGACGATAATGACTCCAAATCCAAACCCGATAATGAGCTATAATGAATCATTCCTTTATGATTTCCAAGGGTCTAAATAGAAAATTAGTCCCTTAAAAGTAATGCACGGGCGATGAAGGGAGGTCGACCTAATGAAAATGGCCTGCTGGACATCTGTTGACTAGCAGTTCCCTGAGTGGTTAGGCTAGAAAAAATGAGGTTTTGGTGCAAAGGGGGTGCAAGGTTTAGGTTTTAAAGCTTGAAATCGAATCATTTTGCTGAAGATTAGAACGATTGCACAACGTAACATTTCATCATCGAGTATTCAGAGTGAAGCGCCCAAGTGTTAAAGGTGGTCAAAATGGGGTGTCTACAGTTACCTCTCACTACCAAAGGTGCTTGCAATAAATCTGGCATCGTAATAGCATACACACGCCCCGTAGGTCTCTACTCAACCTGCTCACCTCTTGGGGCATAAGTTTAATGCACGGATTGAGCCGAAGAGGTTCCCTGATTGGCCCTTAAGGCTTGTGCTGACTGTGCAGGTTAATGGCTCGGTGTCTTCCTTGATCCAAACGCACCAAATGTGCCTCCTACTTCAGGGCAAAGCCTCCTCAAGTGTCCCGATTGCCTACATTAATAACACGAAGGTAGCTCCCCTCTCTCCTGACTCTGGCTCTAAGAACGAGACGAAGATGGTGCAGACTGTTGCCCTCCACCCCTCTATGGGCAAACTATAGATTTGTGGCCCAGCTAACCACACTTGAAGCAAGTGATCCCTCCCTAACCACCTCTCCCAAAATCTGAACTCGGTATCGGGAAAGTGGACCTAGACTGTGCTCCCTGGGACTACTGTGAGTTTGAGCCCCTCTGCTTCTTACTGTCCCGACTCTTCTCTGAACCTCCTGACTCCTCCGCCTGGAGCCCTTCATCCGCTCTTCTTCATTTTGAATCACTGTCTCTAGGTGAGCTGTCGCCTCCACAAGACGACCGTAATCCCTAATCATGGACGCGGCCACCTTGAAAAAGAGTTTGGTCCTCAACCTCTTCTCAAACTCTAAGCAACGACATTCCTCCATTGCTACTAGCTCCGGTGCAAACCTCGATGGACAAGTAAAGGTAGCCTCAAACTCTAACACTGGTGTGTTAAACTGCTTGAGCTTCAAAAACGGCTCTCTCAACTTCTCCCTAATAGTGGGAGGCAAAAACTTATCTTGGAAGGCATTGATAAAAGCCTCCCAAGTCACCCCTATATGCCCACGCGCAAACTTCCGCCACTGACCTGTATATCCCTTCAGTTGGAAGGATGCCAAGGTCACTCTCAGCCCGTCGTCCTTGATGCCAAGCATTTCGAACGTCTTCATTATCTACTCCAACCACTTATCTGCCTTCAGTGACTTCTTCGGATCTCCCAAAAGCTCATCCAGATTCGACCGGAAGAACTCCATCTTAAGAAAAGATGGCCGAATCTCTGCTACTTGGGCTTGGACTTGATTCTCACTCTGAGAATATCCATGGATTCCAACAAAGCTTCAGCCATTTCACGGACCAAAGCGCCTATGGCCTGCTGACTAGCTAGTTTGGCTACACTGGCCTGACCAACCCCTTCCTCCTGTGCCGGAATATCATCTGGTAATCGCACCTTCTATCGTCTAGGCCTGCTAGACCTACAACCACTACATCCATATCCTGACATCCTAATTAAGCTAACAGAATAGATTAGCACATTTACA
The DNA here is from genome assembly GCA_036172215.1 of Camellia granthamiana. Classification (NCBI taxonomy): domain Eukaryota; kingdom Viridiplantae; phylum Streptophyta; class Magnoliopsida; order Ericales; family Theaceae; genus Camellia; species Camellia granthamiana. The sequence goes on along the minus strand of CM069908.1, from coordinate 53,703,371 downwards.
AATGTGTCAAAGCTAACTCACTCGTGCCCTATTGCAGCGAACAACAATTAATTCACTCCATATAAGTACGTAATCAAGTAAACACATACGAATTTCCTTTCTAGATAATGATCATCCCACGATGCTGCCAGAGTTCTAGTTAGAAATAGCAGTGATCAAGTGGCCTTCTAACAGGACTTCTAGAAACTCATAGATCCAATAAATATCTTAGAAATTAAATCTCATACCCACTTAGTCATGTAAGCATGTTATCATATAGCATACCAGGTTATTTCTTATATCATCTAGCAAGAGAACCCATTGTGGAAATAACCACTCCCTACGACCCAAAATATTCAAACCTAGTAGCTCTGATACCAAGTTGTAATACCCGGAACTAATAACAATAGAACCATCTCACAATATTTACCCATAAACAGTATATTCAAAATGACATCTCTCTTTACATTCATATGAGTCAATGGCTACAAAAGATGACACATGTAGTAATACATTTGTAAGTCCTAACCCTGAATCTATAGCATATGTCATAGCAAGAGATAGGAAATAAGAGTTAAACAGGTATAAAAATGCCTTATTGGCTATAATTTTCGAAGACGGTGCTTGGTTACAACAGAAGTGAGTTTAAGCTCAATACAATTAAAGCCTTAGGCTTATACAAAATAATTACAACAGTTAACAAAAATAGAAACTCTTGGCTCCAAGTCCTCCCAAGCTACTACCTTGGTGGAGGCATATTATCAGCACCTGAAAATGGTTTTCTACATAAGGTGAGCCAAAGCCCACTAAGATACTCTAACACAGTGTATGAATCTTAACAGAGTAATAAGGTGAGTGTATATGCAATGCTCATGCCAAAACATTTTCATTTCTCTTTCCAAAACCATGCAATGTCAAGTTTATATCTCAATTCATGATATCATTTCCTTTACATTAGAAAGCAGGGCAGTGGATACAACATTGGGAATCTCTAGGACATGTCTGCAAATAGGCTACAAGCACTACCAATTCGTCATGTTTACCGGTACTAACTGGAAGGCTCGCCACCTAACCGCATGGGTTTCTAGACTTTCACCAAGGACACACAGGCCAACATAATACCACAACTGCACTCCTACCCAAATTCACCAAGCTATTCACCCATTTTTCTCAAAACAATAACTATTTTCAATGTGTTAAATATGTAATAATGCTCAATGCAATGGACGAGAAATTAGTTTCAATTTACCTAATTCTCATGCACTTTCTACGACAATCATAAATATTCTCCACCGATAGCCCAAAACAGATATCTTTAAACAGATAAATAATTTTCAATGCAGATATACTTTTCAAAATCACCATACAGGAGTGATAATACATATCCAGCTCCACCATCATCATCATCATCATCCTTCAAATTCCATAAAACCAACATCAATTCCATTTTCTGTTTACAAAATCAAATGTTCACAATTCAGTGCAAAAACCCCCTTTCTTTAAAAATCACATCCCAAGGATAAAATCCACCATTTATCACAACCCAACCATTTTTGTAAAGCCACAATCACTTACAAGAACCCATTTTGAAAACCCCTCTTTTGAATTTTTAAACCAAACCCTAGATTTTTGTTTAGAAATTCCCCAAACCACAACATAGCTTAGAAAATCAAATAACTAAGTTAAAAACTATACAAAGTGTCAAAGTAATCCCTACCTCAAAAAAGAGATGGGTAGAACTCAACAGATCCGAAAACACAAACTTCTCTGATTAAAACAAAGCCTTTGACGTCTCTCTCTTTTTAACAAAGGGACTAGGGTGTAAAGATTGATGTATCAAGGTGTGTTTGGAGCTTAGAGATAATTTCTAGAGAGAGAGAGAGAGAGTAGATCTGAGGTTTAGAGAGAGAGATGTGAAAAAGTGACTCAAAAAGGTGACTTTAAAACCTGATATATACGTAGACCACTCGAGCACAGGAATGGTTGCTCGAGCACTAGACACATCAAGAAGGACCGCTCGAGCAAACAAGTGACTGCTCGAGCAAAGAATACCACTTTCCAGTACTTTTGCAAGCCTGCAAAAGTACTGAGAATTCCAAAAGACCACTCGAGCATAAGAAGGACCACTCGAGCCAAGACTGCTCGAGCGCAAGAAACACCGCTTGAGCGAAAACACCACCCTCTCAATACTTTTGCAGACCTGCAAAAGTACTGAGAGTTCACAAGGACCGCTTGAGCGAAGAGAAGACCGCTCGAGTTAAGAGGCCAAAATCTGGGCAGAATTTATTTTGAAAAATAAGCTACCAACCTGTTCAAAACACAACAACAACACTCCAACAGCCAAGCTCTATGAAGTACAAGATGAATAAAGACACAAACAGTGATACAAGACAAGATACCTCGAATCCAAAACATTAAACAGGTCGAGTTTAAACCAGAATCGTTATAAAGAAAGTTTTTATTAGTGATTTTTGGGGATAAAATTACTTGGGTTAGATGTGACTAGGCACCCGATTCAAAACTAGTCAGGTTACTTTTATGAGTGGTTTTGGGATAAAATCACTTGGTTAGGTGTGACTAGGCACCATATTCTAAACTAGTCGGAGTGATTGGATTTGGTGACTTGTTAAAAAGGTTCACTAGCACCCGTGAAGCTAGTGGTGTATATCACTATTTGAAGAATAGTAGGGAAATTTCCAAGGAGGATACTTGGGAGTGGATATAGGCTTGGGTTAAGCCAAACCACTATAAATCGCAGAGTTTGTTTTCTCTTCCGTTTGCTCATTTTATTTCATTACTCTATTTTATATTGTTGCAAAATTTTATTTTTTTATATATTGCATTAATATTTTTAATTTAGCAAATTATTTAGAAATCCAATTCACCCCCCTTTGGGTTGCCTACCTAGGATAACAATTGGTATCAGAGTAAGGGCTCTTATTAATTTTTTGACTTAACAGTCATAGAGTTGATTAATGGAAACCACTATAGAAACACAAATTATTGATGGTTACTCAGTTTCTAACCCTTCATATTTTACTAGTGATAATTACAATTATTGGAAAAATATAATGATGATATATATTCAAGGGATAAACTACATGGTATGGAAGATTATTAAAAATAGTCCAATTATTCCTTCCAAAATCGTAGGTACAAAGAAAGTTCCTAAAACAGAAGAGGAATGGAATGAGGATGATATTATAAGCATTCAAGCAAATGTTAAAGCAAAACATGTTTTATATTGTGAACTTGATCCTAATGAATATGATAGAAATTGTACCTCTGACACAACAAGAGAGATTTGGGAAAAATTAGAAGTCACACATGAAGGCACGACTCAAGTAAATGGAATCATAGAAGAAATAAAATCCACATGTGGAGATAATGATAAATGTTGCTCCAATTAGGAAAGCAACAACAATGAAGCATGCAACCTATGCCTAATGGCATGTCGAGATGATGATGAAGTAAATAATGAATCTTATTCTTTTAATGAATTATCTGTGTGTCGATTTCTAACCACACTGCCAATCAAACACTCGGCTGGAGAACACTAGCAGAATAGATTAAGCCCGAACGACCTGTCACAAAAAGAAGAGATTCAGGCGGTGGTTCGTCCACCCGGGGGCACTCCGACGATCAAGTCAGTTATCTCTCAAAGATAGCAAAAGTGCTTAACTCACTATTCAGAGCATAAAACCATACCTTAGACCCATGGGGGTGCCTTTCTTTTATAGCCAACACTAACCTAGTCCCAATAGAAGCCTAGCTTCAATGGACTTAGGATTACTGCTAATCTTAGACTCCCAGTAGGATTGGGATAAACTCTCTAAGAGTCTTATCTTTACCCAAACTGAAGTCCTCTCTCATTCTAGGACTCTTGTCCCTTATCCGCTTATCCCGGATTCCGGTATCTTCGCAGATAACCTCGGCCTAGCCGAGATCATCTCAGTGTCATAACCAGGACATGTGGCACCTCGGCTGGCACTTCGGTGACACCTCGGCCACATGTTGTCATTCAAAAATTATGTCCCCACAACTGCCCCCAAGGTTCTGTTACCTCGGCATCCTGAGGTGATAGAACCTATATCATTCCTTCTTTTAATCATGACCCTAGTTTAACTTCAACTTATAAATTTTTAAAATTTCAACAAGTTTTAAACATGACATCGGTTTAACTTCAACAAGTGTTAAACATGTCCTCAGTTTAACTTCAACTTGTAAATTTTTCAAATTTCAACAAGTGTTAAACATGACTTTGGTTTAACTTCAACTTGTAAAATTTTCAAATTTCAACACGTGTTAAACATGTCCTCGGTTTAACTTCAACTTATAAATTTTTCAAATTTCAACAAGTGTTAAACAAGACCTTGGTTTAACTTCAACTTGAAAATTTTTAAAATTTCGACAAGTGTTAAACCAACCTTAGCTTGTAAATTCCAACTCCCAAACATCATTCTCCAGCACTCTTTGATTCTCCATGCCCGACCTCCCATGAAGGCCGGTGAGAATGCCCCTTTGCCCTGTCGTGCTGAGGGACTGCAGGAACTGTGTTCTGCCCCCCTTTCTGGGCATCTTTCTTGGCCGCTGGAATCGGCGTATCTTGTAACGGGAATGGTGGCTGCATGACATTGTTCTGCACCATGAAATTGACAACCGTTTGCAGGTCCGCTAATTTGTTCGCCATTCCCTTCACCTCGTCGTCCCTCCACAGGCATCTATCTTTCCATACCTGGAGGTCGCCCTCGTTATAATACCCGCTTCGGTCCGATTTCTTTGGCACGTCGCCCTCTTGGCCGACGTCCTTTTCTACCTGATTCTTATCACGAGTCTCTTTGTTGCAGTTGTCTTCTTCAACGTCAAGCTCAATATGTTTCCCACTGTCAGTAGGGGTGTCGTCCCCAACCTTCTCTTTCTATCCGTCGTTGGCCATCTATTCTCCTTTCTTTTCCACAGACGGTGCCAAATTGTGTGTGTCGATTTCTGACCACACTACCAATCAAATACTCAGCTGGAGAACACTAGCAGAATAGATTAAGCCCGAATGACCTGTCATAAAAAGAAGAGATTCCGGCGGTGGTTCGTCCACCCAGGGGCACTCTGACGATCAAGTCAGTTATCTCTCAAAGATAGCAAAAGTGCCTAACTCACTATTCAAAGCATAAAAGCATACCTTAACCCATGGGGGTGCCTCTTTTTTATAGCCAACACTAACCTAGTCCCAATAGAAGCCTAGCTTCAATGGACTTAGGATTACTGCTAATCTTGGACTCCCAGTAGGATTGGGATAAACTCTCTAAGAGTCTTATATTTATCTAAACTGAAGTCCTCTCTCCTTCTAGGACTCTTGTCCATTATCCGCTTATCCCGAATTCCGGTATCTTCGCTGATAACCTAGGCCTAGCCGAGATCATCTCGGTGTCATAACCAGGACACGTGACACCTCAGCTGGCACTTCGGTGACACTTCGGCCACGTGTTGTCATTCAAAAATTATGTCCCCACAAATTACAATCAGCATTTGAAGAATTGCATGATGAATTTCAAAAACTTGGCATTAAAAATACTGCACTTAAAAAATCATTTTCAACTTCAACAAAAGAAAATTAATCTTTATCTAATAAAATTGAAATATTACAAAAAGATTTTTTGAAAATAAAAGAAGAAAATGACATTTTAAAATCAAAAGAATCCCCTATTTTACAAAAGGAATTAAATGATTTCAAAATTGAAAATGATTCTTTTAAAAATAAGAAAGTTGTTTTAAACAAAAATATAGAAGATTATAAAAAAAATTTCTTTCAAAATTTATTCAAGGAAGAGACACTTTGAATAAACTTTTTAAAAGTCAAAATCGTACATTTGGTAAAGCCAGAATTGGGTATAAACCTTTTTCAAAAGGAAAAAACTTTTAAAAATGGTTTTGTTCATGCATCTTCTAGACACTCTCATCTTACATGTCATTTTTGTGGTAAAAAATGTCATACTTTACTTTCATGCCTTATTAAAAGAAATCATTTTTCTAGAATCAAGTAATTCTAAAATTAACATTCACGGACCCAAAAGGATTTGGGTACCAAAATTGAATACTTGATTTGTTTATCCGCGAATCCTCTTGAAAGAGAGGGGTGTCTTTGGGAATGAAGATAGGTACTTCAAGGTGAAATTCGGTAGAGAAAATGGTACTTGGACAGTGGATGTTCAAACTATATGACTAGATTCACCTCACATGAATAGTAAACATGCAATATTTGGTAACTACAATAAATAATTGGTATAAGTGTCGATAAAAATTTATTTCTAAATCTGAAAATATTTCATTTGATGATATCATTATTATTCTCATGCTTACTTTCAATCATCATTGTCTTGCATATATGAATATATTATTCCAATACATACATGTTTATTATGCATTCATTACATTTGACCACGTGAAGGTAAAAAATAAATAAATAAATATAAAAATAGAGAAGAAAACAAAATTATTACTAGTTTGATGTTTTAACTAAAAAGGTTATTTCATCTCTTTCTCTAGAAAATATTGATTTGAAAAATATAAATGAAAAATTGAAGAAGTCTTTAATTGATTTGAAATTTGAGAATAAGTCTTTCAAAAATGTCAATGAGGCATTGAAAAAGCAAATAGATGGAGTATCTTTAAAACAAAATGTCTCGAATGAACTTTTTTTAACAGCGAGACCCACAAATGATTTCAAAATTGAAAATGAGGTTTTGAAAAGAAAATTTGTCTCCCACTTTTTCAAAAAGTTACAAAAGAAATATCGCTTGATAAACAAAAATGTGTATTTAACAAAGTTGAGATAGGCTACAACCTGAACAAGAAACATCGCTTTTTCAAAGATTTCTTTATTAAAACTTCTTCATCTAGTAGTCCTTGTACTACATGTTTTTATTGTGGAAAGAAAGGACATATTTCACGCTCATGCCCCATTAAGAAAAATGCTTATATTGGTGTGGAAAATGTTTGGACTCTTAGAAGCACATCAAATGTTTCATATTCTAACCCCCATAAACTTGAGAAAATATGGGTACCTAAAAAGAAATCAAGTTATTTTGTAGGTGAAATCTCAAAGAACACCAAGGACTTGGAGAGAAGATGCACATCAAGAGTGTTCAAATCTTAAAAGCAAAATCAGTCCCGACATGATGACAAATGATGAAATGAGAACCACCAAGATGAATAATAAAGGTAATGTATGGATGAAGATTCCAAAGTGGTAAATAAAGACAAAACCTCCAACACACCTTCAAGCTTAACTTTTATATTCATTAAGGTGTGATTTATGTACAATAGGTTTTTAAAATTTCTTGACTTTGATTAGTAAAATACATTGATGAAATCTATTTGTGAATAAATCTTAATACTATTCATCTTGCAAATTTGTGAAAATTTTGACTGCACACTAATTTGATAATCCATATAGAGTCATATTATTATAGAATTGGTTTTGATGATATAGCATGTGTACATTAATTATATTGTGAAAATTTTGTTTAGTACACCCATAAGGTATGCAAAATTCATGTTCATATGCTACATATTGAATATTTGATAAAGATATTGACATATGTTGTGAATAATTGATAAGTAGTTGATGTTTTAATGAATTGATATATATTTGATGCATTATTTTTGTGAAATTGCCTTGTTTCGATTTTCACACATAGTTTATGATTTCATTCAATGCATTTGACAAGGAGAGCCTTTTTTTTTTGGTTGAATTTGATATTGCTTTCAACATGTCTTAAAAATCTTTTGAATTGATTGTTTTGAAATTAACTTGTTTATAACATTCATGGTTTATTACACATCGAGTAAAATAATTGTATCAAGCTTGTACATGTGGATTAGATAAAATGCCTTTGGATAATTTTACTTGATTAATTGAGAATGAGCCATCACTCCTTGTTAGAACAAAATGAATGAGACTATCAATTAAATTTTAAAATATTATTTTGAGATCCTACATGTGTGTTATGCTATGTGCTTTTATTAGATAAATCTAAAAATAGCATACCATGCTCCTTTATTAAATTTGACTATGGCATCCAAAGAAGATATCTCATTCCTTAAGCTAACTTGATTTTTTTATGGAGTGTGATATTGAAAAATCCTTTTTGCGTGCTTCTTGACAAATGCATGACTTGATATGATTACATATTTTAAAATATATTTTTCATGATGACTTGTATTATGATTGAATAATTTTTTCATAGTCACAATAGAAATGAAGACGTTGCATAAACTTATTTTTTAAATCTTATGGTGCAACTTATATATTTGAAAATGCCCCATGGGAGAGTTTTCTTAAAACTATATTTTGATTATATGCATAACCTCAAGATGAGTTTTCTTAAAATTGTTTTCTGATTATATGTATAATCTCATGGGGAGTTTTTTTAAAGATATCTTCTGAAATTACTCTAATTCTTTGCTTCTTACTCCTTATTTGCACCAAAAAAATTCTTTATATAACAAAGAAGGAAAAAAAATTTGACAAAGAAAAAGAAATAAATGTTTGCAATTTTATTTCAGAGGGAGAAAATAATTCTAGATTACATGTGAGTTCTAAGAAGGCTTCACAGATTTTTTGTGCTTAACTTCTCTCAATAGCTTTTCATGAGCCTCCCGAACTTGAACCTCCCTATTTTTGATTTATGTGAGTCTTGGCATTATAATGGTTGCATAATATTGCACCGCATTATCCAACTATGAATTTTTTCGTTCTAGAATTATCTTTACCTGACGAGTTTCAGCAAGTTGTTGTTTTAAATAGATCACATCTTCTTTTAATCGCTGATTCTCTTGGATTCTTGCTTGTAGTCGACGAGTAATATTAGAAGCCATTGTCATCACCTAAGTACTAAGAGTCATAGTGTTATTGATAGCCTATGTATCATTACGATTACCAAATACGCTAGGTGTCAAGACCCAAACCCGCTCCTATTGGTTAAGGTCATAACCGGCCAGTAATCATGAGATTACCTACAGCCTCAATCTTGATTAAACATGTTTCAATAAAAGTAAAGGGGGCCAAAACGGAAGCAGATTTAAAATTTTGTCCAATGAACTGTGCTTATGTGGCATAGCAAAATTATTCCAAAACTTTCTATAATAACTCACACATATAAGCTGAATTAACATCTTGTACATCCAGGAACTTCAAACATATAGTTAGCCAATAGAAGCGTACATACATGGGTGATCCAACGTATTCACCAAAGTAGCAAAAGGGGTAAACAAAAAAAAACAAAAACAAAGTCTCATGCGTAAGACATTCGGGCTGACTCCACAAAACTTCACTTCCTCTCACATTCTTCACTAAGGCTGGGTTGGGACATCTCTAGGCTCACCTACATACATGTAAATAAGAGTGAGCGAAAGCCCAGTGAATACTATCAAAATAAAGAACTTACATGAATGAAATTCATAACAGGCATATCAAACGGCCTTAGGACCATGCATATTTCTATCTGGTGGATCAAACGGCCTCAGGCCCAAAATTCATTCATGTCAAACGACCTTTGACCCAATCATTCATGTCAAACGACCTTTGGCTCAATCATTCATGTCAAACGGCCCTTGGCCCAATCATTTATGTCAAACAGCCTTTGGCCCAATCATTTATGTCAAACGGCCTTTGGCCCAATCATTCATGTCAAACGGCATTTTGCCTAATCATTTATGTCAAACGGCCTTTGGCCCAATCATTTACATTTATGTGCATTTCATACTTGAGATCATAAGCATATCATAATCATATCATATTCCAATCGCCTTATTTAATCATTGGCATGACGAATATTCGATTCAAATTAACAAATCCGTGGAACTCATACAGAAGTAAGCATTGGAAAGTAGCATACTTCAATACATTCTTACTAAGATATTACTTACAGTGTTCTTCCGATGGATTTGCCCTTGCGCTTGACCCTACACATTACATAACATATTGGGTCACAAGTGATTCAATCCATTCTTAATTTATTTACTTCTCTTAGGCCTCTTTCTTATTCTTTTAGGTCATTTACAATGCTCAATGCATGCCTAAGAGTGTTTAGAAGTGAAAGAGAACGAAAAACAAAGCATAAAACAACGTTTCAAAATTTCTGAAACAGAGCTCTCTGCTCGAGCGCAGATTTGGTCACTCGAGCAGACTGCAAAACTCTAAAAAATACTGGTTGCATGAATTTCATGCTCGAGCGAGATTTCCGACGCTCGAGCGAGGAGTCTTATAAAACAGGGTCCGCTCGAGCGTAAAATCTGCTGCTCGAGCAACCATGTAAATCTTTGTAAAACTTCTAGGAGGTAAATTTTCACGCTTGAACGAGACTTTCCTCACTCGAGCGGACTAGTCGAATTCTGGGTTTTCCAACAAGCTGTTTAAGCTTCAAAACACAACCCCAAAAGCTTCAAAGTTTGCAAATCAATGACAAATCATAGAAAAACATTGTGTATCATAAGTTGGTTAATTTGAGACCAATTTTCCAAAATCATGGTTCATTCCCAAAATCATTCCAAATTCTCCTTGTCAATTTCAAAGCTCATGCATTAAAACCTCATACAAACTTCATATCTTCATGAATCATGCATGCATGTAAATTTTTTACTCCAATTCTATCTCAAATGGTACAAATGATCCTTATAATCATGAAGCTCATGAAAATTATACATGCATGTATGGTTTGATGCCATATTCTTCATGTTTCAAGAATCATCTTCTAAATACAAACGTGAGTCCTTAGAATTGAGTTTCATACCATGATAATTCTTACATGCATGTGTATATTGACTTCAAATTCATCATACATAACTTAAACCTTATTCTTGATTACCAATTCTCTTTGAATTCATATAATTACAAACTCAAACTCCTGAATTAAGGGTTGGTTACCCATCTAGAAGCTCCTATCTTTCCAAAATTAGCTAATTTCTCGAGTGTAGCTTCCAAATTCCCAAGCTTTGAGCCAAAATCCACAACTTGTGCCCTCTTCTCTCTCTAGAACCGTCCCCCCCTCTCTCTCTCTCTAGAGTGTACTTCAGATTTTGAGCTCAAATTGGGAACTTAAGTACAAATAGGTCTATATATATATGCTTGCCTAATCAACCTTGATTAAGGCTAAGTAATTGTGCCTATTTCAATCAATTAAATCTAATTGAGTTGGTCCGAATCAATTCTTAATTAAATTTCACCGTAGGCTCTAAAAATCATGTTAAGCACAAAAATATAGTCAATTTCAGTCTTTGTCGCCTCTACAGCCTTTAATTAAATTTTATAGCAGAAAATCAAACAAATTTTCCTATGGTGAACAAATAGAAATTCAAAAACACATATAATCATATAAATAACACTCAAAATCATATTAAGCACATAATCACAATCATAATTAAGATTAATTAACATAACACGGGACATGGTTATCACATTAGGACTCTTAGTATAGCGATCTCGATTTTGACCTGGCTCTTGTTATATCCCAGGTTCGGGTTTAATTCTTTCATACTGTTGTTTACCTCTTGCTTCCTTTGTATCTCCTTGAATTTTTCTTTTGGGTTGTTGTGGTTGTGTTTGGACAGGTTGGTTGCTTGTTTTTCAAACCATATATTGCCTAGATTTTTGGTCCTCCGCTCGACCGGCATTTCCTACACTTGAGCAGGCTTTACGAACTCTCAGTATTTTTGCAGGTCTACAAAACTACTGGGAGAGTGTTTTCTATGCTCAAGCGGTATTTCCTATGCTCGAGCGGGTAGGCGCTCGAACGGCTATTCTTGAGCTCGAGCGTTGGTTTATTATCTGTAAAACTACTGGGAGTGTGGATTTTGCGCTCAAGCGGAACAACTTATTGTGTTTGACGCTCGAGCGTCACTTCTTGCACTCGAGCAGACTGTGCGTATATCAGATCGCGAAAGCGACTTTTTATATCACTTTTTCATATCTTTTTCCCTCAAAACCCTAGATCAAAACTTCTCTCTCTAAAACATGCACTCTTTCTACATTTTCATCTAGATCTAATGGTTTCTCCACCCTAATCCCTTGGATAAAAAGGTAGAACATCTCAAGATCTCCATTTTGATCTGAATATAGTTGGGTTTGAGCATCTTTAAGGTTTCATCCTTGCTTGGCTCGTCTTCTCTCTTTAAGGTAGGGATTTTCTACACTTTCATATAATTTTTAACTTAGTTATTGGTAGTTGTGTAAAAATGGTGAGATTTAGGAGTATTTTGAGCAAACCTAGGGTTTGGGTTAAAAATCAAAAAAGGGGTTTCTAAGTGAATGTGTTATAAAGGGTCATGGGGTTTGAAAATCAGGTTGTATTGTAACAAAATAGTTGATTTTGGCATTTCGTTAATATTTGGGAAAGAAGGAAGTTTGCCCCAAAATGTTTCAAATATTTATTTTGTATAAATAGATGAAATTGGTATTGTAAATGTGAAATTGGATGAATGTTGATATAAATGGTGGAATTGGATATGTATTACCTCACACCTACAAAAATTTGAATAAACTATCTATCTTGAGATTGAATATCTATTTAGAAATATCTGTATTGGGCTATTGGTGGAGGATAGCTATGATTGTTGTAGAAAATGCATGAAGATTAGGTGAATTGAAACTAATCTCTTGTTGGTGTCATTGAATATGACTGTGATTTAAATACATTATATATGTATGATATTTGAGAAAAGAAAGGGAATGTACTCCATGTTTAGCAGGAGAAAGGGGATGGACTCCATTGAATTTAGTTGGCTTGTGTGTCTAGGGTGAAAGTCCGAAAACTGCGCGTATACATGGGTGCTGATTCTCGCTAACAAAATTTTCGTAAAAAGGCAAATCGAAGCGTTTGTGTGACTGTTGTGTTGATTTGAGAACCACTATGTTGTAGTCTTAGTTGAGTTGTCTGGAAAATAATGAAATTGGTTTATGAGTTGAGATGAAATGAATTGATGTGGATGAAATTAGGGTAACAAGGATTGGGATATAAAACTTGACATATTATGATTGTATAAAACACAAATGGATTTACTATGGACATTGTATATGTACACTTTACTTTTATCTTTGTTAAGACTCATATATTGTGATAGGTTGTTTCTACTGGGCTATGGCTCACCCTATTTGGGAAAAACTATTTTCAGGTGTTCGTGATAGGCCTCCGCTAAGGCAATAACTTAGAGGAACTGTAGAGCAAGAGCTTCCTTTTGTTGTATTTTCTTTTGTATAGCCAAGGGCTTTAAGTTGTGTTGAGCTAGGCTCATTTTTGTTGTAACCAAGCAGCGACTTGGAAATATGTAAGCCATTAGGGTAAATGAATACCTGTGTAACTTTTATTCCCTTTTGTATCTGTCTCACATGTATATTAAACTCTGATGAATGAAAGCATGTTAATTTAATTATATTTCTGCTTATGAGATGGGTTTGTGTATTTATTTTGGGGCGTTACAACTTGGTATCAAAGCGTATCGGGTTTGAATACTTTGGGTGCGTGGGAAGTGGTTTGTACCACAATGGGTTTGTCTCGCTTGCTAGAGGCTTTAGTGCGAACGATATGTGCTTATATGATAACATGCTTATGTGAATATATGGGTATAAGATTTAATTTCTAGGATGTTGATTGAGTCTACAAGTTTCTAGAAGTCCTATTAGAAGAGCACTTGATCACTTCTGTTTCTAATTGGAACTCTGGCAACGCCACAGGACGGTCATTATCTGGGAACAAAATTCGTATGTGTTTATGTGATTACGTGCTTATATGGAGTGAATTACGGTTGTCCATCGTATTAGGACGTGAGTGAGTTAGCTTCGGCACATTTGTAAATGTGCTAATCTCTTTTGTTACTTTCATTAGGATGTCATGACGTAGACGTGGTGGTAGTAGGCGTAGTAGACCCAGAAGGCATAAGATGCCTCCACTGGATGAGATTCCAATGCAGGAGGAATGAGCCGGCCAGGCCAATGTGGCCGAACCAGTTGGTCAACAGGCCATGGACGCCTTAGCCCGCGAAATGGCCGGAGCATTGCGAGAATCCATGGACATTCTCAGGGCTGAAAATCAAGTCCAAGCCCAAGTAGCTAAGGTAGGGCCACCTTTTTTGAAGCGGAAGTTCTTCTGGTCGAATCCGGATGAGTTTTTAGGTGATCCCAAAGAACCACTAAAAGTGGATGAGTGGGTAGAGCAGATAGTAAAGACGTTTGAGATGCTTGGCATCGAGGACAACCAGTTGAGGGTGACCTGGGCATCTTTCCAGCTGAAGGGAGATGCAGGTCAGTGGTAGAAGTATGCACGTGGGCACATTGTGGTGACTTGGGAGGCATTCGTCAACACCTTCCAGGACAAGCTTTTGCCTCCTACAGTTAAGGAGAAGTTGAGAGACCAGTTCTCTAAATTGGTGCAGTTGAACACAGCAATAGCCGAATTTGAGGCCACCTTCACTAGCTTGTCTAGGTTTGCACCTGAGCTTATGGCGACTGAGGAGCACTGTAACAACCCCAACCCATGATTAACGTATAAACCATGATTAAGAAGGTTTAATAAGTAATTAAAGTGGAATTTTGCATTAATTGCATGTGTGTTGCATTAATTGTATTCGTATCTATTCATCGTAGAAAGATTTGTTCATGTTATTATTTTGTTCCATGAATTAAACGCCTTATCAGCATCCGATTCAGAAATTGACTTGATTTATGTGTTATTTGGGATTTTTAGAATTTTATGGTAGGTTGAATCGAAATTCGATTCGGAATTGAATAATTAGAATAAATGATCCCGACTAGTTATCCTTAACTTAAATTAATTAACCTTCCTAATTGAGCCTATATAAGGCCACTTTCAACACCTTAATACACTTTACACCCTCAATCCCTCATCTTTCAAGAGAAAAACGTGAGAAAGAGTGAGAGAATGAAGGAACTTGAGATCAAAGCTAGGAGAGGGGGTGAATTGCTAGGAGTTGAAGCCATTGGACTTAGAAACTCTAGAATTAAGCCTCTAGCACACATCTTGGGAAGCCTAAGTAAGAATTCAACCCTTAGATTGTACAATTATGATGTGCATAACATGAACTATAAAGAATTAAGTTGGATGATACAAGAATTGAATTAGAATTGAAGAAATGAATTCAAACCATGCATGCGTGCATAATTCTCATAATTTTGTAAGTTGATTGTCAAGAATTTCCACATGCATGTTCATACTAGAGTTTTGTTCAAGGAACCCAACATGTTTTTGACCTAAACAACTCATTTGCTCATGATTTGGAAACTTGGAACTCAAATCACTCCATGCATGTCATATCCATGTTATGTTTTCAATATTCAAGGTTGAGTTTGCTCAATTGACAAGCTTATGGGCCTTAATTTCATGAAATGATCTTTAATTCTAAATGTTTTTTAAGTTTAGACATGTTTTCTTCAATTTTGGCCCAAAAGAACAAGATTTGTGGCTTTGAATTTGAGTTTTGAAGCTTGAAGGCAAATTTGGAAATTCCAAAATTTACACTCTCTGCTCGAGCGACAGAACCTACGCTCGAGCGACCACTCTATGCTTTGCACCTTCGCTCGAGCGACCAAAAGTTGGCTCGAGCATAAAATGCATGCCCCTAGAAGTTCACATGTTTTGTAGACCGCTCGAGCAACAAGAGTTGCGCTCGAGCGAGGAACTGAGTCCCGCGCTCGAGCGAGGAACTGAGTCCCATGCTCGATCGATCATCGAGCGTCCTTCGAGCATGAAAATCATACAACCAGTACTTTTTGCAGAGTTTACAAACTGCTCGAGCGAAGAAAGTTGCACTTGAACGAGACCCCTGTTTTCAGCAAGTTTTGTAAAATGTGCTCAATTGCATTTTAGCATCCTCATTGCATCCTAGGCATTCCTAGGCCAAGATTAAGACACAATAATGAGGGTAAGATTTAGAAAACACATGAAGAGCAAAGTGAAATATGTTACGTGTTATCCAAGGGTGTGTTTCAATGTGTGTATCCGTTTTGTGTTTGTGTAGGTCGCACGCCGTAAGCTATCCGGTTATCTGTTCTGTTTATCTGCTATTGGAGCCAACTGTGAGTAATAGCGTAGTAAAGCTATGTTCAATTTTATATATTTACAGTATATGGAATAAGATCCGTTTTATGTAAAATTGTGTTCTGTATAATGAATGATTGTCCAATTCTAAAAAATATCTGTGGCATTAATTTCGTGATTCAAGTATGCTATCTGTACCTGGACTGAAGGTTCCTTTATGGAACTGATAAGTTATCCGCACCCGGCTGGAGGTTCCTTCATGGAACTGACAAGTTATTCGTTCCCAATCCGGAGGTTCCTTTATGAAATTGACAAGTTATCTGTACCCGGCCAGAGGTTCCTCTATGGAACTGACAAGTATGATCTTTGATACTCTGTATGTGGTCTGTTAGCGCTAACAGATGTAAGATTAAGTGTTAAATGCCGATTTCTGTTATTGACTTAAACAAGAAAATGAATATGAATCTGTTTCTGTAAATTGCTTTAGTTATGGGACATCATTCATTTACCCCTTTACTCAATTATTATTCACTAGGCTTCCGCTCACTATTTATATTATGTATATAGGTAAGCAAGCGCGTGACCAGGCTTAAGTCGCTGCCTGGAAAGTTTTGGAGTCAGCCAACCGTTGTGCCTTTCGAGGAGGTTTCATTTTAGAAGTCAAGTTTTGTGGTCTTGATAAAGATGTTCTTTTTTTTTTCTTTTGGCTTATCTACCTGTACATTGGGAGAAGTCCCTTATGATACTGTGTGTAAGGAAGTTTGACATTATATAATTTTAAACTATTACCTGTTCATGTATGTCTCCACAGCTCTATGGACCTTGTATTTTGTATAATTGCTTCCGCTACCCCTTATATTTTGTTATTCTGTTAAGAGGCCTTTGGTAATCCTAGGATTACTGGCCGGTTACATCGCCAAACCTATAGTGGCGGGTTTGGGTCATAATAGAGTGGTATCAGAGCACGAGTTATACCACACACATGAGTCCATAAGAGCTATAGGATATCCCAGAAAAGAATTAGGAACATTTCATCAGCATGTGTGAGTGTGTGATAATCTTTATAAATGTGAAAACTGAATTTGAATCTGAGCAAATAAAATTAAAAGAAATGAATAAGATTATTCCTATGTTAATTATTACCTGGTGTCTCTACAACAACATGGAGAATGCAAGGGGAAATGACACAAGCGAATCTTCTGAGGCCCGAATGAACAGAATGGAACAGATGCTTGTGACTTTGACTGTAGCCATGACGCAACAACTAAGAAAACAACCTTTACCTCACCTGCCTCCATCGGTGCTAGTTAAACTAGACAATAACGACATCATCAATTTGACTAAGAAATTTATGAAGATGAAACCGCCGACCTTCTTGGGTGGCATTGAACCATTGAAGGTAGAAACCTGGTTGCTCGAAATGGAGAAACTATCCGAAGTATTTCCTTGCTCTGAGACACAAAAAGTTCTTTTGGCCACCTACACTCTAAAAGATGAAGCTTGAAGGTGGTGGTTGTTAGTTTGAAATAGTAATGGGAATATGACTTGCGCTCAATTCAATGACATCTTCTACAACAAGTACTTTCCCCAATGCTTCAAGGATCGAAAGGTATTGGAATTTCAAGAACTTAAGCAAGGCAGGATGTCAGTGGCTGAATATGAGGCAAAGTTTACCGAATTAGCTTGTTTTGCCCCACACTTGGTAGACACTAATTATAAGAAAGCACAAAAATTCAAAGGCGGATTGGATTTGGAAGTGTTTGATCATGTTGGCCTCTTGAAATTGCCGACATATGTAGATGTTTTGGATAGAGCTTTGATGACAGAGGCCATTTTGGCAACAAAGAAACAAGCTCTAACTCCAACAACGGAATGGAAGGGTAAACGGCCCGGATTCAATTTCAAGAAGGGCCGATCATTTTCAGAAAGGCAGAATACAGGTGTAGCTCAACTTTTCGTGCCCTCTTTCGGAAAACGAATAAGCCCTACAATATCAGACTTCTGCGGTTTTGAATCTGATTCCGTAAGTGCAATGTGAAATAGATAAGCACCAAAGAGTCCAAATTTGGCAAATCTTTTGGAAAATAGATTTTGAATCAAATTGCCAAAAATGGACTGCTTTGCCAGATACAGAGTTGCCACCTAAATATTTTTGAAAAATTTAAGAAACCCATAACTCGTGCCAAAGGCCACATGTCCGTCATCATCAAGATTTTCATGGCTCGAGAACTTAGGTACGAGAGGGGAAGGTTATGAATTGAGCACCCCCGCTCGCCCAATCAAATATCAGTATCTACTAATTATGATATGATTCTTATCTACATTATATGCTCTTGTTCCGATTATTAGGCTAGCATTACTATGTGATGCGCACACAAGTATAGACTAAGTTGTAAGAATTGGAACATTTGATCTCATGTTTGTTTTTGAAAATTGTTTTGAATATGTACCACTTGAAAAAAGTGATCGCATATGTAAATTACTCAAATTATTCTAATTCAAGCAATTAGCCTTCATCCACAGGCATTCAAGCAATTTATCACTCGAGCATTTAGCCTCATGGCAAGTATGCTAGACATGGCAACACTAACATACAATGCAATATGCTAAAACAAACAAAAGCTCACCTAGTACTCCAAGCCAAAAGAGAAACTAGTTAGAAAAATGCATGATTCCTAACTATGCAATATGACTAATGCAACACATGCGATATGCAATTACTAAGCTCGGCTACTAATATAGCACATGAATTAATTTGATAGCATGCGGTCTAAGCACGTATTCAAAGAATGTTTAACTAATAATGCAAGTTAGAATGATACACCGAGCCCAATGCATGCAAGACAAGTGGATGCAAACATGAAGTATGCTAAACAAAACATGATGCTCTAAATTAACCATCATAAACTAGTAAATAAAAGGGAGAAAGACATAGGGTTGGAAGACATACACATTATTACAACATCATGCCCTCACACAAGAGGGTCCGAATGAACTAACTTGCTAACTAAACTAATTACTACGAATTAACTAACTAACTAAACTAGTTAATTATCACAACATCATAACTAATTTAACTATTCTAGCTAATTATTACAAACTGAATTAATTAACTATTCTAGCTAACTAATTATTACAAGACAAAATTAGCTAACTAATTAATTACAAAACGAAGTAATCAAATTAATTACTCTAATTACTCCTCCTCGGGAAATGAGGAATGCCCATGCATGCACGGACTTTCCACTGGAAAAAGCCATTGTTTCTGATGTTGAATGCCTTTGTTGCACAGTAGAACATTTGCCCTGATTTTCACTTCTAGACCAACTCTGTTCTGCTTCAAAAGTACACTGCTGGATTTTGCATTGGTGGCCGGCAGAGGGCCTGCCATCCACTGATAATGGCCTGTCGGCCACAGAAGGTGGCTTGCTGGCCATTGATGACTGAATTATTCTACTGCAACAGAGAGTAAACAGAGTGGGGATAGGGTATTCTCAAGGTTTTGTTTGCACAATTCATCCTTCCTTATCATTTGAACAACTCAAATGAGTAGTAAGTTTGATTCACAAACCACCAATGGATGCAATTTCATTGCATGATGGCTTATGAATCAGGCGTGCAAATTCAAGGAATGCAATAAAATAAGACTCTCAAAACCACCTCCCTATCATGAAAGATCAAGGGAAGTAGTTGACAATGAATCTTGAACCATTTTCTTCACTAAAGAGTATGAAACGACTCAAGACTCAAGAGTTCAATTAACGTCCAATTGAACCCAAACCAAATTATTATCTTGCACCTTTTTATTCACCAATTTTATTACTCCATTTTAATTACCTCTCAATTCTTTAATCAATTAAGTCCACAAGTGAATTCAAGTCCTCTAATGGAAAGAGGGCTCATACCAAGTTACTTTAGACATGAAAGAGACATCATACCGTTGGTAATGAACCCCCAAAAGGATTAAACCATTAAGCATGACATCTCAATCTCATGCTTAAACAAACAAATAATTTGAAACCACTTTCAAAGCAAAGAAAAAAAGCCAAGAAATGAGGGAGGTTGCAGAGGTGATTAAAGGTGAGAACAAGTAAGAAAAGCACTAAATAAATGTAATCAACTCAAATAAGGTAGTGTCTAAGGACTAAAACACCAAACTCGTGAAGACAATTACACCACAAGCATGCAATATAAGGCTCAAATGCAACAAACACTTAAAAATAGTCCTAAATAAGTCCTAAAACATGCTGGAATTAAGATAAAAATAGCTAGAATAATAAGCTAAAACATAGATCATGCTAAGCTAGTAAGCAAAACACAAGGAGGGGAGGCTAACCCCTCCAATTTTGGACTTCAAACCATGATTTTAGCCACTGAAATAACTCGGAAAATTAGTATTTAAAAGCTCAAAAAAAGATAGTGTAAAGGTGGGAAACACAAGGGTAAAGGCCTTGAAAGCAAGGTGTAAAGAAGGGTGAACCACCCCTCAACCTTTATTGGCCATAAAACCCAAGTTTCAGCCCCAAAATACAGAGTTTTTTATAGCCCAAAAACAGTTGGAAAATAGTAAGAAAAAGAGTAAATACAGCAAGTAAAAAGGCAAAGCTTTATACCTCTTGAAGAGGAGATCACTTTCAAGCAATAAAACAAGGCAAGCACACCCTCAAGAGCTCAAACAAGGCTCGAAGATACCTCAACTCAAAGATGGAGAGGCTTGGTTAAGAGTGTATAGGCAAAGATGAAGAGTGTATTGGTAAAGGTGAAGAAATTTGCAAAAGAGAGAGAGAATTGTAGAGAGAGGAAAAATTTTGCTCCAAAATTTTTCTAACCCCAAAGCAAGAGGGGAGGTCCTCTATATATAGAGAAACATGAACCTCCCTTAGAAACATCCAACCATACACGTGGGAGTAGATGCAAGCATCTGTGCAAACAGTTGGCACAGTTGTCATAAAATATTTGCAAAACACATTGGTGGCCAGCAGGCCACATCAGTGGCAGGCAACCAGAAGCATTGGTCAGCAGCCTATAGCAGTGGCCGGCAGGCCACCAGAGGTTACAAGCTTGAAAATCTAAGGTTTTAGTCCAAAAAACAAGGCAACAGGGGAGTAAGGTTTGAAAGACTTTAAGTTGTGGCATTCCGCTAAGGACTTCAAGCACTTTACAAGCATATAAACTCATCATTGGGTGTGCAAGCGATGACGTCCAAGTCGTAGGGGCGGTCTAAAATGGGGTGTCTACAGTTGCCCCTCTTTAACAAAACTCGAAGTCATGAAATGACATGAGTGAATGTCAAAGCCCGAAAAGGACCCATTTTTACAAGGCCGTAAGACTTGGACAAACAATGAAGACAGAAATAAGTCGTTGCGCCCACAAGCTACCAGCATATCCCTTTGCAAGGAATCAAACCAGCGTAGTTTTGGGGCAAGATGCAAATAATATGCACAAAAAAACTTTGAAAGTTGGACTCACACGCATCGTGAAGCCGACTATTTTGAAAACTCATAATCATGCGAGATGATGCAATAAGCAATAACAGATGCCAATAACAGATACGATAAGCAATAACAATATAAGCACATAAGAATGAGCAACTTCAAGCTTAAAACCAACACAGGTTCTATGCAAAAAGATCTAAAACACACTTTGACCACGCCAAAACACGAGACGAGGAAAGAAAACACCACTCGGGGTTGTGTTTCACGCATCTTGAGAAACTGAAAAATAAAAACCGCTTGGGATCGCGTTTCATGCGTCCCAAGATAAAAATCGCTCAGGATCGCATTTCACGCATCCTAAGAAACAAGAAAAACTGCTCGGGCTTACGTTTCATGCGTCTCGAGAAACAAGAAAAACTGCTCGGGCTCACACTTCACGCGTCCTGAGAAACAAGAAAAAATGCTCTGGCTCACACTTCATGCGTCCCGAGATAAAACACGCCCAAGGCTGCGCTTCACACGTCTTAAGATAAGAGAAAACCACTCGGGGTCGCGCTTCACGCGTCCCGAGATAAAACACGCCCAAGGTTGCGCTTCACGTATCCAAAGATAAGAGAAAACCACTCGGGGTCGTGCTTCACGCGTCCCGACATAAAACACGCCCAGGGCCATGCTTCACATGTCCTGAGATAAAAGAAAACCACTCAAGGTCACGCTTCATGTGTCCCGACATAAAACACACCCAGGGCCACGCTTCACATGTCCTAAGATAAGAGAAAACCGCTCGAGGTCGCGCTTCATACGTCCCGAGAAAAAACACGCCTAGGGCCACGCTTCACACGTCCTGAGATAAAAGAAAACAGCTTAGGCTCGCGCTTCACATGTCCTAAGATAAAACAGAGAGGCATGCGATAGATGCACAAAATGAATAAATGCGATAGATGCACAAAGTGAACGTGTCGATACAATGACAACGCATATTTCATGCAAGGTGGACAACCAACGTATGATATTAATTTGAAGGCTGTAGACACCCCATTTTTGACCGTCCTCAAGACTTGGACGTCACCGCTTGGACACTCGGTGATCGTCTTTGTTTGTGTTCGTTTTGAGTTCCCGGAAGGCCTCGGCTGCGCGCCTTGCCTCAGGATCTCCTAACTCGTCTATTCCGTGTTTGGTTTTAGCACCAAACACTTGTGGTTTTGCCTTGAAGGGCAGGGAATGGCTTGTTGACCATCCCCACACCCCACCGGCCCTCCCTACCATCACCGGCTGCATATGTGTGCCACCGGCCATGATTTCTTAAAAACAATGGCCGGTCGGCACTATGTTTGGCCGACCGGCACTTTATTGTGCTAGTGACCTATTTGGTTGGCCGTTGACCCTTCTGCACCCCTTGGGGCATGGTGCATGCCAGTTGTGCATGCCAGCTAGAATGCACCAACACCACTCCCCATGCGCGGGGATGACTCTTGTGAGCCTTTGAACCCCCTAACCTTCTAGAAGGTTGACCCCTTTTGGCCAAGCTTCTTGGGGAAGCTTGGCCAGTTGTCTTAGCTTCTCCAAGAAGCCAAGACCCCTTTGCACTCCTTGACCCTTTCTCTTTAGCTTAGCCATTAAGTTTCTTGGCTTTGTTTTGCCTATATAAGCATCCCACCTCCTCCATTGTCAAGGGTTAGCCATTTTGGAAAGAAAACCAGAGCTCATATATATCTATATATCTGTCATATATCCCCTCTCTCTAGATTTTTCCTCTCTCCCCTCTTGTGTGTGTGTTTTAGGTCTAAAAGTGCATTTTGACCTTACTTTTGCACTAATACACACACCATTACACCTTGCTCCGAGATTGAGAGGCTTGGAGGGTTGATTCTTGAGCTTTTGGACTGATTTTGATCAATAGAAGGTGGCTGGATCATCTGTTCTTCAAGGGTTCTTCAAGGGTAAGCATTTTACTTTAGTTTCCCCAAACTTGCACTAGATTTCTACCTGTCTTGTATGCTGATTTGGGTCTTGTGTATAACATAAAAAAGTCTTATATTTTTGTGCTTAAGAACTTCCATTGAGGTCATTTTGTGGTTTGAGTTCAAATTCACCCTCTTAGGCCTTATTTGGCCTATTTGGTGCTTCCTTTGTGAGACTTTGTTTGCTTAAGTATTTGGTCCCTTTTACCACTGAAATCCAGTGGATTTTTAGTGGTAAAAGAGGTGGTTTGAAGTCTTGTATAGGGGAGGGACACCCCTTTCCCCTTTGTCCCTCTTTACCTTGGTTTTTGGCTTTAAAAGGCAACATGTATGCTTGGTTGTTTTGGGTACCATTTCAGAGTTTTTTTTTGGGGTGTTTTGGGTCATATTATATCTCTGTCCTTGGTTGGATTTGTAACCCTTAGCATGCATATCATACTTGCTTTGCATTCCTCTATTTGGCATACAAATGCATCTTGTGTTTAGGCCATGATTCTTGTATGTATTAGCCTAGCTTCATGATGGTATTGGTGTTGTTTTGTCATGTTTTAGGTCTGTTGGCCATTGATTTTGCCATGTTTGGCATGCTTGATGAAGTTGCTTTGCATTATGGCTTGTATGCCTTAAGTATGTGATCCATAAACATGCATTGGTTAGGCTATTTAGGTGATTTGGAATCATTCAACATACTATTTCAGTCCCCATGCCATGCTTATATGTCTCCATTTGTTATGTCTTTCATGCTTTGAAATATTGGTCTCTTGTGCTTTGAAATGGACATTGTGCATGCTTGCATGTTTAAGGCATTTGGGCTGCCATATCAGGGGTTTTGGGGGTTGTTTTGCATGCTAAACATCTGTTTTTGGTCGCTTGGTCCATGCCATGGGTGGTCTTGTTAGTGGTAGCGGAGTACCCTCTTTTGGTGCCTTAGCTTTAGGCCCATTAGCTTGCTTGTTTGTTTTGTATATTGTCCACCCTTTTGGGCATTTTGGCCACTGTTTATGGCAAGGTTGAGGTCTGCCATTTATGGTTTAAGTCCACCATTGCATACTTATCATATGCTTGTTGCTTATTTGGTTCATTACATATTGTCCCATGCTAGCCTTATGGCGATTTGTCCATGTTCACATTACATTTGCATCTTGCATGTCTAGCATTGCATACTTACCATGATAGTTGCATGACATTTGGCATGTTTTGCATCTTAGTATCATGTTACACTTTGAGTCATGTTTGCATAACATGCATTGCATTGCTTGGTTTGGGGTGTCAAACCAAGTGTGAGAGATGAGAGGTGTTTGTACTTAAAGTGACAAAACATATCTCAACTCTCGGTCACTGGGGCCCTTGACTTTGATATGATAGGGTCTTGGTTCTCATTTGTGTGTCACATGCATTTTTACATTGAATTGCAACCTTGGCTCCTTAGGCTATCATGCGTCAAATGCACAATTGATAGCCCAAGGATCAAGGGCCATGCCCCCCCTAAGTTCAATGCATGATAGGGAGCATGGCCGTGCTCATATGTGCCTGAAATTTCATGCCATGCACTGTCTGTCTTCTGTTGCTGTCAAAACTGTCTTCTGCAGGAAATTTCTGCCGACCGGCATCCTTTAGTGCCGACCGGCCATTGGTGAATGGCCGATAACTTCACCAGCAGCCGATGGAAATTCTCTATGGCCGGTGGGCATTTCCTCCAGCCGATGGTATTCTACAGTGTGCAAGGAACATGTCCCAGGACTTTGGCAGTCTTTGGAAAGGCAGGGCAGTGTAAAACAGAGGCAGCAGTAACATGGCACGGGTTTTCCGGACAAAACAGACCGACGCATGCATCATTCGCGCATCCCGAGGCGGGGCTGCGGCCACCTTCTTTTTGCATTTAATTTGTTAATTAATTAGAAGTTTTGTAATAATTAATTTAGTATTATTTATTCGGACTGTAATATTTATTCGGACCCTCCGAGCGAGGGCAATTGTGTAATAAGTGTGCGTGAGTGTGTGTATGTCTTCCAACCCCACGTCTTTCATCCCTTTTATTTACCTGTTTATGATGGTAGACTAGGGCATATTTAAATTAGCATACAGTATGATAGCATGTTTGCATTCATTCATCTGTTTTGCATGCACCGGGCTCGGCGCATCATACTAACTACATCTGTATTTCAATTCCAAATTGAATACGTGTTAGTTGTAGCATTTCACATGTCATTGTAGATTAGCCGAGCCTATTGTAGTTGCATCTTGTATGTGTTGCATTAGCCATCTTAACATGAGCTAGGATCACGTATTGATTACTAACTAGCTTTTGTTTTGGCTTGGAGTACTAGGTAAGCTTTTATGCTTTAGCATATCGCATGCGTGTGAGTGTTGCCATGATTGCATGATTACCATGAGGCTAGCTGCTTATGTGATATAACTGTTTGAATGCCTGTGGATGGAGGTTGAATTACCTAAATTGGAATAATGCATTAAAACTGTGAGTTTTAAGCCCACTTGATAGTGGCAAAACCATCTTTTCTAAAGCCCACTTGAGGGTGGCAAAACCTACATTTTAGCCTACTTGCGAGTAGCAAACCATTTTCAAAACAAACATGCAATGTTTTGTTCCAATTTAGGCGATTTGGTCTATACTTGTTTGCGGTGCGCATAACATAGTAATTCTAGGCTAATAACCGGAATAAGAACACATAACGTTTTCAAAAACGGATATCATGGTTAGTGGAGGCCGGTCTTCGGACCGGGCGAGAGGGGGTGCTCATAGCTGACCTTCCCCAATCGTACCCAAGTTCCCGAGCCGAGGCAACTTTGGTGATGACGGACACGTAGCCTTTGGCACCGAGTCAGGGTTTCCTAAATTCCCCACAAAAAATATTTAGGTGGCGACTCTGTATCTGGCAAAGCAGTCCATGTTTGGCACTTCTTTTCTAAAAATCTATTTTCTCAAAACGATTTGCCGGATTTGGACTCTTTGGTTCAGATTAAGAACCGTGACACAAAGGGAGTCCGAACTGTAGAGCGAGGCCCATGGGCGCGTCTATAGTTTCTGGCGACTCTGCTGGGGAAATTAGAGAGCTTGACTCGAATTCGTGATATCCTGTTTTGACTACACTTATGTGTTTCTTTGCATTGCATGTGCATTGGTGCGCCTAGGACACCGTGTTGGCCATCTGCTATTCCTGAACGGTTTGCCGAAGGCTTGACTTTGTCAAAGCATGCCATAAGGCTGACCGGTTGCGGGCTTTGCCAGTTTTACCGGGGCACCCTTTTCGACCATTCGACCTAGTGCATATCAAAATCCATAGTGACCATTCCAAACTAGGACAGGTTGCTTACCCGATGTTAGGTTATTTGAAACCGCTGCGTGCGTAGTGAAACCCTAGCTCCTGACAAAATAGGACAGGGAAACCCTACCCCAACATAGGGGTGTTTTGGCTCTCTTTTACATGCTATGTGTTTTCAGAGTGTATCTCTACAGGGAATGCATGTATCAGTTTACGAGTCTGGGTATCCAGCCTGAGGGCATCAGTATCCGTAATTTGAGAATCAGTCATATCTGCGGGTATCAGATTCAGACTTAGAGGCAGTGATTCAGAAACAGTGATTAGTATTTGAGGAACAGTGTGTTCAGCTTATTGGCAGCATATTATGATACCCAACCGCGTGTTGTATGTTTATTTTACGCCGTTACGCTGTCCGATTGTCTGTTTATTTATACGCTTTATTTATCTTTTTGCTAGGTAGTTGAGCACAATTGCTTCTAACCCAGTAGATATTCCCCAAGCACTCTAGACTAGAGGTCGTCGACTCCATCGATCTGAGGATCTGGTAGACGGACAACCAGTGTACCACTCTCTACCCCCGGTTACTAGACGGAGGACAGCTAGGCAGAAGGCATCAGTACAACAGTCAGTTCAAAGGGCCTTGTCTACCCCACCTGAGTTCAATAGAGATCAGGGTCCTGTTTCACCTACAGGGAGGGGACATATACCGGTAATTCAACCAGAGCAGAATAGTATGGCTAGCTTAGAGGAGATGGTGCGCCAACTCCAAGAGAGCATGAAAATGATGCAGCAAGATGCTGTCCGACAAGCAGAGTTCGCCAAGCAGCAGGCCACGGTTATGAATGAACAAGCAGAGTTAATTATAAGGTTATAGCAGCAAGCCGGAGCCTCTGCTTCGCAACAAGTTCCTCCCCCACCAGGAGTTCCAAACCTCGGGGAGACGGTCAATGCTCAGAATGATACAGAACTTCCCACAGGACCACCTCCACCCCCGATCCTCCCTCAAATCCAACCTCAACTATCAAAGACACCCACCAACCTACCAGACTCTCCCTTTGAGTTTGAGACTGATCCCACCGCTCTAAAGTTGAACAAGCTTGAAAAGTTGTTTAAGAGATCCCAAGGAGCCAAGACCATCCCCGACATTGAAGATGGCTACACTGACACAGCTGTGACGCTGCCTGACAGATTCAAAATGCCTCATATTGATCGGTTTGATGGGTCCGGGGACCCCATGGTGCACCTGAGACTGTTTTCAGATATCTTAAGGCCAATGGGCCTTAGTAGACTTTAGAAGCTGTCTTTATTCGGCCGGACCCTGTCGGGTGTGGCGGCCATATGGTATGCCAAACTAGAAGATGATGTCAAGAGAAATTGGGATGAGATAGCTGAGGCCTTCATTGCGCAGTACTCATACAATACACAAATCGAGATTACAACTCGTGATCTCGAGACAACCAGACAGGAACCTAAAGAGAGTTTCTCAGAATTTGTAACCAGATGGAGGGCCAAGGCTTCGATGATGACCTTGAGGCCTACAGACAAAGATCATATTCGGATGATTGTGCGCAATCTTCAGCCGAAGTTGATGCAAAAGATGATTGTACTCCCCTTTCCTACTTTTTCTGACCTGCATGAAATGGGGGTGCAGATTGAGGATGCCTTGAAGCAAGGCTTAATTGATAACGACCGGGAGCAACCCTGAAGGACTTTCAACCGCAACACTAATGCGGGCCCGAGTGGCACTACAACTACAAGAGCCTCTGAAGTGAGCATGGTCACCACCAACCCCCCTCCGAGAACCATGGCAGCTGTACCATTCTCCGGTGAGTCCGGAAGTAACCCACCAACAGCCAAATACCCACCCAAAAACACCAGAACCTTTGCTCCACTTTATATGCCCCTGTCCAAAGCTCTGGGGGTGCTAATCAGAAAAGGGCACTTGAAGCCCCTAGAGCCGCGGCCCTTGCCAGAAAGACTCCCCGCTACCCATAACCCAGCCAAGTATTGTGCATTTCACCAACAGCACGGTCACGACACCGATCTGTGCTTCTGATTACGTCATGAGATTCAAGATCTCATCGATAACGGGGTGATCTTGCCTCCCGAAAAACCCAACGTTACTACAAATCCCCTCCCCGCACATAACCAAGCTCCACCACCCAAAAGAATCAATTTCATCCATACTGGGGTCGTGTCCTACGATCCTAGTATCTATATCACACCTTCCCACTTGCCTAAACCGGAGGTGTTCCTTCCCGATTGCACCAGTTTGTGCATGATGGACATCTCCATAACCCAACCTAAACCGACGGTGGTGACTGTCCAAGGCAAGAGAGAGGAGGTTCCAAAGGAGAAGAGGATTGTTGGGCCAGAGTCTGCAGAATCTGGAAGTTGTGTTGAGAAAACGTATAGTCCGGGTGACTACATTTCATCGATAGGCCAGGATGCGCCAGATGTGGAATTCCCAACAGGAGGAGAACTGTGTGTAATCCAAGGGGATAGTCTGGGACAGGGAACAGATGATTTAACAGCTATGGAAGAGGACCTTGCCAATCTCCGATTTTACAGCGATCAAGATCCAGGGGACGTGGCACCCGACTGGTATGATTATGAGGAGTCAACAGAGGCTACAGGATGGTTAGACGATCAACCAGATGTGGTAAAAGAATTCCAGTTAGAACCGGGCCCAGCAGGGGCGAGAATGTCAGTAACAGCCAGAAAGGTCGAAGAACAGAGTGCATCGCCGGAGAGCGCCGGTGTCAAGAATTTCGCTCGGGATTAGAGTATTTCGAATACGGGAATTATTGAACAGTCGGTTGTATTGACACACCCAGAACAGGAAAGATTCGAAGATTCTGAGAGAATCAGGAAGGCAAAGGCTCATATAGGGACTGAAACTGCTGTGTGCACAGGAACTGAGAATGCTGCGAACATATGGATGAAAGACGCTGCGAGTACAAGAACAGTCATACCGGAGCCGGACAGGTGTTTGTCAACTGCTGATGGAATGTGGTGGGAGGATGAGGATTTATGTCTTGCCCACACAGACGAAGATTAGGGGGACAACCAACCCGATGACACCTGGTACCTTGGAGAAGTCGATCATATGACACGGAGCGGACGGTATTTCAAACCCCCGCACCTAGATCAACCAGAGCCTTCTGGGAAGGATAGAGAGGCTGAGAGGCAAAAAGAGAAGCAACTTGAGGAGGAGGCTGTACTCAAACAGCTAAAAAAGATACAAGCAGATATCTCCATCTGGGGACTACTCATGGCATCACGGGTGCATAGACAGGCTGTCTTGTCAGCCATGGACAAAGCAAAGGTTTCAATAGAAACCACGCCAGAGCAGCTGGTGGGATTAGTCTTTCCGGGAGGAGCTACCCCGACACTGACTTTTTCCGACAAGGAATTGCCACCCGAGGGGGCAAACCATAATAAGCCACTCTCCATCTCCGTGGAGTGCAGGGATAAATGGATACCGGTGGTTCTTGTTGATACTGGATCCGCCATCAATGTCTACCCGGCAAGGACAGCGTATGCCATCGGCTTGAAAGTCGCAGATTTTGTACCAACGGCCCAAGTCATCCGGGTGTATGACAATACAAGTAGAGAAGTGATGGGAACCGTAAAAGTTCAGACTAAAGTTGGACCGGGACAGCATGAGATAGATTTCCACGTCTTGGAGGTGCCTGCAACTTTCAACTTGCTTTTGGGGCGGCCGTGGCTGCATCAGGTAAAGGCAGTATCATCCACTTTGCATCAAATGGTGAAATACCCCTATGGGAAGGGAGTAGCTATTGTTTTCGGGAATTCATCAATCCATCCGCCACCGGAAGTATCCACGCCTGTTCTAGAAATCGAGCATGGCATGGAGGATGTGTTCATATCAGGTTTTACCCTAGCTGAGGCTCGGGTTGTACAGAACATCATGGCTGCTAATGAAGGGATCTACGTCAGTGCCCAAGCAGTGTATCTCATGAACAAGCTCCAACATATCCCCGGGATGAGATTAGGAAGGAGCGGCCGCAAGGGCGTTGCAGCATTGGCCGAAGTGCCACACAACCCTCATACCTTTGGCTTGGGTTATTTGCCCACCAAGGAGGATTGAGTAAGAAAAGGAAAGGAGATGGCTGGGAGAACCAGGGCGAAACAGATAGGGAAACCCTTTGAGTTGATGCATCGGCCCATCCAGGGCACCCTAAACGGACGTTTCGTCCGGGATGGGGAAGATTTTCCGTTCTGTGGCTTCCCAGAGCTGTGGTTAAACGCAGAGAGGAAGCGCGTACCAGGGTTCGAGATTTTCTTTGACCTACAGTTACCTAGGGATGATGTTGCTGAAGAGCAGACAGACCTAACAGTTGAGGTTAAACAGAATAGGAAAGTGGAGTCTGAGGACACCGAACTTGAAATGGGGGGTGGCACTGGCATGTCTACTTTCAGATCCTTCGATCGACCAGTTGTGCTTAGGGGATAACTTCTCGGTGTCCATGATCGGGAATGAAATGGCTGCGGGCCTACCATCAGCTATTTTGGATGCATCCATCGCACCCTCCCTCACCTGGCAGTACAAGGAAGGATTTTTGTCGAGCAGCACCGGGTCAGGTAGTGAGCCGGAATCTGATTCCTCCGAATCTGTTGAGTCGGAATCAGGTTCCAGCTCGACTGAGTCTGAGTCCGGTATTCCTGGGGGTGATAACCCGGATGCCACAGTCCTGTCCAGGTCGTCTTTTTCTTTCTCTTTTGAGTCTGTTGTAACAGAAGAATCAGACGGTTTGGAAGCACTTAATGAGAATGAGGTGAATGTGGTTTCCGAGTACTTTTCTGTGCCTTTGATTTATTGCTTAAATCAGGACTTTCAAAATTTTGATGAAAACGACGAGGACGAAATTCCTCCGGTTTTACAACGTTTAATTGAACAAGAGCAGGAGAGGTTTGTCAAACCTTTAGTTGATGAAATCATTACTGTGAATGTTGGTATTGAGAAGGACCCGCGGCTGGTCCAGATCGGGTCCACGTTGTCTTCAGAGGAACGCGAGCGCTTAGTCGCTTTATTAAAAGATTTCAAAGATGTTTTCGCGTGGTCCTACGAAGACATGCCTGGAATCGATCCTGAGATTGTACAGCACCGGATCCCTTTTGACCCCAAGGCCCGACCTGTCAAACAGAAGCTCAGGAGGATCCGCCCTGGTTGGGCCATTAAGATCAAGGAAGAGGTCACCAAGCAAATCGACGCAGGCTTCCTGCTGGTATCCGAATACTCGACTTGGCTGGCCAACATTGTTCCAGTGCCAAAGAAGGATGGCAGAATTCGAGTATGTGTAGATTTCAGGGATTTGAATAGGGCCAGTCCGAAGGACGACTTTCCCTTGCCACACATTGATGAGTTGGTAGATTTCACAGCGGGGCATGCTTTGCTTTCGTTTATGGATGGCTTCTCAGGCTATAATCAGATAGTAATGGCACCCGAAGACCAGGAGAAGACTGCATTCACCACCCCGTGGGGTACATACTGCTACAGAGTAATGCCATTTGGGTTGAAGAATGCTGGAGCTACTTATCAACGGGCAGCAACTACAATATTGCACGATATGATCCACAAAGAGGTTGAGGTATACGTGGACGACATGATTGTCAAATCCAAAGAAAGAGAGGGTCACTACACCGCCTTGCAAAAGTTTTTCCAAAGGATCAGAGAG
The DNA here is from genome assembly GCA_036172215.1 of Camellia granthamiana. Classification (NCBI taxonomy): domain Eukaryota; kingdom Viridiplantae; phylum Streptophyta; class Magnoliopsida; order Ericales; family Theaceae; genus Camellia; species Camellia granthamiana. The sequence goes on along the minus strand of CM069908.1, from coordinate 53,670,970 downwards.
TTTCGGCTGCGGTTGAATCCTCAGAAATGTACGTTCGGTGTTACAGCAGGGAAAATGCTAGGGTTTCTGATTACGCAAAGGGGCATCGAAGTCGACCCTTCCAAAATCAGGGCCATCTTAGAAATGCCACCACCAATGACTGAAAAGGAGGTGCGAGGCTTTCTGGGTAAAGTGCAATTCATAAGGCGATTTATCTCAAAACTAACCTTGACTTGTGAACCACTTTTTGGTCTCCTGAAGAAAGGAAAGAAATTCCAATGGGACGGCCGATGCCAAGTAGTTTTTGAACAAATCAAAGAATATTTACAGAACCCACCTGTGTTGTCACCACCAGAGCCGGGGAAACCGTTGATATTGTACCTGTCAGTAACCGAAACTACAATGGGCTGTAGGCTCGCACAAGAGTCAGAGGGCAAAGTGGAAAAGGCCATCTACTATCTGAGCAAGAAGATGTTGGGTTACGAGACCCGCTATACTCCGTTGGAGAAGGCTTGTTTGGCCTTGGTATGGGCTACCAGGAAGCTGCGGCACTACCTGTTAGCTCACTCTGTAATGTTGGTTTCACGACTCGATCCTATCAAATATCTTTTCGAGAAACCGACACTTACGGGTAGGCTAGCTCGTTGGCTGCTGTTGCTTTCCGAATTTGACTTAAAGTATGTAACACGCAAGTCAGTAAAAGGAAGAGCGGTAGCGGAATTCCTTGCCGACCACCCGGTTGAGGGGGATGAAGCGGTTGAGTACCTATTCCCCAGATGAAACCATTCTGCACATCGAAGATGAAACTTGGACGATGTACTTTGACGGAGCGTCAAACCAGCACGAGTATGGGATAGGAGTGTTGCTGATAGCGCCTGACGATTCCCGCATCCCTTTGGCATTCAAGCTCCGATTAAAAGTCTCGAATAATGAAGCAGAATATGAGGCATGTATTGCCGGCCTAGAAGCAGCCCTAGAACTAGGGGCAAGACGGTTGGACGTCATTGGGGACTCAAACCTTGTTGTGTCTCAAGCAAAAGGAGACTGCAAAGTCAAAGAGGAAAAGATGATAATTTACCACCAGACCTTGGATTTGTTAATTCCTCAGTTTGAGAAGCTAAATTTCACCCACCTAGTAAGAGAGAACAACAGGTTCGCAGATTCTCTAGCAACTCTATCTTCCATGATAGACATCCCGGCCGGAGTCCGGATGCGTCCAGTCATTATTGACCAGAAGTTTGCGCCAGCATATGAGTCAATTTCCGCCATAGATGAGGCTCATGACGAGAACCCCTGGTATTACGACATTTGGAATTTCTTGGAGAAAGAGACGTATCCACCAGCGGAAAATGCCAAAGACAAAAGGGCAATTAGAATAATGGTTGTTCAGTTCATCATCTGCGGGGGTAAGCTATACAAGAGAGGTCATCTGGGAATGCATAAGCTGTGTGTGGAAGCTGAGGAGTCGAAGCGCCTGATGGAGGCCATCCACGGAGGAGAATGTGGGGCACATATGAATGGGGTAATGCTGGCCAGAAAAATCCTCAGACAGGGCTACTACTGGTCTACCATGGAAGAGGATTGTGTCGGCTTCGTTCGGCGATGCCACAAATGCCAGATCCATGCAAACCGCATGAATATCCTGCCGTCAAAGCTGTACAATATGACGTCCCCATGGCCGTTTTCAGTTTGGGGAATCGATGTGATCGGGGCTGTTACTCCGAAGGGATCGAATGGGCATGAGTTTATCCTGGTAGCGATAGATTACTTTACGAAGTGGGTCGAGGCCCAATCTTATGCAGTGTTGAAGGCTTCGCATGTCGCAAAGTTTATCAGAAATAATATCATCTGTTGCTACGGAGTCCCAAATGAGATTATTTCAGACAATGGTTCCCACTTCAAGAAAGAAGTGATTGACTTGTTGGAGAAATATAACGTGGCTTTTCATAAGTCGTCAACATACCGGCCGCAGACCAATGGAGCGGTTGAGGTCGCCAACAAAAATATCAAACACATACTACAGAAAATGGTGGAAACCTACCGGGATTGGCCAGATAAGTTGCCATTCGCTCTGTGGGGCTACCGGACTTCGATTAGAACTTCTACTGGGGCGACCCCGTATTCGTTAGTCTATGGGATGGAGGCCGTCCTACCCATCGAAATTGAGGTTCCGTCTTTGCGAGTATTGGCTGAGTGTCAAATAGCCGAAGCAGACTGGCAGCAGAGCAGGTTTGAGGAACTCATGCTCTTTGATGAGAGAAGACTGAAGGCACTGTACCATGTTCAGGGTTATCAGCGCAGAATTGCCCGGGCTTTCAACAAGAAGGTTAAGTCCAGGAATTTGAAGGAGGGAGATCTGGTGCTCAAAGACAACCGAGCTCCCATCCATGACCCAAGGGGCAAGTTCAGACCCAATTGGACTGGTCCCTATAACATTAAAGCTATCTGGTCGGGTGGAGCTGTGGTTCTGATGGACCTAGATGGCCTGGAATTCTCACAACCGATCAACATGGACAAGTTGAAGAAATATTACCCTTGAGAGGCTCACTAGGCCGAAAACCCGAAAGGGCGACCTAGGCAAAAGTTAGAGCACAGAAAATTAGAAAATAGAAAAACTGAGCTCGCAAGGTTGAAAACCCGCAAAGGGCGGCCTTGGCAAAAGTTAGAGCGTAAAAGGAGAGGTTAAATACCCGAGTGTACCTTAACCCCGAACTACGTAAGGCTTGATTCCCATCTTTGGGATACGTAGGCAACTTCATCCTGAAGCTCAGCCATAAACATTTTCCCCGATCAACTTTGTCCGTCTTGATCATCTCGGCCATCTTCGTCCATCAGCATTCATCGTGATCTCTGGTGTAGTGCTTTTCAGACTAGGGGCAACTTTGCGTTGCTGTGCCGTGCCGCGGTGCTATGCAGACTAGGGGCAACTGTCCAGTTGCAGGGATCTAGGGTTGTGTATCTCAGTGACAAATTTCAGGCATGTTCAGTTCTGATCCATATCGAAAATGGTTTTGAAAAGTTTTAATAAAAGTTGACCTTGTTCAAATTAATCTTTTTACAACTAGGACCATTTTTAGACCAAAGCGGAAAATTTTCAGTATCACAATCTTCAATTTCATTGATTTCAATACAGAGTTCTCCTGCTCTTGCATACAATTGAAGTTGCTTTTGATTACAATCATAAAGAAAACTTGAAAGTCCTAATAAAGCAATAAGCCCGGGGCATAGTCAAGTCATGTGCCCCTGCGCCCCCTCCCAGAGCTGGTCGAAGTCTCTGATGCCAATCTAGACCCGTTCTGTGCCTCTTCATTAAGCCAATCCCAACACTCATCGGACAAAGTGCAATTGAAAATGGGAGCGGAGGCCAGGAGCTCTCTAGTTCTCCATGCTGTAGCATACCGGGCAAGCTGTGCGCCTCGGATCGAGAATGCAGCCGGGTATTCTATCTCTTCCGGTGGACAAGTCTGGTCATGGCCGAATTGACGTCGGATCCGAAACGGAAAATAGAAGATGCAATGATTCAGGCCAATCAGCTGAATCCCAGGTTGACGAGTCATACTATAGCTCATTGCCGGTAGATTGAGCCAAGGGCATCGCCAAGCAATGCGGTCCGCAGACAAGCTACACATCCAGTCAAACCACCAACCCTCATCAAGGGCGTCGACTAGGCGCTGCCTAAAGAAGTAGCCACGAGCTGAGTAAGCCGGGCAAGAGTCCATGACCTGCAATTTATCCATTAACCATACCTGGGAAGGGATTGAAAAAATGAGAGAATAAAGAATAGAGAGGTGTACGATGAGGGAAAAGGAAGAAAAGGGTTTTTGTGAGAAAAACCGAGCCTGAGGGCCGAGTGATGTGAGCAATATATCTGAGATTGGGTGGGAAACATTACCTGCAGTAATAGTGGACTCCCCGCAAATCTAGCTGTCTCTTGACGATAGAAAGCATCCAAGCCCATCAGCGTTTCGGCCAACACCATGGCAATACAGCTCTTTCCTTCTTTCAAACCTTGGGCAACTTCGATCAATCGGACGCTAGATCCTCCAGAACCCGAGGCAAGCAAGAAATGAGATAACATACACAAACAAAGTGCGTGTTGCCGAAAACCTTGCCAATGACGGTCGCCGCGGTTACCCGTCTTGGAAAAACGGCAAGCCAAACTCGGAATATCCAGCATTCCGTCACAAATCAGAGATCGAGCATCAGGTACGGAGAACCCACACATTTGTTCTAAGGCTTGGGCATGGCCAAAACAGGGTTGGGGCAGGATCTCTTCATTGCGCTCAGACTCCATTAAAACTTGAAAATCCTCAAAGGTGGGACATACCTCTTGCCCGCCAAAGCTAAAGACATGTGTCACCGGATTCCAAAACCTTGCCGCGGCATGGAGAAACGGAAAGTGCAGCGAGGTACGACCCAAAGTGAATAGTGCGTTTATGCCAAAACCCCGAAAATTTAGCTTTTCCGAGCCATCCAAGTTGTTAATCCAAGTTGCAAGATTTCGGGCAAGAAATTCTTTCCATTTGGAGTAAAATCAGTGTGGAAATGAGGAAAACTACGAAGCTGGGGCCTTTTGTAGGGGATAAGGTTGAATGGAGGACAGGTGTCAGCATTCTGCTGGTTCCTTCCATTCTTGGCCGACCGGCCAAATAGATTGCCAACCGGCCATCACTTTTGGCCGGTAGAGTTTCCTCATGGCCGGTAGCTCTTCCCTAGGGCCGGTGGTCTTCCCCTTTGTTCCCTGAGTTGTTTATGCTCAGAAGTTGGGGAATCCCACCATTTCCAATGCCCCCCAGTGATCAATTCTTGCGGGGCCGCGCCCATTTGCTTATCGAGTTGTTGTACATTTGTTTATCGAGTTGTATTTCACTCTCTTTAAGTCTCCGTGTTGCTTATCGAGTTGTACTCGCACTTAGCTAGCTCACCGAGTTTCCTCGTTTTTGCTTATCGAGTTGTAAGTCGGTTCGCTACCTGATTATTACGATGCAAGTGCTTAATTTTCAAATGAATTTCAATTTCATTCACATTGTTGTGTGATGCCTTGCGATGTGATGCATAGAATGTGCAAATGTAACATCTTTTGAACAAAACAGTAGTTTCATTTCCATCATATGTTTTGCAAAGAAATATACAGTTTGAAAAACGTCGATAACAAAGCTGCTTGAGGCAGTGCAATGTGCTTAAACTACCAGTAAAAAAAGAAAAGTAAAGCAAAAGGAAAGTAGGGCAGCAGAGTGTCGGGATTGCTACTGATAACCCCCCTCCCTTTCCTTGAAATTGAGGCACCACCCGCGCCCTTGTTCAGGGTCAACTATATGATTTGACATCTTCATTATTCAAGACGCCGCGAAGAAGCGCACCTTTGAAACATCAGTAGGCTTTCGAGTTGACCTCAGGCCGTATTTCTTGAGCGACGCTCCGTATATGCGAGGAACATCCCTTCCTGTATCCTTTTGCATCCTGTGAGCTCCACAACATGCTTCAAATTGTATTGTATTGTAGTATTTTGCATGTACACGCCTCAGGTTTTTATCATTACTTGCGTAGACCGCATGTTTTGTTTGCGTAGACCGCATATTTTATCATTGCCTGCGTAGACCGCATGCTTTACTTGCGTAGACCACATGTTTTATCATTACTTGCGTAGATCGCATGTTTTATCATTACTTGCGTAGACCGCATATTTTATCATTGCCTGCGTAGACCGCATGCTTTACTTGCGTGGACCGCATGTTTTTATCATTACTTGCGTAGACCGCATATTTTATCATTGCACGCGTAGACCGCATGCTTTACTTGCATAGACCGCATGTTTTATCATTACTTGTGTAGACCGCATATTTTATCATTGCCTGCGTAGACCGCATGCTTTACTTGCGTAGACCGCATGTTTTATCATTACTTGTGTAGACCGCATGTTTTGTTTGCGTAGACCGCATATTTTATCATTGCCTGCGTAGACCGCATGCTTTACTTGCGTAGACCGCATGTTTTATCATTACTTGCGTAGACCACATATTTTATCATTACTTGCGTAGACCGCATGATTTCTCATTGCTTGCGTAGACCGCATGCCTTACTTGCGTAGACCGCATGCTTTACTTGCGTGGACCGCATGTTTTATCATTGCTTGCGTAGACCGCATGCCTTATAATTAATTATACTACTTGCATAGACCGCATTTTTGTAATCAATTTCACTGCTTGCGTAGACCGCATGCTCGTGTTCAATTTCGTTGCCTGCGTAGACCGCATGCTCCACTTACATGTCTGTGCCTTCACGACATTGTTATGCTTCCCACTTGCTTGGCGTTGTCACGCATTTTCAAGTACATTAATATGCATGGTGCTAACCGTATTGTACCTGTTAAGTCTGTTTCCTTTGCAGGCACGATATTGTATGTACGGTTCATTTGCGACCGGTGGAACCAGACGAACCGCACAGGTATTGTATCCTCCGTGTGAGACGTATCGAGAATTGCATAATTCTCTTACATCCTTTCTGCATTGTAGTGTAGTTTGGTGTATGCTAGCTTAAAACTGTCGCATGTATGCTTCGTTACAGCTTTTCTTTGCATGATCATAAGTTATGCTCAGCTTCGTGCATTGTCTTGCATTTTGCCCCTGCCTTCGGGTGCATACCTTGTTTGTCTTGCATGTTTGTCTAAGTCTTCGGCCTTGTCAAAAATGGGTCGTCTCTGGGCTTTGACATTCACTCCCATCATTGTTATGACTTTCGAGTTCTGTCAAAGAGGGGCAACTGTAGACACCCCATTTTTGACCGTCCTCAAGACTTGGACGTCACCGCTTGGACACTCGGTGATCGTCTTTGTTTGTGTTCGTTTTGAGTTCCCGGAAGGCCTCGGCTGCGCGCCTTGCCTCAAGATCTCCTAACTCGTCTATTCCGTGTTTGGTTTTAGCACCAAACACTTGTGGTTTTGCCTTGAAGGGCAGGGAATGGCTTGTTGGCCATCCCCACACCCCACCGGCCCTCCCCTACCATCACCGGCTGCATATGTGTGCCACCGGCCATGATTTCTTAAAAACAATGGCCGGTCGGCACTATGTTTGGCCGACCGGCACTTTATTGTGCCGGTGACCTATTTGGTTGGCCGTTGACCCTTCTGCACCCCTTGGGGCATGGTGCATGCCAGCTGTGCCAGCTGGAATGCACCAACACCACTCCCCATGCGCGGGGATGACTCTTGTGAGCCTTTGAACCCCCTAACCTTCTAGAAGGTTGACCCCTTTTGGCCAAGCTTCTTGGGGAAGCTTGGCCAGCTGTCTTAGCTTCTCCAAGAAGCCAAGACCCCTTTGCACCCCTTGACCCTTTCTCTTTAGCTTAGCCATTAAGTTTCTTGGCTTTGTTTTGCCTATATAAGCATCCCACCTCCTCCATTGTCAAGGGTTAGCCATTTTGGAAAGAAAACCAGAGCTCATATATATCTATATATCTGTCATATATCCCCTCTCTCTAGATTGTTCCTCTCTCCCCTCTTGTGTGTGTGTTTTAGGTCTAAAAGTGCATTTTGACCTTACTTTTGCACTAATACACACACCATTACACCTTGCTCCGAGATTGAGAGGCTTGGAGGGTTGATTCTTAAGCTTTTGGACTGATTTTGATCAATAGAAGGTGGTTGGATCATCTGTTCTTCAAGGGTTCTTCAAGGGTAAGCATTTTACTTTAGTTTCCCCCAAACTTGCACTAGATTTCTACCTGTCTTGTATGCTGATTTGGGTCTTGTGTATAACATAAAAAAGTCTTATATTTTTGTGCTTAAGAACTTCCATTGAGGTCATTTTGTGGTTTGAGTTCAAATTCACCCTCTTAGGCCTTATTTGGCCTTTTTGGTGCTTCCTTTGTGAGACTTTGTTTGCTTGAGTGTTTGTCCCTTTTACCACTGAAATCCAGTGGATTTTTAGTGGTAAAGGAGGTGGTTTGAAGTCTTGTATAGGGGAGGGGACACCCCCTTTCCCCTTTGTCCCTCTTTACCTTGGTTTTTGGCTTTAAAAGGAAACATGTATGCTTGGTTGTTTTGGGTACCATTTCAGAGTTTTTTTTTTGGTGTTTTGGGTCATATTATATCTCTGTCCTTGGTTGGATTTGTAACCCTTAGCATGCATATCATACTTGCTTTGCATTCCTCTATTTGGCATAGAAATGCATCTTGTGTTTAGGCCATGATTCTTGTATGTATTAGCCTAGCTTCATGAAGGTATTGGTGTTGTTTTGTCATGTTTTAGGTCTGTTGGCCACTGATTTTTGCCATGTTTGGCATGCTTGATGAAGTTGCTTTGCATTATAGCTTGTAAGCCTTGAGTATGTGATCCATAAACATGCATTGGTTAGGCTATTTAGGTGTTTTGGAATCATTCAACATGCTATTTCAGTCCCCATGCCATGCTTATATGTCTCCATTTGTTATGTCTTTCATGCTTTGAAATATTGGTCTCTTGTGCTTTGAAATGGACATTGTGCATGCTTGCATGTTTAAGGCATTTGGGCTGCCATATCAGGGGTTTTGGGGGTTGTTTTGCATGCTAAACATCTGTTTTTGGTCGCTTGGTCCATGCTATGGGTGGTCTTGTTAGTGGTAGTGGAGTACCCTCTTTTGGTGCCTTAGCTTTAGGCCCATTAGCTTGCTTGTTTGTTTTGTATATTGTCCACCCTTTTGGGCATTTTGGCCACTGTTTATGGCAAGGTTGAGGTCTGCCATTTATGGTTTAAGTCCACCATTGCATGCTTATCATATGCTTGTTGCTTATTTGGTTCATTACATATTGTCCCATGCTAGCCTTATGGCGATTTGTCCATGTTCACATTACATTTGCATCTTGCATGTCTAGCATTGCATACTTACCATGATAGTTGCATGACATTTGGCATGTTTTGCATCTTAGTATCATGTTACACTTTGAGTCATGTTTGCATAACATGCATTGCATTGCGTGGTTTGGGGTGTCAAACCAAGTGTGAGAGATGAGAGGTGTTTGTACTTAAAGTGACAAAACATATCTCAACTCTCGGTCACCGGGGCCCTTGACTTTGATATGATAGGGTCTTGGTTCTCATTTGTGTGTCACATGCATTTTTACATTGAATTGCAACCTTGGCTCCTTAGGCTATCATGCATCAAATGCACAATTGATAGCCCAAGGATCAAGGGCCATGCCCCCCCTAAGTTCAATGCATGATAGGGAGCATGGCCGTGCTCATATGTGCCTGAAATTTCATGCCATGCACTGTCTGTCTTCTGTTGCTGTCAAAACTGTCTTCTGCAGGAAATTTCTGCCGACCGGCATCCTTTAGTGCCGACCGGCCATTGGTGAATGGCCGATAACTTCACCGGCAGCCGATGGAAATTCTCTATGGCCGGTGGGCATTTCCTCCAGCCGATGGTATTCTACAGTGTGCAAGGAACATGTCCCAGGACTTTGGCAGTCTTTGGAAAGGCAGGGCAGTGTAAAACAGAGGCAGCAGTAACATGGCACGGGTTTTCCGGACAAAACAGACCGACGCATGCATCATTCGCGCATCCCGAGGCGGGGCTGCGGCCACCTTCTTTTTGCATTTAATTTGTTAATTAATTAGAAGTTTTGTAATAATTAATTTAGTATTATTTATTCGGACTGTAATATTTATTCGGACCCTCCGAGCGAGGGCAATTGTGTAATAAGTGTGCGTGAGTGTGTGTATGTCTTCCAACCCCACGTCTTTCATCCCTTTTATTTACCTACTTATGATGGTAGACTAGGGCATATTTAAATTAGCATACAGTATGATAACATGTTTGCATTCATTCATCTGTTTTGCATGCACTGGGCTCGGTGCATCATACTAACTGCATCTGTATTTCAATTCCAAATTGAATACGTGTTAGTTGTAGCATTTCACATGTCATTGTAGATTAGCCGAGCCTATTGTAGTTGCATCTTGTATGTGTTGCATTAGCCATCTTAACATGAGCTAGGATCACGCATTGATTACTAACTAGCTTTTGTTTTGGCTTGGAGTACTAGGTAAGCTTTTATGCTTTAGCATATCGCATGCGTGTGAGTGTTGCCATGATTGCATGATTACTATGAGGCTAGCTGCTTATGTGATATAATTGTTTGAATGCCTATGGATGGAGGTTGAATTACCTAAATTGGAATAATGCATTAAAACTGTGATTTTTAAGCCCACTTGATAGTGGCAAAACCATCTTTTCTAAAGCCCACTTGAGGGTGGCAAAACCTACATTTTAGCCTACTTGCGAGTAGCAAACCATTTTCAAAACAAACATGCAATGTTTTGTTCCAATTTAGGCGATTTGGTCTATACTTGTTTGCTGTGCGCATAACATAGTAATTCTAGGCTAATAACCGGAATAAGAACACATAACGTTTTCAAAAACGGATATCATGGTTAGTAGAGGCCGGTCTTCGGACCGGGCGAGAGGGGGTGCTCATAGCTGACCTTCCCCAATCGTACCCAAGTTCCCGAGCCGAGACAACTTTGGTGATGACGGACACGTGGCCTTTGGCACCGAGTCAGGGTTTCCTAAATTCCCCATAAAAAATATTTAGGTGGCGACTCTGTATCTGGCAAAGCAGTCCATGTTTGGCACTTCTTTTCTAAAAATCTGTTTTCTCAAAACGATTTGCCGGATTTGGACTCTTTGGTTCAGATTAAGAACCGTGACACAAAGGGAGTCCAAACTGTAGAGCGAGGCCCACGGGCACGTCTACAAAGGCACATTCTATGCAAGAAACAAAAGCATATTCTATACGAAATTGATAGCATGTTCAGTGCATGAATCACGAATGATACAGGACATGCGTGCAACATCAGTATATGTGAAAATGCATATTCTATGTAAGGGAAGAGAACAAAGACATAATTTGACAAAATGAATAAAAACGATATTCGGTGGTACCTTCCGATTTACCTCTCGGATGAATTGCAACATGTTCAAAAGGATACACCTCGTTCATAGCATCAAGTGGGACACATTCACAACAGAACACAGCTGCAAGCTTTTGAAACAGAACCTTCCATACACTACTCAAAAAACAGGAGCACAAAACCGAACCAGGACCAAGCTGAGAGCCACTGGCCACCTGCCAGTCACCTGCCGACCACAAATGTGGCCTGCCGGCCATGGATGGTGGCCTCCCAGCCACCGATGGCAGATTCATGGCAACTTGGTCTTTTTGCTTCGAGTCTTTAAATATAGGACTCAAGGCTTCATTTCCTCACACCCACAAGGCCAAAATAGCTCTCCTTCTCTCTTTAGACCCGTGCTTTATACACGTTTTCCAACGCCCACACAAACTTTTTTCGTAAAACCCTCTTAGTTCTCTACATTTTGAACCGATTAGATTTTGATTTTGTTGCTTTTTCTTGGATTTTCACTACTTCAGGCTTGTTTCCCTCAAATTTCTTTTGGGTTTCGTGAACTTTCCCGGGCTTTGACTTTTTCTCCCATTTTCTCTCTCCTAGGGTTGACTTTTTCCAAGTTTACCCTCTTTTCTCTCCATTTTCCTTTATTTTTCACCTACTTTTTCATCCATTTTCCAGATGGCGGATAAGATTCCTCACGACGGGGCTCCTCCAGAGGTTCCACCTGTGTTTCCACCCGTTGCTGAGGTAGAGGAGCCAACAGTTGCCAAGGTCGGCGAGGCGGTAGAAGGCATTGAGGCTGACCTTGAGGCGGAGTTTGTGCCAGAGCTTGAGCCAGAGTTGTTACCATTGAGAGTGCGACCCTTCGATCCGGTGACATATCATCCCCGCACACACATATTACCACTTGGAGGCATTAGGCGTTTCAGGGATTTTACTCGTGGCATACCAGAGGACCTCCTGCTGAGGGAGCCGGCCTCCCACCTTTCTTCCAGCACTACTGAGGTATGAACTCTCTTTTCATGCATTCCTGCCTTTCTTTTAACTGCATTTTTTGCACTGCCTTTCATCTGACTGTACTTTCATCACTAAATTTCATCTTATTCACCTGTTCTTTGCCACAGGGAGACTCCCGTGCCTACAGGGGGTACGAAGCGACGACGGCAAGAGACTAATATGATGAGCCTCCTAGCGGGGTCCGTGACATCGTCGATGAGACTGGCTTTTGGGTTTTCTGCTCCGGATTGACACGTGTCATAGCAAGCCATCCCCTTCTAGGAGTGCTAGTGGAGAGATGGTAGGACACCACGAACTCCTTCCACCTATCTACTATCGGGGAGATAATGATGACTCCCTACGACTTTGCCGTGATCACAAGCTTAGGAGTAGGGGCGATCCGATCCCGTTTGACACAAACATAGGCGAGTGGAAGGCTACTTGGATTGAATTGTTTGGAGCGCGCCCACCTCTATACCGGCTAGCCATGGTGAGATACAATTGGTTCGCCGAGCAGTTCCATGGGAGCGAGCCTGAGACGCTGGAAAAGATAGAGTAGTATGCCGGGGGCTTCCTGATGTTTGTCCTCGGTACCACCTTGTTTTCGAACAGGTAGAACACCTTGGGTTTATATCTGTTGAGTGCCTTTGTGACCCTTCCCCGGGTGTGATTCTATGACTGGGGCAAAGCTGTCCTCACCACCCTATACGACTATACGAGCTCTACCTCCTACTTGAGGGGAGAGCGGATCTAAGGCTACTGGCGAGCCTGGGAGGTATGCATTTCAGTTCTCTCTTTGCACTTTACACTTTCTATTTCACATATTCTGCTTTATATCTGTTCAACACTTATGCTTTCTACTTTGCACTTTATGTATATGTTCATGCCCTGTGCCTTTTGCTTTGACTTTCTGTATTAATTCATGCTTTGTGTTCTCATATCATTGCACTTTCCTTGCAGCTATGGGTTTATGCATATTTTCCAACCCTCGCTCCAGAGCCTATGGAGGAGCTCCCCATTGTGGTTCCTTACTCGAGATGATATGATGGTCGGTGTCAGCGCCAAAGTCATGAGACTTTCGCCTTCTTCCACCATTACTTTGATACAGTGGCCACCCACGAGGTAACCCGAAACACAATCATTTTTGCTTTACAATTATTCTGATTCACACTTTAGCAACTGACCGCAACTAACAATCTGTACATCCCCTATGTGCAGATCGCGTGGTAGCTCTGGGCCATGATGCCGGCCAGGGTGAGAGACTAGTACGCGGGAGCTTGGGGCACATCGCGCTTCCAGATTCTGCTGGAGGGCCCAGTCTGATAGGCTTAGTTTTTGAGCTAAAGATTCGTTCGCCAGACTGTGGGCTTGCTTGATCCAGTCGTTCCGATGCCACCCCTGGAGTCTATGAGGACAGTGGATAGCCTATCTGTTGACGCGGTCATACAGTTCATGGTGGGCTTGGATGCTGACTTCTTCAGAGGAGAGGGCGATTACACGACATTTATTCAAACCCACCTTATGCCTCCTCTGACGGGCGCTCACGCATGCGAGGGAGCAGGGACTCTTGTGGCCGACGAGGCAACTCGGGCGACTGGGTCCATACTAGAGGGACTCCCCCTGTTGAGTAGACTATCCGTTGGCTAGAGCTTCCCACTGCGCTCACATGCTAATAGCCTACTGGGATTGCTTACCAGATTCCGATCGAGTCAGCAGAGACAGGGCACGAGTTTATCGTATTTCGAGGCTCGTCCCAAGTATGGACCACACTTTACAATTTGCACCCCACATTTCATTTCAAATATGTTTATCCCAGACATTGATCACTAAATCCACTTGCAGGCATCTATAGAGTATACGAGGGAGCCTCTTCAAGCTGGTGGCTTCTCTGATGGGTATGGTGCAGAGGAGGGAGATGCTGCTTGGTCTCCATGGTATCTAGGTAAGTTTCTTCAGTTCAGCATGCATTTCATTACTAACTCTGTTTACGTATCACGCTATCATATTTTTATTGATACATCAGCATTTCAACCGTAGTCTTTCCCAAATTGCACTGATACACTGCATTCACACATTGTACTCATATTGTATCTGATTTCTGCATACCATTTATTCTGCATACTATGCTTGCATCTGGATAAAAACACTGTAGTTGATATGTTGACAACTATTTTTCCAGGTTTCATCTGCACTGATGGCACTAGCGGCAGGAGCAGCAGCAGCAGCAGCACTGGTAGCACCTCCTCCGGCAGCAAGGAGGAAAGAGAGACAAGCCTCAGCTCGTGGCCGAGATGTGAGCCGCGGTCGAGGTAGGGATAGAGGTACCTGAGGCCGGAGCAACCCTTCAGAGCCCATTTTGAGCGATGATGATGCTGAGACTAGTGACCCCGTGGAGGCAGTGAGTCAGCATTCTGAGTCATCCGAGAGTAGAGGTGATGATGCTCGCTCGGGCGGAGGTGACGCCGAGGCAGACTCTGAGGCAGATGCTGGCTCTGGTTCAAAGTCTGATTCTAATAGCGGTGCCAATGGAGATAGTGCCCCCAAGTCCTCCCCTCCGAGGAAGAGGGCGAAGAGGGCCTCTCGAGCTTGAGATGACCGGCACTGATGTTTTTTCACTTTTGCTTAGTTTCTTTTTGTTTGGTAGCATTAGCACATGAATAGCTTCAGATAGGTTTTATTTTGCTTTTGAAACTTGTACACCTCTTTTGTAAAAACCATGATCGGAATAAAACCTTGTAGTTTTTATGAAAAGTGTTGTCATTTTTGCATCATGAGCACCATATCTGCATGGAATGGAAATGGAATTGAATTGGCCAAGAGAGCGCTTGATTGAAACAATGTTCTTAATCGGGTAATGAGTCGACCAACAACCGAAATACAAAATATAAAATACAACTCGATAAACAAAACAAATACAACTCAAATTTAAATAAACAAACTTGCTAAAACCAAAAACACTCAAAACAAGACCTTAAAACACTCAAAGATCGAGACAAAACACATGCAACCAACACTGCCTAGCACACAGGTGAATGGCAGGCCAAAAAAGAAAGCTGCTAGCCAGAGATGGAGGTTGCCGGCCAGAGGAACCAGTGTGAGTAACCTCCAGATTGTTGACAGCTAGCTTCCACTTATAGCTTTATCTTCTACAAAAGGTTCTGCTTCGTGATTTCTTCTCCAGAACCTCATTTCAGCTGCAATTTCTTCCATAAAGGGTGCCATTTTTTGCCGAAAAGCTCGCAGATTGGATAGCTGCATTAGACAGCGCGAAAAGGTAAATTTCAGGGGTTTTGGCATAAATGCACTTTTTTCGTTGAGCCGTACTGCACTTTGTTTTCCATTTCTCCATGCCGCAGTCCGATGTTAGGACGCAATTACACATGTCTTTCACTTCGGGGGACAAGAAATATGCTCGACACTTGAAGAATTTCAAGCGCTAATGGAATCTTGGCACGACAAGGAAATCATGCCTCAGCCCCATTTTGGTCACGCCCAAGCTTTAGGACGAATGTGCGGGCTCAGTTTACATGAGGCTCGGTCTTTAGGCCATAACAGAGAGCTAGACATACCCAGCTTGATTCATCAATTTTCCGATATGGGTGACAAAGGCGACCTTCTCTGGCAAGGTTTTCGGCGACATGCCCTCTGCTTATGTATCCTTGCACGTTTCCTTCTTGCCCCTAGTTTTGGCAAATCCAGTATTTGGTTAATCGAAGTGCCCCAAGGCCTAAAAGAAGCCAAGAGTTGCATTGGTTTGACGCTGGCTGAGACCTTGATGGGCTTAGATGCCTTTCATCGGTGAGAGACTACCAGATTCGCGGAGAGTCCACTACTTCTTCTGGTATTGTTTCCCACCCTTTCTCATATGTGTTTCTCACATCACTCGGCACTCATGCTCTATTTTTCTCTCAAAGCTCTTTCCTTACTCTTCTCTCAACATAGATCTCTCTATTCTTTAATCTCTCTTTTCTTTCATCCCTTCACAGGTGTGGCTTATGGATAAGCTGAAGGTAGTGGACTCTTGCCTTGAGTACTCAGCTCAAGGTTATTTCTTCCACCACCGACTAGTGGATTTCCTCAACGAGGGATGGTGGTGCAACTGGATGTGCAATAGGTCTGCTACTGACATAGCTTGGCATTGCCCCTGGCTTAATCTGACGAAAATGAGTTATAGCATGGATCGACAACGTGGCATACAATTGATTGGCCTCACGCATTGCGTATTTTATTTCCCTTTCCAGTTCAAACGTCAATTCGAGCATAATCAGACCCGCCCAGAGGAGGGGGTAGAGTACCTAGTTTCATTTCCCATCTGTGGTTCACACTTGGCTAGGTACCTCACTGCTTGGAGGACGAGAGAGCTTCTGGCCCCTGCCCCTAGTTTCAGTTATGCCTTTTCTGGCAAATGCTTGGCTTGGCTTGGCTCGAGGATGAGACACAAACCGGGCCCACTTTGGCTGGCTGGGGTGATATATATATACTAGGGTTGAAGGTAGGTGGTGGTTTATGGATAAGGTTAAGGTGAGGAGGAGGTACTTGGTCATGTATGGGAAGTGGGTTAGTGGTAATATTGGGTTCTTGAGGTGGAGCTATCGTCTGGTTGTTGATAAGATTCTGAATCTCATGACAAAGGCGGTAGCAACGATCGGTGCCATGACCAAGCTGCTGATGAGATGCACAGTATTTGGTGGGGTTATGTCTAGCAGGAAGTGGGTCAGGAAGAGGTTGGGGATCAATGGATTTAAGATCCCCCTTTTCCATCAAGACTTTTAGTGCGCTGGTTAGGCTCATGTAAAGGGGGATGAAAGTTCTTCCTTAAGCTCGGGTTGGGCCGGCTGTTTATGGGTTGGTACTAGCAAAGGGGTTTGCAGTTTTGAGAGTAGCAACGGTATTGATGTCAGCGGGTTTGGGAATAGTGCTACTGCTAGCATTGGTACTCCTGGAAAACACCCTTTTTGTTGGTTCGCTTGTTTTAGGAATAATCCCCTTGTTAAATGCACTCTCAATCTGCACCCCTAATTCATGCAAAATTTTGAAAGTGAATAGTGCAGTGACTATTAACTTTTGTAACATATCGGGCTCAAGGTTCTACACTACTATCCGCACTTGGTCCGATCTATTATATGTGCTGCCTTTGTTCTCCACCTTGCAACAAATTCCACAAAAGGTTCTCTAGGATTCTGGTGGGTTGCTTCAAGCTCTTGGGTGGTCATTTCAATTTGGGTATTGTAAGAATACTGATTGACAAACGCCTCAAACAAATCTTTCCAGTTCTGCTTCACTTTATCCTCCAACTTGGCGTACCAAGTGGCCGCTATACTCGACAAGGTCCTTCCATACAGATAGAGTTTTTGAGGCTTAGTCAGACCCATCGGTTTTAGGATGTCCATGAAAAGTCAAATATGTACCATAGGATCTCCTGACCCGTCAAAATGGTCAATGTGTGGCATTTTGAATCTGTCTGGGAGCCTTACGGCAGCCTCGATGTACCCATCCTCAATGTCAAGAAGGGGGTTAAGTCCCTGTGCCTTTTCGAATTGCTTCTCAAGGTTAGCAATTTTAAACAAGGTCGGGTCGAGATCATTCATATCAAGGGGAAAAAACCCTTCATTAGGCTTCACCAGGGGTGTGGAAACTCAAGCTTAAACTAACCCTTCTCGAGGATCTGGACCTTGCAAATCTTTAGCTGGCAAAGATGGATCAAAGTTCGGCTAGGGGCCCAGGACTGGATATGTGGTAGATGCCCCAGATGGGCATTGCATTTCAACAATGGTCTCATCCTGCATGGTAATTCCCTGGTTTCGGGGCGTCATCATGGCCACAACTTCTTCTGGACTCTGTGCCATCACGAGTCTACTGAGTTGGCAATCAGGGAAATGGATGGATATAAGCTGAGAGCTGACTAACAAGGATTTCAACCCGGTTTTGCAATTGATGTATCTAGATTGAATTAGTCTAGACTGGTTTGACTGGATTGGGATTTTAATGGGTCTTTTGGTACTGGATGGACCTTTTCTAAGTTGGCTTTTAGGGATCAGATGGACAGGACCTTTTCTGAGTGGATTCTTTCTGGGATTGGACGGACTGTGATGGGTTAAGGCTTTCTGGGTTAGATTGCGTTTGGCCTTTGCTGCGTTGGATGCTGCTCCTTCGCTGGCTTAAACAAACTTGGCATTAAAAACAAAATGCCCCATCAGATCAGGATACCGGGAATGCCAAGCAAAACAAAGTAAGATTTAATTTTTGGTGCTGGTTATAGTTTTGCTGAAAATTCACCCATATCAAACACAAACCCCTAGATTTTCACCCAAATTCTAATTCTAATATGACCCTCAAATTTGAAAAGAATCGCCTCAAGATTAAGACTCTCCCAGGATTGCATCATATCTTTCCAAAGATTTCACATTTTGCACAAAAGCACTCAAAACGTCCCTATGAGAGGTTAAGCTTTCCCTGTCTTAGCTTTGGAGTGATCTAGGGTTTCACTGCTTCAAGCAAGCGGTTTCACAAAATCTTGCAAACAGGTGAGCATCCTGTCCTAATTTTTAACAGTCTCTATGGCTCCATTATATGCAACTAGGCCAAATGGTCAAAAATGGGGTACCTCAGCAAGACCACCTAATATACCTCTCACACCTAACACCGATAAGTGAAAAGAGGATCAAATGGTACAATAGTAGTCCAAATCCAAGGGTTGTGTTCCCAACATGGCAGAGCCCACGACCGGTCAACCTTTTGGAAAGCTTTTGGGCAATCCTCTGGAAAACCGTCTAAAAATAGCAGATGGTAAACACAGTGACTTAAAGAACCAATGCAAATGCAATGCAAAGAACATATATAGGTAGATAAAATTTCAGATCATGAATTTCAAGTCAAGTTCTCTAAATCCCTAGCAGAGTCGCCAGAAACTGTAGCTCGACTTTTTCATGCTCCTTTTGGAAGACTATAAGCCCTATAGTTTGGACTCCCGTGGTTCTGAATCTGATTCCACAAGTGCAATGTGAAATAGATAAACACAAAGGAGTCCAAATCCGGCAAATCTTTTAGAAAATTGATTTTGAATCAAAATGCCAAAAATAGATTGCTTTGCCAGATACAGAGTCGCCACCTAAATATTTTTGAGAAGTTTAGGAAACTCGAGACTCGTGCCAAAGGCCACTTATCCGTCATCACCAAAGTGTCTCGGTTTGGGAACTTAGGTATGAGAGGGGAAGGTCATGAATTGAGCACCCCCGCTTGCCCAATCACAGATCGGCTTCTACTAAACATGATGTGATTCTTATTTACATTATATGCTCTTGTTCTGATTTATTAAGCTATCTTACTATGTAACGCACACAAGTATAGACTCATTTGCAAAAATTAGAACATTTGATTTCACGTTTGTTTGAAAAAGTGTTTGAATATGTACCACATAAAAAAGTGATCTCATATGTACATGCATTAAGACATCCCAATTCAAGCAACTAGCCTTTATCCACAGGCATTCATACAGATATGTCAATTAAGCACTTAGTCTCATGGTAATCATGTTTGATATGACAACAATCACACGCATGCAATATGCTAAAGCAGTAAAAGCTTACCCCAATTTTCGAGGCGAACCAAAAGAGAAACTAGTTAGAAAAACGCATGATCCTAGTTAATGCAATATGACTATTGCATGACATACAATATGCAATTATTAGGCTCGGCTACTAATATGGCATTTGAAACAACTTGATAGCATGCAGTTTCAACACGTTTTCAAAGAAGTATCTAAACAACAATATTTGTTAGAATGATAAGCCGAGCCATATGCATGCAAAACAAATGGATACAAACATGGGAAATGCTAAAAGAAACGTGATGTTCTATTCTATCCATCATAAACAGATAAATAAAAGGAAGAAAGATGTGGAGTTGGAAGACATTCACAATATTACATATTTTCCCTCATGCAGGAGGGTCCGAATAAACTAATTATGCTAAGCTAATTAACTACGAATCAATTAATTATTACAAACCGAATAAACTAACTATGCTAGCTAGTTATTACAAAATCACAATGAATTAACTAACTATTCTAAATAACAAATTAATTACACTAGTTAATTAATTTACAATTTAGAACTAACTAATTAATTACAACACGAATACACTAAGCTAAGTACTCTAATTACTTAGCCCCAGGAAGTGAGGAATGCTTATGCGTGCACGCGGATTTCCACCTGAAAAAGCTCACTGTTCTACTACCAGAATGCCTCTGTATTAGAACATTTCACTGTTTTCCACCTCAACCTCTGCTCTACTCTGCTGGAAAAAGGACACTACCTATCTAGAAAAAAGTGGCCGGCAACCCAGAAGTAATGGCCGGCCACACACTAAAAGTCAATTGGCGTCTAGCAAAAGTGGTCTGCCGGCCACTGATGTTGATTCTTTTCTACAGCAACAGAGGACAAACAAAGCACAAACCAGAGTATTTTCAGGCAATGTTTGTTCCCCCCTGCCTCTCCTTATCATCAACAGCTCAAAGGAGGGGTAGGCTTGATTCGCAAGTCATCAATCGACGCAATTTCATTGCGTGATGACTTATGAACCAAGGGACATAATTTCAATAAATGCATAACAAAAGACCAATAAAACCTCCTCCCTATCATGGATTGATCAAGGGAAGTTGTTGACCTTGGAAACTTGAACCATTTCATCACTAGCAAGTATGAAATGACCCAAGCTTCCATGTGTTCAATTAACGTCCGATTGAACACCAAATTGCATTACTATCTTGCATCATTTTCAGTCCCAATTTTATTACTTCATTTTAATTACCATCTATTCCTTAGTTCATTAAGTCCAGTAGTGATCTTTAAGTCCTCTAATGGAAAGAAGCATCAAACAAAGAGTTGTTTTGGGCATGAGAGAGATACCATGCTGTTGGTAATGAACCCCCAAAGGGATTAAACCATTAAGCATGATACCTCTATCTCAAGCTTTAAACAAGAAACTAGTTTGAAACAACTTTCAAAACAAAGAAAAAGCCAAGAAATGAGGGAGGTTGCAGAGGTGATTAGAGATGAATATAAGTATGGAAAGCAAGAAATGAATGCTATCAACTCAAATAGGTTGGTGGCTAAGGCCTAAACCACCAAACCTATGAGAACCATTACACTACAAGCATACTATACAAAGCATGACTGGAACAAACACATAAAAAAAAAGTCCTAAAATAGGCTAAAACAGTACTGGAATTGAAGTGAAAAGAGCTAAAATAGTAAGCTACAACATGGAGCAAGTTAAGCTAGTAAGTAAGCACAAGGAGGGAAGGCTACCCCTCCATTTTTTGGACTTCAAAACATGATTTTAGCCTCTAAAAAACCTCTAAAAATCAGTGGTAAAAAGCTCAAAAAAAAGGTGATGAGAAGGTGGAAAACATAACGGCAAAGGCCTTAGAAGCAAGGTTGAAAGAAGGGTTATCAACCCCTCTACCTTTAATGACCTTAAACCACAAGTTTTAGCCCAAAAACACAGGTAATAAACAACTCAAAAACAGAAAGAAATGATAGAAAACAAGTAGTGTAAAGATGGTACAAAAAGCACTAGAAGGTACACCTCTTGAAGATGAATGAACCCTTGAGTTACAAACCACCAATTTCACACTCTCAAGTGCCTCAAGAGCTAAAATTCAAGCCCAAATCACCTCAGCAAGGAACTCTCTAGGCTTGGTTTAGAGTTTTTGAGCAAAGGCTATGTAAGTTGCAAGAAAGAGAGAATTTTAGAGAGAGAATTTTGCTCTTCCAAAAATATTTTCTCACTCCTCAATTTTTCTAACCTCTAAACCAAGAGGAGAGGTCATCTATATATAAAAAACCATGTGTCTATCTCGAAAATATCTATATACATACGGCTGGAATGGTGCATGCACATGGGGGGACAGCTGGTAGAAAATATCTGAGTTTTTGCACTAGTGGCCAGCAGGCTACTAATACTGGCCGACAGGACACATTAGTGGGCGGCATGCCACACTAGTGGGTCTGCAGGTCCCTGGATGTTTAGGCTTGAAAAACACTGTTTTGGTCCAAAACAAGGCAGAAGGTGTGTAGGTTAAACACTGAGGTTTCCTGCTGAAGAAGTCAAGCACTTGACAAGCGTACACATTCATCATTGAGTGGTCAATCAGTGGCACCCAAGTCTTAAGGGTCGTCAAAAATGAGGTGTCTACAGTCAACTCCACTTCTAGCTCTGGGGAGAGGTCGGCAATTTTCTCAGCTTTGCCTCTCTCTTCAACTCACCCCAAGTCCATCATCTTCGCAATTTGAGGGTTCACCTCATCTCCTTCTGTGGCCATTTCAGGCCTTGACACTTTTATAACCTCTCTTTCAGTAGACACCCCCTCATTGGCCTTTTTGGCCTTTCTTTCCTCCCTGCCCACTTTTGGAGCAGACCTCTTCTTCTTCAATTGCTCTAGTTCTGCCCTACTCCTTTCTTTTAGGGGGTCAACCGGCGCCTTCAAGGGAATGAACGTCCTCAAGTCCCTTTTGACTAAGGCTTTAGGTTGTAGGCAAGCCACCATCTATACACATGGCTTGGAAGCAGGCCCCAACTCTTTCTCTTTATACCTCTCTGCCGCTATCAACACCCTCTGATCCTCTACTTCTTGGGCCTTTCTCTGTGTCTCCACCTCTTCAACCATGGGGTCTCCCTCAGCAAGCTCAGGACCTAGTTTCAGAGTGAACAAGGCTAACGGCTTGACGAGATCGTCCCACTTAGGCCCTTCATTTTCCCTCCACTGTCTCACTTCCCTCACCTCCTTCTCCTCCGTGGCAGTTAACTTTGGCTCCAGGGACTTGGTGGGGACCTTCTACATTGTCCGCACTCCTCTGTCCCCATTCACAGATACGTAGAACCACTTGGCTCTCCACCTTTTGACCAACGACGGCAGCCTGACTACCAAACCCTCTTCCCGACACCGACTGTAGAGAGACCCACATTTCTTGTTGGCCTAATGCCTTATAGCATGAGAACAACTGGTCCACCATCATCTGTTACCCCCCAGTCGCCCATGGCCAGGCAATCACACTGGCGAACTATATCTTCTAGGCATTTGGCACTAGTTGACCTAGCGCTAGTTCCAGACAATTCAGCGCATCGATGGCAATTTGAAGAAGTGGCAACCTCAAACCCCCGTTCAGTGCTTCTTCGTATAGTGTAAACTCCATGGGCCTAGCATCCGACGCCCATTCTTTGGCCATTGGTAGTCTCAGCTCCACTTCCATTGGAATCTGGTACTTGGTGCGAATATCCTCCAAATCCTTCACCGTCAGTGTATACTTGTCCACCTTCGTGTGCCAATGGTCGGGTGCCACTTGGTTAATTGGTTGGGCAACCAACATCATCGTCGCCAAAATTGGACAAGGGGGTCTTCCAACTCTCCTCTCTACCAGGTTCTCCACCCTATACTTCTCCGCTAAGGCAACTCCATTGTCATCTCCCAATGCATCAGGTGTCAAAGCAAGAGCTTTCTCTTGCGTCATCTCTCTTACGTTTTTGCAGATGGCTTCGGTGGCGAGGGCAAGGAAATACGAGATATGAAAGATTGTCGAATCAGAAGAGGCGAAAGAGCTAAAGTCTAGGATGTGTTGGTTTTTCGCAATTAGGTATGAAAATCACACAAGCCCAAATGCCCAAGGTTTACTTGTATTCCAAGAGTCGTGGTTGAAATTTGCCAGTTTGAAAAGATTTTTGCCAAAGTGTGGAGGGAATGAGAAAACCTAACGGGTAAATACCCCAACTCTTTCGAATTCCCCACTTTCAAAACCCTTCGCCTCCATCAAACAATTCAAAATCTGTATCATCGGCCCAAATCGTCCCACGTGGAGGGACGCTATTATTTCCCTAAACCACAACTCTCTTTCATCCCCCATGTCTATTTCACATCACATCATCACGTGCATCCATGTACCTCAACCTCGTGGACCATCAATGCATTCTAATCGGTCAACCATACCTGCTCGGCCATTCTCGGTCAGCCACCTTGCTAGTCGGTCACCTTACAAGTTGGCCATACCTACTCAGCCACTCTTGGTCGGCCACCTTCCTGGTCGTTCACCTTGTAGGTCGGCCATACCTACTCGGCCACTCTTGGTCGGCCACCTTCCTGGTCGTTCACCTTGTAGGTCGGCCATACCTACTCGGCCACTCTGGGTCAGCCACCTTGCTAGTCGATCACCTTGCAAGTCGGCCATACCTGCTCGACCAGTCCCCACTTGGGGAACTACTTTCATTTATCTTATTCCCTTCATTGGACTAAAGTTGCGCTCGGGAATGGGGAACTGCTGATGGGCATAGCCCATGAGGGCCTAACCTATGGTTTGATCAGTTATCATCATAAAGCCCAAAACAGACCCAATAAGAAGCCCATCAGAGAACAAAGAACTCATAGTGGCCCAAGCCCAATTACAGCTAGACACATGTCGAAGTAGAGAAGTAGCCACCTGGCAGACAAAGATTTTGCAGAGTTATTGAGTCTATGCACCAAGCATTAAATGAGACCGTTAAAGCATTGAATGCAACAAGACCTCTCAAGAGGAAGCATGGTGAAATGGCCATGGCCGACGGCCAGCAAGTGACTGACTTTCGGCCAATGGGACATCATGAATAGATAAGGAAATGATTAATAAGAGATATAAGGAAGCTTCTGAAAAACATTTTGGCTCTCTCTCTCTCTCTCTACTCTCAACATTCTTTCTAAACTCTGATACCGACCTCATCTACTTCTAACTTGATCGTCAGAGGGTCTACGGGAAGGAACCACGTCCAATTCGGAACCTTCCTGCTGGACTTGTTGCATGTATGATTAGGAAGACGACGGACAGTCAACACCTAGAGCGCTTCGATCAATTCGACCCATCTTTTCCTGACCAAACTGCATTATCAACATAAAAAATGCTATAGACCCCCAGGACCCCCACAACCCCCACAACATTTGTGAGAGAGGGGGAGGAAGAGAAAGAAGAAAAAAAATAATAACAGTAATGATTCAGATCCCCACAAAACATCATCCCTACAATCCCCACTCACTTGTGATTGGTCCAAGTAAGAAAGAAAGAAAGAAAGAAAAAAAATAAATAAAATAAATAAAATAAAATAAAATATCATTGATCCATATCATTGTGGGAGTGGTGGGAGTCTCCTCAAAAAGATGTCTCAAACATTATTGAAATAATAATGAGTCACCAATCAATTGAAAATTGAGGGGGTCACAAATTTGGAAATCCCAAGTATTTTCCATATCAACATATATTCATCTTGCATACATGTTCTCAGCGTGATCTCAAATGTATTCTTCCCTTGTAACTGAAATCTAATTCTATAGCGCTATTAGTGGTTGAAAGGCCGAACAGTTGCAATTAATTTCTGTGAACTTAAATACCATGGCTGTACAATGGTAATACTGATACATGTTTTGATTACTAAGATAAGTCATGCCTAAAAAAGTGAGACTTCTTGCAACCCTAGTTTAGTGGAGTTGTGTCATTCTAATTGTAGATGGTTCATGCCTGATTTTCAATACATGATTTCCCTTGGAATACTCAATTGAGGCTTGCAATCACCAATGAATCATAGTCATGATAGTTAATTCATTTTTAAAATCATTATAAAAGCACAATAAAAGCACATGCTGTGAGGCTAGCTTTTTGAAATCCTAAACTGTTCTCTACTTGATTTTCACTTAACTTAGTTCAATAATTACTTATTTTTTTCTTTTTCTTTTTTTCTTTTACATATCAAACACTGAAATAAAGCATCAATACTGATGAATCTTAAAAAGTGTTCTATTACTTTTGGAAATTAATATATCTTTATTATATTAATTCCCTCAATTTACTTTTAGTTGTAAGTTTATAAAATAAATTTTTGAGTTAATTATCTAAAAATTCTATTTACAAATATTATAATAACTCAAGTCCTATCTAAAATTTTTTGAACCAATAAATCCTATGTAGTAAAACTGAGAGTATTGTCTATTTTTTCTAATTTTTAAAATTAAGAACATTATCAATTTTACATAGTAATATTATTGATAATCGTTTTACTAACTGATAAAAAAACAGAGTATTGACATTAAATGTTTTCGCCCATTTACTTATTGATTTGATTCAACTATCCAATAAAACTGATAACAATATCAATTTTTTTCAGTTTTAAAACTGAGAATATTATCGATTTTTTCATTTTTAAATTTTTTTTTAATTTTGCACAACAGTGTTCCATCATTATGATCTTTTACAGACACAAAATTTTTAGTTTTGCACAAAAATAATTCAATTTTTTTAATTTTTTCAAAAAAAAAATAGTTATTTTTTTAAAAAAAATAGTTTTTTTTCACATTATTTTTTTTTAGTTTTTTCAATTTGAAAGTTAATGTTTTTAAAGTTTTGAAAATCATAATAAATGTCAAATTATCATGTTCATTTACAGATAATCATAAACGATGAACAATCATTGTTTAAAAGGCAATTCCGATTATTAAAAATTTAATGAGATTTGAAGTCTAAAAAATCTTAGTTACAATTTAATGGAGTATATAAATTAAGATTTGTGTTTAAATGTCCTTTAGTTTTACTTGTTGCAGAATATCTTGTAATTAAAAGAAAGATATTGGGGTTGATTTGCAATTAATGAAAAGAAAATGGCGAAAAGAAAAGAACGCATTCAATTGGTAGGCCAATTCAACATTTATTGATGGCCTGTATAAAAAAAAAAAAAAATACACAATCAACAAACCACACAAATGTGAGAGAGAGAGAGAGAGAGAGAGAGAGAGAGAGAGAGAATTGTATGTTCTTCTTTTGGGTCCATGGTCCCAGCTGCATGTTTGGTTGGTAGCTAACCAAATCTTGTTTTTTTAACAATAATGTTGGCAATCATAAAAGAAGTATTATGATAAATTTTCATGAAGATTTTTTATTCTTGGATTAGTTTAAAATGTTTGTAGTGTTTTATTGTATGTTATACAATCACTTTTGAATTAATTTTATGAAACGTTTAATGATATTCTTTTCATGATACGTAGCATTATTGGTGCTTTTAATTGCATGGATTTTACCTCAATTCTAGAGAAGAAATTATCCAACAAATTCCACCTATAATATTGATGGTTCGATCACTTCATCCGGTTCTTTTATTTATATACAATTCGATTATAAAATTAGACTTAATCTTATCGGATACAATAAAATTCTGCATATCAAAATATGTGCACTCAATTTTTTTTGTTTTTTGAAAATTTTTTCTTGAAAAATGTTTGGTGGCCTGAATTTATATGAATCGAATGGCTCAAATATGTCAAAACGACATCATTTTACACTTAAAATAACATAATTTTAGATATATCAAGTCATGAATTTTTGAACCACCTATTATTTTTTTTTCAAACAAGATTATTGTGTTTTCTTTATTATTGATTGACAACATAATCACTAGCCCAGACGTACGGAATACTTTCTCCCCGCTCAGGTCGAGTCAGGTCGGGTCATTCATTATCGTCGTTCCGAGGTCCAATTTGGTGTGGCAGGGCTAAAATGGCTCGAGATCACTCTAGCATCAAGGATCTCCATTATAGGTGTGAAGCTAACACACCTAGGAACCTTATACTGATTAATAGACACACCTCTAGAAATGGCATAGTCCATTAGCTCCTCAAAAGTACCATTCTTCACAACCCTTATCTCAAGAGGTCCGATTGAGTTATCCGCTACCCGACCCTGTCGGTAAACCGAGTTCATCGACTCTTCCATAGCCAAACAACACCGGTCCAAAACATCCCGGGTCGGACCTTTTTCCGGGTCCTTGATCATCAATTCCCAATAAACCGCGTAATGACCCGGTATAGTATTCGTATCGGCATAACTAGTGTAGTCTACTACACTAGTGTTAAACTCGTGCAACAGTAAACTCGCGCGCTCAATCGCGCTCTGCAACTCGGATTCATCGGTCTTGTCCGTGTCGATACTCAGCAATACGTTCTTCCTCCTAACAAACTTGAACCCCGGGGCCGAGTTGTGAAACCCGGTGACTTGGAGAATGTCTCCGACTCGGTACCGACACAACCCGGGGAAGGTAGTAATAACAAGCTCGTATTCCTTCCCCAATTCGACGTCGGCGAGGTCGACCAGACGCGACGGAGACTCATCGTAGAAAGGCGGCTCCGCCTGGTCGTGGGGAAGGAACTCAAAGTAAGCCATGTTTGGCATGATGGTGTAAGAGGCCTCCGATGGCTTCGACATAGGGTTGAGATTTAGGCCGAAAGAGCACTCCGAAGAAGTGTACACTATACAACATTGGGGCAATCCACCGCTGTAATAATCGAGAGTCGGAATGTACTGAGACATCGTCCGGGTAACGATCACATCGAGGTACTTAGTGTTCGGCCAAATTCTCTTTAATATGCCTTCCCAATTTTCGGCGCTACATTTTTTTGCGATGAAATGAGCGAGTTCTGTGTTTGGTTGTAGCAAGTGGAAGATGCATTCTCGGATCGAGGGGTCGGTGATTTTAGGGTTTAAAGTCCCGGTTTCGATGTCGTGGACGAGGAGTTTCCAGTTGAGTTGGAGGAACCGGATTGCTCGGAGGAGGCCGGAGGCGAAGATCGCCCCGATGCGGAGGACTTGGTCGCGGTTGAGAAGGCCGCAGAGCATCTGCGTGTACATGCTTTGGAACGAGTCGGGGCAGAGAATGGCTTCGTTGGGGCTCGTGTAGACGTTGTATGGATCGTATGGCCGGGCCTTGAATTGATCACTCATGAAGCAACTGGTGAGGACCGGGCGTGCGAGTAGGCCGCTAGGGGTCTTGGTTTCAGCTTTCACGAAGAGGAAGTATAGGCCCTTGCCTTTGTCCAAGTCGGTAATGTAAATGAATGAAAATCAATCATTAAATTGATAAAATACAGACTATTTATTTTAAGGAAAAAAATAAAAATAAAAAATGTGTGAATACTTACAGCTTCATGACCGGCATGACAAGACTCTGGAGTAATTGTCTTCGAGCCCAATCTTCGTCAATCATTGGTATGAGTTTTCTTTCACCAGCGGATGTGCCGGAGCTGCCCATCCAAACACCATAATTAACCCATAATCACAAATAAGGGCCTGTCCGGTACGTTAAATTCGTTTTGAGAGTAAAATCATAAATTGATTGACAGATATGGGTAAATCACGGATTGAAAAATATTTTAATTAATTATCAAATATTTATATAATATATAATATTAATTTAAATAATAATTTTTATATATATAACACAAATTAATTTCACCTAATATGTTTCATATATATAATTATTAATTTATAATAAATTTCACATTTCAAATTTTTATCAGAGTCATTTTTATTTTGATATTTTATTAAATGTTAAAAAATATATATGTATGTGAAACGGAGCGGTTTAAAAAGTAAATTATAAATAAGTTTAATCCATCGTTAGCAGATACAATGGTGAGGATTCATGCGGATCGGTGTAATTTTAACAAATTGAACGATATTTTACACGGTTCTAATCACAACAATATATGTTGATTTACATGTATACCTTTATTTGGAAAGTTGAGGTTGGGTTTTTTTTGGTTAAAATAGTTTAAAATAAATAAATAAATAAATTTTTTAGTCTAATAAGATAAAATATCACATCCAATCCATAATTATTACATTCTTTCTCTTACAAAAAGTAAAAAAAAATCAAAAAGTTCTTTTCAAACGAGACTTTTTAGCTCCAGATTAAAATAGTCAAAAAATCAACCTACTTTTCAAACGAAGTATATGTATATAGTAAAAAGTGCAATATATATATTTCCACTTGGCCTCGTTTGGAAACAGACTTTTTTAATAACTTTTTGGCTAAAATGTGATGTAAAAAAAACTAGTATGTTTAGGATGACTTTTTGACTTTTTTACGAAAAGATGTGCAAAAAATAGAGAGAAAATGAAATTTTTGACTTTTTGATATGAGTTGTTGACTTTTTAATTTTTTTAATAATTTTTTTACTTTTTGACTAAAATGGATGCTTGTCAAACGAGGCCAGTTTCTTTAGCGGTGGTTTGGGATAGGCTTTTTTTTGTCTGATTTGTTGATTATTTAGTTATTTTAATTTCAGAACTGATTGGGAGCTCGAATTTGAGCTCCCCCGAATGCCCCGAATTCCATTTTTTTTTTTTTTTTTTTTATAGCAGAAGGAAAAAGAAGATGGAGGGGGAGGGGGAGGGGGACTGGAGGGGGCCTAAAAAATGGAGGAGGAGGCGGCGGAGGCGGCGGAGGTGACGCGATCGGCGGAGACGACGAGCGGGGCAGAGCCGACGAGGGACGGAGGCGACAATCAGAGCAGCGACGGTGACAATCAGAGCAGAGCGGCGAGGCGGCGATCGGCGACGGCCTCTCCCTCTCCCTCTCCTTCTCCCTCTCTTTCTCTCCGTCTCCCTCTCCCTCTCCCTCTCTTTCTCTTTTTCTCCTTCTCCCTCACTGCGTATCAGACTGAGGAAAAAAAAAATTTTGAATGGCTGAAAACGACGTCGTTTCAGCCATTCGGGGCATTCGGGGGAGAATTTTTCGAGCACAAAATCATTTTTCTTTTAATTTGGTTAAAAAAGTTATATTTGGAATGATTTTTAGTTTTTTTTTAATTGATTTAATGGTTGCGATAAAAAAAATTAAATAATTATAATTTTGATGTGATTTTTTGTTTTATTAATTATTTTAATATTTTTTTGTCTTTATTGACTATTTTAATTAAAAAGTTGCATCCCAAACAAAGCCTTATTTGCTGATTAAGGTTTCATAAATTATTCAGAAAAGAATATTAGGGTTTCTTACATGATTGAGATTAGGGTTTTGTCGCTTACATCAAATTTTACGAGGTCCAAACGGTGATACTGATCCAAAAAAAAAAAAAAAACGGTGATATGTTTCCAAAAGATGAATCGGATATGGACAGTTCCAACCTTCTCGCCGTTGATTTTGAACAGCGTTAACACTAAAAGACTAAAAATTGTAACAGATCACATGCTTTAAAGACTAAAGTTGAAAAATAAAAAAAAATAAAATAAAAAAAGGAGGGACAAAATTCGCTTTATCTCCTTTGGCTTTAGAGCACTTTACTCTCAATAATTTAAATATAGATAGATAACTCCTTTATAGTTTCGAATTAAAGTGCAAAACTAACTGGATCAAAAATAAGGGTAAAATTATCTAAATATCTCTATGTTTATTCTATTTGTCTCTTCTCTAATATATATAATTTTCCATCTTAATCACATATTTATAAAATTAAATCATGAATTAAACTAAATACCCTAATTCATTACCATAAAATTACCTTAAATTAAATTTTATTTTTTATTTAATAAATCCTCTAATTAAATATAAAATTATCATAGATTAACCTAAACACCTTAATTTATTAATCATAAAATTACCTTAATCAAAGTTTTAATTTTTAATTTTTAATCTAATTTCTTATTTATTAGCATTCTAAAAAATAAACACACACACACACGCATATATATATGTATATAGCAAATTAAATCATAAATTAAATTAAACACCCTAATTTATTATCTTAAAATTACATTATTTAATCATGTTTTAAATTAAATATATACGTATGTATATTTATTTATTTAACAAATTAAATCATAAATTAACCTAAATATCTTAATTTATTAACATAAAATTAAATCATAAAATTATCTTAATTTAATTTTTAACCCGATTTATTATTTAACAACATTTTAAATTAAATATTTGCATAGATATACATATATATATACATATAAATTAAACCGTGAATTAACCTAAATATCTTAATTTATTAACATAAAACTATCTTAATCTACTTATTAATTTTTGGAAAATGCCTCCGACCCCCAGTGGGGGTGCTGGGGGTCGTGCGTGTAAGGCCCTGATTGGGCGAAAAAAAAAAAAACTGTTTTTTTTTTTGGTTTTCAGCCAATGAGGTCACGCCACGTCACTGGGGTTCTGTAGCATTGTTCAGCTAAATTTCTCATTTAATAACATTTTAAATTAAATTAAATTATTGATGGAAGATGACAATTACAATTAGGCCAAGTTTGGCAGCCCAAAAATAATCTATTTTTTTATTTTTTTATCTTTTTTCCATCACATCATCTCTCTACTTTTCTGCACATTTTTTCGTAAAAAGACAAAAAATACACTTATTTAGTTCATCTCAAACAACCCCTTAGTGTTTGGTCAGAATTAAGATTTAATTTGGAAAATAAAATGAATATAAGGGTACTTTTGACATTTGATTTAATTTTTTACTTTGACTAAGAACATTTGCATTGTCCACTCTCAATCTAGAAGAATGTGGTATACATTCCTTCTATCTTTAATAGAAAATTTACCATAATACTTTAGTCCAAAACCACATGGAAGCTGTCTATCTATATTTGAACTATAAGGGGTAAAGTGTTCCGAGGCCAAATCGCAAGAGAGTAAAGTGAATTGTGCCCAAAAAAAACTGAGGATTAAAGTATAACAATATCATTTGGAAATTATTATAACTAATTCAAAAATAAATGATGGTTTTGTTTGGATAAATAATAAAAGAAAGATGATAGAAATATTTTTCATTTTACTTGTTTTATAATTAATGAACAACTAAGGTATTACTATGTAAATTGTATATACAACAATTTCGTTTCTTACTAGATTTAGTTAATTTCGGTATTATTTGTCATAAATTTTCAATTTTCCCACAATCTAAAATAAGTAATAGCTAAAAAATAGTTGTCTTAATTTTTTTTTTTCTCCCACCAAACTCTTCCATTTAAAACTGCTACAAGTACAATTATTAATTTAAATGGAAAGTATACACACACAAAAAAAATAATTAAAAAAAAATAAAAAAAAAAGAAAGAAAGAAACTGGACCGGAAACATGTTGTTCATATCTATTAATTTCGCTTCACATTCATAGATATGAACAAAATGTAAGAGATCGGTGACTCCAGTGTGCGAATTTTTCAGTGATTGCAGAAGTGGTATAATTTGAAACCCGCAAAACTAATAAGTGGGTAATTTTTTGTTTTTTTTTTTTATTGGTTTCTAGTATTGTTGTATGTATACACACTAGGGTTTTACCTTGTGAAGAACTCCGAGATGGGGTGAGAAGAGAAGATGGGAGATTTGTCACCATTAGCGATACGTTGGATATCCTGCTCAAGATCCTCGTAGGTCACCACTGGAACTTTCGACTTGAAAGTTTCTCTATCAGATGCTCCACCGAGTTTGAACCTCTGGAGGTACTCGGTCTGGGCGTTCCGGCTCAGAATCTCCCTCAAAACCTTCTCTTGCACTGCGTTGGTGTTCTTCGTGATCTCTTCAATGAACTGAAGAGACTTCTCGTCCTTCTCGCAGACTGGAGGACCGAGCGGGGAGGAGAGGCCGGAGACAGTCGTCATGATCGGAAAACTTGAAGGGTAGTTGAGAAATCTGATGAACTTGGTGGATGAGAAATATTTTAACTCAAGAGAGGTTTGGTTTTACGTTTTGAGAGCAAGCTGGGTGGGTGTGTGGGGGTGTTTGGGAAGGGATTAATTTAAAGGTTTTTATTTTTTTAATTATTTTAGTAGGTTATTTTAATTTTTGTATTTAGAAAAATATGATATATTTTTATTTAAGTTGTGTATTGAAAAATATGTTTAAAATAATATTTGAGACGGAAATAATAATTGTTTAAATTTATCGCTAAATTATTATTTACTTTTTGAAACGATAGGCTGTCACTAATAATTGTTCCTACACTGTCAGGAACAACGTGACAGTGTAGGCTGAAACCACTAATCACTATTATTATTTTTTTTGAACTCGAAAAAAAAAAATAATAATCACTATTATTATTTGAAATAATAAATTTGTCCTTACATAAAGGAGCGAAATTATTATTTACTTTTTGAAATGATAGGCTGTCACCAATAATTGTTCCTACACCGTCACGTGCTGAAAACACTAATCACTATGATTATTATTTATTTATTTATTTATTAAAAAAAAAAAAAGCTATTTTAGCCTTAATTTTGGATTCCCAAACCCACCCAATAAAGCATGTATGAAATCTTACACACTATTGACATAACAAAATAATAAAATAAAATAAATAATAATTTATTTAATTCTTAATCTACCGTTAGTCATTCTCCACAAAATGTTTCAATTTTAGCGAAAAATACTTTACACATGGAATACTTTGGACATGACAAACTATTGTGCCTAGTATATAATTATTCGGATTAATTACAATAATAGTCCTTATAGTTTGAGACTTGTGTCACTTTGATCTCTGACATTTCAATTGTGACACATTTGACCTGAATTTTTAATCTTGTTCCAAATAAGGACAATTGAAAATATTATTAGATTTTTCAAAGGTAAAATCGTCAATTTAATAAAATATAAATTAATTTGACAAAAATAAATGTCAAAAAAATATTTTTAATTTTTTTAAAATTATTTTTATCTACCAATGATAAAATTATGTAAAATTAATAAAAATTACATGATTAATTTTTTCAAAGTAATTTTACATGATCATCATCCAAACACATAATAAAAATTAATTTGGTAAAAAAAAAAATGTCTAAAAGATTTATCAATTTTACATAATTTTATTTTTAGTAGGTAGAAATAATTTTTAAAAATTCAAAAATATTTGTTTGTCATTTATTTTTATCAAATTAGTTTATATTTTACCAAATTGACAATTTTACCCTTGAAAAATCTAATTATATATTCAATTGTCTTTATTTGGAATAAGATTCAAAATTCAGTGTCAAATGTGGCACAATTAAAAAGTCAGAGACTAAAGTGACACAAGTCCCAAATTATAGGGACTATTTGTGTAATTTGTCCTAATTACTCAGTGGTTTTGTAGCACTATCATTATATGGTTCTCTAAATTAATCACATAATTTAAAATTTCATGAGTGGAACATAGGGGCTCACTTTTATGACTCCTTTTGTTCTATAATAATAGTCTTTTTAGAAAATCTAACTTTTTTTTGGTACTATAATTATTACACTTTAAAAAAATTAATTTTTCAAAATTACCTTGTAATAGTACATTTTTTGATAAATATTAATTGTCATAATTGTACTTTTTATATTGTTAATAAATTTTAAAAAAGAGCAAAACAGAAAATTTATATTATTTTATCTTTAATTTTTGAAAAGAGACTAATATTTTTGAATAATAAAAAATAAAATAAGGAATTAATATTTTGGGACGAATGGAATAACTAATTAGAGACAAAAGAAGACTTTTTTTTTAGTGGGTGACAAAAGAAGACTTTACATAATATTATTTTCTGAAAGAGTATATTATACACACAAAAAAATACTCATAGATAATTTTTCTGTTTAGTGGTGTAACTTATTATAAATCTTTCACTTTAAAATAAAAGCCCATTAAAGTGAATTTATATACTACAACAAATCACACTTTTGACGACTAAATATTTAGTCACCAAAAGTCACTTTTTAGTCGCCGAAATTTTTTACCGACTAAATTTTTTGGTCGTCAAATTAGTCGTGAAATAATTGCCAGGAAAGGTAGTTGGCGACTAAAAAAAGTTTAGTAGTCGAAAGTTCTCAATTAGTGACTTAGTTTTTAGTCCCCAAAAGATTTCAAATAAAATTAATATCGCATTTTCAACGATTAAAATTTTTTGTCACCAAAAACTTTTAATTATTTAGAATGACTAAAGTTTTAGTCGACAAAATTTTTTTTGTTCATCTTTTTTTTTTTTTTTTAGCTACTAAATGTTTTAGTCACCGAAAGTCTAATTTATTTTTAGCGATTAAAATATTTAGTCACCAAAAGTTTTTTTTTTTTTTTTTGGTTGCTAAAGTTTTAGTCGCCAAAATTTTTTTTTGGTTTTATTATTATTTTTTTTAGCTACTAAAATCTTAGTCGCCTAAAGTCAAATTTTTTGATGGCTACTAAATATTTAGTCGCCAAAAGATTTGCTTTCATTTTATTTCTTTTTAGGTACTAACTATTTAGTCGCTAAAATATTTACTTCTTTTTTACCTACCAATTGTTTAGTCGCGAAAAATATTATTTTATATTATTTTTTTTTTAATAATTTGTCAACAGCCTGTATGTATTTCGTGCAACTTGTACCATATATATAAACAAAACAATACATATATTATCAACCATTACACACAATTTGCATCTATTTCACTTACAACCACCTAAAAAGGAATAACTTTTATTGTCAAATTCCATACAAACCAAGTATTTCCAACCTAAAATAATGATTTCATACAAAATAGAAAATTATACGAAAATCATGTCCTCCGTACACAAAAAATATATTCACTACCATGCCAAATGGCCATTTGGCATGGTACAAATTACGATGGTAATTGGTCCACAAAAGAATCCTTCAAAAAATTCAATTAAACAAACAGTTGTAGAGCCGAGTTATTTAAGCTTAAGGAGGCCAGTAAATTTCATTTTCTGTAGAAAGATTTAGAACTCGAAAGATGTGATTCTGTTGGAGACCTATTATCTTACCATTGCACCACATGAGGCCAAAGCTATTGAGGCCACTCAACTTTCCTGAGAAGATTGAGAAAACATATCAGCACAAGATATGCATTGCCTCACATATCAATAAGAAATGAAAAGACGTT
This sequence comes from Camellia granthamiana, assembly GCA_036172215.1. Classification (NCBI taxonomy): domain Eukaryota; kingdom Viridiplantae; phylum Streptophyta; class Magnoliopsida; order Ericales; family Theaceae; genus Camellia; species Camellia granthamiana. Next base: position 53,634,419 of record CM069908.1, on the reverse strand, counting down.
TTTTAAAATAAATAAATAAATGTACCAATGCGAGCTACATAAGCAATATATATTGTTGTGCAGATATTCGATATAAAAACAATAGCATAGCTGTAAGAGTCTGTAGACACCTCATTTTGACCATCCCTAAGACTTGGGAGCTTTTTTTTTACCACCCCATGATGAAAATTGAAATATGTCATTTTATGAATTTTTTAGCCGAAAAATCAGATTGTAGCTTTAATTCCAAAATCTCACCCATTTTGGTCATCCCTAATATTTTATTAATTCGTAATATTTTATAATTTTATTTATGTGTGTGCACATTTATTTTAGGTGTGTTTTATATAAATTGATAAATATTTAATAAAAAAATAAATAATCAAAAAAAATAGAAAATAATAAATAAATAAAAAATACCAGTTTCTGACCAGGGGACATTTGGGGGGAAGTGAAAGAAAACGTTCAATTCGGTGGATGGTGATATTTTATTGTTTTTAGCAGATTATAACGAGTGGGTGTAGTGGGTGGTGGAATAAAGAAAGGTGGTGGGGGTGATAAAAATATCAACAATGTACATACTACTAAATTTTTATTATTAACATCATTATTAATGATGTAAAAAAAAAATACAAAACTAAAACACAAAATATATGTGACAGTGAGTGAGACTCACTACCACATAATTAGAGCAATCACTAATTAGTAGTCTGCATCATTTTTTTTAAAAATATATGCTTTTGTTTTAGAGAGGAAAAGGTTAGACAGAGAAGGTGGGTTGTGTAGCTGTATAGCATGGAGTCCAGATCCTCTGCCATTGTTTCCTACAGTGCTTCCTGCCATGGTACCAAAACAACGTCGTTTTAGAGTTTTGAAATTATTTTTTTTTATTTATTTATTTATGTTTTTTGGCTTTCCCCTCTTTTCTATTCTCTCTCAGCCCTACAACCCTAACCCACTCGACGGCAGGAACAAAGAACAGAGGCGAACTTTACCCAGAAAATTTCGACTGTTGCTAGACCTCATTTTGTTGTAGACATTGAGTTCTGTGGTTTTCTGTAAGGAAGGTCTACAATGTTGGTGACATGGAAGAAGAGCTTTTGATTCCAAATTGGGTTGAGATCTTTACACTTGACTTAGGGCATCAAGTCAAGTGGGGAAGACAAGATCTGGTTCTCAAACTCTACCAATGAGGAGGACGAGCCTTCACCGTCTTTGGGCATCAAGTTGTGGGCTGCCACTACTTCTACCACAAGCTTTTCTTTGTTAGTGTTCATGGCTGTTGAGAGAGAGAGAGAGAGAGAGAGAGAGAGAGAGAGAAGATTGCCGTCAAACTTTGTTCACAATTTACAACCAGAGCTTACCAGAAATCAACAAATCAACCAAGCATTTGTTATTTTTTCCCTCTTTCCTTGTGAGGCTCTGAATTGTTCTTCTTCTTTCTCAGCTTGTAATGGGGAATCATGGGGTTGTTCTGTCAAATTGAAAAAAAAATTTATGAATTAAACTTTTATTATTATTTTTTTTAAACTTTTCCCATTTTTTAGTTGGTTGGTTTAACTCTTAAACATAGGAAGCAATAGCCTTAAGGATCCATTATCGCCGCCTTGCAGTCCCTGCCGCCGTCTCCTTCCTCTTCGTTTCGCCTCTGTTCTTTGTTCCTGCCATTGGGTGGGTTAGGGTTCTAGGGCTGAGAGAGAATAGAAAAGAGGGGAAAGATCGAGAAAAAAAAAAAAATTCAAAACTCCAAAACGACGTCGTTTTGGTACCATGGCAGGAACCACTGTAGGAAACAATGGCAGAGGATCTGGACTCGTATAGCATGTGGTGGAAGATATGTTAAAGAAAAAAAAGCCCTCTCTCTCTCACTGGTGAGGTGATAAAAAAAGAAAAAAATAGAGGAGAACAGGTTTCGGGGCTCTTGATTTGAGCAAGAGACACAAACCCAGGGGGGTTTCAAAAAGGAGAGAGGGTGAGTGAGTAATGGAGAGGGGAGAGCATTTTTTAGCAGAGCTAAAAAAGAAAATAATAATGTTACAGTACACTAAATTTCTACCACTAACACCACCATTAATGATGTAGAAAGCAACAAAAAAAAAAAAAAAACAAAACAAAACTAAGACACAAAATACATGTTAGAACAACCACTAATTAACATAGTTCTAAATCGCGGTATCGGCTGACGTAACGGTATCGATCGCGGAGTATCGGTATCGGTAGTATCGGCCGGTACGTATCGGGAATCGGGTGTCGCGACCGTGAAATTTTAAAAATCATTAGCAATCCCTCTAAAACTAAATTTTATACATTTTTTGACTCTTTTAATTTTAATTTGTTACATTTTAATCAAAATTTCGTTATATAGGAATATTTTTGACTCATTTTAAACTAAATGATATGTATTTATTTTTGGCATATGTTAAACTTTTAATAAAAATATTGATTTGAATATTTTATTTTCTTGTACTGAGAAAAAAATAAATAAATATATATATATATTAATATAAATAGAAGTATATGTGTATAAACAAATAAATAAATAAATAAATAAAAACCTTAAACATTTAAATCTATAAATCCACCATAAACCCATGCACCTCCATGTACCCAAGTATCTCTCTGTCTTCTTACCCATCTACAAATCCACCAAACCCAGGCACCTATTCAGCTTTAGGTAGACGAAAAAAAAAAAAGAAAAAGAAATTAGAAACAGAGCACAATAGCCCTCAAAACTCCTTCTTCCTTGAGAACACTCAAAACTTCAGAAACAGAGCACAACTCCTTCTTCCTTGAGAACACTCAAAACTTCATGTAACTTCAAGTTGTTTTTCAACCCAGCAATCAAATTCACCTCCAAAATAGGATCCATGTCTCGTATCGTCAAAACCGGTAATCTCTCATCTTGAGAACCAACCTTATTATCGCCTTCCAGCTCCACTCAGCACATCAAGAAGAAAACAGAGACTCAGAAACAGAGACCGTATCGGACTGTATCGGCCCGTGTCGGCCCATATATCAGATTCACGCCGCTACGTACCGGGACTCGGACGCTACGGCTGTGAATTCCATTCTCACCGATATACCGGTGAGTATCCAAATCGGAGGTATGATTTTCCGGTACGAATCGGCCGGTACGTACCGTACCGGCCGATATTTAGAACTATGCTAATTAATGGTCTGCTTCATTTTTCAAAAAAAAAAAACAACATATCAACTCTCTCTCTCTCTCTCCGTGGCTGGGTGTTAGGGGTATCAGAGTAGAGTGGTAGAAGAAGATGGCCACGTCGCTGCCTAGCGCGAGAGTTGAGTGATGAAATGCAGCCGAAAACAGATTCAGCACCACCACCAATGGAGTTCTTCCTCCTCACCGACCGTCGTTCTCCCCGACACCGCCGTCACGGCCGTCTTCGTCCATCACCGCCATCACCAACAAAAAATGCTGAGGGCAGAACCCTCCACCGCCGTCCTATTCTCCTCCACCACCTCCCGCCGCCTTGCTCACTCCCCCAGACTCTTCATGCCTTGGAACAAATTTCAGAGCAAATTTCAGAGATTAGCAGATGGTTCTTGTATGAGAAGGAACAGTTATGTCAAGAAGTAGTTTAGGTAATTAGGATAATTAGTAATTAGTGTAGGTAATTAGTTTAGGTAATTCGAATTTCATTAATTAATTAGAAGTTTGTAACTAATTAGTATAATTAATTAATTAGTTCATTAGATTTTTATAATTAACTAATTAGTATAAGTAATTAGTTAGTTCATTAGAATGTTATAATTAATTACGTAGTATAATTAATTAGTTAGTGAATTAGAATTTTATAATTAATTCAATAGTGTGATTAATTAGTTAATTCTAATTTGTAATTTGTAATAATTAGCATAGTTATGATGTTGTAATAACTAGCTAGCATAATTCGTTAATTTGTTTTTGTAATAGTTTAGCTTTAATTAGTTAGCTAGGTAGTTCATTCGGACCCTCCTGCGCGAGGGCAAACAAACTTGTAATAATGTGTATGTCTTCCAACCCCACGTATTTCTCCCTTTTATTTACCAGCTTACGATGGTTAGATTAAAGACATCATGTTTCATTTAGCATACTCATGTTTGCATCCACTTGTATTGCATGCACCGGGGCTCGGTTCATCATTCCAATTCGCATTGTCGTTTCAATACTTCTTTGAATACGTACTTAGACCGCATGCGATCAAATCAATTCACATGTCATATTAGTAGCCGAGCTTAGTAATTGCATATCACATGTGTTACATTTGTCATATTGTATAGTTAGGAATCATGCATATTTTCTAACTTTGTTTTGTAGTTTGTTCACGGGACGTCGGTAAATATGTGAGTTGTTATGCTTTAGCATCCCGCCTGTACATGATTTTCTTATTATGTTTAGCATCCTACCATGAGGCTAATTGCATAAATGATAATCTATTTGAATGTATGTGGATGAATGCTTATTGTTTGAATTGGAATAATTCAACGAATTGACGTTTTAAACACACTTTGTAGTGGCAAATTCTCAAACTTTAAGTCCACTTTGTTAAGTGGCAAATTAAGTCCACCTGAGGTGGCAAATTCAAACCCTTTTCGAGAAACAAACATAAAATTGAATTGTTCCAATTTGAGCAAACTAGTCTATACATTGTATGCTTCACATAATAAATTTTATGATTTATTAATTAATCAGAATAAGAATATATACTGTACATAAAAATCACATCATAATTAGTAGAGGTCGATCTTTGATCGGGTGAATGGGGTGCTCATTATTGACCTTCCCCTCTCATACCAAAATTCCCGAACCAAGACACTTTGGTGACGACGGACTAATGGCCTTTGGCACGAGTCACGGGTTTCCTAAATTTTCCAAAAATATTTAGGTGGCGACTCTAAAATCTGGCAAAGCAGTCCATTTTTGACATTTGATTCAAATATCGATTTTCCAAAAGAAATTGCCGGATTTGGACTCTTTTTTGTGTTTCCACTGTTTCACATTGCACTTGTGAAATCAGATTCAAAACCAACACAAGTGGAGTCCGAACTGTAAGGGCTATTTCATTCTTCCAAAAAGGGGCGCAAAAAGCCGAACTACAGAGTCAAATGACATGTCCCGAGTTCCTGTTACCAGTGCACCAAGTATAATTATTTTTTATCTTATTTTTTCACTCCTAAATACAAAAAAAAAAAAATGATATTCATAAACACAAAATAATGAGATTCACATTCATAAATATATATGAGAGAAACTAACTTGCATCTTGAAGTGAAAAGAAAAGGTAAACAATGTAATCCACATCGAACATTTGCCATTAGAGCATCTCAAGTTTGATGGTGAAAATTGATTTCTCACATACACTTTTAACTTTCATAAACTTCCTTAATTCATCAACCTAACTTTACAATCAAAACATCATATGTCAATTTCTAAGTGGCAAATGAATCTATTAAGTGTAGAAAATTAAGCATAAAACCATATCATGATGTACGGGCTTAAAGAATGTAAGTTAAATTATATCACTAATTTGTGTAACAAATAACATAAAGCTAGGAAACCACAACCTCAAAGCAGCCCATCATGCGAAGAAAATTGAAACGAACATCAAAATACACATGTACTGATCGTTTGAAGAAAATAGACATGTTTTAGTCAAGAATGTCTAAACATGTTTTTTGTTACATGTCTATTTTCTTTCCCAATGTCTAAACATGTAACAAAACATTATATCACTATTTTGATGTTGACTAAAATAGACATGTTTTGCCTAGTTTGAAGAAAATAAAATCAAGACTCAATAATTATATACAAATAAACTGATCGTTTCTTAGCTTTTTTGTTTTTAGCTTCACATATTATGTTGCAAGAGTAGATTGTGTTGCCTAATAGAATGTGCATCAATTTAGAATAGGTTAGAAGTAAAAACTAGCAGCTTTAACAACCAGAAGCATTCTGATTAGATTAGTGTGTGCTTTCTAGCTACTCTCTATTGTGATTCGATGTAATTGACGGATTTGATGCTTTCCCAATCAAAAACCTAAGTGATCCTATAATGCCCCGGACATGCATCTAATTAATTAGTCATCTAATAACATTGTTATGTGCTAATTGATTATGTGTTTGATGAGAAATTACATGTGAATTAGAAGGATTTGAATTTATGTCTCTTGATTGTAGGAAAACCTCTTGAAATTACCACTTTAAACTGAAAATTGAAGGTCTTAGAGGCACCAAAAACCAAAATCGATTAAATATTTGTGATCAGCATGATTTTTAGAGCCTAATATGAAGTTTTGTAAAAATTTGATTTAGAATGAATTAATTGGATATAATTCTATATTTTATATATATATATAAGCCTTAGTGGTGGCTTTAGCTTTAACAAAAAAATCTAGGGAGAGGGAGAGATTGAGAGAGTTCTAAAGACTAAGAGAAGGAAGAAATAAAAGAGAGAAAGGAAAGAAAACTCTAGAGACAGCTTAAGAAGAAAAAGAGAAAGAAGAGAAATTAAGCAAATCTTCACCAAATTGACTATCTAAGGTAAGAATCCATCCCTAATCCCTTGAATCTAACTTGAATTAAAGAGGAAATCATGTATAAATTAGGGATTTAAGAGTGTGAATTGATGATGTGAACTCATAAAAGCTTAGAAGGAATGAATTGTAAGAATTAGTTTCATTTAGCAACATGCATGGTAAGTTCTCATGGATTTCTTGAACTTGCATTTGTTTTCTTGCATGATTCTTGTGATTTGAGAAGGAAACTCCATGAATTTGGAGAATTGGAGCTCAAACTTGCATGTTTATTAAGTTATATTTCAATTCAAGAATTGATTTGTTTTTACATGGAAATTTGAGGTTTGATTTAAAGTCATGAGTTTTGTTTGAAGTTAGGAATTGTTCATTCAACATCAACATCAACAACTGAATAGGAGAGTAAGAAACAAAAAGTTTAATCGATCGGTAATTCAATGACTTCCGTGACTGAAAAATCAAATGCAAAAACTTTTGGCAACACAAGTCGGGATAGCAATGAGAACAATGACATACTACTTGTAAAGAGTGTGGGAAACAACATTGGAGCATTTGTCGCTGCTTATTAGGAGCTTGCTTTAGATGTGGACAGAAATGACACTTAGCTAAATCGTGTCCACAAGCTCACCCAAACAGTAGTAAACCCGTTCCTAGTGGGGTTGGATCAGCAATGATACTGAGAACAACTGCAATATCTACTCCCAAGGGGAGCACTTTGAGGCAAGGAAGGGTTTACACCCTAGTCCCAAAGAGTACCCAAAATATTGAGATCACTGATGCAGGTATTTTCATAATTATATGTACAATGTTTAACGTACACTTTTTTATTCGATATAAATGGTGAACATGCTAATAGACTTTATTGAGTTGATGGGATTATACTTTGAATCATATAAGGCAAGTTATTGGAATTAACGGGTTACATGTGACTTGTTCCTTTTGAGCATAACATCTTTTAAGGGTACGCAATAGGGAGAAAAAAAAAAAGAAAGAAAGAAAAAAGAGACAAGATTTGAACTGTAGTTAACGAATGCTCTTGAGACTTATAAATTGGTATAGATTAGATGAGATGCTTTAAAACACTATGAATTTGACAAATCACCTATGCTATGAAAACTGTTTGGACTTATGAATTTTGCGAAGTTGCTAGGTTAGTCCTTGTTATGCATGAAAATTTACTATCCCTTGTTATGCATGACATTTTGAACTATGCTGAAAATGACTGGATATGGGAACATTATGTGATTGACTATGATATGATTTTGATATGACTCGAAATGATACGAACCATCATGCTATGATTTTGATATAACTGTGAGAACTGATGAACTTGTATCTAATTTGAGCTCGTTTACGAGGGACCATAAATTAATTATGACTAGATGATCAGATTATGTTTGCTATGGGAATTGGTAGACCGAGAACTCAAGTATGATTTGAAAATTTACCTTGCTTTGAAAATCTTATGTAAACTCCTAATAGCATACTCTGTTTGATTATGAATGATACTTAAACTCATACCGCCAACAGATTGGGAACACATGTATTATGTTAAAGAATGACTACTTGGGTACTACTTTTCCTACCATGGGATTGACTGTTTAGAAAATGGTTATTTCCGTGCTATTGTGATTGGAAGTTGTTCTTATGGGAAATGGAAATTGTGAACTGCATGAATGACTTACATGTGTCATATATGGGAATTACATGAAGCTTTATTTAAATGTGTCGTCTCATGTTATTAAAATTCTGGAAAGGACTAAGAAACGTTACTTGATCACCTACCGAATTATTATGCTCGAGTTTCGACTATAGGAAATTTGATCAACCTTCGATATTACCGGATAAGAAGAGGAAATAGTGGTGCAATGGGAAAATAAAACGACAAACGAGACATGAATTTGGTTTGTGACGTAATAAGACAAGTTTGAAGGACCAAACTTTCTAAGGTGGGGATAATTCAATGGCCCAGACATGCATTTGATTAATTAGTCATCTAATTGCATTGTTATATGCTAACTGATTATGTGTTTGATGAGAAATTGCATGTGAATTTATATTTGTTGATTGTAGGATAACCTGTTGAAATTACAACTTTAAACTGAAAATTGAAGGTCTTAGAGGCACCAGAAACCAAAACCGATTAAATATTTGTGATCAGCATGATTTTTAGATCCTAATATGAAGTTTTGTAAAAATCTGATTCAAAAAATTAATTGGATTTAATTCTATATTATATATATATATATGAGCCTTAGTGGTGGCTTTAGCTTCAACAAAAAAATCTGGGGAGAGGAAGAGATAGAGTTCTAGAGACTAAGAGAAAAAAGAAGAAAAAGAGAGAGAAAAAGGAGAACTCTAGAGAGAGCTCAAGAAGAAAAAGAGAAAGGAGAAATTAAACAAATCTTCACCAAATTGACCATCTAAGGTAAGAATCCATCCCTAATCTCTTAAATCTAAGTTGAATTAAAGAGGAAATAATGTATAATTAGGGATTTAAGAGTCTAAATTGATGATGTGAACTCATAAAAGCTTAAAAGGGATGAATTGTACGAATTAGTTTCATTTAGCAACATGCATAGCAAGTTCTCATGGATTTCTTGAACTTGCATTTGTTTTTTTGCATGATTCTTGTGATTTGAGAAGGAAACTCCATGAATTTGGGGAATTGGAGCTCAAACTTGCATGTTTATTAAGTTATATTTTAATTCAAAAATTGATTTATTTTTGCATGGAAATTTGAGGTTTGATTTAAAGTCACGAGTTTTGTTTGAAGTTAGGAATTGTTCATTCAACATGTTTTTATGAATTTTGGGCTTTGATATACATGGATTTGGAGTTAGATTTTGAAAAAGATGAGTGTCAAAACTTGAACAGATTTTCGAATAGCTTTGACCCAGAACCGCATGTGTCACGCCCCAAAATTTGGACAATTAAATATTAAATTAGGACTAAACCTCAATTAATATTCCATCATCCAAATCCTAGGGGTGAAACAAAAAAAAAACTAAACGCCAACCAAACCATCCACCATAATTCCATAACTAAAGTCATTAAGAAATAATAATAAATACATAAACTAATATCAACTCTAAACTCAAGAAAATAAAAGAAATCCAAGAGACATATCCAACAGCTATAGTTATTCCACGTCACCACCGTAGCCCCAACTAATCCTGCAAAGGAAGCTCGGCTGCGCTCAAATAGAACGCACTCGAGTTGCCAAGAGACAAAACGGGTCAGTACCAGTACAAGATTTAAAACCCACGTGTCCACTAGACACAAACACAAATACATTTAATTCTTGTTACGGGATGAGACAAGTAGTTCCAACCGCACCGAAACAAATGGGTAGTTTCTCGAGATACGGTGGCATTTAGTTTCTTACCCGTACACAACTAAATATAAATTGAGTATAAAATAAACAAAATAAAAATAAAAATATGGTGGGTCAGCCCCGCATAAAAAACTTAGTAAGACCCACCACCTTGCAAAAAATAAAGTTAGTATAATTCAATCATAAGTAGCTTGCTGAAGAAGTATAAAAATGTACCGTTTCATGCTTAAATAATTCGAATTGACCAAAACTCAAAGAACAAAAGTTGTACAGAATCAAATTTTATAAAAGGTGTCGCAAACTAATTTAGTAGAAACTAAACAGATTGAGAGAAAAATTTAATAGAAAATCCTAAACGAAATTCGATCGAAAAATCTGGAATTGAAAACGAAAAGAAACTGCTGTAAGATGATTTTTTTTAGAAAAGTTCAAAACATGAAAGTGTTCAAAATAATGTTTTACTTCAGTTTACGCGAAACCAATAAAAATGAGCTCGTTTCGTGGGTTAAAACGGCCTCTAAAATCTGTATTGCTAAACTGAATCAAAACTACTATGATCAAGATCATCTGATTACAAGTTCTAATCGATCTTTTTAATAAAAAGTTAAACCACAAAAGTTGTCTACAATCACATATACATGCCTCTTCTCAAATTTCATAATTTATCGAGATCGTTTACTATTTTTCAAGAAGTACAAATTAATACAATTCACACTATGACAATAAATTCATATTTAATTCTTTATACCTTAACTCCATCACTTCAGCCCTTCACTTCCGGCCTACACATATATCCCATGTGCCACCCATATACCAACACCGCTCTGAAGCCAAACTTGCACGAGGATATCGTCCCGAGTTTGACCCACACTCCCCGGATGGTTACCATATACGTACGCGCATAAATCAAAGCACTCGTCTACTTATGAGAACGAGGCAACAATATACATATACAAAACATCTCACTTATAAGAACGAACATAATAATGCCAAGCCTAAGACATTCAAATAAATCTCATAATTCTCACTTTTTTTTTATACACTCTTTCTCACTAACGCTCAAATAAAACAATAATCCATGGAGTCATGGTGGAGTGTAAGGAATTTATCTAAAGGTTCTAAGTTTATTTTAATTTCATATAACCATGAGTGTGATTACAACCATAAAATAAATCTATATAAAAACATAAACCTGACATACACAACTAATCAAAATAATTAAAATCAATCAATCATCTAAAAACCCTAAACCTTACATACACAACTAACCAAAGTAATTAAAATCAATTAATCATCTAAAAACCCTAACTTTACATACACAACTAATCAAAATAATTAAAATCAAACAATCATCTAAAAACGCTAAACTTTACATACACAACTAATCAAAATAATTAAAATCAATCAATCATCTAAAAACCCTAAACTTTACATACATCACTAATCAAAATAATTAAAATCAATCTATCATCTTTATGTAAATACAAAATCAAACTAACATCAAATAAATAAAAATAAATAAATAAAAACAACGAATTAAACATAAATCAAGAAAAGTAGATTTTGTACTCACAATTATTTTTTAAGATCAAATAATCACTTAAAAAATTAATAGGGCCATTAAAATAAAACCTAACCCTTTTTTCTCTTTTCCTCCTCTCCCCCCGCTGTCCTCTTTCTCACGCCATACACAGCACTCTCTTTGTTGATTAAATACTCTTTTTTCTCTCTCTCTCTCTCTCTCTGAGCACTCTCTTATGGGTGCTCTCTTTTTTTTTCTTTTTTTTTCTGTGTTCATGACCTAATAACCATTCTAACCTAATAACATTATATTATATAAATACCATATATATAAATATAAATACCCTATGTAAGATTAATATATATAACACTTTATATATATATAATAAATATATTAATATTCGAATTAATTACATATAATTAACTGTCACATTAAATTAATTAAATAACACATTAAATTCTTATGTAACCACACAATTAACAAAGCCAAAAATAATAATAATAAAAATAATAAATAAAGACTTACGAAAAACAGGGTCGCTACAGCATGTGCGGCAGGGAGCCCCATACATGCGGAACACAAGACGGACCAAAGTTTGCATTCTGCTATAATTGCACGTGCGGTGGAGCTTCTGCACAAGCGGCCAGTGATCCCGTACATGCGATTTTTATAGTAGATTATCGATTTTGTTTTCTCTTTGTTCTTCTGAGGTTCGGGCCTCCGTTTGCATGGTTTTCAAGTGTTTTTCACATGCATTTGCATGCCATGAACACAAAAGAAATGAAACGAAGCATAGGAATAACCGAACGAATGAATAACGAACGAAACAAATAAGGTTAAAAAGACTAAATGAATGACACGTAATTTTGAGATGTTGTGCTTGGTTATGTGTCTGAATGATGAACTATTGAAGTGTATCATCCGACCAAGCATTGTGAGTAACTGTAGACGTCCCCGAATGCCCCGGGAGGGTGACTCCCATTCCGTTCGTCATTGGGCTCACTACAGTTCAGACTCAAATGTCATGGTTCTTAATCTGAACCAAAGAGTCCAAATCCGGCAAATCGTTTTGAGAAAACAGATTTTTTTGAAAGAAGTGCCAAACATGGACTGCTTTGCCAGATACAGAGTCGCCACCTAAATATTTTTATTTTGGGAAATTTAGGAAACCCTGACTCGTTGCCTAAGGCCACGTGTCCGTCATCACCAAAGTTGCCTCGGTTCAGGAACTTGGGTACGATTGGAGAAGGTCAGCTATGAGCACCCCCTCTCGCCCGGTCAAAGACCGGCCTCTACTAACCATGATACCAAGTTTTGAAAACATTATGTGTTCTTATTCCGGTTATTAGCCTAGATTTACTATGTGATGCGCACAGCATACAAGTATAGACTGGGTCGCCTGAATTGGAACGAAACATTTCATGTTTGTTTTGAAAATGATTTGCTACTCGCAAGTAGGCTTGAAATGCAGATTTTGCCACCCTCAGGTGGGCTTAGAAAAGATGGTTTTGCCACTATCTAGTGGGCTTTAAAACTCGCAGTCGATGATCTGTTCCAATTTGAGTAACCCAACCTTCACCCACAGGCATTCAGGCAGTTATATCATATAAGCACATAGCCTCATGGTAAGCATGCTATCATGGCAGTCACTCACACACATGCAAGGATGCTAAAGCATAAAACTTACCGAGTACTCCAAGCCAAAACAGAAGCTAATTAGAAATCCATGCATGATCCTAATTATACAGAAGTGCCTAATGCAACACATGCAAAAAATGCAACTATAGCAGGCTCGGCTATTCTAAACATGGCATATGGAATGCTACAACTAACATGTATTCAACTCAGAATTGAAATACAAATGCAGTTAGTATGATGCGCCGAGCCCGGTGCATGCAAGACGGATGAATGAATGCAAACATGCTATCAAACTGCATGCTAATTGAAACATGCCCTAATCTAACCATCATAAGCAGGTAAATAAAATGGAGAAAGAAAGGGGGTTGGAAGACATGCACACACACACGCACCCTTATTACAGTTGTGCCCTCGCGCAGAGGGTCCGAATAAATAATATACAGTCCCGAATAAATAGTACAGTCTGAATAAGTACAAAACCCTAATTAATTAACAAATTTAACTAGGAAAGCAATGAATTGGCATACAAGCTAGGGACTACCTCAACTCTGATCCGGATGATGAATGATACATGCTCGGGTTGCTTTGCGCAGAAATCCACTGCGATGCCCCAATTAGCCTCTGTTTGCAGTTGTTCTTGAAATGCGTACGAAGCTCCTGAAGGCTGCTGATTCCTGATTTGCTGCAACAGAGAGCAACAAAGGGGCATGGCAAAGTATTTATATATGTATGCAAGACTACTCTTCAGGGAGTGTAGTCATCGATCCTCGTCCCACCAATTACGCATATCGATGCATGATGGCCGAGAAGTCGATTTGCACGACTCAATATGAAATGAATGCACGTATGACCATAACAAGGCCTGGACTCCATCATGGGTAATCCGGAGTGTCGGCGACCGAGGAATTGAGACACGTTCCGTCACTCGGAGTATGAAACGTACCTCGTTTCCCGTGCTTGGGCTAACTCCTATCCCAAGCATAATGCAATATGCATGGCATGCATGAATGCAACTAAGATACAACCTATCATGCACAATGCTATGAAATGGAATGGCATACACAATGTTAGATGCAACATGGCATACACAATGCATAATGGGCTTACACTAATACAAGTGGATCTCAGCCACACTCACATAGGAGGCCATTAGATGAAAATGAGACTCTCGAGATGCGTGCACGCATGCATGCAAACCGAGGACCGAACCTAAGGCACGAATGCCACTCTACCAAAGCCTGGTAAGGCATGGAGCATGGTATGCAATCATGCAAATTTCAGCACTGAAATATGATACAAAATAGTCCCGAATCATGGAAATATGGCACCCGATGCATGAGGTGAGACCCGAAACTCAAAATTAGGCACATGGAATGACTTACAGCTATACAAAGCATGCATTATTTGACTATGAAGCACAAATACAGAGGCAAGGCAGCCCCAAAACATGAACATTTCTACTTCAAAGCATGGGCAAAAGATGTTAGCATGAGGGACTAACATAGCATGCGAATTTGACTAGCAAACATGGTTTACATGGAAAATATATGATGCAAGTGAGAACTCATCAAACCAGCAAAAATCAGTGAATAAACCATGTGAAAATAGGCCCAAATAACCATGGAAATGCAGCCAATGCATACCAAAATGAGGGGCTCCTTTAGAGGGCCATGCAAGGAGTTATTAGGCACATACAAGATAGACAAGTGGCATGACATATACAACTCTGAAAATCAAATATGGTAGTCCTAAAACTCACAAAATTGGCCCCAAAATCAGTCAACAAAGCATGCAAGATGGGGGCCCTTTAGAAGACCAAAATGGCCATCAAGCAAGTCAAGGTGAGAGGGGGTCACCCCCCTCTGATTTGAAGGCTCAAAAACGGGGTTTTAGCCACTGAAAATCCACTGGATTTTAGTGGCTAGAAGGCCAAACAAGGCATGCTACAATAGCTTAGGCTTAAGGCTCAAAACAAAAGACAACTAAGCATACTAGATAGCATATGACCTCAGATAAGAAAATGCCCTTAATCAAACATGGAGAGGGCCTCAAAAAAAAACTTTTTACAGTTTACAACATGCTTCAAAAATGAACACAAATAGGGCTAATCTATCATGCAAAAATGGCCCTAAAAGTAAGAATAGAGACAAGGGGCAGTAGCCGACCCCAAACAGCAAGGAGCCCTTCAACAAAGTTGAATAGGGGCTCAAAATATGGCACTTCACAGTTTACATCAAACCACGAAAGTAAACACAAGTAGGCCTAAACTAGCATGCAAGAAAAGGGCCTAAAAAGAGCCCTTCAACAAAGTTGAAGAAGGGCTCAAACAAAGCCACTTTACAGTTTACATCAAAGCTCAAAACAGTTCACAAATAAGCCTAAAATACTATGCAAAAATAGGCCTAAAAGAAAGTTAAAGAGGCAAGTGATGGAAGGAGGTCTCAAACAGAGAAAGACCCTTGATCAAACATGAAAGGGACTCAAAATATGATTATTTGCAGTTAGGGTCGAAGCCCAAAAATGCTTGCAAGCAAGGCTTATAAATGAAACAAAAAAAGGCTAGTTTAGGGGAAAAGTGTACTTACCCTTGAAGAACAAGTCTTTAGCAGCCTTTTGGTCCAAAAATCTGAGCTTCTAGCCTCTGAAGATCAGCCTCAAGGTGTTTGAATGGAGGATGGAGGTCTTGTGCTATGAGGTGTAGTGCAAAAATGCAAAGAAATCCAACTTCCAAGCTCTAACCACAAGCAATATAGAGAGAGAGATGGATTTTTGCCCTCCAAAATCTCAGAACCTGGTGTAAAGAAGAAGCCCCTTGCTTATATAGAGCAATGCAAGGCTAAAGCTTCTTGAACAAGCTTCCAAAGGCTTTGATCCCTCCATACACGTGTATGGAGGGCAGATATGAGGAATCCAGCTGGTACAAAATATCTACCCGGAAACTAGCTGAGAAAGGGGGGGTGCCGGCCATCAGCAATGGCCGGCAGTGCCACACTGATGGCCGGCAGGCGCTCACCAGTGGCCGGCAGGGGCGAAGCCATGGCCGGCAGTTCCATACCTATGGCCGGTAGTGCACTAGGAGGGCCACTCTGACAGGACCTAGCCAGGGTCCAAAAATGAAGCAGAAAGGATACAGGGTCCGGAAACTCGAACCGGTGACGTTCCGCCGCGACAGTCGAAAGCTGGGCGATCAATCGAACCAGTTGTTGGGTGTACCTACAAGCACAACCAAGTCTTGAGGACGGTCAAAAATGGGGTGTCTACAGTTGCCCCTCTTTGACAGAACTCGGAAGTCACAAAGTGACGGGAGTGAATGTCAAAGCCTGGAGACGACCCATTTTTGACAAGGCCGAAGACTCAGACAATCAATTAGTAGAAGCATGCAGGGATGCGCCTGAAGGCTGGGGCAAAATGCAAATGATATACAAGATGCAAGGGCATGATTAACAATCATGCCACGGATGCTGTAATGAAGCAAACATGCGACAGTTTCAAGCAGATGAACACGAATCCAACTACACTACAATGCAGAAAGGATATAAAAGAATTATGCAATTCTTACCCCGTTTCACACGGAGTGAACACAATACCTGTGCGGCTCATCGGGTTGCACCAATTTCAAATGAGCCGTACATACAATATCGTGCCTGAAAAAGAAATGAACTTAACAGGTACAATATGGTTAGGAAGATGCATAACAATGCATTTGAAGAATGCGTGACAACGTATACAAAGTGAAGATGCATTAACATATGTAAGTAAAGCGTGCGCGACAACGCGTGCAATGTGTGAAATAGGAGTTGAATTTGAACACATGTAAGTAAAGCAAGCGGTCACGCCGGCAATGTGTAACGAAACTGGAAAATACACATGTAAGTAAAGCAAGTGGTCAACACGAGCAATGTGTAACGTAACTGGAAAATACACATGTAAGTAAAGCAAGTGGTCAACACGAGCAATGTGTAACGAAACTGGAAAATACACATGTAAGTAAAGCAAGTGGTCAACACGAGCAATGTGTAACGAAACTGGAAAATACACATGTAAGTAAAGCAAGTGGTCAGCACGAGCAATGTGTAACGAAACTGGAAAATACACATGTAAGTAAAGCAAGTGGTCAGCACGAGCAATGTGTAACGAAACTGGAACATACACATGTAAGTAAAGCAAGTGGTCAACACGAGCAATGTGTAAAGCAAGCAAGGGATGAACACATGTAAGTAAAGCACACGCCGAAACGTGTACAATGTGTAACCACCTGAAAGATACATTATACACATGTAAGTAAAGCATGCAGTAACGCAAGCAATGTGTATAGCAGGAATGAACACGTGTCAGTAAAGCAAGCGCGATTAACGCAAGCAATGTGTAACCTCCTGTGGGAGCGCATAACGATGTTTGCTAAAGAGAATGCATGACAATGCATAAAGTACGCATGACAATGCGCGATAAGGGGAATGCATGACGATACATGTTAAGGATATGCAAAACAATGCATAATGGTTGCGCATGACGATGCGCGGTAAGAAAGATGTATGACAATACATGTTGGAGATATGCAAAACAATGCACGTGAACTAGATTGTTGCTTACTATAACAAATGAATGCTAATTGATATTAACAAAAGAGAAAGATGCTTAATAAAGACATCTCCTCCGATTTACTTCCCGAAGGGTTTGGGCTCCGTCAAAAGGATACACCTTATGCGCGTTGATGATTGTAGACCATCGCATATTGGAGACATGACTCCTGAGCTCCCACGGAAGCGTTTCGAATCAAGTTTTGAGCATTCCACAGGATTATTGAGACCCAGAAACAGATTCCCAAGATCAAATATGCAGGAAAGCTGGAAAAGACTCTCTGGTCACCAGGGACAACCGCCGGCCACCGCCAGCCATCAGCATCAGCCGCCGGCCATCGACAGGACACTGCCGGCCATCGATGTGCCACCGCCGGCCATCGGTGGCAGATTGGGGCAAACTTGGCTTACAAGCCGTGGGTCTTTAAATTGGCTCCGAATTACTCCATTTCCTCACAAATCCTTCCATAGAAATCACTTTTCTTCCTTCCTAGGTGTGCCTTCTCTCTAGATTCACGCATTCTACGCATTTCCCAACACCCTATTCAACTTTACATCGCGAAGGATTTTTGATTTCTTTTGGTTTGAACCGATCAGAAATTGCATCCGAGGCTTCTTTCACCATTTTCCGCATTCAAGGATCATTTCCCCCGATCTTCTCTCGAGGTTGGTTCACTTTTCCAATTTTTCTATTTTTCTTGAATTTTCTCTCTATTAGGGTTTGAATTTATTCCAAATTGCACCATTTTGCCCATTTTTGCTCATTTTTTGTCATTCCTGTGCATTCATCTCAGATGGCTGACGATGTACCTCATGACGAGGGCTTCCCGGCACCGCCTCTAGTAGAGTTAGCGGCGGAGTTTGCGGTTGAGCCAGAGGTCGAGCCTCAGCCGTTACCATTGGACGTACGTCCCTTCGACCCTGCGGTATACCATCCGGAGACTCACATCATTCCAGTGGCGGGAGGCATCCATATTTTTACCAATTTTGATGAGGACGTGCCAGACGACCTCTTATTGAGGGAGCCGATGTCACACTTGTCGGCCATTGCTGTGGAGGTACCATCTCTGTTTTTCTGTAATATTACCTTTGACCGCCTGCATTTCTTGCGCTATTTTGATCTAATTACATCGCATGCTTTGATCTGACTGTATTTCATACTTTGCTGATCTGTACTTGACTGCACCTTACACATTACTACCCTGCATATACTGCACATAACCGCATCTCATGCGTCACCGTTCTGAATCTGAATGCATCTTTGACACATCATTGCTCCGGCTGCGACTGTATCTTCAATGCACTACCACTCTGAGCTGAATCGTATTTTCAACACACTGCTGATCTGATTCGAACTTGTATTTTCAATATACTGTTGATCTGATTTGAACTTGTATTTTCAATACACTGTTGATCTGATTTGAACTTGTATTTTCAATAGGAGGGATCTCGCTCCTTCCGAGGCTACGGCGCTACGACCGCTCGTGACTAGTACGATGTACTCCCCACGGGGGTCCGCCGGATTATCGACGAGACTAGCTTCGGCATATTTTGTCGTGGGCTGACGCGAATTACAGCGAGTCGCCCTCTCTCGGGGGCTCTAGTGGAGAGGTGGTGGGACACCACCAATTCCTTCCACTTTTCCACGGCAGGGGAGTTGACCATGACTCCTTTCGATTTTGCTATGATCACCGGTCTGGGAGTGGGAGGTGATCCGATCCCCTTAGATCCCGACATGGGGGAGTGGGTGGCTGCATGGGAGGTATTACTTGGGGCTCGTCCACCCCTTGCGCGAGCGGGCATGGTTAGATACTCTTGGTTCGAGGAGCAGTTCCGCGGGGAGGATCCTCAGACTAATGAGGGAGTGGAGCAGTATGCCCGGGGCTTCCTCCTATTCCTTTTTGGTACCACCTTGTTTTCAAACAGGTGGAACACCGTGGGTTTGTACTTCTTGAGCGCCCTCGTAGTGCTTCCGCGGGTCTGCTCCTACAACTGGGGCGCGGCCGGCCTCACTACTATGTATGGGTACATGAGCTCTACTTCTCGGTTGCGTGGGAGATTGATCGGAGGCTATTGGCAAGCTTGGGAGGTACATGACCCGGTTCCCCTTTTCATTACTTTGCTTAGCCTTCATACGTTTTGCTTGGTTCAATCATTTGTATTCTCTGTACCCGCTGTCATAGCATATGCTTTCTGCTTTGCATTTTTTGTACACCATACATGCTGCACTCTACACACCATACACTGCACACCGCTCATGATACACTACATGCACAGGATATAATGTCCGCCCGTCTAGGCCTGCATCTGTTATGTACAATACTGCGTTCTGTATTCTGTTTTCTGTATTTTTTCTCATGCGCTGTACTGATCACATCTGTTCAACAGCTCTGGGTATATGCATACTTCCCGAGGTTATCTCCAGATCCGGTGGAGGAGACGGTAGTGACGGTCTTATTTTCTGAGGTGTATGACCGTCCGCTCCGTCGTAGGACCCGGGAGAGCTTCATGTTCTTCCGGTAGTATTTTGACACAGTTGCGGCGCGTGAGGCAAGTCTGCAATAAGACCATTTCAATTAGCCCAATGCACCTGCCTTAGTTAATTTGACGACTAATCATCTTGTTGGTTCCCTTTCTCAGATTACATGGCGACCATGGGAGGTGATTCCATCAGGACTCCGGGATCAGTATCGCACTGCCCAGATTATGTCTCAGTACCGCATCCTCTTCGAGGGGCCGATCTGTCGGGTGTGGTTTCTGAGTGAGCGCTTTGTGTGTCAGACTCTGGGGTTGCCTGTTCCATTTGTACCGATGGCGCCTCCACCATCGATGAGGGAGACACACAGGTTATCTGCTGACCAGGTGATCCAGTTCATGGTAGGGCTAGAGACAGATTACTTCTGTGCCGAGGGCGATTACGCGACCTTTATTCAGACACATTTGATGCCGCCTTTGACTGGTGTCCGAGGAGGAGAGGGAGGGAGGGCTCCAGCTATGAAAGGTAGAGGCAGATCAGCCCGGTCTCGTAGGAGGCGAGGTCCCGAGGAGAGACAGGAGTCTGGATGGCCAGCGTTGCCTACTACTATGACACTTCGAGGGCGAGCAGGAGAGATTTATCAGGTTCCTTTTGCCCCTCCTCCAGCTGACCACGAGCTTATCGGAAGTTACGGCTCGACTCCGGTATGTGCTACACTATCCACCCTTTGTACTGTCATTTGATTTCCCTTGATATTATACAGAGTACTAATGATTTTGACCATTTTGTAGGCTCCCATTGAGTACACTCGTCAGTCTCTGACGATGACGGCTTCGGCGATAGGGATGCTGCAGACGAGCATGGACCTACTCAGTATTTATGGCATTCCGGTAAGTCCATTCAAACTGCACTTCGTGTCATGAAGTCCTTTCTTAACTCACCACTACAGCTTACACACTGCATTGATCTGATACTTTGTTCCCATACACCATTCATAGTGCGTGTTCACTGCAAGTCATTCACCATTCATAGTACATCACCTTTCCTGCATCTGATACATTTCGATTACTAATGCATTTTGGTGGTTTGCCCTCTTTCAGATCCCTTTCTTGCCGCCAGGCCCATCAGGTGTTCCAGCAGGAGCAGGGATGGACCCTTCTGTACCTCCTCGAGCAGCAGAGGGAGCAGGACGGGGGACTAGTTCACAGGGACCTGTCTGTGATGATGACGAGTCTGACGAGGAGGCGATGAGTCCACATTCAGAGTCAGAGTCCGAGTCAGATACTGACGGTGGAGCTCCTGGACCTTCGTCTAGGAAGAGGACTAGGACGGATTCCCGAAATTGAGACTGCTAGCACTGGTCCAGACATTTGCTGCTTGAGAGACACTGATCTCCTTTTGTTTTATTTTTCTTTTTACTAGTAGTTTTGCACATTGCTGGTTTATTTTGGAACCAATTACTTTTGTAAAAGGAAAACTATGACGGAATGAAAACGGCCCTTTTGTTTGAAAAAGTGTTTCATTTGTGCATTCCATGTATCGCATCGTATCGCATCGCATAACTTTCGCTTTACACAACAATGTAAACGAAATCACAGTTTTATTTTGAAAACCAAACGCTCAAAAGCACTAATCAGGTAGTGAACATCTTTGAAATCTTTTAATAAAGCGACTAAGCGCTCGCGTTCCTCCGAAGACAACGTGGACCCGATCTGGACCAGCCGCGGGTCCTTCTCAGTACCAACATTCACGGTAGTGATTTCATCCATTAAAGGTTTAACAAATCTCTCCTGCTCTTGATCAATTAAACGTTGTAAAATCGGAGGGATTTCTTCCTCGTCGTTTTTATCAAAATTTTGAAAGTCCTGATTCAAGCAATAAATCAAAGGCACAGAAAAGTACTCAGAAACTACATTCACCTCATTCTCATTAAGTGCTTCCAAACCGTCCAATTCTTCTGTTACAACAGACTCAAAGGAGAAAGAAAAAGACGACCCGGACAGGACTGTGGCATCCGGGTTATCACCCCCAGGAATGCCGGACTCAGACTCAGTCGAGTTGGAACCTGATTCCGACTCACAAGATTCGGTGGAATCAGATTCCGACTCACTACCTGACCCGGTGCTGCTAGACAAAAATCCCTCTTCATATTGCCAAGTGAGAGAGGGTGCGATAGATGCATCCAAAATAGTTGCTGGTAGGCTCGCAGCCGTTTCATCCCCAATCATGGAAACCGAGAAGTTATCCCCCAAGCACTTTTGGTCGATCGGAGGATCTGAAAGTAGACATGCCAGTGCTACCCCCATTTCAATTTCAGTGCCCTCGGAGTCCACTGCCTTACACTGCTCAATCTCAGCTGATGGGTCTGTCTGCTCTTCGGCAACATCCTCCCCGGGTAATTGCAGGTCGAAGAAAATCTCGAAGCTTGGGACGCGCTTCCTCTCCGCATTCAGCCACAGCTCGGGGAAGCCACAAAACGGAAAGTCCTCCCCCCTCCCGGACGAAACGTCCGTTCAGGGTACCCTGAATGGGCCTGTGCATTAAGTCAAAAGGCTTCCCCGCTTTCTTCGCTTTGGCTCTCCCAGCCATTTCCTTCCCCTTTCGCATCCAATCCTCTTTGGTGGGTAGATATCCCAAGCCAAAGGTATGAAGGTTGTGTGGCACTTCGGCCAATGCTGCGACGCCTTTTCGGCCGCTCCTTCCCAATCCCATCTCGGGGATGTGTTGTAGCTTGTTCATGAGGTATACAGATTGAGCACTAACGTATACTCCCTCATTAACAGCCATGATATTCTGCACAACCCGAGCCTCAGCCAGAGTAAACCCTGATAAGAACACATCTTCCGTGCCGTGCTCGATTTCTAGGACTGGTGTAGATACCTCCGGAGGTGGATGGATTGATGAATTCCCAAAAACAATGGCTACTCCCTTTCCATAGGGGTATTTCACCATCTGATGTAGAGTGGAAGAGACTGCCCTCACTTGGTGCAACCACGGCCTCCCCAAGAGTAGGTTAAAGGTCGCAGGAACGTCCAAGACATGGAATTCAATGTTGTGTTGTCCTGGACCAACCTGGGTCTGAATTTTGACAGTCCCTATCACCTCCCTACTGGTGTTATCATAGGCTCTGATCACTTGAGTAGTCGGCACGAAGTCCGCAGGCTTTAACCCGATCGCATATGCCGTCCTTGACGGGCACACATTAATGGCGGATCCCGTGTCGATAAGAACCACCGGCACCCACTTGTCTCTACATTCCACAGAGATGTAAAGGGGTTTGTTTTGATTTGCGCCCTCAGGCGGTAGTTCTTTGTCTGAAAAGGTTAACATCGGGGAACCTCCTTCCGAAAAGACCAATCCAACCAGCTGCTCTGGTGTGGTATCTATAGAGAGTTTGGCCTTGTCCATAGCAGATAGGACAGCCTGTCTGTGCACTCGTGATGCTATAAGCAGTCCCCAGATGGAGATGTCTGCTTGTATCTTCTTTAATTGCTTCAGCACAGCTTCTTCTTCGATCTGTTTCTCCTTCTGTTTCTCGGCTTCTTTATCCTTCCCAGATGCCTCTGGCTGGTCTAGGTGCGGGGGCTTGAAATACCACCCGCTTCTTGTCATGTGATCAACCTCATCGAGATACCAGGTGTCATCTGGTTGATTGCTTCCCCAGTCCTCGTCTGTGTGGGCAAGACATAAATCATCGTCTTCCCACCACATTCCGTTGGCATTTAAAAGGCACTTGTCTGGCTCGGGTATGTTTGTACTCGCATCACTTTCAGCCTGCATGCTCACAGCACCCTCTGTTCTCGCGCCCACAACACTTTCAATCCCCTCATGGATTTTAGCCTTCCCGGTTCTCTCAGAACCCCGTTGTTCTACCTGCGTCAACGCAGTTTGTTGTTCAACTTTCCCTGTATTCACAATGCTTCTGTCCTGAGCGAAATTCTTTGTACCGGCGCTCTCCGGTAACGTACTCTAACTTCCGACCCTTCCGGCCACAATTGACACCCTCGCCCCTGCCGGGCTCTGTTGGAACTCTACAACATCCGGTTGATCATCCAGCTATCCGGTAGCCTCTGCCAATTCCTCATACTCAGACCAGTTGACTGCTGCGTCCCCTGATTCTTGGTCATTGAAAAGCTGTAGGTTGGCAAAGTCCTCCTCTACGATCATTAAATCCTCTGTCCTCTGCTCAAATCCATCCCCCTGGATCACACACAGTTTTGCCCTCTCTGGCAATTCTGCACTTGGCTTAAACTGGCCTGCTGACAAAATGTAACCACTCGGATCATAGGCTTCCCCAGCATAATCCTCAGACTGCTCAAACCCTGATTCAACCATTCTATCCTCCTCTGCAACCTCCTCTGTAGTTTCCTCAACAGCCACCACCATTGGCTCAGGTTGGGTTGTGGAGATGTCCATCATGCACAAATAGTCGGTGCAGTTGGGAAGGAGCACCTCCGGCTTAGGTAGATGGGAGGGAGTAATATAGATGCTAGGGTCGTAAGACACGACCCCAGTCTGGATAAGATTTACTCTTTTGGGAGGTGGAGCTTGGTTGTGAGTAGGGAGTGGGTTGGTTGTGACGTTAGGTCTTTCTAGTGGCATAATCACATTTTTGTCAACGAGGTCTTGAATCTCGTGACGCAGTCTGAAACATTGGTCGGTATCATGACCATGCTGCTGGTGATATGCACAGTACTTGGCTGGGTTGTGAGTGGGGGGGAGTTTTTCTGGCAATGGCCTCGGCTCCAGGGGCTTTAGATGCCCTTTTCTGATTAAGACCCCTAGAGCCTTGGACAGGGGCATGTATAATGGGATGAAGGTTCTTTGGCCCCGGGGTTGGAATCTGGCTGTCTGGGCGTAACTTCCGGATGCACCGGAGAAGGGTGTGGCTGCCATGGGTCTTGGAAGGGGAGGGGGGATGGTGGTGACCATACTGACTTCCGAAGCCCTTGTGTTCGCAGCACTGCTCGTGCCTGCGTTGTTGTTGCGGTTGAAAGTCCTTCGAGGCTGTTCCTTATCTTGGTCAATCAGACCCTGTTTCATTGCATCTGCAATTTGTACCCCCATCTCATGCAGATCTGAAAAAGTGGGGAAAGGGAGTACAATCATTTTTTGCATGAGTTTTGGCTGGAGATTGCGCACAATCATCCGAATCTGGTCCTTATCGGTGGGCCTTAAAGTCATCATCGAGGCCTTCGCCCTTCACCGAGTTACGAAATCCGAGAAACTCTCTTTGGGCTCCTACCTTGTTGTTTCGAGATCACGGGTCGTAATCTCAATCTGGGTGTTGTAAGAGTATTGCGCAACAAAGGCTTCAGCCATTTCATCCCAACTCCTCTTAACATCATCCTCCAACTTCGCATACCAGATAGGGGCTACACCCGACAGGGTCCGGCCGAATAGTGAAAGCTTCTGGGGTCTGGTGAGGCCCATTGGCCGCAATATATCTGAGAATAGCCGGAGATGGACCATGGGATCCCCAGACCCATCGAAGCGATCGATCTGCGGTATTTTAAATCTATCCGGTAGCGTCACGGCCACATCGGTATATCCGTCCTCGATATCCGGAATAGCCTTTACCCCTTGTGATTTCTTGAAAAGCTTCTCGCGCTTGCTCAATTTCAGTGCTGTGGGGTCTATTTCGAACTCGAAGGGAGAGTCCGGGTGGTTGATGGGTGTAGGTGCTTTGGACAGTTGAGGCGGAAGTGGGGGCGAAGCCGGCCCCGTTGGAAGATCCGTGTCCTCCTGGATGTTTTGGACATTTGGCAAGGTGTTCTAGGTGTTTGGCAAGGCATTCTGAACAGTGGGTGCCTGCTCGGGTAACAGGACCCCCGGCGGAGGAGGAGCTGGGTGTGAGGCTGTTGCTCCGGCTTGCTGCTGGAGTCTAGTGATGAGTTCAGCCTGCCGGGCCATGATTGTGGCCTGCTGTTTAGAGAACTCCGCTTGGCGGACAGCGTCCTCCTGCATTTGTCTCATGCTCTCCTGCATTTGGCGCATCATTTCTTCTATCCCGGCCATATTCTGTTGGTATTGCTGACTGACTGGTATGTGTATTTCTATGGCGGAAACTGAAACCTCAACCTGACTGTTCACTGTTAGGGTAGACCACTGCTCTGGTTACCTCTGCTCAGACACACTACGTTTTCTTAGCCTTCTTCTAACAACTGGGGGTAGAGAATGGAACACTGGCTGTCCGTCAACCAGATCCTCAGATCGATTGACCCGACGACCTCTTGTCCAAAGTGCTTGGGGAATATCTACTGGGTCGGAAGCAATTGTGCTAAAACTGCCCCTAGCAAAAAGATAAATGAAGCAGAAAGGAAATAAATAACCAGATAAACGAACAGCACAACAACTTAAAATAAATGCACAACACACAGCTGGGCATAACAACACACAGTTGATAAGCTGAATACACACTGTCCTCAAACACTGATCATTATCCCTGAATCACTGTCCTCGAAAACTGAATCTCTGATACCCGCAGATAACTGATTCTCAAACACTAACTGATGCCCGCAGGCCTGATGCCCAAACTCATAAACTGATACATGCATTTCCCTGTAGAGACGCACTCTAACAGCACATAACAGATAAGTGAGAGCCAAAACACCCCTATGTTGGGGTAGGGTTTCCCTGTCCTATTTTGTCAGGAGCTAGGGTTTCACTACGCACGCAGCGGTTTCAAACAACCTATCGGGTAAGCAACCTGTCCTAGTTTGGAATAGTCACTATGGATCCGAATATGCACTAGGTCGAATGGTCAAAAAAAGGGTGCCCCAGTAAAACCGGGGTTTGTGTTCCCATACTGGCAGAGCCCACAACCGGTCAGCCTTATAGTCATGCCTTGACAAGACAAGCCTCCGGCAAACCGTTCAGGAATAGCAGATGGCAAACACGGTGTCCTAGGCACACCAATGCACATGCAATGCAAAGAAACACATAAGTGTGAACAAAACAAGATATCATGAGTTCGAGTCAAGTTCTCTAAGTCCCCAGCAGAGTCACCAGAAACTGTAGACGTCCCCGAACGCCCCGGGAGGGTGACTCCCGTTTCGTTCGTTATTGGGGTCACTACAGTTCGGACTCAAATGTCACGGTTCTTAATCTGAACCAAAGAGTCCAAATCCGGCAAATCGTTTTGAGAAAATAGATTTTTTTGAAAGAAGTACCAAACATGGACTGCTTTGCCAGATACAGAGTCGCCACCTAAATATTTTTATTTTGGGAAATTTAGGAAACCCTGACTCGTTGCCTAAGGCCACGTGTCCATCATCACCAAAGTTGCCTCGATTCGGGAACTTGGGTACGATTGGGGAAGGTCAGCTATGAGCACCCCCTCTCACCCGGTCAAAGACCGGCCTCTACTAACCATGATACCAAGTTTTGAAAACATTATGTGTTCTTATTCCGGTTATTAGCCTAGATTTACTATGTGATGCGCACAGCATAGAAGTATAGACTGGGTCGCCTGAATTGGAACGAAACATTTCATGTTTGTTTTGAAAATGATTTGCTACTCGCAAGTAGGCTTGAAATGCAGATTTTGCCACCCTCAGGTGGGCTTAGAAAAGATGGTTTTGCCACTATCTAGTGGGCTTTAAAACTCGCAATCGATGATTTGTTCCAATCTGAGTAACCCAACCTTCACCCACAGGCATTCAGGCAGTTATATCATATAAGCACATAGCCTCATGGTAAGCATGCTATCATGACAGTCACTCACACACATGCAAGGATGCTAAAGCATAAAACTTACCGAGTACTCCAAGCCAAAACAGAAGCTAATTAGAAATCCATGCATGATCCTAATTATACAGAAGTGCCTAATGCAACACATGCAAAAAATGCAACTATAGCAGGCTCGGCTATTCTAAACATGGCATATGGAATGCTACAACTAACATGTATTCAACTCAGAATTGAAATACAAATACAGTTAGTATGATGCGCCGAGCCCGGTGCATGCAAGACGGATGAATGAATGCAAACATGCTACCATACTGCATGCTAATTGAAACATGCCCTAATCTAACCATCACAAGCAGGTAAATAAAAGGGAGAAAGAAAGGGGGTTGGAAGACATGCACACACACACGCACCCTTATTACAGTTGTGCCCTCACGCAGAGGGTCTGAATAAATAATATACAGTCCCGAATAAATAGTACAGTCCGAATAAGTACAAAACCCTAATTAATTAACAAATTTAACTAGGAAAGCAATGAATTGGCATGCAAGCCAGGGGACTGCCTCAACTCTGATCCGGATGATGAATGATGCATGCTCGGGTTGCTTTGCGCAGAAATCCACTGCGATGCCCCAATTAGCCTCTGTTTGCAGTTGTTCTTGAAATGCGTACGAAGCTCCGGAAGGCTGCTGATTCCTGATTTGCTGCAACAGAGAGCAACAAAGGGGCATGGCAAAGTATTTTCATATATGTATGCATGACTACTCTTCAGGGAGTGTAGTCATCGATCCTCGTCCCACCAATTACGCATATCGATGCATGATGGCCGAGAAGTCGATTTGCACGACTCAATATGAAATGAATGCACGTATGACCATAACAAGGCCTGGACTCCATCATGGGTAATCCGGAGTGTCGGCGACCGGGGAATTGAGACACGTTCCGTCACTCGAGTACGAAACGTACCTCGTTTCCCATGCTTGGGATAACTCATATTCCAAGCATAATGCAATATGCATGGCATGCATGAATGCAACTAAGATACAACCTATCATGCACAATGCTATGAAATGGAATGGCATACACAATGCTAGATGCAACATGGCATACACAATGCTATGAATTGAAATGGCATAGACAATGCATAATGGGCTTACACCAATACAAGTGGATCTCAGCCACACTCACATAGGAGGCCATTAGATGAAAATGAGACTCTCGAGATGCGTGCACGCATGCACGCAAACCGAGGACCGAACCTAAGGCACGAATGCCACTCTACCAAATCATGGTAAGGCATGGAACATGGTATGCAATCATGCAAATTTCAGCACTAAAATATGATACAAAATAGTCCCGAATCATGGAAATATGGCACCCGATGCATGAGGTGAGACCCGAAACTCAAAATTAGGCACATGGAATGACTTATAGCTATACAAAGCATGCATTATTTGACTATGAAGCACAAATACAGAGGCAAGGCAGCCCCAAAACATGAACATTTCTACTTCAAAGCATGGGCAAAAGATGTTAGCATGAGGGACTAACACAGCATGCGAATTTGACTAACAAACATGGTTTACATGGCAAATATATGATGCAAGTGAGAACTCATCAAATCAGAAAAAATCAGTGAATAAACCATGTGAAAATAGGCCCAAATAACCATGGAAATGCAGCCAATGCATACCAAAATGAGGGGCTCCTTTAGAGGGCCATGCAAGGAGTTATTAGGCACATACAAGATAGACAAGTGGCATGACATATACAACTCTGAAAATCAAATATGGTAGTCCTAAAACTCACAAATTGGCCCCAAAATCAGTCAACAAAGCATGCAAGATTGGGGCCCTTTAGAAGACCAAAATGGCCATCAAGCAAGTCAAGGTGAGAGGGGGCCACCCCCCTCTGATTTGGAGGCTCAAAATAGGGTTTTAGCCACTGAAAATCCACTGGATTTCAGTGGCTAGAAGGCCAAACAAGGCATGCTACAATAGCTTAGGCTTAAGGCTCAAAACAAAAGGCAACTAAGCATACTAGATAGCATATGACCTCAGATAAGAAAATGCCCTTAATCGAACATGGAGAGGGCCTCAAAACAAAACTTTTTACAGTTTACAATATGCTTCAAAAATGAACACAAATAGGGCTAATCTATCATGCAAAAATGGCCCTAAAAGTGAGAACAGAGACAAGGGGCAGTAGACGACCCCAAATAGCAAGGAGCCCTTCAACAAAGTTGAATAGGGGCTCAAAATAAGGCACTTCACAATTTATATCAAACCACGAAAGTAAACACAAGTAGGCCTAAACTAGCATGCAAGAAAAGGGCCTAAAAGAGGGGTAAAGAGGCAAGTGTAGTAAAATGACCTCAAACAGAGGAGAGCCCTTCAACAAAGTTGAAGAACGGCTCAAACCAAGCCACTTTATAGTTTACATCAAAGCTCAAAACAGTTCAAAAATAAGTCTAAAATACTATGCAAAAATAGGCCTAAAAGAAAGTTAAAGAGGCAAGTGATGGAAGAAGGTCTCAAACAGAGAAAGACCCTTGATCAAACATGAAAAGGGACTCAAAATATGATTATTTTCAGTTAGGGTCGGAGCCCAAAAATGCTTGCAAGCAAGGCTTATAAATGAAACAAAAAAAGGCTAGTTTAGGGGAAAAGTGTACTTACCCTTGAAGAACAAGTCTTTAGCAGCCTTTTGGTCCAAAAATCTGAGCTTCTAGCCTCTGAAGATCAGCCTCAAGGTGTTTGAATGGAGGATGGAGGTCTTGTGCTATGAGTTGTAGTGCAAAAATGCAAAGAAATCCAACTTCCAAGCTCTAACCACAAGCAATATAGAGAGAGAGATGGATTTTTGCCCTCCAAAATCTCAGAACTTGGTGTAAAGAAGAAGCCCATTGCTTATATAGAGCAATGCAAGGCTAAAGCTTCTTGAACAAGCTTCCAAAGGCTTTGATCCCTCCATACACGTGTATGGAGGGCAGATATGAGGAATCCAGCTGGTACAAAATATCTGCCCGGAAACTAGTTGAGAAAGGGGGTGTGCCGGCCATCAGCAATGGCCGACAGTGCCACACTGATGGCCGGCAGGTGCTCACCAGTGGCCGGCAGGGGCGAAGCCATGGCCGACAGTTCCATGCCTATGGCCGGTAGTGCACTAGGAGGGCCACTCTGACAGGACCTAGCCAGGGTCCAAAAATGAGGCAGAGAGGATACAGGGTCCGGAAACTCGAACCGGTGAAGTTCCGCCGCGACAGTCGAAAGCTGGGCGATCAATCGAACCAGTTGTTAGGTGTATCTACAAGCACAACCAAGTCTTGAGAACGGTCAAAAATGGGGTGTCTACAGTTGCCCCTCTTTGACAGAACTCGGAAGTCACAAAGTGACGGGAGTGAATGTCAAAGCCCAGAGACGACCCATTTTTGACAAGGCCAAAGACTCAGACAATCAATTAGTAGAAGCATGCAGGGATGCGCCCGAAGGCTGGGGCAAAATGCAAATGATATACAAGATGCAAGGGCATGATTAACAATCATGCCACGGATGCTATAATGAAGCAAACATGCGACAGTTTTAAGCAAATGAACACGAATCCAACTACACTACAATGCAGAAAGGATGTAAAATAATTATGCAATTCTTACCCCGTTTCACACGGAGTGAACACAATACCGGTGTGGCTCGTCGGGTTGCACCAATTTCAAATGAGCCGTACATACAATATCGTGCCTGAAAAAGAAATGAACTTAACAGGTACAATATGGTTAGGAAGATGCATAACAATGCATTTGAAGAATGCGTGACAACGCATACAAAGTGAAGATGCATTAACACATGTAAGTAAAGCGTGCGTGACAACGCGTGCAATGTGTGAAATAGGAGTCGAATTTGAACACATGTAAGTAAAGCAAGCAGTCACGCCGGCAATGTGTAACGAAACTGGAAAATACACATGTAAGTAAAGCAAGTGGTCAACACGAGCAATGTGTAACGAAACTAGAAAATACACATGTAAGTAAAGCAAGTGGTCAACACGAGCAATGTGTAACGAAACTGGAAAATACACATGTAAGTAAAGCAAGTGGTCAACACGAGCAATGTGTAACGAAATTGGAAAATACACATGTAAGTAAAGCAAGTGGTCAACACGAGCAATGTGTAACGAAACTGGAAAATACACATGTAAGTAAAGCAAGTGGTCAGCACGAGCAATGTGTAACGAAACTGGAAAATACACATGTAAGTAAAGCAAGTGGTCAACACGAGCAATGTGTAAAGCAAGCAAGGGATGAACACATGTAAGTAAAGCACACGCCGAAACGTGTACAATGTGTAACCACCTGAAAGATACATTATACACATGTAAGTAAAGCATGCAGTAACGCAAGCAATGTGTATAGCAGGAATGAACACATGGCAGTAAAGCAAGCGCGATTAACGCAAGCAATGTGTAACCTCCTGTGGGAGCGCATAACGATGTTTGCTAAAGAGAATGCACGACAATGCATAAAGTACGCATGACAATGCGCGATAAGGGGAATGCATGACGATGCATGTTAAGGATATGCAAAACAATGCATAATGGCTGTGCATGACGATGCGCGGTAAGAAAGATGTATGACAATACATGTTGGAGATATGCAAAACAATGCACGTGAACTAGATTGTTGCTTACTATAACAAATGAATGCTAATTGATATTAACAAAAGAGAAAGATGCTTAATAAAGACATCTCCTCCGATTTACTTCCCGAAGGGTTTGGGCTGCGTCAAAAGGATACACCTCGTGCGCGTTGATGATTGTAGACCATCGCATATTGGAGACATGACTCCTGAGCTCCCACGGAAGCGTTTCGAATCAAGTTTTGAGCATTCCACAGGATTATTGAGACCCAGAAACAGATTCCCAAGATCAAATATGCAGGAAAGCTGGAAAAGACTCTCTGGTCACCAGGGACAACCGCCGGCCACCCCCGGCCATCAGCATCAGCCGCCGGCCATCGACAGGACACTACCGGCCATCGATGTGCCACCGCCGGCCATCGGTTGCAGATTGGGGCAAACTTGGCTTGCAAGCCGTGGGTCTTTAAATTGGCTCCAAATTACTCCATTTCCTCACAAATCCTTCCATAGAAATCACTTTTCTTCCTTCCTAGGTGTGCCTTCTCTCTAGATTCGCGCATTCTACGCATTTCCCAACACCCTATTCAACTTTACATCGCGAAGGATTTTTGATTTCTTTTGGTTTGAACCGATCAGAAATTGCATCCGAGGCTTCTTTCACCATTTTCCGCATTCAAGGATCATTTCCCCCGATCTTCTCTCGAGGTTAGTTCACTTTTCCGATTTTTCTATTTTTCTTGAATTTTCTCTCTCTTAGGGTTTGAATTTATTCCAAATTGCACCATTTTACCCATTTTTGCTCATTTTTTGTCATTCCTGTGCATTCATCTCAGATGGCTGACGATGTACCTCATGACGAGGGCTTCCCGGCACCCCCTCCAGTAGAGTTAGCGGCGGAGTTTGCGGTTGAGCCAGAGGTCGAGCCTCAGCCGTTACCATTGGACGTACGTCCCTTCGACCCTGCAGTATACCTTCCGGAGACTCACATCATTCCAGTGGCGGGAGGCATCCATATTTTTACCGATGTTGATGAGGACGTGCCAGACGACCTCTTATTGAGGGAGCCAATGTCACACTTGTCGGCCATTGCTGTGGAGGTACCATCTCTGTTTTTCTGTAATATTACTTTCGACCGCCTGCATTTCTTGCGCTATTTTGATCTGATTACATCGCATGCTTTGATCTGACTATATTTCATACTTTGTTGATCTGTACTTGACTGCACCTTACACATTACGACCCTGCATATACTGCACATCACCGCATCTCATGCGTCACCGTTCTGAATCTGAATGCATCTTTGACACATCATTGCTCCGGCTGCGACTGTATCTTCAATGCACTACCACTCTGAGCTGAATCGTATTTTCAACACA
The DNA here is from genome assembly GCA_036172215.1 of Camellia granthamiana. NCBI lineage: Eukaryota > Viridiplantae > Streptophyta > Magnoliopsida > Ericales > Theaceae > Camellia > Camellia granthamiana. Next base: position 53,600,657 of record CM069908.1, on the reverse strand, counting down.
CTGCTGATCTAATTCGAACTTGTATTTTCAATATGCTGTTGATCTGATTTGAACTTGTATTTTTAATACACTGTTGATCTGATTTGAACTTGTATTTTCAATACACTGTTGATCTGATTTGAGCTTGTATTTTCAATAGGAGGGATCTCGCTCCTTCCGAGGCTACGGCGCTATGACCGCTCGCGACTGGTATGATGTACTCCCCACGGGGGTCCGCCGGATTATCGACGAGACTGGCTTCGGCATATTTTGTCGCGGGTTGACGCGAATTACAGCGAGTCGCCCTCTCTTGGGGGCTCTAGCGGAGAGGTGGTGGGACACCACCAATTCCTTCCACTTTTCCACGGCAGGGGAGTTGACCATGACTCCTTTCGATTTTGCTATGATCACCAGTCTGGGAGTGGGAGGTGATCCGATCCCCTTAGATCCCGACATGGGGGAGTGGGTGGCTGTATGGGAGGTATTACTTGGGGCTCGTCCACCCCTTGCGCGAGCGGGCATGGTTAGATACTCTTGGTTCGAGGAGCAGTTCCGCGGGGAGGATCCTCAGACTGATGAGGGAGTGGAGCAGTATGCCCGGGGCTTCCTCCTATTCCTTTTTGGTACCACCTTGTTTTCGAACAGGTGGAACACCGTGGGTTTGTATTTCTTGAGCGCCCTCGTAGTGCTTCCGTGGGTCCGTTCCTACAACTGGGGCGCGGCCGGCCTCACTACTATGTATGGGTACATGAGCTCTACTTCTCGGTTGCGTGGGAGATTGATCGAAGGCTATTGGCGAGCTTGGGAGGTACATGACCCGGTTCCCCTTTTCATTACTTTGCTTAGCCTTCATACGTTTTGCTTGGTTCAATCATTTGTATTCTCTGTACTCACTGTCATAGCATATGCTTTCTGCTTTGCATTTTCTGTACACCATACATGCTGCACTCTACACACCATACATTGCACACCGCTCATGATACACTACATGCACAGGATATAATGTCCGCCCATCTAGGCCTGCATCTGTTATGTACAATACTGCGTTCTGTATTCTGTTTTCTATATTTTTTCTCATGCGCTGTACTGATCACATCTGTTCAACAGCTCTGGGTATATGCATACTTCCCGAGGTTATCTCCAGATCCGGTGGAGGAGACGGTAGTGACGGTCCCAATTTCTGAGGTGTATGACCGTCCGCTCCGTCGTAGGACCCGGGAGAGCTTCATGTTCTTCCGGCAGTATTTTGACACAGTTGCAGCGCGTGAGGCAAGTCTGTAATAAGACCATTTCAATTAGCCCAATGCACCTGCCTTAGTTAATTTGATGACTAATCATCTTGTTGGTTCCCTTTCTCAGATTACATGGCGACCATGGGAGGTGATTCCATCAGGACTCCGGGATCAGTATCGCACTGCCCAGATTATGTCTCAGTACTGCATCCTCTTCGAGGGGCCGATCTGTCGGGCGTGGTTTCTGAGTGAGCGCTTTGTGTGTCAGACTCTGGGGTTGCCTGTTCCATTTGTACCGATGGCGCCTCCACCATCGATGAGGGAGACACACAGGTTATCTGCTGACCAGGTGATCCAGTTCATGGTAGGGCTAGAGACAGATTACTTCTGTGCCGAGGGCGATTACGCGACCTTTATTCAGACACATTTGATGCCGCCTTTGACTGGTGTCCGAGGAGGAGAGGGAGCGAGGGCTCCAGCTATGAGAGGTAGAGGCGGATCAGCCCGGTCTCGTAGGAGGCGAGGTCCCGAGGAGAGACAGGAGTCTGGATGGCCAGCGTTGCCTGCTACTATGACACTTCGAGGGCGAGCAGGAGAGATTTATCAGGTTCCTTTTGCCCCTCCTCCAGCTGACCACGAGCTTATCGGAAGTTACGGCTCGACTCCGGTATGTGCTACACTATCCACCCTTTGTACTGTCATTTGATTTCCCTTGATATTATACAGAGTACTAATGATTTTGACCATTTTGTAGGCTCCCATTGAGTACACTCGTCAGTCTCTGACGATGACGGCTTCGGCGATAGGGATGCTGCAGACGAGCATGGACCTACTCAGTATTTATGGCATTCCGGTAAGTCCATTCAAACTGCACTTCGTGTCATGAAGTCCTTTCTTAACTCACCACTACAGCTTACACACTGCATTGATCTGATACTTTGTTCCCATACACCATTCATAGTGCGTGTTCACTGCAAGTCATTCACCATTCATAGTACATCACCTTTCCTGCATCTGATACATTTCGATTACTAATGCATTTTGGTGGTTTGCCCTCTTTCAGATCCCTTTCTTGCCGCCAGGCCCATCGGGTGTTCCAGCAGGAGCAGGGATGGGCCCTTCTGTACCTCCTCGAGCAGCAGAGGGAGCAGGACGGGGGACTAGTTCACAGGGACCTGTCTCTGATGATGACGAGTCTGACAAGGAGGCGATGAGTCCACATTCAGAGTCAGAGTCCGAGTCAGATACTGACGGTGGAGCTCCTGGACCTTCGTCCAGGAAGAGGACCAGGACGGATTCCCGCACTTGAGACTGCTAGCACTGGTCCAGACATTTGCTACTTGAGAGACACTGATCTCCTTTTGTTTTATTTTTCTTTTTACTAGTAGTTTTGCACATTGTTGGTTTATTTTGGAACCAATTACTTTTGTAAAAGGAAAACTATGACAGAATGAAAACGGCCCTTTTGTTTGAAAAAGTGTTTCATTTGTGCATCGCATCGTATCGCATCGCATAACTTTCGCTTTACACAACAATGTAAACGAAATCACAGTTTTATTTTGAAAACCAAACGCTCAAAAGCACTAATCAGGTAGTGAACCGACTAATAACAAAACAACTCGATAAACAAATTGCAACAACTCGATACATGAAAGGGAGATAATTACAACCTGACATAGAAAAGGAAACTAATACATCTTAAACAAGACACGACAGAGTCCGACAGGACAAAAAAACAAGACCTTGAAAGACACAAAGAAAAGGACTCAAGTAAATAACTGGGTCTTTAGTGAGGGAGACAAGGGGCAGGGGGGAAGCACTGCCGGCCACCGCCGGCCATCTCTATCAACCGCCGGCCATCGACAGCACACTGTCGGCCATCGATGTGCCACCACCGGCCATCGATGGCAGACTCTCCGAAATGATGACACGTGTCCTCCACTCACTACCTTATCTTCTATATGAGTTCCAGCTTCGGGATTTTCTTCATTTCAGCTCAAATTTGCACCAAATGGAAGCATTCCTTGCTCAAAACCTCATAAATTGGATCGCCAACTTGGATGGCTCGGAAAAGCTGAACTTTCAGGGCTTCAGCTTGAATGCACTGTTCACGCTGAGTCGCACTCCGCTGCACTTTCCTTTCCTCCATGCCGCGGCGAGGTTTTGGAACCCGGTAACGCACGTCTTTAGCTTCGGCGGGCAGGAGGTATGTCCAACTTTCGAAGATTTTCAAGTTTTGATGGAATCTGAACGTTATGAAGAGATCTTGCCTCAGTTTCGCTTTGGGCATGCGAAAGCTTTAGGAGAGATGTGTGGGTTTACCACGTATGACGCTCGGTCTCTGATCTGCAACGGGGAACTAGATATCCTCGGCTTGATTCATCGCTTTCCTGATCCTGGTGACCGCGGCAACCATTACTGGCAAGGTTTTCGGCAACACGCCCTTTGTTTGTGCATGCTATCTCACTTTTTGCTCGCCCCAGGCTTTAGTGGATCTAGCATTCGTCTGATTGAAGTTGCTCAAGGCTTGAAAGAAGGAAAGAGTTGCATCGCCGTGACATTGGCCGAGACGCTGATGGGCTTGGACGCTTTCTATCGTCAGGAGACGACCAGATTTGCGGGGAGTCCACTACTACTGCAGGTAATGTTTCCCACCCAATCTCACAGATATATTGCTCACATCACTCGGCCCTCAGGCTCGGTTTTTCTCACAAAACCCTTTTCTCACTTTTCTCTCATCATACATCTCTCTACTCTTTATTCTCTCATTTTTTTCATCCCTCCCCAGATATGGTTGATGGATAAGTTGCAGATTGTGGACTCTTGCCCAACCTACTCAGCCCGCAGCTACTTCTTCAGGCAACGCCTGGTCGATGCCCTTGATGAGGGATGGTGGTTTGACTAGATGTGCAATTTGTCCGCAGATCGCATTGCTTGGCGCTGTCCTTGGCTCAATCTTCCGGCAATGAGCTATAGTATGTCCCGGCAGACTGGGATCCAGTTGATTGGCCTGACCCACTGTGTCTTCTACTTCCCATTCCGTATCCGGCGCCAGTTCGGCCATGATCAGACTTGCCCGCCAGAGGGGATAGAGTACCCGGCTGCATTCCGGGTCCGAGGCGCACAGCTTGCCCGATATGCTGCAACATGGAGGACGAGAGAATTCCTGGCCCCCGCTCCCACTTTCAGTTGCACTTTGTCTGATGAGTGCTTGGATTAGCTCAATGAAGAGGCAAAGATCGGGCCCAGCTTGGCATCAGAGGCTTCGACTAGCTCTGGGAGGGGGCGCAGGGACACCTGACTTGACTATGCCCCGGATTTATTGCTTTATTAGTACTTTCAAGTTTTCTTTATGAGTGTAATAAAAAAAGCAACTTCAATTGTATGCAAGAGCAGGAGAACTCTGTATTGAAATCAATGAAATTGAAGGTTGTGGTACTGAAAATTTTTCGCTTTGGTCCAAAAATGGTCTTAGTTGTAAAAAGATTAATTTGAACAAAGTCAACTTTTATTAAAACTTTTCAAAACTATTTTCGATATGGATCAGAACTGGACACGCCTGAGATCTGTCACT
>CM069908.1:53443052-53595672 GCA_036172215.1 Camellia granthamiana | reverse complement strand
TACAAAATATAAGGGGTCGACAATCTTTTCTTGATAATATATAAATCATATGTTATCATAAAATTGGCATCTCATAAGCAAAAACGCATATTAACAAAATAACTTCTCTCTCATAGGCATATTGTCAAGCACATTGGGTGCAAGTTATATGCTAACAAACACCAAGAGAATACACAAGCATATAAAATCAATACTACAAACATCTGCAAAAAGAATACAAAGTTTATGACAATGGCATACCTGATTGTGCGGTTTCGGAGTTGATCTCTAGACACAGTGAATTCCAAATCGCAGGTGTATATATGATTTAATACAACCAGTAACTAACATTTTTATAGAAACAATAGATCATAAACCAAAAATGGCAACATAATGTATATCAGAACCCTAGGGTTTGAAATTAGAATTGAGGAATAAGGAATTGGGAGTTACCAAAAGAAATCCTAACTGAGAATGAAATATTTGTTGTCATTTGCGTTGGAATCAATGTCGATCTTGGGGAAGTAGATTACTAAAATGATAAATTAAACTCAATAAATCATATAAAACCCTAGAGCAAGAGTGAGAAATGGGAAAATAAAGGAAGGGGGAGAGAGAGAGAGAAAGAGAGAAAGAGAGAGAGAGATCCTGTTTGTATTGTGACGGCGGCGGTGGTGTTGATGATGTGTGGCTTACGGTGAGCAACAGTGGTGAGCAACTGCAGTGAGGTGAGGTGAGGTGAGGTGAGGTGAGGTGAGATTTGGTGGTAACTAATTCTCTGTAAGAGAGGAAAAGAGAGAGGAAAAGAAGAATGATCTAAAATATGTGAGAGAGAGAGAGAGAGAGAAGAAAAGAAGAATGATCTCAAATATGGGCGCCAATCTCAATTTTTTCCCATTGAAATTTCATAAATGATTTGGCGACTAAATTGGTTTTTTTTTTTTGTTGAAAAATGTTAATTTATATTGACTAAATTATTTAGTAGCCAAAACATTAACTAACGGCGACTAAATATTGTTTTAGTTGCCAAAAGTAGTAATTTGGCGACTAATTTTTTGGTAGCCAAAGACTAACAGTAAAACTATAGCTATTATTTGGTGGCTAAATATTTTTTAGTCGGCAAAAATTAGTATACCACGACTAAAGCAAACTTTAGTAGCCTAAAAACTAGACTAATGCCGACTAATAATTTTTTGTGTAGCCTATTGTGACATATTTAGCGACTAATTTTTTTTTAGTCTCCAATAGATAACATACCTCGACTAAAAAGAATTTAGTAGCTAAACTCTAAACCAACGCCGACCAAAATAATTTTTAGTCGGCAAAAATTGCACTTTTGGCGACTAAAAGTCTTTTAGTAGCCAAATTTGATCGCCAAAAGTGTAAATTGTTGTAGTCTGGTAAGTGTAATTCTCTAAACGTCGGGAATGATATGTATTAAATCCAAACCTCAATGGATGTAAGTGTAATTTATTAATTATTTATTTATTTATCAATTTGTATATCAAGATAATTTTTTTCAAATATTATAATAATTAAATTATAATTATATATATAGAAAATAAGTATTTCTCAAATAAAATTCATATAAAATTGATTATTATAATTGAAATTAAGTTTGTGTAGAACTTTATATGTAAATAGAAAAGGTATGTCGATGTGGGTTTTTAGAAAAAATAAGTGTTTAGAATATGTCACCTAAGGGAAAAAGACTACTTTTAACAATATATATATGATATGATGTTATCAATATTTGTAATTAATATTACCTAATTTTTTGATAGAATTACGATAATTTATGATTTAAAAATAATTTTAAATATTTTTTTGATAAATTTATGTATTTCTTTCATCAAAACGTTTTTGAATCACAGAAATGCATAATATTACAAATGAATAATTTAATTTTTGAAGCAATAAAATGTCATAATTTTATCAAAAAATCATGTAATATTTATTATAAAAATATAAAATATATATTAAAAAAATACATAATAAGGTGCCATGTGGGAAGAAAAATAAAAGTTGCATTTTGCAGCTTGCCATAAAAGCTAAAAGCTGGCTTTTTTTGGCATCAAAAACATTTGGGAAGGTAGTTAAAAACTACTTGTAAAATTACAGTTATACCCTCCATGTTTACATTTGTGGGCTAGGGAAAAATCCTTTGGTGGGGTATTTTGGTCATTTGAATGTGATGTGACCGCATAAACGAATATTAACCAAAAAAGCAAAAAAGTAACTTTTTACCAATTTTCTAAATGACTTTCTAAAAAAAGCCAAAAAGCTTGGTTAAAAGTCAAAAGCTAACTTTTAACCATCTTCTCAAAATACTCCTAAGATACATATGGCATAGAATGATCCAATAAACCTTTACATTAAAGTGAAACTAGCATATCACCTGTACTGTGCACGGGATAAAATAATATGTTATTTAATAAAAATATGATAATTATATTTAATTTTTTTTATATTTTGTCTCTCGTAAATAAAATTTTATATATAAGTTTAAGAGTTTTATTTCAAATGTTCCTTTTCTATAACATATAGTATAGATATATTAAAATTGTTATATTGACAATTAACAATTAAAATTATGCTTTGTTATAAAAAAAAAATTTAAAAAAATGACATAGTTCTAATATTTCACTATTTTAGAATAAAAATATATAAATTTTAAAAAATTGTCAAATTGGTTTTCGAAAGGGAAATAATTAAAGAAATTTTAAAAACTTAACGAGTAAGAAAAAATTATCGTAACATGTAAAACCGCTAAAATTACGATTACACCAGCAAATCATTCAAACAAAAAATGGTTTAGCTTAATCAGTTAGGTTAAAAGGCCAACCAATTTACACAAAAATTAATTAATTAAAATTTTTTAATTTTATTTTATTAAAATTTATATTATCAATAAATATGGAAAACAATCTATTAATTTAAATTTAAAACTGACACAATATAAATTTAAAATTATAATAATCTATCCCATATTTTATAAGTTATAAATATAAATTTAAAATTATCATAATTATCTCATAATTTTTGTATTAAGGAGCAGTAAGAATGACATTGAAATTATCAATATATCTATATATTTTACAAAAGAATATTTTTGAGGAGAGATATTATGAGAGTTTCAAAATCTTATACAAAATTATTTTTAAATTAAAACCTCTATGTGTGATTATAAAATAAAAGTTAAATGGAAACTAGCTAATCGGATTTTCTTAATTATTTAAAATTAAGAAAATCAAAAAAATTAGTATGAGATATTAATCATAAGGCTTTACACTAAAAATCTTATTTTGCTTATATAAATGGAAGCATGAGATTTGCTTTATGTAGCTGAAACAATTCGCTTTTTCCTTCTTTTCTCGATGTGGGATTGTAAAATAAAAATTAAATGAAAATTAGCCAATGGAAATTTTCTTAATTGTTTAAAATTAAGAAAATTCAATAATTTATATGAATGGGAATATAAGATTCAATTTATATAAGTAAAACAATTCACTTTTTTCTTCTTTTTCCGATGTGAGATTGTAAAATAAAAATTAAATGGAAGCTAACCAATAGAAATTTTCTTAATTGTTCAAAATTAAGAAAATTTAATAATTTTAGAATGGGGGTTTAGAACTCTTAGAAATCTTCTCTCTAAAAATCTCCTTTTTCCCTTATATAATATAACTGAAATAACTTACTTTTTCTTTCTTTTCCCGATGTGGGATTGTGTAAAATAAAAGTTAACAATTATTTGAGCGAGAAGTTTATTTTGACTCAAGCAATCTTAGTCGTTTAATCTTTAATTAGGTCAATCTTTAATTTATTTCGAATTAAACAAATTTAACTAAAATATTTTGATAAAATCGCAGTTAAACTAGCAAATCAATCAAATCGAAAACAGTTCACTCTATCGACTAGGTCAAAACACCAATCAACGTATACAAAAATTAATTAATTAAAACTTTTAAATTTTATTTTAATTTTAAAATTTAAGCAATCTTGAACTGAAACATATATAGCACTATAATATTAAATGGGAGCATAAGATTGATATAGTGAAACAACTCATTTTTTCTTCCTTTTCCTGATGTGGGATTGTAAATAAAAGTTAATAGTTGTTTGGACGGAAAGTTCATTTCTAATCGCGGTTAAACCAATAAATCAGTCAAACCGAAAATGATTCAGCCTAATCAACAAAGTCAAAACACTAACCAATTTACAATAAAATTAATTAATTAAAATTTTAAAATTTTATTTTAAAATTTAAACCATCTTAATTGGAACATGCACAATACTACAATATTAAATGGGAGTATAAGATTCACTTTATATAAATGAAATAACTCATTTTTTCTTTCGTTTCTTGATGTGAGATTGTAATTATTTTAAATTTAAATATTATGAGAGTCTGAAAATCTCATACAAAATTATTTTTAAAATCAAAACCTCTATGTGGAATTGTAAAATAAAAGTTAAATAGAAGCTAGCCAATAGAGATTTTCTTAATTGTTTAAAATTAAGAAAATAAAAAAAAATGGTATGAGATATTAATAGGGTTTTGCACTAAAATCTCATTTTGCTTATATAAATAGAAGCATAAGATTCACTTTTTCCTTCTTTTTCCGGTGTGAGATTGTAAAATAAAAGTTAAATGGAAGCTATTCAATTGGAATTTTCTTAATTGTTTAAAATTAAGAAAATTCAATAATTTATATAAATAGGAGTATAAGATTCACTTTATGTAAGTGAAACAACTTACTTTTTTCTTTTTTTCTTTTTTCTCGATGTGGAATTGTAAAATAAGAGGTAAATTGAAGCTAATCAATGAAAATTTTCTTAATTATTTAAAATTAAGAAAATTCAATAATTTTAGAATAGAGATTTGGAGCTTGTAGAAGACTTCTCACTCAAAACTCCTTTTATAAGATTCATTTTATATAAATGAAACAACTCATTTTTTTTTTCTTTTCTTGATGTGAGATTGTAAAAAAAAAATTAACAATTGTTTGGGTAAGAAGTTTGTTTCTAATCAAGCAAATTCAATGCTTTAGTTTATTTTGAATCAAACAAATCTAACCGTTAAAATCACAGTTAAACCAACAAATCATTCAAACCAAAAACAATTTAGCTTAATCAGTTAGGTCAAAAGACCAACCAGCTTACACAAAAAATAATTAATTAAAAATTTAATTTTTGTTTTATTAAAATTTAAATTGTCACTAAATATGAAATGCAATCTATTAATTTAAATTTAAAATTGACATAATATAAATTTGAAATTATAATAATCTATACCATGATTTAAAAGTTTTAAATACAAATTTAAAATTATCATAATTATCTCATAATTTTTATATTAAGGAGCAGTAAGAGTAACGTTGAGATTATTAATATATCTATATATTTTATAAAAGAATACTTTTAAGGAGAGATATTAAGAGAGTTTCAAAAACTCAAACAAATTTATTTTTGAAATCAAAACCTCTATGTGAGATTGTAAAGTAAAAATTAAATGTAACCTAGTCAATATGAAGATTTTCTTAATTATTTAAAATGAAGAAAATCAAAAAAATTAATATGAGATATTGATCATAAGCTTCTTACTAAAAATCTTATTTTGCTTATATAAATGAGAGTATAAGATTCACTTTATGTAAATGAAACAATTTACTTTTTCTTTCTTTTCTCAATTTAGGATTATAAAATAAAACGTAAATGAAAATTAGCTAATAAAAATTTTCTTACTTGTTTAAAATTAAAAAATAATAATAATTTTAGAATAAAAATTTAGAATTTCTACAAAGTTTCCACTTAACAATTTCATTTTTTTTTATATAAAATATATAGATAGATACCTTTAAAATACTTTATATTAAAACAATTCATACGATCTACCATGTTATTTATTTATTTATTGTATTATTTTTGAAATGCAAGTCATCTTGACTTTTGGGGGTAAATGTAAACAAAATAGCTTGTTTTGTCTGCGCAATGAAGTCTAATGATGATGCCCAGTAGCATCTAGCAGCAGAAAAGCTGGGTTAAATTATAAATACATTTTTAAAATTTACTTAAAGTATAGATTATTTTTTATAGTTTAAAAAATTATAAATATTCTTTGTTAAAATTTTTTATTTAACAAAATTAAATAAAAAAAAGTCATAATTACTCTTGTATACAGTAATAAAATTACTTAAATTATTAATTGAAATATATTTATAACATCATTAAAAATTATTAATTGACTTAATAATTTATTAATAAAAAGAACAATTTGTTATAAAATTAAAAATTTTAAGAGATGGAATATAACTTTCAAAACCAAAAGAAATAATTTACATTTTAATCAAATATCAGAAAGTATGTTTATAATTTACCTGAACAGCCGACGTAGCATCATAAAGATAAAGGAAATTACACAAAAGACTTATAAGTAAATGACCAAATAAAGCAAAACTTTGCATAGAAAATGGAAGGGCAGAAAAGTAATTTCACGTGAAACTTTATCAAACTTCATGGCTATGTCAGCGGGAGCTTCTATATGCACACACCATATCCCCTCTTCCCACACACTTAATGAGAGAGTGTGTTGGAAAGTTGTGTGTGAAGGATGTGTATAAAGAGAGAGTGGTGTGTGTAAATAGATGCTCCCCTATGTCAGCTGAGCAAAAGATCCCATCCATAGAGGCATTGAAAGCTGAAATTGAAGGGTATTATTGTCCAAGAGGATAAAATAGGAGTCATTTTGTGAACAGTGTTTTCACTATTCAAATGGAAAATTGTATTTCTACCCACCTACTTAGCTCAAGACAAATATTTAATAAAATATTAATTTAATGACAATTATATCCTAAATAAATATGACCATAATAGACATTCAGCAACACTCATAATATTATATAGAAAAATTATCTGTACACATCTTTTGAAAACAAAAAAAATCTCAATGTACACCTTTTGAGATAAAAAAAATTAAACCCCCATTTTTTCATTATTGTTACTTTAATTGTTGCACACTCTATACTCATCTATTACTTACAAATATAATTTCTCTTTTTTATTTCTCTCTTGCTAATTTATAAATAAATTAATTAATGGAGATGAGTTGCAAGGGAGTTCAAATTTTAGGAGAAAGAGTTCTGTGTTTTTTTTGTCAAATATTTTTTGGAAAGACAGAAATTTCTCTTTTCCGTTCCTCTTTTTTTCTCTCAACAAATCTCTACATAAATCTCACATCAAAACACATCCCAATCACATGTTCTCAAAGAGTTCACCCATAGATAAAATATGGGTGATTTCCAGTTAAATCTCATTTTTTTTTTCAAAAGTTGAATTCTTCGAAAGGACAAAAAGATCAACAAATACAATAGATGGTTTACGAAGGACCAAATCTGAACTATCAAAAAACTGCAGGTTTCGATTTTTTAACTAATGAAAGGTTTGATCTCCAAATAGATGATACACAACATGATCAAAATATATATATATATATATATAGTGACATCTGCGGGCCCACAGAAGCTTTTGGCCCACTACTTAGAGCCCAATTCACGATTCAAGCACTAAAGCTCAACACCATTGAAAACCCAACGTTGCACCAGGAACCAATGGCATCTAAACACTTGTCAATAGGAGAACCAGCCACGTAAACAGATAAAGATCCTACAGAGTTATTGCACTACACATCAACCATTAATGAGGCTCCTGCAGCATTAAATGCGATAACTCCTTCACGTCAGAACGGGCAACCTCACCATGAACAAGGCAAGCTAGAGTATAGACTTTCGGCTAACATAACAGGTCGGAGTAGATAAGGAAATGATGAACAAAGGATATAAGGAGGCTTCCAAAACACACAAAAGGTTAAGTTCTCTATTCTTATTCTCACTCTACACATCATCAATCTCTCTCTCTTCTAACTTGGTCGTCAGAGAGTCCGCTGGGGGACTCTCGTTCCCCGTTGGACACTTTTGCAGGTCCTCCAGTGAGCTTAGTGATTGGGGAACGGTGTAGGAAGCGTGGATCAGCCCGACTCGCCCTGCCCAGGGATTAGAAGTATCATTAGTTGGCGCCATCTGTGGGAACTTTCACTCCGGGTAACAGTTGTGCTTATTGTTACCGGAGACCCGTTCTCGATAATTTCTTTCCACCGGCCATCAAGGTGGATAGTCACAGTGAGATCCATGGCTTCTCAACACAACATTGTCGACCCCCAAGCCGATACCCCAAACCCAAACAACCCACCTCAGTACTTCACACAACTCACCAATAGCATCAACCACTTTGTCGAGCAAAACCAGGCCTTGATCAACACCTTGCTCCAGTGAAACCTCCCTATACCTCCTCCACCACCACAAGATATCCCTCCTAACCAAGAATGAACCCCGAGCCATCCTCTCCAACAAACCCACATCTCCAACTTAGAGAGTCTGTAAGCCCCACTACAAGGCATGAACCTGCCACCTCGGGGTTTACATCCATTAGTTCAAGCACCTGCTCCTGAAGGAGAGGCTAGTAGTGTCCAACCCCCACTGCACTCTGGAGGTGACAATGTTCCCATTTAGGATGCGGAACTCCGAGCAATGAAACTCCAGCTTCAACGAGTCATGCAGAACATACAGAATAAATCCTCCATAACAGCCAACTCCCCGTTTGTTGCCTCTATCAGGGACACACCCCTTCCCCCTAAGTTCAAAATGCCCTCGATCAACTCATTCGACGGCACAATGGATCCGGTTGACCATTTGGAGACCTACAGAACCCTTATGATCCTCCATGTTTTTCTTAATAAGATCATGTGTTGGGCTTTCCCCATGACGCTTAAGAGGTCAGCTCAACTATGGTTTAGTCAGCTGCCACCGGACTTTGTCTCTACCTTCCAACACCTAAGTGATTCCTTCCTGAGCCATTTCATTGGTGCTTAGCCCCAACGGCGTCCGGCAACTCAACTGCTTAATATTCGTCAGACGGAATGGGAGTCACTACGTAGCTTTGTCACCCGTTTCAACACCGAGGCCCTATAGGTGGCGGAAAACGACGACAAGGTCATCGTCACAGCCTTCATAGCCAATTTACGACCATCTGATTTCCTTTTCTCCCTTTCTAAAAACCCTCCAACCACCATACCCACCCTCCTTTCCTAACGCCAAAAATATATGAACGCCGAAGACTCTTTGGCAGCCCGTCAAGATACTACAACCAAATTCAACCCCTAGGGAGAAAAAAAAAGGAATCTGAAACCAGACCCTCCCAATATACATAGCAAACCCCTCAGTATACTGACCGACCGGCACCTACCCGACTGCCCGGTCGGTTCGAGCGATACACCCCCCTCAATTCCCCCATGGAACAAGTCTTGAACCAGATCCAACGAGATTACAACTTGAAATGGCCCCAACCATCACAGTCTACCTCCAACCGGCGAGATCAATCCAAGTACTGCCGTTTACATCAGGACCACGACCATAACACTGAGGAGTGTATTAACCTTCATGACCAGGTAGAGGATTTGATACGCCAAGGGCGCCTCAGTCGGTTCACGGCAGCCCATCCCTAGCAGCGACCAAGGACCAACCCGTTGCGAGGCCACCGCCGACATACTCCTCCTAAACAACCCGTACAACCCAAGCGAGACAATGATCGGCCCCTACCACAACCCCGAGCACAAGGCAATCCTGGCCTCCCGGTCGAAGAGATCAGAGTCATCGCTGAGGGGCTTATATACGAAGGTCCATCCCGTTCGGCCCAGTGAGCCGAACTCAGAAAAATCAGACAAGGCTCCGATAAAGAAGTCGCGACATTGGATCACCCCTTCAAACACCCCAAGCAGTAGACTGAACCCATCACCTTTACGGAGGCCGACTCCACAGGTATCCGTTACCCCCATGATGACGCCCTTGTCATCTCCGCTCTCCTATCCAATTACAAAGTCAGACGGGTGCTTGTCGACAACGGCAACTCTTCAGACATCATCTTCCTAAACGCCTATCGCCAGCTCAAGGTCGGAGAAGAAAAATTGTCCCCTCTCCAAACCCCGCTAGTCGGCTTCATGGGGGATCGGGTGACCTCCATAGGCTCTATCAATCTTCCCATCACCATTGCAGAGTATCCATGGCAGACCACCAAACTACTCACTTTCCTTGTCATCGACTGTCCTTCTGCTTATAACATAATCCTCGGACGCACAGCTCTTAATGCTTTCCAAGCTGTCACCTTCACATACCATCTAGCCATGAAATTTCCCTCCGACCTCGGGGTTGGCACCATGAGGGGCAAGTAGACGATAGCTAGAGAATGCTACGTTGCCTCACTAAAAGAGGTCAAGCTGAAAAAGGCTACGATTATCGAAGGATTTGATGTCAAAGATGAAGAAGAGTTAGTCAGAGGAGAACCAGTGGAAGAACTTGTCGAAGTCCCTATCCATCCTACCAACTCAGCCAAAACAACCAGGATTGGCAGGCAACTATCCTCCCAAGCCAAGGCTGATCTCACAGCTCTGTTAGCCGAGCACAACGATGTGTTTGCCTGGACCCATTCAAACATGCCGGGCATCGATCCCTCTTTCATCACTCATCGTCTCAACATCGAACCCCACTCCCGACCTTTCTGCCAGAGGCAACGTATCTTTCACCCGGAACACAATGCCCTCATCGCCTCTAAGGTAGACAAACTACTGAAGACATAGTTCATAAAAAATGTGGACTACCCCAAGTGGCTGTCTAATGTAGTCTTGGTTTGCAAAAACAATGGCAAATGGCGACTCTACGTCGACTATTCCAACCTTAATCGAGCTTGCCCCAAAGATAGTTATCCCCTCCCTTGGATAGATCTGTTGGTCGATCCAACAGCTAGACATCAGATGCTTAGTTTCATGGATGCCTTCTCCGATTACAATCAAATTCTGATGCACCCGTTCGACTAGGAACACACCTCCTTCATCACAGACAGAGGGACTTATCACTATCGTGTTATGTCGTTCGATTTGAAAAATACCGGAGCAACTTACCAACGTCTGGTCAATGCCGTCTTTCAACACCAGATAGGCTGGAACATGGAAGTCTACGTCGATGACATGCTAGTCAAGAGTAAACTCTCCTCTGATCATTTAACAGACCTGTGAGAAACCTTCGAAACCTTATGCAAATATTAGATGAAGCTGAATCCGGAGAAGTACGCCTTCGGCGTAGGATCTGGGAAGTTCTTGGGCTTCATGGTCAGCCAACGGGGCATCGAAGCCAACCTTGAAAAGATCAAGGTCTGATAGAAATGCAGTCTCCCAGAATGGTCAAAGAGGTTAAACGACTCACGGGCAGAGTTGCCGCCCTCAACCGTTTTATTTCTCGGGCAATAGACAAGTGTCTTTCATTTTTTAAAGTCCTCCGACAGGCGTTTGAGTAGAGCACCGAATTTGAGGAGGCCTTTCAACAATTGAAGCAGTGCATGGCCAATCCCCTCTCCTCTCTCAAGCGCTCCTAGGCGAAACCTTCTTCCTCTACTTCGCTGTATCAAACACTGCAGTCAGTGCTGCCCTCATCAAGGAAGACAGCTCAGTACAACGTCCAGTCTACTACATTAGCTGCACTCTCAGGGAGGCAGAACAGAACTATCCTCTGCTGGAAAAAATGGCGCTCGCCTTGGTCATAGCCTCCAGGCGCCTCCTATCTTATTTCCAAGCCCACTCCATAGTGGTTCTCACTGACCAGCCTCTGAAAAAGGTCATGCAACAACCAGAGTTGTTAGGTAGACTTATGCAATGGTCCGTCAAGCTCAGTCAGTTTGAAATCTCTCACCGACCTCAAACAGCGATCAAAGGACAGACCATCGCCGACTTTATCTTGGAATTCACCAATCTCACTCCGAACGTGCCCCCTTCGCCAACGTAATCCAACACTGAGACAGAAGACCCCTATTCCTGGACCCTTAGTGTTGATGGGTCATCCTGTAAAGAAGGCAGTGGGGCTGGTCTCATCTTCACCGCTCCAGAGGGTGGGTATTTCAAGTGTGCCCTCCGTTTCCTATTCGACGCGAGCAATGATGAGGCCGAATATAAGGCCTTGATAGCAGGTCTTCGACTGGCCAAAGACATTGGTGTAAGCCATATCCAAGTGTTCAGTGATTCCCAATTGATCGTCGGGCAGATTACTGGGGAATTATACGCAAAAGAAGACAAGATGCGGGCATACAGGGACATTGCCCTCCTTCTTATTCACCTTTTCAATACTTTTCAGATCAGACACATCCCTAGGTCAGAAAACTCCAAGGCGGACGAAATGGCCCAATTAGCCTCGGCCGACCAATCAGACCTCAGCCATGGCATCCGCATTGAATACTTGACCCATCCAGCTACTTCGCCAAACCAGTAGGAGGTTCACTTCCTCCAAAACGAACCTATCCCATGGACTGCAGACATCCTTCAGTTCTTGACACGAGGGGAGTTGCCAGACGATAAACAGCAGGTTACCAAAGTCAAGGCCCAGTCGTCTAATTACATCCTCGTCAACGGCCTACTGCACAAACGAGGATTCTCGCGCCCATACCTCAGGTGTCTCAATCCCGATCAAGCGACCTATATGATGAGAAAAGTCCATGAGGGCATTTGCGGTAATCATTCGGGTGGTAGATCCCTGGCCCATAAAATCCTACGCACCGGTTACTTCTGGCCTCTCTCAATCAAGATGCCAGCGAATTTGTGCTCAAGTGTGATAAATGCCAGTGCTTTGCCAACATCCTCCATGCTCCACCAATAGAACTGATTACACTCAGCAGTCCCTACCCCTTCGCAAAGTGGGGCATCGACTTAGTTGGTCCTCTACCCACTTGAAGGGGCCAAACCAAGTTCGCTGTGGTTGCCATTGACTACTTCACCAAATGGATGGAAGCAAAACCCCTTGCTATAATCACTGAGCAAAACACGACTAGGTTCATCTGGCAATCGATCATATGCCGATTCGGAATCCCCCAAGCCATCGTTTCAGACAATGGCTAACAATTCGACAATGCCAAGTTTAGGAAATTCTGTGAATAGTTCAACATTAGACCATGCTTCTCTTTCGGGGGCCATCCCCAAGCTAATGAGCAAGTCGAAGTCACCAATCGCTCCCTTCTGAAGATCATCAAGATTAAGTTGGAAGCCGCTAAAGGACTCTAGGCTGAGGAATTACCGAACGTACTCTGGGCTTATCAGACAACCGCCCGAACCCTTATTGGGGAGACCCCTTTTCACCTAACATACGGTGCTGAAGCAGTCATCCTAGTGGAAATCGGCTTATCGATCCCTCGGGTTTTGCACCCCAATCCAAAACTCAACGAAAAGTTGTGTCGGGCTGACTTGGACCTGATTGAAGAGCTCCGAGAGACAACTGCTCATATCAGCAGAAAATGAGAACACATTATAACTGTAAAGTTCGACCTCGAGAGTTCGCAGTGGGGGACCTAGTCTTGCGCAAAAGCAACCCTTGCCACTAAAAATCCGATCAAGGGTAAGCTAACAGCCAAATGGGAAGGACCTTATATTGTCAAGGGCAGACCCCGCCCGGGGACTTACCGTCTCTAAGATATGGACGGCAGAGACCTCTCCCATCCATGGAATGCTGAGCACTTGAAGCGTTATTTCCAGTAATGGCGTCCCCTGTTTTTCTATCATTCAATTTTGGTCTGTTCTCTTTTGCCGATCTGTGCACTTGTTCATTTTTGCGCTATCCATACACGATATAAATTTGATTGACAGATTATGCCTTAATGACAACAATTTCACATCTCCATTTATCTATGTTGCATTTCAATTGCAAGTTTTAGACCAAGCCTCCACTAGATTGAGCATGAAGAGCTCAGCCAGACTGAGTTAACCCAAGCCTCAGCCCGACTGAGCCCTCCAAGCCTCAGCCAGATTGAGCATGAAGAGCTCAGCCAGACTGAGTTAACCCAAGCCTCAGCTTGACTGAGCCCTCCAAGCCTCAGCTAGATTGAGCATGAAGAGCTCAACCAGACTAAGTTAATCAAAGCCTCAGCCAAACTAAGCACGAAGAGCTCAGCCAGACCGAGTTAATCAAAGCCTCAACCCGACTGAGCCCTCCCAGCCTCAGCCAGACTGAACATGAAGAGCTCAGCCAGACCGAGTTAATCAAAGCCCCAGTCCAACTGAGCCCTCCAAGCCTCAGCCAGACTGAGCATGAAGAGCTCAGCCAGACTGAGTTACTCAAAGCCTCAGCCCGACTGAGCTCTCCAAGCCTCAACCAAACTGAGCATGAAGAGCTCAGCCAGACTGAGAACAAAGAGCTCGGCTAGACTGAGTCAACACTAGTCTCATCCAGACAAAGCATGCAGTTACAATTAATCATAATTAGTCTTAGCCAAACCGGTTTCAATCTCAGTTCATGCTTGCCTACTTTTTACCATTTATGCAAGTTAGGCTACTTGTCCAATTTCACTTTCAAAAAAATTTACTTGTCCATTTACTTGTCCATTTTTACCATTTGAACTCTACCATCTCATATTCACAAACTTTACTTATCCATTTTACTTGTCCATTTTTACTATTTGAACTCTACCATCTCACATTCATAAACTTTACTTGTCCATTTTAGTTATCCCTTTTTACCACTTGAACTTTACCATTCACAAAAAACAACAACAACAACAACAACAATAACAGAAGTCATCGTTTTATTAACAAACTTACACTTCTATACAATTCATTACAAAAATTACACTTACTTCAAAAAAAAAATATTTATACACTTCATTACAGAAATTAATCCCCCTCGCTGGACGCAAGATCTTCCTCTTCAACCCCCTCATCCAAGGGAGTCTAGGCAACGTCGTCTTCTCCTACCTTCACGAGACTGAAGTCCACGTCTGGGAACAGCTCTTGCACCTTATACTTGAAGCTCATCTAGCCGCTGTCCTAGTACTGGCTTATCTCGTGCTTGTAGAAGTCTGACCGCTAAAAGCTTTGGATCACTTCTTCTTCGCTCCTACCTTCAATGGCCACTCTTGACTGCCCAGCACCCCCTTCCCCCTCCTTCGGCAAGCTCCTGGCGACCGCGGCGTCAATGGCCATCTAGAATTCGGTAGACCCCTTAAATTGCTCCATAGCCGCCACGTATAAGTCGGGGTACGCCGCCCTCTCAAAGGCCATTTTGGCCCTCTCTTCTGCCAATGACTTCTCTAACTCTGCAATTCGCCCATCTGCTTCTTCTTTGTCCTTAATCGCCTGGTCACGCAGATCTTCGTAGTTGGCAAGGGCCTCTTCCAACCTTTCCTCGGCAGTGGTGCAAGCCTCTTGGACTACACCTAGCTTCCTCTACTCGCCCGCCAACTCAAACTCCAGCGATACCGCCTTGTGGCACACCGCTTCCAACTCTGATTTGGTTACGACGAACCAGGCGGCAGCACGCTCTGCCAAGTAGCTTTGCACCACCACCAGTACTTCCATCTTCTTTGCCCTTTGCGCATACTCCAGCCCCTTTGCACAGGCACTCCGAGCGGCTTTCCTCCAGCCCACTGTCTTAACCCTTAGGTTTTGCAACTGCGCTTTCACCCCTTCCAGCTGGGCCTTTAACGGTTTTGCCTCCACTTTCGCGCCCACTGCCTTATTCAGCAGGGCAGCCGCCAAGATTGTCGCCTCCATCTGCGCTGAGCAGAACCCTCTCAGGAGGTCGGCCTCTGTAAATCGTGCCATCGATCGCACGACAGCATCCTCCACTACCCCAACAAGACGGTCGGCGGCGACCTTGGCTTCTCCCCTTCTTCTGCAGATCGACCGGCCATCGCGCGCACGTGGTACATGGCGGTCTTTAACGTGGCACTTATCTCTGATTTGCTCACCCCAACTTTCCCCTCTTTAGGACTAGGGGACACTTCTGGCACAGGCCCCAACTTAAGTGATTATGGACCCAACCTCTCACTTACTGCCACCTACTCTGGCTCCGCCACGCTCATCACTACTTGGGCATTTGGGCCCATGGCTTCTTCCCCCACTATCCTTGTTTCCCCCATCTTTACTTCTAGGGCTTCTTCCGCCCTTCCCTCCTTCGTCTTCTTCAAAATAGGGCCACTTTTACTCTCCTCTGCAGCCGTCCTCTTTTTCTTCTTATTCTTCTTTTTTAACACCGCCTCCACCTCCTATTTGCTCTTCTCCTTCAGCGGATCCACTGGGAGCGGCAGCGGCGCAAAATCAGTCAGATCTTTATCTCCTAACAGCTTGGGACGTGGTCGAACTCGCTCCCTCATGAACAGCTTGGGCATAGGGCCTAACTGCGATTCCTTATACTTGTCCGCCTTGGCAAAAGTTTTCTGCTTTTCTGCATCTTGCGCCTTTCTCAAAGCCTCCAACTCCTCCTGTGCAGGATCCTCCTCGGTCGGCTGCGGCCCCAAACTCAAGGTAAACAAGGTCGAAGGTCGAATAAGGTCATCCTATTTCACACCCTCCTTCTCCCTCCACTCATTCACCCGTTTCACCCTATTCTCGGCCTCTGCCTCCAGCCTTGGCTTCACCGACTTTGTGGGAACTTTCCATGTTGTGCGCACCCCCCTCTCGCCATTCGCTGACATATAGAACTACCTCGATCTCCACCCCTTCACTGACGATGGCAAACCCGCCACTAACCCTCTACCGGCCACTGCCTGCAAGGTCACCCATGTTTCTTGTTGACCGGAGGCCTTGTAGCATGAAAAAAACTCCTCCACTGTCATCGTTGCTCCCCTGGTCACCCGTGGCCATACGATTGCACAAGCCAGTAATATCTTCCATGCGTTGGGCATCAGCTGCCCTGGTGCTACCTCCAAATGGTTCAACACGTCCACCACTATTTGTGGGAGCGGTAACCTCAGACCCCCCCGCAACGCTTCCTCGTACAATGTAAACTCCGTCAGAAGTGCATCCGATGCTCTCTCTTTAGACGTGGGCAATTTCAACTCTATCTCCGCTGGGATCTGGTATTTCCTACGTCCCTCCTCCAACTCTTCTGCTGTAAATGTCGACTTGTCGGTCTTGGTGTGCCAGTGGTCAGGTTGCACTTCACTAATCAGTCTTGCGGCCACGATCATGGTAGATGGTCGGGCTCGCACCGCTTGCTCTATCCCCTTTTCCTCCCATCTCTCTGCCCTGTATTGCTCCGCCAACTCCATCGCATTGTCTTCACCCAATGCCTCTAGCCTCGTGGCTAGCGATTCGTCTCAAGCCATCCCTTCTGCGTTCCTGTGTATTGCTTCGGCCGCCGGTGTGAGGAAGTTCGTAAAGTATTGGAGAGACATGTCACACGAAACAAATGAGCTCAACTTTGGGATGTGTTAGTTTTTCGCAAAGAGGTATGTAAAACGAATAACTCCAAATGCCTACGGTTTGCCTATATTCTAAGGATCGAGATTAAATTTCACCTGCTTGAAAATTTCGAAAGTTTCCACCCCCTCCTTTTCCACGTCCTATTCTAGTCCTAACCCTTCGCTTCCTGCTAACGCATCACCTCCCTCATCACTAGATCATGCCACGTGTACCACCACAATTCACTACTCTTTTCTCCTTCCCTATCTATTCCACTTCACATCATCACGTGCCCCGTTGCTCCTCGAGCCCCGCGCGCCGCCACCACCACCTCTCCCCCGATCCCTTCTTTCGTGGTTGGCCCTCCTCTCGCTCGGTATCCCCTTTCGCGGTCGGCCCTCCCCTCGCTCGGTCTTCTCGATCGGCCACCCTTTTGCGGTCGGCCCACCTCTTGATTGGTCTTCTCTCTCGGTTGCCCCATTTCTTTGAGGTCAGCCCTCCTCTCACTCGGCCCCACATACTCTCCGTCTTCTTACTTATTCCCTTCGTTGAACTGAAGCTGCAATTGGGAATGGGGGACTACTGACATTGGTGGGCCCACAGAAGCTTTTGGCCCACCACTTAGAGCCCAATTCACAGTTTAAGCACTAAAGCCCAACACCATTCAAAACTCAACGTTGCACCAAGAACCAATGACATCTAAACACTTGTCAAAAGGATAACCAGCCACGTAAGCAGACAAAGATCCTGCAGAGTTATTGCACCACACATCAGCCATTAATGAGGCTCTTGCGGCATTAAATGCGATAACCCCTTCACATCGGAATGGGCAGCCTCACCATGAACAAGGCAAGCTAGAGCATAAACTTTCGGCCAACATGACAGGTCAGAGTGGATAAGGAAATTATGAACAAAGGATATAAGGAGACTTCCAAGACACACAAAAGGTTAAGTTCTCTATTCTTATTCTCACTCTACACATCATCAATCTCTCTTTCTTTAAACTTGGTCGTTGGAGAGTCCGCTGGGGGACTTCCGTTCCTCGTTGGACACTTTTGCAGGTACTCCAGTGAGCTTAGTGATTGGGGAACAGTGTAGGAAGTGTGGATCAACCGACTCGCCCCGCCTAGGGATCAGCAGTATCATCATATAGTAACATTTATATATAGTAAAAGTGTGTGGAAATGAGGGTTAGTAGTGTGTGTACAATAGTTATGAGTGATGGATATAATTGTAACTTAAAGTCTGTGGATTGAGAAAATTAATTAATAATCAAATTAGTAGGTGTGTATATTGAGAAAAGATGTGCTCTAAGCTAATTAGGTGTGTGAAAAATAGAATTTCCCTATTCAAATGCCTCAACTGCCTTATTGGTCTTGTTTGCCAAAAGTTAAAATTTTGGTTTTTAGGCTAAAATTCATAAAATGACAAAATAAGTTAAAATAGTTAATAAGACAAAATATCATATTAAATCTATAATCATTTCATTTTTTCTCTCACAAACATCAAATCCAACTACAAAACATTCCAACCATCTTTCCAAATACAAAATTTTTAGCCTAATAAAATAGCCAAAAACTATAACGTCCCCAAAAATATTGAGATCTGATATATCTAGATTAACTCATAGGCAAAATCTAAATCTCATTACTTCTCATTATTGCATACAAGAACATTGAATAATATAGACATTTCAATAGTCAACATTCATACTAAATCACCATTTTTCTATTAACGATATCCAACATGAGATTTCGCAAAAGAGAGACCACTTGCATTAATACATTCATCATCCTTAAGATATAAATTTTATAGCATGTGATAATAACAAGTTAAAGCAACAAAATACAAATTAATGCCTTAACGGCTACAAGTTCCAAGGCTTTACCCGGTTACAACAAAGTGGTTTTCAAACCCATACATAGACAGCCCTTGGCTTGCAAAAAAAACATAACAAATAAATAATTGAGCCTTGTGCTCCAAAAGATCCTCCACGCCTTCACTTTGGCGGATGCACACCATAATCACCTGAAAAATGGTTTCCACTAAGGGATGAGCATAAAGCCCAACAGAGATAATCTAAGTAAAGTGCATGCAATTTAACAATATCATGAGGTGCAATGCATACGAAATGCCAATGCCAAAAATCATAGGTTTTCTCATTTCGAAATTCTCATGCCATGCATTTGTTTAAAAGCATAACCAATTCAATCATCCATTTCATGGAACAAGGGGCAGTAAATACGACAATGGTAATCCCTAGGCTGGTGTCTGCAAGTAGGCATATCGAGCACAACCAAATCCCCACTTTACCGGTCTCTCACCGAAAGGGCAGTAGTACTCCTCCGCACGTGTTTTCGGTCTTTCACCCTGGACACTCAGGCCAACTTAACCAATATCAAACTACACCCCCTATCCGGACTTACCAAACATATTTACCCCATAACTCAACACATTTCAAATACTCCCAAAGAATCAATTTGAAACAAAACCAATTTCTCAAATCCAATGCGAGAATTTAATCATCAAATTATGCAATGTTCAATGCCATGCATGAATTTGAAAATATTTCAATTTACCTATTTCACGTGCAACTTCTATAATAATCAATACAACCCTCCACGTTTGCCCAAACAATTATCTCTATACAAAATATAAATTTCAAGAGACAAACATAACTCATAATCTCATATTTTCAATCATTTCAATATAGGAGTAACAATCACATGTTCAATCTCCTCTTTCCCAACTCCTCTTTTCCAACTCAATCAAAAATCATAATATTCTTTTAAAAAAAATCATCAATCTTCCCTTTTTATTCAAACTCAAGAAATCATCAAGAATTTTCATAACGCCAAAAATAACATACTTTCTTTCAACCATTCTCAATATCTCAACATGACAAATATTCTCATCTTTCTCAAAAGTTCAATATTTTCAAATTTAACAATTTTCAAAAGAAACCTCAATGGTTTTCAATATTCCCTACAACATTCTCATCAATCTCATCCCTATAAACATCCATTTTCAAATTCTCATTTGTTCAAATAAACATATATTTTTAACTCTTGTAAGCTTTTCACAAACTCATCCCAAAAATCTAAATCTTAACATTTAAATTTCTAGGTTTTATTAAAATTTAGGGGTTTCTCAAAAATAAAATAAAATAGAAAAAAATACATTCTTCAACATTCATGAGTCAAAAAAAAAAAAAAAAAAAAAAAAAAAAAACTAGCAATGGATTTTCTAAAAAGTTGAGAACCTCCCCCTTTTTATACATTTAATATACCATTAATAAAACCCTAATTTTTTCAAATATCACAATATCAAAATAACACATAATAAAGTTAAAACACATACACAATATTTAAAAAATCCCTACCTCAAAAGTTAGAAGAGGAAGCAAGCAAAAACTCCAATTTTTTTGACTTTGTCGAATTTTGATCTCCACCGGTCAAAACGTTGCTCTTACCAAGCTCTTCACTTTGGTCTCAAGAACATGGGTCTAAAACCTAATAGATTTTGGTGGATCAAAGATTTTATATGATAAATGTAACCCAAAAAAAAATTCGGAGAGAAATTTTGGTGGATCAAAGATTTTATATGATAAATGTAACCCAAAGATTTTATAGCTTTCAAAATTATTATTTTTTTTAACACAAATATCTATCTATATATAAACATCTACATATATATATATATATATATCAATTAAAAGTATATTTTAACATCATTAATGACGAAAATAATATAATATTTTCTCACCACAAAATATATTTCATTTGATGGTGCACACCATAAATATTTGTAACTCTCTCAAGATTATAAAATAAATAATAATAATAACAACAATAATAATACATAGTTACAAACGAGTCATGATTCAATCAATTGAGTCCAAAATGAATGGAGTTTAATAATTTAAAATAAATCTCCAACTGAGATTAAAGTATAAATAAATTTTAAAAGACTTAAGGTGATCCCCACCATTCACATAATTAAATATGAACCAAAATGATTAAGTATGGGCTAGTCAAATAAGTCCCAAAAATTAAATTTATATCTCATTTATTACTCAAGACCCAAGAATTACTATAACTAAAACTAAAAACAATTTGCCAAACGGGCCTTACGAAGTCGAAATCAAGAAGTAATTTAATTTATTTTTACCAATTTAAATAAAATGGTCCACAACACCACAACTATAATAATAACAACTAAACAATCAAACGATTTGAAAATTCATACCAATTCAACTCGAATCAATACCCAAACCCACAAACATTTAAAAAAAAAAAATTTACTACACAAATATTGAAAAAAATAATAAATAAATAAATTCAATTTAATTCAACTCGTTACAAAAACTAAAATAGTTAACTTTCCAAACAAGGCCATTATATAGTAGATTTGGCTTCGTTTGGGAAGAATGGTTGGGTTAAGTTTGGAGCTATTTTAGCCACAAAGAGACAAAATAGGTTTTTTAGTCCAATAAATAAAACATCACATTTAACCAATTATCATTACATTCTTTCTCTCACAAAAAGTTAAAAAAGGCAAAAAATTCTTCCCAAACGAGATTTTTTAGCCTAAGCTAAAATAGCCAAAAGGCCAAAAAGTCAAAAAGCCAACTCACTTCCCAAACGAACCCAAATATAAGGTAGCATTTGGTTTATTTTTCAAAACTCAATTCTATTTTTAAATTATGATGTGGATGAAATATGTTAATCAAATATATTTTTAAAATACAACTCAAAATTGCTTTTAAAACTCCACTCTTCTCTTCTTTTTTTTTAAAAAAATTATTATCCAATTAATCAATTACTTTTTCTCTATCACCCCTCTTCTCATATTTTCTCATATTCTATACATCAATCAATTAAAAAAAAAAGTACAAAACATCTCAAAACTATTTTTAAAATTCATAACCAAACAAATTTTCTCTTTTCAAATCATGATTCAATAACTCAAAACTCAAAACTCAAAATATAACCTCATACTCAAATCATAAATCTAAAACAAAACTAAATGGACCCTTATAAGTTAAAAAACACATTAATTTATTTTCTTTTTCTAAATCGCCATCTTTCCCATGTCAATTAAGCTATAATTAATTTTGAATAACAACCTTATCATATGCGTTTTTTTTTTTTTTTTGAAAAAAATTGTGATATGTAATCTTGACCCGAATTGTTCTAGGATAATATAGTTTTATAATAGGATAAATTATACTAATCGGCAGAGAGTCTAGTAAAAGACAAATGTTGTTTTTAAAAGTATGCACTACTTATCAGAATTTGTTTTAAAATGCAAGTGATAGTCTGATAGAAAATGTGAATTGCAATGACTAGTTTTGGATAAAATTTCGTTTTTGTTGGTGTAAATTTGACAAATGTGATAGAAGGAGATAAAATAAAAAACAAATAGGATTGTTTCAAGGAGTGTTACAACGTCGTTTTCCTTAAAATAATATTCGTCCCCACCAATTCTACCAAATATAGTGTGCACCAGATTACCTGTGAATTCGCGTTAAGGATACAATAAAATCCAGTCTAAAGACTGATGTCCATGTGTGTTTTGCACAAATAAAATCAGATCCCGAATACGTTTGGATTTTTCTAAACCACCAAATAGAAGAGGAAAAGAACAATATGAATTCCTAAGAGAAAATCCCTGAAAATTCTATGAAGTTATCTATCGAATTGCCAACCCATTTCGTTTTTATACAAGCATGGATATGTATCTCTTATACCAAAGGTTGTGTCCTTTAGATTTAAAAGTGACTCATTTTACATTCAAAAGAGTCATGTCCTTTGGTTTAAATCTAATGGAGGCACACCTCTTTCTATTAATTCATATAAACAAAATATATATTTAATATATACATATATATTATGAAAATATTCCAACAATCCCCCACCATTTTCAAAATATATCAAAATAACAACTCGAAAATTAGAAAAATTTATGCATAAATGAAAGTATCTTTCGATTTGAACTATTTACTTAGTTAAAACACATCAAAGTTAATTAAGATGGCATAGTAGACATGTCTTTGAACTAACGATCTTATACAACTAACTGGACACGTCACACACAAAAATTTTCTTCTCTTTAGGTAATTCAAAAGCCGACACGTGGATTTACCTTGTGTCTATATCATATTTTATGAGCGCTCTACAGTTATGCCCTTAGACTCATAAGAAGTGACACCACCTCCTACACTCATATATGTAAATTTACTAAGAATACCCTTGTAATTAAAGTACCTTAACTCACCATTGAAAACTTATTAAGAGTTAAGTAGCTCAACCTCCTCAGTTAGCATTACAGGTCCCAAACACTTTACCTTGAGATAGTTAAAAATAAATAAAATTAAAATTAAGTACTTGCAATCACGAAATATGGTGTATTTGGACTCATTGAACTCAAGGACATAATGTTTCTTCAAGCGTTCAGTTAAGATTCCATCAGGAGTGATATTTTCCACATCAAATTCTTTGTAAATATTTCTTAGATAATTCACAATCACGTTGACAAAATTCTTATATAACCATGTGTTACCATAGTTTATGACGTGATTAACATGTTCGAACTAATAATCACCGTCATAACTATCAACTCATACTGATGATGAGTTTATATCTTGAAAATTCAAGAAAAACCTATGACAAAAATACCATGTCACTCCATCTCTTTTGTTACAAGTGGCTAAAAACCAATATCTTCAATTCTAAGAGATAAACACTACCAAGAGTAATCTTTATTTACTTTTAAGTCATAATTTTTAAGTTAAGTGTTCAAATAGGCGTCTTTATATCCTTTCAAATAATTGGATACTTGTTATAACATATAAACTAACCCTCCTTAATAATTTGAGAAATTAAATCATACCTGATTATAACTTAATTTTAAAATATATTCTTGAAACTTCTACAAAATATATTTTAATACTTGTGGGTTTTTTTCTTAAATCCAAAATCAGGATTTTAAGTTCAAACTTTCAGCCATTAAACCAAAAGGTAAAGTTTTCAAATTAAACCAAAAAAAAAAAGAGTCAAGGTTGGACCATAAATTAAAGAAAAATACTTGGGATTCTTTCTTTAGAGATCTCCATAATCTTTTTTGGATCTCAATTATTGATATATGTGTGAGATTTACTTATGTGTGTATAAAACTCACACTATCAATAGTTAAGATCTAAAGAAGATTGGAAGAGCTTAAAAAAAAAAAGAAACTCATCATTATTGTAAATTAAACTAGACTAACTTAACCACATATTGGGCCATGGATACAACTGGGCATATAATTGGGCCCACTTCCAGTTGAGTTTCCTTTGCATCATATCTTTTTAGTTTAAAAATAAAAACATATTGGGCCATGGATACAACTGGGCATATAATTGGGCCCACTTCCAGTTGAGTTTCCTTTGCATCATATCTTTTTAGTTTAAAAATAAAAACAATAAAGGTTGAGATCCCTTTGAGGGTCACCCCCTGACCCCCTTTAGTTTTGATTAGTCAACTTATTTATTTATTTATTTTTTTTTCTTCTCACCCAATCCCCAACCTCCATGTGTGTGAGAGGGTTGTGGGAGTGGGTGTTTTAAGGGGGTCTAAATCAATACCCAAATAAAAAATAAAAAATTTTTAAAAAATTTTTAAAAATCAATCAACTTGTTTGGTTCTAGTTTTCAGAAAATTCTATTATTTTATTTTTCATATTTTAACGTTTTCAATGAATTTTTTAATATTTTAAGATTTTTTTTTTTAATTTTTAGACACACCTAGCATAAGCACAATTAAAAAGTATAATATTTGTGAAAAAAATCTTTAAAAAATATACTAAATACCAAAAAATATAAAAAAAAATAAAAATTTAGTACATTTTGCTATTTTTGTGTATTTATTAATTTTTTAAAATATTTTACTATTTAAATATATCGAAACAAAGTGTATCTAAAAAAATATAAAAAATACTTAAAATTTTAAAAATATTCACTAAAAATAAAAAAATACAAAAAAAAAAAAAAAAACTTAATTTTTTAAAAATTAAATTTAAAAAACTAAAACTAAACGCATTGAATTATTTTATCATAAAAATCTATCTATAAATTTTAAATCGCGGGTGTCTGAAACAATAGACGTAAAATGACTTTTTACCTCTCCTTTACGTCAAAACCTGCAATTGATGGATTGATAAACAGACTTCAGCTGCAGCACTTGATGATTGTACCAATTTTTTATTGATGGATTGTGCCAATTGATGGACTGTACCAGTTTTTTTTTTTTTTGAATCCGGATCCTCGGTCGCCCTTCCCAGCAGCCCTCCAAAATGAGTCGTTTTGGAGATTTTTTTTTTTTTTTTTTTTTCCCTCTCTCTTCCGTCTGTGTTTGGTTTTTGAAGAAAACAGAGGGGAGGAGAGGGAGAAGAAGAAGGCCGTCGCAGAAATTCACTATTGTTCTCCAACATTCAAAGAGTATATATGCACAGTTTATGATCCAACATTAAGCCTATTATGCACAGTTTATGATCCAACATTCATGCTTCATTAATATATTAGCAACAAGCCAATAACAAAACAAAGAATCGAGAGATCAAATGAATGGCATATTCTAAACAATTTCAAACATTCCACAAAAGGAACTAACAAAAACCCATATGCCCAAACTTCCATGAGCAAAATATAAAACAAACCCAGTAACAAAAACTAAAACAAATTAAGAAAAATTAAACCAAAACCTCACTAAATTGAACAAAATCAAAGAGAACCCAACAAAACCCAGATACATACCACACAATTACAACCGATTCTTCGAGCTGTTGAGCATCGGCAACCACTCGATCGAACTGGCTCTTGCTTTAAATGGGTTCTAACTTGACCGAAACAAGCGAAGACTCGAGCCCCTGAACAGACCCTTCTTCGCTGTGGCTAGTCAAAGCCTTAATACGATCATACCCACCAAAAGCTCTCCTAAAGGTTGATTTTGGGTAGTGTTGATCACATGAAAAACAGAGTGATTTGAAGGGCAGAGAGAATCTTATAGCACTAGACATTTGTTCATGTATATTGTTGTATGTGTATATATATATATACTCTTTGATTTTTGAAGAACAATAGTGAATTTCTGCAGATCATCAACATCAACAACAAAAAAAAAATATTCTGCAGATCCAGATCATCAACATCAACAAAAAAATATAAAAAATTTATCTTATAGCACTGGACATTTGTTCATGTATATTGTTGTATGTGTATATATATATATACTCTTTGATTTTTTAAGAACAGTAGTGAATTTCTGCAGATCATCAACGTCAACAAAAAAAAAAAAAAATTCTGCAGATCCAGATCATCAACATCAACAAAAAAAAAAAATATTTGTTCATCAACAAGGTTTGCCCTTCATCTTCAGTTTTGAACATCATCATCATCTTCAACATCATCATCATCTTCATCATCTTCATCAACAATCAAATCCAGATCTACTGGAAAGGGCGACCGATCACCGACATCACCGACCCCGATCACCGACCCTCGTTCTATTTTTTTTTAAATATAAAGATATATATATATATATATAGATATAAAGATATATATATATATATATGGATGAACCCAGCCAGCAGACCCTCGTTTTGTTTTTGTTTTTTTGGAAAATTGGCCCCAAAACGACGTCGTTTTGAGGCGCTGCTGGAAAGGGCCGCTGGATATGGCGGCCGAGAATCCGGACTCGTTTTTTATGGGCAAATTACACAGATATCCCTGAGATTTCTAGTAATATAATTTTTTTTATATTTAAAAAATTATGATAACGTTTGGTAGAGTTTTTTAAATACGATTTAAAAATAAAATTGTATTTTGAGTTTGTAAATTTTGAAATTATGATTTGAGTATAAAAAATTTGTTTGATGAATGAATTTTGAAATTTTTTTTTAATTGAGAGAAATTTTTTATGTAACATGTGATATTTGATATAAAAATTTACGACTCAACTAATCACATAACTCAAAATTCTATTCAAAACTCATAATTTTTTTTTAAAAATTTTCAATTTTTTTATTTAAAATACAAAAAATAACATGTGGCAATTGTAAAAAAAAAAAAAATGTACTGTTCCGATCAATCGACCAGATATCCAAGAGGACGACCGGTTAGCCCAAATTTTTCCGCCTTGGACAGAGTTTTCAAAAGTGAGTGTGGAATTAATTTTTGAAAACTGTAAACAAACACTACGTGCAAACCAAATGGTGGAACTAAACTTCCAAAGCTCTACCAAATAGAGCCAATATTTTTCTCCTTAAAATTTGTAATCTCATTATAAATTACTTCTTAAATTACTGATGTCATGTCTAAATTTTTTTTAAATGATCATTTTTCCATTTTTATGATATTTTTAGTATAAATTTTTATATATGAATATAATTTTTCATTTTTATTTTTATCATTATATCTAGATTAGATTAATTTCGTATAGATATATTTAACGTTCAAAAAAGTAAAAAAATTGAATATAATAAAATAAGATAATATACTAAATTTTTGTATTTATTTATTTATTTTTTTGTATTTGGTGAATTTAAAAAAAAAATCACAAAATATTATATTTCTTAAGTATATCTAGATTAATTAGGTGTATCTATAAAATAAAAAATAAAAAAAAGATTGTTTAAAATATTTAAAGAATTCAGTAAAAATAAAAAATAAAAACATAAAAAAAAATTTAAGTTTTTGTGTGAGTTAAAATCAAAGAAAATGATTATTATTTCTCTTAAAATGACATGAACAAAATATCTGTATCATTTTATTATTTATATATATAAAGATTAAGGGATAAATATGTTATTTTAATATAATAGGAGAGTAAGTATGATTTTTTAAATATGAAAAAAAAATCTGTAAGCAAAAATCTAAAATATTAGTGTAATTCACCCATTTTTTTTTTTATTGATGAGTATTTTTTCCGAATAAAAAAAATGATAAACTCCAATACTCCCTCCGTCCCAAAATATTAGTCCCTTATTCCATTTTTCATTATTCCAAAATATTAGTCCATCTTCAAAAATCAAGTACAAAAATTATATAAATTTTCTATTTTGCCCTTCTTTTAAATTAATAAACAATATAAAAGTATAATTATGACATTGATATTCTCAAAAAATGTACTATCAAAAGGGTAATTTTGGAAAATTAACTTTTTTCAAATGCAATAATTATACTATCAAAAAAAAATTTTGGGGTGTCCTAAAAAAGTACACTTTTTGTCTTTTTACGAAAAGATGTGCAGAAAAGTAGAGAGGTGATGTGATGAAAAAAAGATAAAAAGATAAAAAGATGAATTATATAGGTTATGCCAAATAAGACCTAAATTTTTTAAAATAGACCATTATTTTTGGACAGAGGGAGTGTTTATGATTTCTCACAATCCCACGTTTCCCACTTTATGCATCCCGTCGCGTCACTTCATCTGACTACAGGTCAGGCGAATCACGGATTGAATAGTAGATCTAATTTTTTATATTTTTTGTGAATCAGTTTGTTTGATTTTAATTTTTTGAAAATTGAATTTTTTATTTTTTATATTTTTTTTATTTTAATGAGTATTTTTTAAAATTTTAAATAATTTTTTATTTTTTTAAATACACTTTACTTAAATGTATTTAAAATAGTGAAATATTTGTAATTTTTTTAAAAAATAATAATAAATACAGAGAAATAAGAAAATATATTAAATTTTCGTATTTTTTAAAATATTTTTTTGGTATTTAGGACTGGTTTGGCATATACTATTGTGGGAGCCGAATATTACTGGATCAATAGGGACGAATAGACCCGTCCAGTCCGAAACGCAACTTTTATTCGGCTTTTATCCTAGTCAACCAAGAGCCGAATAGAAGTAATTGGCACTCCAACCAGTAGAGCAAAGGCCGAGTAGAAGTACGTGTAAAGGATTATGGATGGGCCTGGCCTTAAGGCCCAAAGAGAATACTATAAATATGGGATCATCAGTCAGAGAAAGGTATGTGAGAACTAGTATGCTTAACTTAAAATAAAAGTAACCCAGAAAGAGTAGAGACTGACTTGTTCGTCAAAGTGCTAATTCCGGCACCCCCGACCGGAGTGTTCATTTCTTTTCAGGTGTCTATCTGAGGATCACGAGCATCTCCCAGGATCATAAGAGTATTTCCGAACCACTTCTCCACAATTGGCGCCGTCTGTGGGAATACTCAAACACATCCATGCGAGCATAACGGAAGACCCTCTGATAGTCACTGATAAAACCACGCAGAGAGACGATCTCACTCCAACAAACATGCTTGGACCAGAGACTATCCCCGCAAGACGCGCTTTGAACTTCGCTTCACCCTCAACTTCAGAGCATGAGGCAATGTAAGCGATCATAGAACAAGCGAAGCAAAACGAACAGAGGTTAGAGAACATGATCGCTGAAAACGAACGTCTCCGTCAGGACTTGGCCTTGGAAGTGGCGAAATCCAAACAAGCTGTACGCCAAGATCCGGAACGACCTCTGAGGGCAGGTGGTCGACGACCTCGAGCCCAACAACAAGACATTGATAGCGACTCTGACTCATTATCCCCAGAGCCCAAGAAGAAGGGTCGACCCGAGACTTCCAGTTCTTCTGAAGAAAGTTCACGTATAAGGCATAAGCGCAGGAGAAACAGTTCAGAAGAGGAAGACCAGCATGATCCCTTTGTGCGACGGATTGCAAGGGCTGTTCCGCCCAAAAAGTTTAAAGCTCCATCGTTCACTCTCTATGACGGAAAATCAGACCCCACTGATCACATACGTCACTACAAGCAAGCCATGACATTACATGCAGACAACGAGGCCCTCATGTGCCGCATATCTCCCAGCAGTTTGGGACCATTGGCTGTCAGGTGGTATCATAAACTGGAGCCGGCTTCGATTAAAAACTTCCATCAATTACAGAAATCCTTCAGGGCCAGATTCATCGCCAATGAGGTCTAGCCGAAACAAGCCGACTCTCTCTGGGCAATGCAGATCCAGGCAGGAGAAACACTAAGAGCGTATTCGGCGCGCTATTGGGAGTGCTTTAATCTTGTCGACGACGCCTACAACGACTCCATGGCCATTACCGCCTTTAAAATGGGTTTGCATCCTGACAGTATTCTCCGCAGTTCCTTGACTAGAAGGCCCCCTAAAACAGTCTGGTCGTTGATGAAGAAAGTTGAGGAACACTGCAAAGTGGAGGATGACGCCTTGCGGGTTAAAGCCGAAAATATGGCCAACAAGACGGCCCCTTCTGAAATTGCTCACCTAATAAATTCTGTAGCACCTCAGAGCCTTGAACCACGGCATCAGGCTAAACGAGACAAGAGACGGGATCCCCGCCGATCAAGCGACCAATGCTCCCATCAAGCAAATGAACAACTGCAAGTTGATAGCAGGCGCACGAAGCGTGCCGACAAGAAATATACGGAGTTGACAGAGCTGATCAGCACGGTTATGTCCAAAGTCCAACACCTTCCGTTCTTCAAATGGTCGTCCAAAATGGTGGGACCTCCCGATACGAGAAGACGGGATAGACGGTGTGAGTATCACAAGGACCATGGCCATGATACTGAGAGTTGTTATGCATTGAAGGATCACTTGGAGGAATTGGTATAAGATGGTCGGCTACAACAGTACGTCTGAAAAGGTAACTCAACCAAAGCAATAGCCTTAAGACAGGATTCTCCTCCACTCAGCGTGATCTACATGATATACAGCCTGCCGATGTCATCCGCGGTGCATACCATTCAGTCAAATCCCGACCCTCAAGCTCAACTCACTCCGGCTAAACAACCCCATGAAGCTGCGAGCATTGCTTTTGATGATTCAAATTTGGTCGGAGTGACACTTCTCCACATCGATCCCTTGGTAATTGAGTTACGCGTAAACCGATTCACAGTTGAGCGCGTACTCATTGATCCGGGGAGCACATCAGAGGTAATGTACTACAAGACATTCACCAAACTTGGCTTCTCCGAATCGGATCTCTCCCCGGCCCCTTATCTACTATGCGGTTTCAACGCCAATCCAGAGTACCCGTTGGGGAAAATCACACTACCCGTTCGAGCGGGCTCCCGAACAGTGGATGTAGAATTCTTGGTCGTCAAGCTGCCATCGCCGTACAATCTCATTATGAGGCGGACTTAGTTGCACACCATGTAGGCCGTGCCGAGTACGTATCATCAGCTGCTACGCTTCCCGACAGAACGCGGCATTGAGCAAATCCGTGGCTCCCAGAAATCAACACAAGCATGTTATCTCCTCACTGAAAAGACGCCAAAGAAGTTGCAAGTGAATTCCATTGAGGTGCCGGATCGAGAGAGCCTCGATGATGTTGGACGGCTCCTGAGTGAAAAGGCCACGGAAGGCCTAGACCGAGTTGAAATCGACAGAAGCCCAGACAAGTTCTTCATGGTCGGCGCCTCCCTGAATCAAGCCGACAGACAACAACTAATTTCTTTCCTGCTTAGCAACCTTGATGTCTTTGCGTGGACTCCATACGAGATGTCGAGTATAGATCCGTCCGTTTCACAGCACCATTTGAATGTTGACCCTAAGTGCAAGCCAATCATTCAGAAAAGTCGGCGGTCAGCTACAGAGCACACCGTTGCCGTTGTTGAAGAGGTTGACATGCTACTTGAAGCGGGGGCAATCAGGGAAGTGACCTACCCTACATGACTCTCTAATACAGTGGTTGTGAAGAAGAAAAATGGGACTTGGCGAGTGTGCGTCGATTTCACGGACCTAAACAAAGCCTGCCCCAAGGATTGTTTTCCCCTACCCAGAATTGACCAACTTGTAGATGCGACGGCACGCCATCAACATATGAGCTTTCTTGATGCTTACAGAGGCTACCATCAAATCGCCATGCATCCTGAGGATCAAGAAAAAACTGCATTCCTCACCCCAAAAGGAACCTACTACTACAAGGTTATGCCTTTTGGGCTGAAGAATACAGGGGCAACCTACCAAAGACTGGTCACTGCCATGTTCAAGGAACAACTTGGTCACATTATGGAAGTGTACATTAACGATATGGTGGTCAAGTCCAAGGAAGAGCAGAATCATATAGCCGATCTGGAAGAGACATTCGGCATTCTACGTAAATATAGAATGAAGCTGAACGCTTCCAAATGTGCGTTTGGAATCGGCTCTGGCAAATTCTTGGGTTACATTGTCAACCACTAAGGAATCGAAGCCAACCCAAGGCAAATCACAGCAATCCTAGAACTCAGCTCTCCTCGATCAGTCAAAGAAGTTCAGAAGTTAATGGGGATGGCCGCCGCACTCAACAGGTTCATCAGTCGTTCCACGGACTGCTGCCGACAATTCTTTCATACACTACGGCAGGGCAAGGCTTTTGAATGGTTCGCCGAGTGAGAAGCTACTTTCGACGGCCTCAAGACCTACCTCCGATCAGCTCCACTCTTGACAACACCGTCGGCCGGTGATCCACTCATTTTGTATCTGGCAGTTTCCGACTGAGCTGTCAGCGCCGTACTGATAAAGGAAGAACTGGGGGAGCAGCGGCCAGTGTATTATGTGAGCAAGGCAATGGTTGACGCCGAAACAAGCTACCTTCCGCTGGAGAAACTCATCTTAGCCTTGGTCATGGCGGCAAGAAAGTTGATGCATTGCTTCCAGGGGCATAGCATTGGGGTGCTAACAGATTATCCCCTCCGATCAGTACTACGTAGCGCAGAAGCATCAGGACGTGTTTCAAAATGGGCTCTTGAACTCGACAAGTATTATATTCAGTTTCTACCTAGAACCTCAATCAAAGGGCAGGTGCTTGCCGACGTTGTTGCCGAATTCACCAGGGGTCTTGCTGACTTCAAGTATGATGAAATTCGACCAAAGCCGAACTGGAGAATTTATGTTGGGGACATTTTGCAGTTGTACCGTGATGGATCATCCAATCAACGGGGCAGCGAAGCCGGAGTAGTAATCATGGCTCCCGACGGCGCAATAATTGAGCAGGCAGTCAAACTCGGTTTCGAAGCATCAAATAACGAGGCCGAATACGAAGCCCTTTTGGCCGGTTTGAGGAATGCACACCTTCTGGGTGCTCAGCGTTTGCTGGTATTTTGCGATTCAAAATTGGTGATCAATCAACTAAAGGCGGAGTACGCATCCAAAAATGACCGAATGACGGCTTACATGAAATCGGCTAGCGCCTTGCTGGCCAAATTTGACCATCATGAATTGAATCAGATAACACGTGATCAGAACACACATGCAGACGCCCTAGCTTGCCTCACCTCCGCCATTAACTCAGAGATTAAACGGACAATCGAAGTAGTTTTCATCCCAGAGTTGAGTATCAGCCCTTCGGAAGAAATCCAGGTCAATGTCATAGAGCCAGGACCGAGTTAGATGGACCCCATTGCTGTATTCCTGTCTTCCGAACAGCTCCCAGCGGACAAAAAAGAAGTGCACAAGTTGCGAAATAAAGCCCTGTGATACTATTTGGATCCGCAAGGAAAGCTTTATAAAAAATCCCTTTCGGGTCCATACCTGGAATGTGTACACCCGAACAAAGTCAAAGAGCTTCTGACTGAAATACATGAAGGCAGTTGTGGTGCCTATTCTGGCGGGCGCTCTTTGGCCCATCGAGCTATAACACAGGGGTATTACTGGCCGACAATGAGAGCTGATGCCGAATGCTATGTAAAGAAATGTGAACAGTGTCAGAAGTTCTACCCATTAATCCATCTGTCTGCTGAAGAGTTAAGCTCCATTACCAGTCCCTGGCCGTTCGCCCAGTGGGGACTTGATATCGTAGGACCATTGCCGAGGGCCCCAGGGAACAAGCGGTACTTGATCGTCGCGACAGATTACTTCACAAAATGGGTCAAAGCGGAGGCATTAATGCACATTCGAGATGCTAATATTAAGCGCTTTGTATGGAGAAATATCATAACACGATTCAGCATTCCAAGAGCTCTTATTTTAGACAACGGCACCTAGTTTGATTGTGGCGTCTACCGAGAGCTATGCATCAAGTATGGTATCCGGCCTTACTTTTCTACGCCGGCTTACCCATAAAGCAATGGTAAAGCCAAAGCCTCTAATGAATCCATCTTAGATGGCATCAAGAAGAGGCTGGAGAAAGCTAAAGGCAAATGGGTCGAAGAATTGCCGAGTGTATTGTGGGCTCACCGAACTACGCTGAGGCGATCTACTGGAGAAACGCCGTTTGCTCTATGTTTTGGAACCCAGGCGATCATACCCCTGGAGATCGGCCACCCAACCCTGAAATCTTAACTTTTTGATATGGGCCGAAACGACATGATGCTGGCTTTGGATTTGATTTTGATCAAAGAACAAAGAGACCGTGCCCTCGCATCCATGGCGCGGTACCAGCAGCAGCTTGCCAAGTCATATAATCAATGTGTTCAGCTGCGCCACTACACACCAGGAGAGTGGGTCCTGAAGAAGGTACTTCAGCCTGCCAAGAAACCAGCTGATGGAAAATTGGGTCCTAACTAAGACGGCCCTTATCAGATTGATTCGATCGCAGGAGTAAGGGCATATCGGCTCAAAGACATGTCAGGAAGGAGTCTGCCACGGCCTTGGAATTCCACACATTTACGCAAATTTTATCATTGACCCGACTTGTGGGGCATGATACTTGTTCTAAACGGTCGCCATGTATATCTCATTTTTTGTAATGTAAAGATCCCTATTTAGTCACTACAAAATCCAGTTCAAAGGTGTTCCGATAAAAGCCTCCGAATTTGGAGCGCCCTTCGTGGATATCACGATTGGCCAAATAAAGCCTCCGGATTCGGAGCCCCATCGGCGCATGACGTCTTTGGGCCGATTAAGCCTCCGGATTCGGAGTGCCCTTCGTGGATATCACGATTGGCCAAGTAAAGCCTCCGAATTCAGAGCGCCCTTCGTGGATATCACGATTGGCCAAACTAAGCCTTCGGATTCGGAGCCCTATTGGCGCATGATGTCTTTGGGCCGATTAAGCCTCCGGATTTGGAGCACCCTTCGTGGATATCACGATTGGCCAAGTAAAGCCTCCGGATTCGGAACGCCCTTCGTGGATATCACGATTGGCCAAACTAAGCCTCCGGATTCGGAGCCCCATTGGCGCATGACGTCTTTGGGTCGATTAAGCCTCCGGATTCAGAGCGCCCTTCGTGGATATCACGATTGTCCAAACTAAGCCTCCGGATTCGGAGCCCCATTGGCGCATGACGCTTTTGGGCCGATTAAGCCTCTGGATTCGGAGCCCCATCGGCGCATGACGTCTTTGGGCCGATTAAGCCTCCGAAATCGGAGCCCCATCGGTGGATGACGTCTTTGGGCCGATTAAGCCTCCGAATTCGGAGCGCCCTTTGTGGATATCGCGATTTGCCAAGCCTCCGGATTCGAAGCCCCATCAGCGTATGACGTCTTTGGGCCGATTAAGCCTCCGAATTCGAAGCGCCCTTTGTGGATATCGCGATTGGCCAAACTAAGCCTCCGGATTCGAAGCCCCAGAGGCGCATGACGCTTTTGGGCTGATTAAGCCTCCGGATTCAGAGCCCCACGGGCGCATGATGCCTTTGGGCCGATTAAGCCTTCTGATTCGGAGCCCCACGGGCGCATGACGCCTTTGGGCCGATTAAGCCTCCGGATTCAGAGCCCCACAGGCGTATGACGCCTTTAGGTCGATTAAGCCTCTGGATTCGGAGCCCCATCGGCGCATGACATCTTTGGGCCGATTAAGCCTCCGGATTCGAAGACCCCATCGGCGCATGATGCCTTTGGGCCGATTAAAGTATGGCATTCGTACAGACCGTATAAACAAAGGCCGAAAAATGCAAATATTCAAAATGAGATTTTTCAAGCCGCATAAATATAATTTAAAACGTGCGAACATTCAGAATAAAATGTGTACTAATATAGATAACAAGTACGCTACAAATTGAAAACTAAGCGTTTTATTAAAATCAGCCAATAAATACATAATTTCACTTTCAATCTACATAAGCATTACAAGGTCTTCTTCTGTTCGGCAGCTCCTTCATCATCACTCTTCTCAATTTCGAAAGCGGAGAAGCGGAAATCATTCTGTTGGTACAACGGCAACGCAGAATCCAACCCTGCTGCCTGGAGAGCCTCAGCTTGCTGAAGTGCCTTAATCCAGCCGTACTTAAATCCACAATTTTCACATCAACAAACTTCTTCGGCGAGTTTCTCCTTGGTCTTCTGAATTCCGACCTTTCGGCCATCATGGAAGCCTTTTTCATAGGCCGCAGCTCTCGCAATCTCAATCACGAACATGCTAGCCGTGTTCCGATCGGCGATCGCATCACTAATTAGCCTTTGAGTAACCCTCTCTTCCACAACCGGGCTGGGGTGGCTGGCTGATTGAGGCTCGGCAGACTTGATTTTCCTTAGCTCACGCTCGGCCTTCTCGGTGCGAGCTTCTAACTTCTGAATGCGCTCATCTCTCTGTTCTATATCGCAACGAGCAGCGCGGAGACGCATGTCGATCTCATAAGCGGTGTACAGTTCCTTCACCGCCCCGTGAACGCCTTCACGAAACACTTCGAAGTCCTGCCGACCTACCATCGACTGCTGAACTTCGGGTGAAAAAATCTGTCGAGCGAACTCGACTGCCACATTTGGATCTCGAACGATCGAATCTGCCTCTATCATTGGTCTATTACCCACGAAGACCGCAAAACTCAATGGGCGAGGAGTCGCGTCGGATTCCCTTCCAGGACGGGGTTAAGGAGACTTACGCTGTGGCTACTTGTCCCTCCTGGGCGACCTACTTCGACGACAAGAAGATTGGTGTCTCTCCCGATCCCTTGAAGTCCTACTGCCTGTGCGTGAAGGTTCACCACTTCGACTCATGTCTCCTTTAGCTCAGCTAGCGTCTTCACTTCCCCTCTGCTGTTGAAGAAAAGTCTATTTGACATTCGCACTTGTTTAATTTTCCTCTGAGAACTGGACTGAGTTGCTGTCAGAGCATCTAAATAGGACCTTCATTCACGAAGTACACGCCCATTTATTCCTTATGAGGGCAGCACCTCTGA
This sequence comes from Camellia granthamiana, assembly GCA_036172215.1. Classification (NCBI taxonomy): domain Eukaryota; kingdom Viridiplantae; phylum Streptophyta; class Magnoliopsida; order Ericales; family Theaceae; genus Camellia; species Camellia granthamiana. The sequence continues at coordinate 53,558,353 of CM069908.1, read as the reverse complement.
GGCAATCTCATTAATATCGAAACCTCAACAGCCCGGCGCCGATTGAGTCACATGACCCAATCGCCCCATCAACCTCTGCTAGTTGGTGTTCTGCGTTCATGAACCAGCTGAGGCAAGGGCAGATTCTTCAATCTAGTTGGCTCGACTGCCCCAGCCGTTCCACGAATCGATTCATCAGTACAATATTCATAAGTTCGTTTCATTCGGCGTTCTACGTTCCTGAACTAGCAGGGGTAAGGGCAGATTCATCAATCTAGTCGGCTCGAGTGCCCAGCCCTTCCACGAATTGATTCATCAGTATAATATTCATAAGTTCGTTTTATTCAGCGTTCTACGTTCATGAACCAGTTGGGGCAAGGGCAGATTCATCAATCCAGTCGGCTTGAGTGCCCCAGCTGTTCCACGAATTGATTCATCAGTACAATATTCATAAGTTCATTTTATTTGGCGTTCTACGTTCATGAACCAGCAGGGGCAAGGGCAGATTCATTAATCTAGTCGGCTCGAGTGCCCCAGCCGTTCCACGAATTGATTCATCAGTACAATATTCATAAGTTCATTTTATTCGGCGTTCTACGTTCACGAACCAGTTGGGGCAAGGGCAGATTCATCAATCTAGTCGGCTCAAGTGCGCCAGGCGTTCCACGAATCGATTCATCAGTATAATATTCATAAGTTCGTTTTATTCGGCATTCTACGTTCATAAACCAGCAGGGGCAAGGGCAGATTCATCAATCTAGTCGGCTTGAGTGCCCCAGCCGTTCCACGAATCGATTCATCAGTACAATATTCATAAGTTCATTTTTTTGGCGTTATTCTTCATGAACCAGCTAAAGGCTGAATTCATTTTATTTATGATTAAATCAAATTCATTAATTTAATCGGCTATTAAGTTTGTCGTCTCACGTAGTCGTCACATTTAATTATGTACTCATACAGCAAACAATGCAAGCAATAGAAAAAACAATACAAACAATACAAGCAATAGAAAACTTGAGAACATAGAAAATTTTCATTCATAAATTGAGCGCTAAAAGCGGACATTTTACACATAAAAATCCAAAAAAGATGAAAATCAACTAACAAAGAACATACGTTGAAATTAAAAATACCTAACAAAAATAATTTGATCCCCAAAATCAATCCTCGGGATCAGACTCTAGCGGCTCAACGTCCACTTGCTCGTATGGAATCGACATGTCCAATGTCACTCCAGCGGCAACAAGGGCTTTGAGCCAGCCATGTTTGAATCCCCGATTCTTGAATTTGGGGACCTCTTCTACATAGTTTTCTAGAGCGGCGCTCTTCCCAGCCTCAAATGCTTCAGAAGCCTCGGAGTCGACTTTTTCCCTCGCCGCCTTCGACTCTGCCAATTTGACCTCTAGCTTGGTAAACGCCTCCTTGGCTAACTTGAGCGATTCCTTACTCGCGTTTGCCCTCTCCTCGATGTCCGATCTGAGCTGGTCAGCAGTCTGCGCCCTCTCCTTCTCGGCTTTGGCCCGTGCTCTCTCCATCGTGGCTCTCATCACCTCAAACTCGGCCCTGCTCCTCGGACCGTCGACTTCCGACTGCAAACGGCCAATCCTTTCAACGGCATCATACTGGCGGCGGCCTAATTCGGCTATCCTTCCGACCGTCTGCAAAACAAGTTGGGATTGTCAGATACCAAGAAATACCGTATGCAAACAAAACCAAAATAAGGAGTTAGGATGAAGTCACATACCAAGAGGGCCGACTGGGTAGCTAATGCTATTGCTACCAAATCTGGCTCTGCCCGAAAGGATGCCTTGTCAGCCGGTAACGAGACCGAGGCGGCCAAGCTCAACGCCATAGCGGGATCCTTTAAAATCGATGCTTCGGAGGAGATCGGCATGTTTTTTATCTTTGGTTGAACAACGAATGGAACAACCACTTCTGACTCCTTCAAACATGGCCGTTTATCAACAGGGTTCTCCTCAAAGCCGGCATCACCCTCGGTGGCACGTTTCTCTCCCCAATCCTCTGTAATCGGCCATTCTTCTGAATCGGGCCGATCGGCTGCCTTTTCCAACTCGGCCACTTCAATGTGAGTTGTTTCCACTACAGTAATGGGTTCGGAAGATTCAGTCGGGGCAAGTGTAGAACGTGTGGCCTTGACTTTCTGTCGAGCGGCCAAGCGTTCGGCATTTCTCTTTCGTGCCATCTGCGTAAGACTTTCCCCAGCCATACCCTCGGAATAAGCGCCGAGAAGGTCTCCCAAATTTGTAAAAATATCTTCGAAGACGTCCCCTCAGCCTAACGTGGACGGAGGGTCGGATGAGTTCAGTCCAACTTCCTCAAAGGCCAAGTTAACAACTTCGACAACCTCCGCTGCCAACTGATCCGGGTCCTCGGCAATTGGTTCCGCCGCTTGTTCTTCTAAGTGTTCAGAATTGGATGTTTCTAAACCGATCTGCCTCAAGTTTTTGAAGCTGGGAAAGATGAGAGCTGTAAGATAGTTGTCGCCTCGCGCGATCGGAATGTTGTCTACCGCCGAGAATGTAGTATAAGTCGGCTCGTACCGCAGGAGAATGTGGACCACCCTCTTTTGTTTTTGAAGGTTTGGACGGCCGACGAACTGTAGCGCGGTCTTAATTTCTGCGAGCACAATGTCGTCTCCTGAAACTAACACTCCCTTCAAGTCGCTGCCTGCACAAACAAAACGACTAGATGTATATAGTTCCGAATACAGATATGGAAATAACAGAAACAAAGTTGGTCTGATCGGCCAACTGGTTCGCCTTTTCGCCTTGGCACCGGGTCTAAGCGATCTTTACCTTCGCCAAATTCCCAATTGCCGTGGACGACGACTATCACATCATCGACACGCTTGCCAGAGCTGGCAAGCATGGTCACTAAGTGATGGTCGGTATCTTTGGCTCTAAGAAAGTAGCGTCCTAGCCGGCCAGTGGATTTGGCTAGGACGTAACAGTGCCGAACGGCGGGAATACCTAAGTTAATCCTAAGACGCCAATTCAGCTCTACAATTCCCATTACGATACGAAAGAAGTTCACATTGGGCTGGGAAGGGATTAGACCCAAGTATCATAAAACGACTCTCAAGAATGCATGAAGTGGAAAACGGACTTCACCCTCAGTAATGGACATGAGGGGAAAGACGATTGTGCTCTCGTCATCCCTTTCCATGTCAGTGGTGCTGTCTGCCAAAAGTGACAGATGGTCGTCGTCAGGGATGGAAAAATTGCGACGGAAGTCAGAGATTCGGTCCGCTGAAAGGAGCTCCTTTAGATGTTTTGCCATCTTGACTAGCCCGAGGATTATGGAAAACTAAAAGTAAACAAGGAAACGGGATCAAAAGTGAGGAAGAAGAAAACTTACAGGAGGCGAAGAGGAAAAACAAGAAACGAGAAGTTGCAGAAGCCGCGAAGTGAAGAAGTTGCAATAGAAGGTGAACCATATATCTTTCAGTACTCAGAACATACATTCGAAGAGATAATTTCAAATTGCATTAAATGGAGGCAATGTACAAAGGGGCGGGAAAGCGTTACAACGACCAAAAAGCGTGTGCGCGTTCTGACACGCATTCGGAAGATGATTAACTGCCGAATTTTCGACTTCCCAGGCTAGAAACCAAACATGCCGACTAACTGATACAAGTGGGGTGTTTGGGGGACAATTGTGGGAGCCGAATATTACTAGATCAATAGGGACGAATAGACCTGTCCGGTCCGGAACGCAACTTCTATTCGGCTTTTATCCTAGTCAACCAAAGAGCCGAATAGAAGTAATCGGCACTCCAACCAGTAGAGCAAAGGCCGAGTAGAAGTACGTGTAAAGGATCATGGATGGGCTTGGCCTTAAGGCCCAAAGAAAATACTATAAATATAGGATCATCAGTCAGAGAAAGGTATGTGAGAACTAGTATGCTTAACTTAAAATAAAAGTAACCCAGAGAGAGTAGTGACTAACTTGTCCGTCGGAGTGCTAATTCCGGCACCCCCGACAGGAGTGTTCATTTCTTTTCAGGTGTCTATCTGAGGATCACGAGCGTCTCCCAAGATCAGAAGAGTATTTCCAAACCACTTCTCCACAACTATAAAAGTCAAAAAGCCAAAAAGTTAATACTATTCACAATATTTTAATGGTAAAAAACAAAAATTAAAATATTATATCAGAACCATAAGCATCAAGGGTCCAAAGCAAAAAAAAAAAAAAATTAAAAACCAATTTTTTCTATGATTGATGTTGACATTCCGTACTGCCACACTCGTCCGAACAAAATAAAAAATTAAAAAAAAAAATTCAAATATTGTATTAGACCACGGTGGAAAAGAACAGAAATATATATATATATATATATATATCAATTTTTTCAAGACACACAGGTCCGTACTGACATACACACAGATTTATATGGGTAAAATTGTAATTTTGCAAATCTATATAATATTTTAATACACATTTTTTATATAAAAAGTCAACAAGTTAACCCAAACATCTCTATTTTTCTCCTCAACTTTTTAGTTCAAAAAGACAAAAATTGTACTTATTTAGGACACTCCAAACAACCCCTTAATGTATTTTTTAAAGATTTTTTTCACAAATATTATACTTTAGGGATGGCAATCTAAAACCGGCCCGATGGGGACCCGACCCCCCGATCCCGAATATAACGGTTATTTCCCGAAAAATACCCCTGACGGGCCGGGGATGGTGATAAAAAAAAATCCCCGATGATAATCGGGCCGGGGACGGGGATATATATTTCAGTCCCGGCCCGCTCCGGCCCCGGCCCCGGCCCCGAGCCCCGTCCCGTTTGTCTCCCGAATGACTTATATATATTATATATATATTTTTTATTCTCATCTATATCTCAAATTGTAAATCTACTCTCTCTCTCCATTCCTCACATCTCCACCGTCTCTGGTCTCTCTCTTCTTCACCATCTCTCACCCCCATCTCCTCTTCCACCAATCCTCCCACCACTCCCCTCCTCCCTCCTCCTCCTTCTCACGCCTCTTATTTCTTTCGTCTCTCTCTCCCTCACTCACGTTTGAAGATGGAGAGACGGACCGTGGTTCGATCGATCTGAAGATGGACAGACCGGTTGAAGATGGACAGACCGTGGTTCGATCGATCTGAAGCTACCACCGCCGGCTCCTCTCGTCTCACCGGCAGCTCCCTCACCGCCGCCTTCTTCTCTCCACACGATATCTCTCTCTCTCTCATAGATCTCCTCTTTCTCTCTCTCTTTCTCTCTCTCTCTCTCTCACACATGGATCCGTTGGTTTCAGATCTGTTGGTGATGAAGATGTTGCTTTCCGATCTGCTGGTGATGAAGATGTGGCTTTCAGATCTGTTGTTTTGATTTTTTTTTTTTTTTGATGTTCTTAATGGTGATGAAATCTGTTCTTGATGTTGATTTTTTTTTTTTTCCTTTTGATGTTGATATTGTATTTTTGGCCGGGGATTTTCGGGGTCGGGAAAACCCGATCCCCGTTAGGGGGCGGGGGTGGGGGCGGTAGTTGGTTCCCCGTCGGGGATGGGGACGGGGACGGGGACGGGGACGGGGGGAAGTTCTGCCATCGGGGATCGGGGACGGGGAGGGTGATCCCCATCCCCGACCCCGCCCCGCCCCGTTGCCATTCCTATTATACTTTTAAGTATATTTATGTTAGGTGTGTTTAAAAATTAAAAAAATACTTAAAATATTAAAAAAAATCATTGAAAACATTAAAATACGAAAAATAAAAAAGTAGAATTTTTTGAAAACTGTTTTATGAAAACTGGAACCAAACAAACTGATTATTTTTTTTTTTATAATATTTTAGTTAAAAAATTATTAAAATAAACTATTTCCAAACAAGGTTTAAGTGAAATCTTGTTGGCTAAGGTCACGTTTGGCATGCAACACTTTTAGTTTAAAAGTCAAAAAGTTATTAAAAAAAAATCAAAAAGTCTAAGGCACCGTTTGGGAAGTGGTTTTGTGGGTTTTTTTGGCTATTTTAGTCACAAAAGATAAAATAGGCTATTTTAGCCACAATAAACAAAACATCCCATTCAACCCATAATCATTACACTCTTTTCTCACAAAAAAATTCAAAAAAGTCAAAAAGTCGAAAAGCCCTTCCTAAACCAAGCTTTTTAGCCTAGGCGAAAATAGCCAAAAAAGTCAAAAAGTCAAAAACACAACCCATTTCCCAAACTAATCCTAAAACTTATATAAAAAAGTCAAAAAATTTATTTTATTTTTTACACATATTTTAATAAAAAATTAAAAAATTATTATAAACATATTAATTTCTTTTCCTCATATTTTGTTAAAAAATTAAATAATTGTTAAAGTAACATAATCTCAGCCTACATGAAAAGACGTTACTGTCAAACAATACGCGTGTCTTCAATGAAGTGACGGGTGCGTTGAACTTTTAGGGCCACTGGGGAAAGTATAACCAAAAAAACAAAAAACAAAAAAAGTCAAAAATCAAATTTTGAACCTATTTTAACTTACATTATTTTTTATCTAAAAAAATTAAAAAAAATTTAAAAAGCCAAGAAATAATTTTAACTAACTTTTCAAACCACTAAAAATTTATGCTTTAAAGATAATGATCAGTTGATTCCTCTCCTTTTTTTCGTGATGAAATAATGTAGGTGTTTGGGAAGTGGATTTTTTTATAAATTTTTTTAGTTATAAAATATTATTAGAAATTTTTTTTTTTATTTTTGGAAAGATAATTGAGTTTTTTTGTGGTTGAATGTGATGTTTGTGAGAGAAAAAGTGAAATGATTATGAGGTTTGATGTAATATTTTGTTTGGATTTATTTTTTTTTTATTTTGTAACTAATTTGTCTTTTAGTGAAAAAAAATTAAAAAAAAAAAAACCTAAAAAATTTGTTCTCAAACACCGCCAATTTATGATTAGATTAATGGGCAAACTTCATTTTATCCCTGCGGTTTGAGCTAGGTGCAAATTACCCTCTAACATTCGAAAATCACCACATAACCCCCACGTAGTTTATGGACCAAAATGCACCGTCCAATTTTCTATCCAAATTAGCAGGCTATGAGGTTCACACGTCTATGAAGCGAGTGGGCTATATTTTTGTCACGACCCAAACCCGGCCCTATAGGTTTAGCACCGTAACCGGCCAGTAACCCGAGATTACCGAAGGCCTGCTTAACAGTAATACAGTAAAACAGAGTACAGGGCTTGACGGAAGCCAATATAGTAATAAAATAATGTCTAACGAGATGTGACAGTCTGTATGCCAAAAAGATTTTTCATACATATTTACAGAACAGTGCACATACATACATGTCATTCAGTGAAACAGGGACTTACTCCCCACTCAACAGTACAGTAAACATTCAGTCAATACAATCCATTCGGTTATTACAAAGCAGTGAGACAGTGCAAAAAGGGGAAATACTAAAACACCCCTAAGCCTTAGCATGATAGGCTCGGAACCTCGTAGTGAGGCGCATTGGTTGGCTTGACAAAACTGGAGTTTACTCCAACGCTCCTAGCTTTGATCCGGTGCCTGTACACCTACATATATATATGAGCAGTGAGCTAAAGCCCAGTGAATAACATAATGCGTAAAGGAGTTAAGAATGAATATCCTTACAGTAATGAAAACAGTTCATTGATTCGGTATATCTGTCATTCAGTGATATGTGGTACATCCATTAGCATAGCAATACAGTAAACGGTAGGTCTTAAAAGACCGAACAATAATTGATGGCCATCAATCAGTAAACAGTAGTGGTTCCAACATGGGAACCGAGTCGATTAGACAAATCCACCCGTTCATAGACCGTCGGTGGGACCATCCGTTCACAGACCGTCGATGGCAGAGATTTCTCAAACGGTAGCGGTGACAGTAAACAGTGGTTGTTAAGGATGCCACAATACAGTTTAGAATATAGGACATACATTCATTCAATAAACAATATCAGTTCAGTAAACAGTTCAGTTCAGTATTTCAGAAGATAATCATTTGAACATATCTTTACACGAATGTTACCCACAGAGTTTGGGCTACAGTATGCTAGAGCGTCTCCTCGGAATGCCAACCCTATACAGTTAACAGATTGAACACACTCTAAGTTTCACAGTTGGGAAAGATAAACATTAACTCCCTATTATACCTCGGTGTGTTCTACATCTATATCCTCATTAAGATGTCTAAAACTAGGCCTAGGAATGCCTAGGATGGAATGAGGATGCAAAGATGTATTCAGAAAACATTTGCAGAATTTTCAGTGAAACAGAGTCCCGCTCGAGCGCAGGTTTCCCCGCTCGAGCGGACAAGCAAACAAAGGTACCCGCTCGAGCGCCAACTTCCCCGCTCGAGCGTGTCACTCAATACTCCGCTCGAGCGTACATTTCTCCGCTCGAGCGGACTGATGAACAGTGCAAAGTACTGGATGCTCGATTTCTCCGCTCGAGCGCTACTTCTTCCGCTCGAGCGGACTGTAAAACAGGTCAAAGTACTGGGAGCTCGATTTCCCCGCTCGAGCGCTACTTTCCCTGTAACGCCCTCAAAATAACAACATAAAACCCAACAATATAGATATGCATTGATATATAAAAGATCCACATTCTTCCATGAACAGAGTTTCATTACAAAAGTATTACATGTTAACAACAAAAGCAAATGCCCTAAGGGCTTACAGCTTTCCAAGTTAACACTTGGTTACAAAAAGTAGAGTACTAACTCATTTACACATTAAGCCCTTGGCTTGAATTTACATGTAATACATCAAAAAAAAAGACAACAAAAAAAAAGTCTTCCCGCCCCTAGCCTCCCAAGCTATGTCCTTGGAGGTGGCATGCTACCTGTACCTGAAAATGATGTTCCCATATAGGGTGAGCCACAGCCCAGTAGAAATACACTAAACCAGTTATGAATAATGACTAAAAGATTAGCAGTTGATAGGTGGCCAACACTTTACATTTTCATTCCCCATTTCCTTACAAATTCTCACTTTATAACCATGGCTCAGAACCTGGCCAACAACTCATGTGGGACAGTAACTCATGTCCAACAATTTTCCATTTCACAAAAGACAAGCATACTAGCTATATCAATACTTCCAAAGACAAGCATAAGAGCTGTGTCAACACATCACTAGATAAGCATATGAGCTATATCTCTGGAGTCCATCCCCTATCTTCTCCCAAACAACGTCCGGTTTAGAGGTCCATCCCCTATCTTCCCCTAAACCGTAGAGTACATCCCCTATCTCCTCCAACATAACACACAATGCATATAAACAATTATTATACACATCAATCAATACATAAATTTAATGTATTCCTTCAACCGTCACACTCAATGACACACTTCAATGATCAGTTTTAGTTTGCCTAATCATCATGCATTGTCTACAACAATCAAGACTATCCTCCACCGATAGCCCAAAGCAGTTATTTCTATACAGAAAATAAATGCGACAAATGGATATAAAATCAACATTTCAATTCCTCATTACTTACAATTAATTATCCCAATTAATTAATCAATGTAATTAGGACATTTTCCATAATTAACATTACAACCCTTAGGTTCCATTTTCCATCACTATTTCAACATTAATCCCATGTCTCTACACCAAACATACCTCTAGGTTCATTATAAATAAACCCCAACTTTTGTAAAATTACACAAAGGCCCAATGTTTTCTCAAAATTACACAACAACTTCCAACACATCAAAATGCTAAAATTAAAAGACAAAATTCATAAAGAGGAGTAGGATATCCCTACCTCAAAGTTTGAGCTCAAAGGAGATGAAGACCGAACACCCAACTTGCTCCAAAACCAAATATTTTCAGATTAAATCGAAGCCCAAGTCACCCTCTATCTTTTTAACAAAGGACTTAGGGTAGGAAATCACCCTAGGTAGATCAAACCTTAGAGAGAGAGAGTAAGTTTAGAGAGAGAGAGTCTCAAATTTTAGATGAAAAGGTATGAAAAAGTGAGATTGGGTTCGGCTGCTGCTAGCTGATATAAACAGGCTCGCTCGAGCGAAGCCTTGGTCGCTCGAGCGACCAGACACAAGAAACTGTCCTCGCTCGAGCGAAGACACGCTCGCTCGAGCCAACAGTTCAAATCTTCCGATTTGCAACACGACGCTCGCTCGAGTGAAGGACCGCTCGCTCGAGCGAAGAACGAACCAGATCGCTCGAGCGAAGAAAAGCTCGCTCGAGCCAAGAAATGCAACTTTCAGGTCTGAGCCAGACGCAATCGCTCGCTCGAGCGAAGCCACTCTGGCTCGAGCCACCAGACACAAAAACCAACTCTCGCTCGAGCGACCAAACCCTCGCTCGAGCGACCAACCAAAATTCTGGGCAGCAACACTTGGTTTCCAAACACAACCAACTTGTAACAAACCTGCCCAATACATCCTATAGCTCAAATACAAAGTAGGAAAGGATGTAAACAAGACAATACTGAACTACTAACATCCACGGACACATGTCCGGATCACAGTACCACAAGGGGTAAACCCGGGATCGCTATATTCCCCGCTCGAGTGGGAGGCAAAAATCTGGAAAATCTAGGTTTGTGTTCTAAGTCCAAAACTCAAATTTGATGCTCCCAATTCGATCCTCTTGGGCCCATTTCCTGGAAAACTCTTTTAAACACATAGAATAACATGTTTCAAAACTCAATTTAAGAAATCAAAGCCCAAGGGTGTTTCAATTAAACCCATTTTCAAACCCAATTCTCATGAACAATGCTCAAACATGACATGCATGCACTTTAAACAATTTTAAGCCTCCATGCTAGCTCAAATGAGCTCAATTCTTTGAAAAACAAGATGAAAACATGGTCCTAAGCATTAACATGGACATGCATGCAAAAATCCATGAAGAACAACCTCCAAACTTAACAATATGCACATGCATGCAACAATTAATCTCTAATTCAACATTATTGAACCAAAACATGACTTAGCTCTACAATGAAGCATGAACCATGCAAGAATTAGCTCAAACTCACAATTAAAGGGTTGAATTCCTTACCTAGAGCTTCAATTACAAGGTTAGAGGTTCAATCTGCCAATTTACACTTCAATTCCTTCACTTCTACCAAGCAATTCAAGATGAACTCACTCAACCTCTCTATTCTCTCTCTCTAGTCGGCTGACCAAGGAAAAGGGCTGATGAAAGTTGTGTTTTGAGTGTATACAAGTCTCCATGTGTCTAGAGTAGTGGCCCACTAAGGGTTATTTTGGTAAATAAGTCCAATACTAGCAATTAAGCTTATTTTAATCTAATTAGTCATACCTAATCACATTTTGATCAATTACACCATAAAATTATATAAATTCTAATGGTTCCAAATCATCAATCAATTTACGGTTCGGCCGCCGATAAGGCCTTCAATTAGCAGTTTAAACATAAAACATGAACAGATAAATTAGACAATCAAACAGATAAAATGCAAATTAACATATATATATTCAATCAATTCAGTTCCAGTTTTCAGTCAGTCAGTTCAGTATTTCATCCAGCTGAATTATCAGTCATGATCAGTTCAGTTTAACGGTAATCAGTGGTTATTTGGTAAACAATGGTGAGGGTCATTACAATTTTATGACCAAAATACCCCTGACACATATTTAAATTTACAAAAACTTGTCGCTCTTCTTCCTTCTCCTCTCTCATAGAATGAACATTATTTTTTGCAAAACCAAGGTTGTTTAAATTCTCTGGACAAACACATCTTTAAATTTAAACACATCTTTGAACAAACACATCTTAAGGATAAAATAAATAGTACATTTTCCAATATTTCTAACAAATCAATTGTATACAAAATCTAACTCTAGGGGTGTAAATTTGGCCCGGCTGAGGCCGGCTCATGTCGGGTCTTGCGAGCTCCCGCCAAAATTCGGGCTGGCGCAAGCAGGCTCACGGACCAAAAAATTAGGCCCAGTAGTATTTAGACCTTCGGTGGGTTGGTGGGCCAGGCCTCGGGTTGGGCCGGTGGGCCTAGGCTTGGGTTCGGGCTTGGGCTTGGGTGGCCTTGAACTTTTATGTTTTATTTTTAAAAATTTTTTCTACCAAAACTATATTATTTTTCACTAAAAAAGATACTGGGTCTCGGCGCGGCCTCAGGTCGGGCCTTAGCGGGCCGATGGGCCGGGCCGGGCCGGGCCAGACCAAGTTTCAAAATGAGGGCCCAAGCCTAGGATCTCGGGCCCAAACGGGCCTAAATGGGCTGGGCCCACCCAGGCTGCAAACGGGCTTTGAGCTGCCCACGGGCCGCAGGTCATTTTTACACTCCTATCTAACACTATCAAGGAATATGTAAAAGTTTATGTTCTTTTTCTCTGGCAAATATGCATCTAAAGGGAGAAGCTAAGGTCACGTTTGGTAGAGTTTTAGAATTATGATTTGAGAATAGAGTTGTAATTTGAATTTGTGAGTTTTGGAATTATGATTTGAGTGTGAAAAATTTGTTTGGTTATAAGTTTTGAATTAGTTTGAAATGAATGATGTGACATATGATATTTGATTAAAAAACTTACAACTCATAGCTAATCACACAATCCAAAATTCCATTCAAAACTCATAAAAAATTTCAAAAAAATTTCAAAAATTATTTTTTATTTAAAATATAAAAAAAAAAAAAAAAAACGAACATTGTTCCGATCAACCGGCCGGACGTCCGGGGAATGACCGGGTAGATGTGTTTTGAAAAATGAGTATGTAATCAATTTTTGAAAGTGCTAACCAAATACGACACTCAAAGCAAAGGGTGAAACTACGATTCCAGAACTTTACCAAACAGAGCCTAATTCTCTCTTCTTTTTTTTCTTCTTTCTCTTCTTCTTCTTCTGTTTTTTAAGATAAATAAATAAATAAACTACAGGAAGAAGTTAGGATTGTTTGCACTAGAAAATTGATTGGGGAAAATCTGCACATGAACAACTAAACCTGATGATTCAAGTCCTAAATATATTGACATGCTAAAAATCACTGAATCTAAAAGCTAGCTATATTTCACAATCGTAATTCTATCACGATCTTGATCACCGATTTTGTCTCTGAAATGGCTCACTCCCAACCCACTTTGATTATTAAGTTTTTCTTGATCAATTGTCCTTGCAAGATTTATAATCCAGTTATTGATCACTTTGATTACTAAATTTTTCTTGATCAATTGTCCTTGCAAGATTTGTAATCCAGTTATTGATCGTGTGTACATATATACATTTAGAATCATATACATACACACATATATGTAGATGCACAGTGAATGTTTTATCCATATATATACATATAGTTGCGTTACGTTTAAAAAAAAAAAAAAAATTGATTTTGTTTTTGCATTGCTATACGTGTGTATATATATATATATATATGATTGCTAATCATTGAACACCACATTAGATTGTATATATATACACATATAAAATATATATGTTGTTGTAGAGAAGCGGTTTGGAAATACTCTTTGGATCCAATGGGACGCTCGAGATCCTTAGCTAGTCACCTGAAAAGGAATGAACACTCCGGTCGGGAATGCCAGAATTAGCACTCCAACGGATAAGTCAGTATATACTTTCTTGGTTGCTTGGATCTTAAGTTAAACTTACTTGTTCTCACATACCCACTATTAGCTGATGCTCTTCTTATTTATAGTCGTCTTTGATGTTGATGGATGGTCCCACCTTTTGTCCAATGGATAATCCCTCATTCGGCTAACTGTTCGTACTCGACCAAGACTATAGCTGATTCTTCGGCTGATCTGGTTATTCGACCTTCGTCCCTAAGGATAGAGCCGTTTAATCCATAACTTGGTTTCTTTCCTTAAGTTATACGGCCTCCGTACGTAACAGTTATATTCGGCCCCCCACAATTTCCCTCCAAACATCCTACTAGCATCAGTTAGTCGGCATGTTTGGTTCTCGAATTTGGTGCCAAAAAAATACTCCGGTTTCCCTTATTCCAATGTAAGCGTCAGGACGCCTACTATTTTAAACATCATTTCAATCTCCCGCTCCTTCATACACTTCACTCATTTAATATGATTTGAAACCGTGTTGTCTGTTCGTCTGTATGCTCTTTCTTGAATGCTCAAGGTTTCTCATCGCTTGTCAGTTCACTTCCCTCGCTTCTCGCCCTCTGCAACTTCTTTCCGTTCTTCATTGTCCCCCTCGTTTTTTTGTAAGTTTCTCTTTCTTTCATTTCGACTCCCTCTTCCTTGTTTGTTTGCTGTGTAGAGTGTCCGTTTTTCCTACTGTGATGGTGAAACATTTGAGAGACCTTCTTTTTACGGAGCGAGTCTCTGGCTTCCGTCGCCATTTTTCTGTCCCTAACGATGTTCATTTGTCACTTTTGGTAGAGAATGTGATTGACACGGAGAGGACTGATAAGAGTACCATCGTCTTTCCTCTCCTGTCAATCGCGGAGGCCGGAGTCCATTTCCCTCTTCATCCACTTTTGAGGGTTGTCCTTCGCCATTGGGGCTTAATCCTTTCTCAGCCTAACGTGAATTTTTACCGAATAATAATGAGAATAGCAGAACTAAACCAACATCTTAGGCTTAACTTAGGAGTCCCTACCATTTGGCATTGTTATGCCTTGGCCAAGTCCTTTGGTCAGCAGGGGCGCTACTTTCTCAGGGCCAAGGACACCGACCATCATTTGGTCACTATGCTTGCCAGCTCTGGCAAGTGTGTTGACGATGTCATGGTCGGTGTCCGTGGCAACTGGGAATTTGGCGAGGGCGAAGATTGTCAAGATCCAGTGCCCAGGCGAAGGGGTGAACCAAGTGGCCGTTTAACCCCCTATGAACTTTTATTAGATATTTCTAGTTCAAATCCTGTGTGTTTAACGTTTTATTTGTCCAGGAAACAATTTGAAGAAAGTTCTAGTTTCGACCGATGACGTCATACTTGCGTAGATAAAAATGGCACTCCAGTTCTTTGGTCGTCCGAATCTCCAGAAATAAGGGAGGGCGGCCCACGTCCTTCTGAGATACAAGCCAACCTATACTACTTTCTCGGCCACAGAAAATATTCCGATTCCAAGGAGCGAACAGCACCTTACGGCGCTTATTTTTCCAAGCTTCAAGAGCCTTAGGCAGATCGATTTTGAGGCTTTTAATTCAGAGCCGGAGAACGAACAAGCAGCCGAAGGAGTCACTGAGCAGCCGAATCAACCATCCTTGGACAGATCCAATGGATTAGAGGAGGTTGACGCGGCACTGAATTTGGCATTTGAAGAAGCCGGCCTCAGCCGTCCATCCACTTTTGGCCGAGCGAATGCATCCTTTGAGGATATTTTTATCGACTTAGAGGACCTACCCGGCTCGTATCCTAACAGCATGGCTGGTCAATCGCTCACTTAATTGGCCAGACAGAAAAATGCCGAGAGGATGGCAGCTCGTAGGAGAGTTGAAGTCGAGCGAAACGAACCTCCACCCCCTCCACCCGACGTTAGGGAAGAAACTCCTCCACCGGCTCTTGTTGAAGAGGAGGTTCAGATTGAAGTGGCCGAAACGGAACCTGTTGTCAATCAACAAGAGGGTCAAATAACGGAGCACAAGGGGGAGAAACATCCGGCAGAGCACGAATCCGATCATTCGAAAGACCCAGTGGATAAACGGCCACGCATCGAAGAGTCAGACATGGTTGTGCTGTTTATAATACAACCAAGAATAAAGAACATGTTGGTTGCTTCTGATGCATCGGCTATAAGAGACCCAGCTGTGGCCTTGAGCTTGCCCTCCTCCATTTCTATGCCAGCTGACAGAGCAACTTTTAGGGCAGAAGTCGACCTGTTGGCCATCGCATTGGCTGCTCAATCGGCGATATTGGTACGTGATCCTTTATAATTTTGCAAGGTTAACCAAAAGAAAAGTTTCAATATTAGCTTATTGACCTCTTGTTTTGTAGGCGGCGAGAAGGATAGCTGAAATTGGCCGCCACCAACATGATGCTATCGAACAGATCGGCTACCTTACAGCCGAGTTGGAAAACGAGAAGGGAAAGGCAGCAAAGGCCTCTCTCCGAGCCGAGTCTAAGGCCATGAAAGCGGCGGCAGAGAGAGCTAGGGCCGACTCCAAAGCAAATAAGGCCAAGACTGCTGACGAACTGAAAGTGGCTGCCGAGGAAAGGGCGAATGCCAACGAAGAAGCGCTCAAATTGGCAAACAAGGCAATTGCCAAGCTGGAGGCCGACTTGGAGGAGTCGAAGAGGGTGATAGCAAACGTCGAGTCTGAGATTTCCTAGTCATTCTAGGCTGGCAAGGATGCGGCCTTGGCGGACTACGTAGAATAAGTACCGAAGTTCGAAAACAGGGGGTTCAAACATGGCTGGCTCAAAGTTTTGGCTGCCGCTAACGTGGTATCGAAGCAGCTGATTCTGTGCGAGCAGGTAGACATTGAGCCGCTGGAGTCTGACCCCGAAGACTTACCTAGAGTCAAGTTTTGTTCATTTTGTTTTTTGGTAGTGTGTGTAAGTAGGTTTTGTTAGAGTTATTAGGTGTTTGACTGCTCATTTTTGTGAGAAACTGATGTATGGTAGCTTTCATTTGTAAAATGACTGCTATTTGTGTTCAGTTTATGAATGAAAATTATTCTGTTTGTGTCCAGTTTATGAATGAAAATTACTTTTGCCTTTCTGGCTGATGAATGTGCTTGTTAACAGCTAAGTAAGATGTAAAATCACGAAGTGAATGAAACAAACAACTGAATTAATCCAGCTTACAAATAAGTGTAGCACTGCAATTTAGCCGAATGCCTACAAACGACAATTCGAAATTTGCTCGGGCACCATGACAATTCAGCTAGGAGCCTTGATATTTAGGTCGAATAGCTTGATTAATCTGCCCTTGCCCCAGCGAGCTTTGGACAAGGCTGCCTAAAAATGTCAAGTCAAATGTTTGCTGGGGCACCATGGATATTCGGCTAGGAGCTCGGGTATTTAGACCGAATAGATTGATTAATCTGCCCTTACCCCAGCCAGCTTTGGACAAGGCTGCCTAAAAACGTCAAGTCAGATGTTTGTTGGGGCACCATGCATATTCGGCTAGGAGCTCGGGCATTTAGGCCGAATAGATTGATTAATCCACATTTGCCCCAGCAAGTTGAGGAACACAGCCGCTGAATTAATAATGAACTAGACCGCTGATCCACGTCAGTTTGTGGCGCAGGGCACACTTTAGGAACGCTGCACCCGTGATTAATAAGATGGGCAGGGGCTGCGTTCGTTTAGGGTCCATTTTGGCGTCCAAATTTGGCAGATCACAAGAGGGAGAAAAGTAGTGAACTTGGACTAAATGTCTAGAAGGCTATTTTTCAACAGCAGAGGAGAAGGGAGAACACTCGCAGAGTTGGACACAGATATGAATAGCGGTGGAGAGTCTACGCGCACTGGGAGGAGCACGTCGAGAGAAAGTGAACGTGAAAAACGCCAGTCCCCGCGTCGTCGAAGTAGGTCACCCGGACGAGAAAAACAGCAACGGGGCAGCTCCCCTGTACCACACTCGAGAGAAGAGAGCAGTGCGAGACCGCGCCCATTAAGTTTTGCGATTTTCGTAGGAAACAAACCGATGACGGAAGCAGATTCGGTCGTGCACGACCCAAACGTGGCAGTTGAGTTTGCTCGACAATTTTTTCCACCAAAAGTCCAGCAGTCGATGGTCAGTCGACCCGACTTCGAAGTGTTCCGGGAGGGCATCCATGGAGCGGTGAAAGGGCTGTATACTGCCTATGAAGTCGGCATGCGCCTTCATGCTGCACAACGGGAGATAGAGCGAAAGGATGAACGCATTCGAAGCTTAGAAGCTCACGCGGAGAAGGCTGAGTGCAAACTAAGGTCGGTCAAAACTACCGAGACACAATCGACCAGCCAGGCTAAACCGATTGTGGAGGAAAGAGTGACCCAATGACTTATAAGTCATGCGATTGCCGATCGAGAGACGGTAAGCATGTTTGTAATAGAGGCCGCAAGGACCAGGGCTTATGAAAAAGGCTTCCACGAGGGTCGAAAAGTGGGGATACAGAAAACTAAGGAAAACCTTGTTGAGGAGGTCTGCCAATGCGAGAATCGTGGATTTAAGCACGGGTGGGTCAAAGCTCTCCAGGCCGCAGGGGCTCTCCGTGCAGTAGGCGTTGAGTCGGCGTCACCGCTATATCAGAGTCATCATTTTCCCTTTTCAGCTTTCGAAGTCGAGAAGAGCAACGATGAGGAGGAAGCCGAATAAAACTGAATCATATTGCACTGCTCCAACATTGATTGGGAGCGAATTATGTATTATTGATCAATTCAATGAAACACATTATTTTCAATGTTGGCATGTTGTTTCAATTTATGTTTATAAATTCAGTGATAATCATTTTTGTTTTTATTTTTTGCCTACGGCGTTTATGCTTGTCAATCATAATACATTAAAAGTGCGCCAAATTCTGAGGCTTTTAAATTCGGCCAATCATGAGATCCACGAAGGGCGCTTCGAATCCGGAGACTTATTCGGCCCAAAAGTGGTATTCACTGATGGGGCTTCGAATTCGGAGGCTTTTAAATTCGGCCAATCGTGAGATCCACGAAGGGCGCTTCGAATCCAGAGGCATATAACTCGGCCAATCGTGAGATCCACGAAGGGCGCTCCGAATTCGGAGTCTTTTAACTTGGCCAATCGTGAGATCCACGAAGGGCGCTCCGAATCCGGAGGCTTTTAAATTCAGCCAATCATGAGATCCACGAAGGGTGCTCCGAATCCAGAGGCTTATTCGGCCCAAAAGTGGTATTCACTGATGGGGCTCCGAATTTGGAGGCTTTTAAATTCGGCCAATCGTGAGATCCACAAAGGGCACTTTGAATCCGGAGGCTTTTAAATTCGGCCAATCGTTAGATCCATGAAGGGCGCTCTAAATCCAGAGGCTTATTCGGCCCATAAGTGGTATTTATTGATAGGGCTCCAAATTCGGAGGCTTTTAAATTCAGCCAATCGTGAGACCCACGAAGGGCGCTCCAAATCCAGAGGCTTATAACTTGGCCAATCGTGAGATGCACGAAGGGCACTTCGAATTCGGAGGCTTTTAACTTGGCAAATCGTGAGATCCACGAAGGGCGCTCTGAATCCGGAGGCTTTTAAATTCGGCCAATCGTGAGATCCACGAAGGGCGCTCCGAATCTGGAGGCTTTTAAATTCGGCCAATCATGAGATCCATGAAGGGCGCTTCGAATCCGGAGGCTTATAACTTGGCCAATCGTGAGATCCACGATGGGCGCTCTGAATCCGGAGGCTTTTAAATTCAAACTAAAATTCCATATAGTGAGATAAGAAGTCTTGCATTATAAAAGCGAAAATTGTACACGGCGAATACTCAAAACAAGTTATCATGCCCCACATGTCGGGTTAATGATAAAATTTACGCAAGTGCGTGGAATTTCAAGGACGTGGCAGACTTCTCCCAGACATGTCTTTGAGCCGATATGCCCCTGTTCCTGCGATTGAATCGATCTGATAGAGGCCGTCCCAGTTAGGACCCAGTTTTCCGTCAACCAGGTTCCTGGTAGTCGGAAGTACTTTCTTAAGGACCAATTCTCCTAGTGTATGGCGACGTAGCTGAACACGTTGATTATATGACTTTGCAAGCTGTTGTTGGTACCGTGCCATGGACGCAAGGGCACGGTCTCGTCGTTCTTTAATCAGAGTCAAATCTAAGGCTAACATCATGTCATTTTGGCCCATATCAAAAACTTTCGATTTCAAGGTTGGGAGGCCGATTTCCAGGGTGATGATTTCCTGGGTTCCAAAGCATAAAGCAAACGGCGTTTCCCCAGTGGATCACCTCGGCGTAGTGCGATGAGCTCACAGTACACTCGGCAATTCTTCGACCCATCTGCCTTTAGCTTTTTCCAGCCTCTTCTTGATGCCGTCCAAAATGGATTTGTTAGAGGCTTCGGCTTGACCATTGCTCTGTGGATAAGCCGGCGTGGAGAAATAAGGTCGAATACCATACTTGTTGCACAGTTCTCGGTAGACGCCACAATCAAATTGGGTGCCTCTGTCTGAGATAAGTGCTATTGGAATGCCGAATCGTGTTATGATATTTCTCCATACAAAACGCTTAGCATCAGCATCTCGAATGTGCGTTAGTGCCTCTGTTTCGACCCATTTTGTGAAGTAATCCGTCACGACAATCAAAAATCGCTTGGGCACGAGGTAATGATCCGACGATGTCAAGTCCCCATTGGGCGAACGGCCAAGGACTGGTGATAGAGCTTAACTCTTCAGTAGGCAGATGGGTTAAAGGGGAAAACTTCTAGCAATGTTCACATTTTCTGACGTAACACTCGGCATCAGCTCTCATTGTCGGCCAATAATACCCTTGTGTCACAGCTCGATGAGCCAAAGAGCGCTTGCCGGAATGAGCACCACAATTACCTTCATGTATTTCAGTCAGGAGTTCTTCAACTTTATCCAGATGAACGCATTCAAGATATGGACCTGAAAGGGATTTTTTGTAGAGCTTTCCTTGCGGATCCAAGTAATATCACAGGGCCTTGTTTCGTAGTTTGTGTGCTTCTTTCTTTTCCGCCGGGAGTTGTTCAAAAGATAGGAATGCAGTGATAGGGTCCATCCAACTTGGAACTGATTCTATGACATTAATTTGAATTGATTCTGAGGGGGTAATGCTTGGCTCAGGGATAAATCCTACTTCAATTGTCCGTTTGATTTTTAAGTTGATGGCGGAGGCTAGGTAGGCCAGGGCATCTGCATGTGTGTTCTGATCCCGAGTTATTTGATTTAGTTCATGATGGTCAAGTTTTGCCAGCAAAGAATTCACCGTTTTCATGTAAGTTGCCATACAGTCATTTTTGGCTGCGTATTCCCCCTTCAATTGGTTAATGACTAGCTTTGAATCGCAGAAGATAAGCAGACGCCGAGCACCAAGGAGATATGCATTCCGTAACCCGGTTAACAGTGCTTCGTATTCGGCCTAATTGTTTGATGCATCGAAGCCCAGTTTGAAAGCCTGCTCGATTATTGCCCCGTCGGGAGCCATGATCACTACGCCCGCCCCACTGCCGCGTTGATTGGACGATCCATCATAGTACAACTGCCAAATGTCCCCAACATAAATTCTCCAGTTCGGCATAGGTTAAATTTGATCAGAGTTGAAGTCGGCGAGGCCCCCAGTGAATTCGGCCACAAAGTCGGCAAGCACTTGCCCTTTGATTGAGGTTCTAGGCAGAAACTGAATATCGTACTAGTCGAGTTCGAGAGCCCACTTTGAAACACGACCTGATGCTTCTGCACTACGAAGTACTGATCGGAGGGGGTAGTCCGTTAGTACCCCGATGGTATGCCCCTGAAAGTAATGCATCAGTTTTCTTGCTGCCATGACGAGGGCTAGGATGAGTTTTTCCAACGGAGGGTAACGTGTTTCGACGTCAACCATTGCCTTGCTCACATAATACATTGGCCGCTGCTCCCCAAGCTCTTGCTTTAATAGTACAACGTTGACAGCCTGGTCGGAAACTGCCAGATATAAAATGAGCGGATCACCTACCGAAGGTGTTGTCAAGAGTGGAACTGATCGAAGGTAAGTCTTCAGGCCATTGAAAGCGGTTTCGCACTCAGAGGTCCATTCAAAAGCTTTACCTTGCCGTAGGGTATGAAAGAATTGTCAGCAGCGATCTGTGAAACGACTAATGAACTTGTTGAGTGCGGCGGCCATTCCGATCAACTTTTGAACCTCTTTGACTGATCGAGGAGAGCCAAGTTCCAAGATTACTGTGATTTGCCTCGGGTTGGCTTCGATTCCGCGGTGGTTGACAATGTAGCCAAGGAATTTACCGGATCCGATCCCAAATGCACACTTGGAGGCGTTCAGCTTCATTTTGTACTTGCATAAAATGCCGAATGTCTCTTCCAGATCGGCTAGATGAGTTTTCTCTTCTTTGGATTTGACTACCATATCGTCGATGTACACTTCCATAGTACGGCCGAGTTGCTCATTGAACATGGCAGTGACTAGTCTTTGGTAAGTTGCCCCCGCATTCTTCAGCCCAAAAGGCATAACCTTATAGCAATAGGTTCCTCTTGGGGTGAGGAATGCAGTTTTGTCTTGGTCCTCTGGATGCATGGCAATTTGATGGTAGCCTCTGTAGGCATCGAGGAAGCTCATGCGTTGATGACGTATCGTGGCATCTACGAGTTGGTCTATTATGGGGAGAGGAAAACAATCCTTGGGACAAGCTTTATTTAAGTCCGTGAAATCCACACAAACATGCCAAGTCCTATTTTTTTTCTTTACAACGACAGTATTCGACAGCCATGTAGGATAGGTCACATCCTGGATTGCCCCGGCATCAAGCAACCGGTCAACTTCTTCAACAACGGCAACAGTGTGTTCTGCGGCTGATTGCCGGCTTTTCTGAATAATCGATTACATTTAGGGTCAACATTTAAATGGTGCTGAGAAACAGATGGATCCACCCTCGGTATCTCATATGGTGACCATGCAAATACATCAAGGTTGCCGAGTAAGAAGATAATTAGCTATTGCCTGTCCACTTTATTTAGGGAGGCGCCGACCATAAAGAACCTGTCAGGATTCCCGTCAATTTCAACTCGATCCAGGGCTTCCATGGCCTTTTCATTTGGGAGCCGCCCAACATCGTCGAGGCTCTTTCGATCCGACACCTCTATAGAATTCACTTCCAACTCTCGTGGTGTCTTTGCGGCAAGAAGATAACATGCTCATGCCGATTTCTGGGAACCACGAATTTGTTCAATGCCGCGTTCAGTCGAGAAACGAAGCAGTTGATGATAGGTGCTTGGCACGGCCTGCATGGTATGCAGCCAAGTCCGTCCCATGATGAGATTATACGGCGAAGGAAGCTTGACAACCAAGAATTCCACATCCACTGATCGGGAGCCCGCTCGAACTAGTAGTGTGATTTTGCCCAACGGGTATTCTAGATTAGCGTTGAAGCTGAATACAGATAATGAGCCGGGGACAGGTTCGACTCAGTGAAGCCGAGTTTGATAAAGGTCTTGTAGTACATAATTCCGAAGTACTCCCCTGGTCAATGAGAACACGTTCAACGGTGAATCGGTTTACGCATAGTTCGATGACCAAGGGATCAATGTACGGGAGCGTTACGCTGACCAAATCAGAATCATCGAAAGCAATACTCGGAGCTTCATGGGGCTATTTCGCTGGTGTGATTTGCTTCTGGGGGTCAGGATGCGACTGAATTATATGTACCGCGGATGCCGTCGGCAAGCTGTAAATCATATGGATTACGCCGAGTGGGGGTGAATCTTGTTGTAAAGCAACTGTTTTGGATGAATTGTCCTTTCGGATGTGTTGCTTAAGCCGACCGTCTTGTACTAACTCCTCAAGATGATCTTTCAAGGCATAACAACTGGCGGTATCATGTCTGTGGTCTTTGTGATATTCGCACCGTCTATCCCGTCTCCTCGTATTGGGAGGTCCGACCATCTTTGGTGGCCATTTGAAGAACGGAAGATGTTGAATTTTAGACATAACCGTGCTGATCGACTCCGACAGCGCCGTATATTTCTTGTCCGCGCACCTGATGCG
Source organism: Camellia granthamiana (assembly GCA_036172215.1). NCBI lineage: Eukaryota > Viridiplantae > Streptophyta > Magnoliopsida > Ericales > Theaceae > Camellia > Camellia granthamiana. The sequence continues at coordinate 53,534,780 of CM069908.1, read as the reverse complement.
CCTGCTATCCACTTGAAGTTGTTCACTAGCCCGTTGTGGACATTGGTCATTTGATCGACGTTAATCCCGTCTTTTGTCTCATTTAGCCCGATTCCGTGGTTCAGGGCTCCACGAAGGTATATAATTTATTGGCTGAACGATCTCAGATGGGGCCGTCTTGTTGGCCTTGTGCGCGGTTTTAACCCGCAGGACGTCATCCTCCACTTTGCAGTATTCCTCAACTTTCTTCATTAGCGACCAAACTATTTTGGGAGGCCTTCTGGTCAAGGAGCTTCGGAGGACACTATCAGGGTGTAACCCCATTTTAAAGGTGGTTATGGCCATGGAGTCATTGCAGGCATCATCTATGAGATTAAAGCATTCCCAATAGCGTGCCGAATAAGTACGTAGGGTTTCCCCTGGTTGGATTTGCATTGCCCAAAGAGAATCGGCCTGCTTCGGCTGGACCTCATTGGTGATGAACCTTGCCCTGAAGGATTTTTGGAGTTGATAGAAGTTCTTAATTGATGACGGTTCCAATTTATAATACCATCTGATGACCAATGGTCCCAAACTGCTGGGAAATATTCAATACATGAGGGCCTCGTCGTCTGCATACAGTGTCATGGCTTGCTTGTAATGGCGGATGTGATCGGTGGGGTCTGATTTTCCACCATATAGGGTGAACGATGGAGCTTTGAACTTTTTGGGTAGTACCACCCTTGCGATCCGTCGCACAAAGGGGTCATGTTGATCCTCTTCGTCTGAATCATTTCTTCTTTATTTAGTCTTTGCACGCGGACTCCCTTCGGAAGAACTGGAGACTACGACTCGTCCCTTTTTTTTGGACTCTAGGGATGACGAGTCAGAATCAGTGCTACTGTCTTGTCTCCGAATTCGAGGTCGTTGACGATCCTTTCTTAGAGGTCGTTTCGGATCTTGGCGCGCGGCCTGTTAGGATTTTGCCACCTCCAAGGCCAAATCTTGTTGAAGGCGTTCGTTCTCCGCTATCATGTCTTCTAACCTCTATTCGATTTGCTTCGCCTGATCCATAATTACTTGCATTGTCTCATGTGTTGATGTCGAGGGTGAGGTCTGGGCAGCTGAGTCGAAGTTCAAGGCTCTTTGTGCGTTAATGTTTTCTGGTCCAAGCAGGTTGCTTGGAGTGGTATCAACTCGTGGTGTATGGTTGTCAGCGACTACCGGAGGATCTTCCGTCACGCACTGCCATGGATGTGCTGGAGTATTCCCATAGACGACACCAATTGTGGAGAAGTGGTTTGGAAATACTCTTTGGATCCAATGGGACGCTCGAGATACTTAGTTAGTCACCTGAAAAAGAATGAACACTCCAGTCGAGGGTGCCGGAATTAGCACTCCGACGGATAAGTCAGTATATACTCTCTTGGTTGCTTGGATCTTAAGTTAAACTTACTTGTTCTCATATACCCACCATTAGCTGATGCTCTCCTTATTTATAGTCGTCCTTGATGTTGATGGCTGGTCCCACCTTTCGTCCAATGGATAATACCTCATTCGGCTAACTGTTCGTACTCGGCCAAGACTATAGTTGATTCTTCAGCCGATCTAGTTATTCAGCCTTCCTCCCTAAGGATAGAGCTGTTTAATCCATAACTTGGTTTCTTTCCTCAAGTTATACAGCCTCCGTACGTAATAGTTATATTCGGCCCCCACAGTTGTATACGTATATATATGTATATATGTAAAGTTTGGGCAATGAAGATAAGGATGAAAAAGATGAAAATAAGGAGAGAGAGAGAGAGAGAGAGAGAGAGAGAGAGAGAGAGAGAGAGAGAGAGAAGAAGAAGAAGAAGAAGAAGAAGATGAAAATGAGGGCATAATTGTTAATTTAGAATTTTTGTTAACAAAAGTTAGTGTGCATTTCAATTCAGTAACCACATGGAAGTTATGTGGTAATTTCCGAATGTCAGTGGTAATTCGCACCCGGCTCAAACCACATGGGGATAAAGTGAAATTTGCTCTAAATTAATTTTTAAAACTCATTTCCTTTAAGATCTAAATCATAATTTTTTTTAAAATTTTTTTTTTTAGATTTAGAATTTTGAGCAAATGCAAGTGATTTTATATTAAAAATGTTATATGTTTTTGAATAATTTAAAATTTTATATTTTTTATATTTGTCAGTTTAACTTTAATGAATTTTCAAACGTATTTTTTTTAGAACCGTTCCAAACCTATTAGTAAATCAATATAACCACAAAAAAAAAATAGCATGTAAATTTTCTTACCACTAATGGAATATAATGAGAATTAAAATTAATATTATTTTAATTCACTATGTTGTTTGGGATGACTAATGTAATATCTCATATTGATTAAAAAGATTAAAAAAATGACAATATTTTATTTAATATTAGTCATTTTGTTTACTTATAATTTTAATATGCCTTTGTTACTCTTCTTTTGATTGTCTTAAGTAATCCTTTGATAAATTAACTATTATTTATGCAATGACTTACAAAATATATGTATGATAGTTTTCTAAAAAAATTCAATGTTGCCAAGTTTTAAAATTTTTAAATGATGTTAAATAACACTACAAGAAAAAACACATTTGGCGACTAAATTTTGAGTCGCCAAAAGTTAATTTTTAGTCGCCAAAAGTCGGTTTTTAAGTTTCCCCGACTAAATTTTTTAGTCGCCGTTTTGGTCGCTGGAAAATGGTCGGGAAAGGTATTGGCGACTAAAAAACTTTTAGTCGCCAAAAAGTAAGTCTTTAGCGACTAAAACTTTAGTCGCCAATAGTCAATTAGATTTTTTAAATTATACATTTGGCGACTAAATTTTTAATCGCCAATGGTCAATTATATTTTAAATTATACATTTACCGACTAATGTTTTAGTCGCCAATACTTAAGGTATCGGCGACCAAACAGATTTAGTCGCCAAAGGCTCATTCCCCAAAAAAAAAAAAAATTACACCCTACTCTTGTAGAGATTCGAACCATCAATCTCCCACACTATAAACCTTATATAACACACTCTTTCCACTACGCCTCCATAACATCACATAATTATATATGCAACATATATTATTTATATAGTACTTAGACCCGTATTAATATAAAAGTATATATATAAACATAATTATTTTTTATTGAACATAATTTATGTAAAAATAAATTATTTAGTAGAAAAAAAAAAGGACACCACTTTTGGCGACTAAACATAATTTTAGTCGCCAATTCTATACTTTTGGCTACTAATTATTTTTTAGTCGTTAAAAAAAAATTTCCCGCACTAAAATTACCACTTTTGGCAACAAAACTTTTTTTTAGTCGCCAAAAAGCCTCACTTTCGGCTACTAAACATGTTTTTAGTCGCCGAATGCTTCACTTTTGGCTACTAATTTTTTTTTTGTAGCCAAAAGGCCTTACTTTTGGCTACTAAAATTTTTTTAGTCGGTAAAAGCCTCGCTTTTGGCGACCAAACAGATTTTTAGTCGCCGAATACCTCACTTTTGGCTACTAAATTTTTTCAGTCGCCAAAAATCTTTACTTTTGGCTACTAATGTATTTTCAGTCGCCAAATGCTATACTTTCAGCGATGAAATGTGATTTTTTAGTCGCCAATAATATTTTTTCTTGTAGTGTAAGATTTATATACACAAACTAAATAAAAATATTTTATCTATATTACAAAATTCAATCAAATAGCAAAAATTTTTTTAATGATTATTGACTTTATAAATCCCCTGCATCACATGGGATTCCAATAGTAATTACTTAAATCTATGATTCATATTAAAAACTAGAACTAGGATAGGAATTTGAGAGGTACCTTGTGATTGTGATCAAGAGTTCAAGAAGCACATAGCTCAGGGCATGATGACACCACAGAGTCCTTTTTTTCATGTTCAAAAAAAAAAAAAAAAGGGTTCAAGAAGCACCTTTTCTTCCCAAAAAAAAAAAATTTAAAATTATATACATAAGAAGATGGCTTAGAAAAGTGTCAATAATTCAAATCTACGGTACAAAATTAAATTTGGTATGCTGTATAAATAAAATAAATTTGATTCACATTTTGAATTCTAGACATTTTTTAAGTAATTTTTTATTTTATTTTTTATACTAGCACTATTTTCTTGTTTTCATAATCCACTTGAAATTCTATTTATATGTACATATATCTTCTACCTATCTATTCTATATCTATCTATATAAGAGTTGCTTTACAGGTAATGGCTCGTATTCAGACATGTTCCTATCCAAAATATCTGTTTCATTTACAATCGGTAGTTGTTTTAGAATTGTAGAATTAATTTGTTGTGGTTTCGCCTTTTGCAATGGATTGCGGGGTCCTTTAATTCCCTTGGTTTAATAAATTATTGATTAGATTAGTTATATTGTTATTCTTAGATATGAGTTTTGTATCATTTTGACTGTTGATATTTAAGTTGTATTTAATTGGTCCCTAATATATATAAAAAAATTTAATTTAATTATTAAAGTTAATTAATTTGATCTCTAATGTATAAAAAATACTTTAATTTGGTCTTTAACCAAATTCCATTACTAACGCTGTCAAAGTTTAGGCCAAGTTTGGCATCTTTCAAAAAAGATGAAAAGTCAAAAAATTATTCAAAAAGTTAAAAAATTATCACTATTCACCAAAAAAAATATAAAAAAATTAATTTTACACACAAAAATACAATTCATCAATCACAATAATCAGATCTATGCTAGGTTCAAAAGGAAAATTGCACAGTTGGGGTGCAATTTTAACACACTGTTGTTCGGCCCGTGGGGGCCCATCACGAGTTCCGTTTTGATAATCTGAACCGTTCAATGTGTAGAATTACATGATCGGATATCGATAACTACATGATCAAATCAGTTTTGTATAAAAAAATGGATGGTGTTATAGTTAACAATTGAAAAAAAAAACAAATTTAATCAGATAGCTATCGATATTCGATCAACGTGATTTTTTTACAAACATATAGTACTCGATGAGTGTTACACATTAAACGGTTTAGATTATCAAAATGGGACCCTTGATGGCCCCCACCAGTTGAAAAGCACCGTCTAATGAAATGCCTGAAAAGTAGACAATTACTTCTTACCATCTATTCAACCTGCACATGAAGGACAGTCGTACAACCCAAAAAATAAATCTTCTCTTACACATTAATTTATACAATTTTTTAATACATATTTTTTCATAAAAAGTCAAAAAGTTAACCCAAACAATCATATTTTTTTCTTCAACTTTTTAATCTAAAAAGTCAAAAAATACACTTATTTAGGACACCCCAAACAACCCCTTAAAGTAAATATGTAATTTTGGATTTCAAAGTGACACATGTCACATATTTAGAGACTAAAAGAGTAATTTTTTTAAATTGAGTTTCCAAATGACATATATCACATATTTTTAGAGTTAAAAATGTAATTTTTCAAGTAAGTTTTTATATTTATCATCAATTTTAATAGCGTCGGTTAACAGAGTTATATTCAGAGGGATTGTTTGAGTTAAACTAAATAAGTGTACTTTTTGATTTTTTATGAAATATGGGTTGAGTATGGGTTGGGTTTGAAGTGATATATGATTGTTTGAGTTAAACTAAATAAGTGTACTTTTTGACTTTTTATGAAATATGAGTTGTGTATGGGTTGGATTTGAAGTGATATGATAGAGAGATGATGTAACTTAAATAAGATGATGTAACTTAAATAGGATAATGACTTTTTGACTTTTTAACTTTTTTTAATTATGCAAAACCAAGCCTAAATTCAAACACTTTTCACACATAGGGAATCAATTACTTTTCTTGATTGTATTATAAAATATACTACTTTTCAGATATATTGTTCATTTAAATTGTTTTCATAACTAAAATTTTTAAATTAAGTCTTACAAATAGAGAAAAATACTCCAATTAACCTATCGAATTATATAAAGGACTACAACACGCAGCATTTATGTAAAGTATTTTTTTTAAATTAAAATGGATGAAATCAAATATAGGATCAACTATATTCAAAAAAGAAAAAGAAATAGTTGTAATATACTTACTCAAAAAGTAATGGATTAACTATAATATCACCCGCAAATAATGTATTAAAATACTTGAATGCAAAAGATTTTAATTCCTAATATTAATATTGCATAAAAAAATAAAAAAAATATATTTTAAATTAAAAAACTTATGATATATAAAAATATATAAAAATTTGATTTAATTTTTTGAGCTTAGCCTTAATAGAAGTCGTCTCTGCTCGTAAAAGAGAATATATAAATAATCAACTTAAACAATATAATTAAATTATATATATTTTTTTATATAATCTTTCATTTCATCCGTTCTCAAACTTCAGTTTTTTTGTTTTATTTTGCTTTGCTCTTTGTATCTATTCGATTTTATTTATTTATTAATTTATTTTTGACCGTCTTTAATTACATTAAATTAAAGTTACATATCTATAAATTATAATTGTAAATTTGTGGCACACCTATGCAGGCATGCACAACTTCTAAGGCTTCATTTGACTATTGGGTTGGGTTGGGTTGGGTTGGGTTGGGTTAGGTTAGTGTTGGTAAAAATTTAATTCAATCTCAATCGATAATGATTTCATCGACAAACTTAAACTAATTTTTTAGTAAACACAGATAAAAATTAAGTTATGTGGTTGAGTTCTATGCCTTAAACAGATTAAGGACTTTCTTGGAGGTAATCAAATAAAGAAGAAATGAAACAGAACAGAAATGCATTTATTCAATTAAATTGTCACTTGCTATTAGTTACAAGAACTTTAAACAAGAACAAAGAAATGAAAAATACAACAATCAACTGAAAGAAAAGAAATGGGGGGTTGGAAAAACTACTAGTCTAATCTACTCCTAAAATGGCTAATTTAGAACTACTTCTAAATAACTCGTCACGAGTATGATTGGTGGTTGCTCATTGATTCCTCTTGTTCTACCTTCAGCCTTCTTTTATACTTGCTTCTTGACCTGGCTCTTGATCTTCATCTTCTTAGATTCTTTGATTTTCTGCATGCTTATCCCTTTATTCCAGGAATTTGAATTTCGGATTCTCCCTTGATCAGTTTCTTCCTTATCTCTTATCCCAGCACTTTGTTTATGCCATATTGGTCAACCCTTTATACTTTTTCCATGTCATCCCTATGTCTTGTCAGCACTCTGTCGACAGAGGACTCCAAATTTTTAGCACCAACAATGCCCCTCTTCATTCAAGGTATAAAGCATTTTTCCCTTGAATGATTTATCCTTTCTAATCTTTTTGGGCCTGAAATCATTTTTCATTCTTCTTGGGCCTCTTAGTGACCTTTTGGGCCTACTTTTTGTTTTAGGTCCTCAACATCATTTGTTTTTCCAAATCTATTTTTATTCAAACCCCACACGAAAGTACTTAAGCTTTTCAATTTCTCCCTCTCCGTTACTTCCTTCTTTCTTGCAACACTCTTCTCCTTCTTGCAAAAACTCTCCCTCTGCCAAGAAAATCCTAAATTTTCAGCCATGTCTTCCGACTCCAGTTCTGATCTGGTTCGCCGGTTTTCCCATGAAATTGTCCAACTTATTGAGAGTAACAAATTTGACTCCCAAATAACATCTAGTCTTACTGCTTTTGCTGGGGAACTTGGCCCCTGTGTTCGGACTACTTTCCTAGATGGTCTATCTTCGTACTACCTCATTGCTGATAGAGAAACTTTTTTTTTAGACCAGTCTTCTCTCTCATGGATAAACTGGTCGACGGGCCCCAGATCATGGCCCAAACTGACTGATGCTTGGGTAGCTTGGGTGAAAAGGATGACCACTTTTGAAGGGGACATGTGGATAAATTTGGGCATCTATCACGCCATTCAACTATCCACGATTTCATTTGAGGCAAACCCTTGCATGATTGGTGTAGCCATATGTTTCTGGTCGACATCTTGTAGCTCTATGATGCTTAGGTCTGGTATGGCTTCTCCCATCATCCTTGACATTATGCACCTCACTGGCCTTCCTGCTCTTGGCCAGGACATTCATGCCCTCTTGAAAACCCCAGAGGTTAAGCATGATGTCAAAGTCGGCAATTATGGCAAGTTTATTTCGGATCATTATAAGAAAACTAGCATACCCACAGTAACCAAGAAAACTACCTTCTACCTATACTGGCTATGCTATTACCTTTTTTGTGTTGGTGGCCTTAGGATTATCAAAGAATAGCTTACTGTAGCCCTCATGATCCAAGAGGGTCAACAACAGGCCTTTGACCCTTTCCTTTTGGCCACCATTGATAGAGGCCTCTTTCCCCTCCATAACAAAAAGATCAGCCAAAGTGTAAGAGGTCCTTTATGGCTTTTCTAGGCCTGGCTTCTTGCCTATTTCCTAGAAATCAGGTCCAATAAGAGAATAAACTAGACTCCTAAGTGTGAAATTTATGCTGAATTTTTTCTTTCTCATCGACCTCCGCATTCTGTCACTTTTGCACAGTATTTTTCTACCTTTCTCAACTTCACCATTGACATAATTCCTTCTTTTCCTTTTCAATCATTTTTCTTTTCTTCTGCTTTTTTTTATTTATCTTACATGTATGCTAATCCAACCTCTTTAACTGATGATCAGAGGCAAGCTCAAAAAATAGTTTGGAGTATTTGCCTCACCCCCAGACACATTCTGGTTGGGTGCTCTCTTTCTAGCAATAGGCACTCCACCTGTAGCTTTAAAAGTTACAATCCTTGCCAACGGGCCAGACAATTTGGCCTCATCCAAAGTATTCCTCTCCCTTATGTTTACTCCACTATTCATGAATATGTGAACACAAGGGTCTAATTAACTGAGCAACCATCCCTTTATGCCATTCTGGATGAGAACCAAAAACTTTTGCATCAACCCAATTTTTATACCTTCTCAACCAATGCCAGTATGAGCAACAGATTCAAGGACTGGTGGGCCATCCTCAGTGTTGTTCTACTCCATACGTCACTAGAGGAATACCTATTCTGTCTTTCACCTTCCCATCGACAGAGCCAAATTTGTAAGATATTCATTCTTTCTCTTTTATTATGTTTTTGTTTTATTTGCTCTTTTGTGCTTACTCTTGTACTTACAACTTTCCCTCTTTTTGTACTTTGTGATAACTGATGCCCCTGGAAAGTTTGGTGTCTCTGCTAGTATCTCTCTTCCTCTACCTTCTCTGTTGGCCAAGATTTCTGGTAAGGCTAAGGCTCCCAAGGTCTATGCCAAGAAGCCTAAGAAGAGAAGAAATTCCTTGGATGACTCCCTCATGGCCTTCACATCCAAAGCCTATGATGCAGAGCTAGAAAAGAAGAAGACTTCTTCACAAAAAGCTAGCCAAACTGGCCCCACTACAAAAGCTGTCATGGATCTTGAGGATCTCACTCTTGAGGAGGAAATATTCATACTTGAGGACTTGTCTTTGCTAGAGCAAGCCTTGGTTTATGAGACTGCTCCTTCTACAACTCCTCAAGATACCATCCCAAAGCCAACCTCTTCTTCAGATGAGGACAATGTTCCCATCATTTCTTTTCTTGCCAAGTCTGCCAAAAAAGCTAAAATCCATCAGGTTTAATTCTTTTCTATTGTCTTTTCCTTGCACTGCTTTATATTGTCTATCTCCTTCTTTCTTATGTTGTTTGTGTGTTTTTTTTTTAGCCAAAAAGAAGGAAACTCCTAGTCATTGAGGATACCAGCAACCCTTTTGCTGAACAATATGAGGATGAGTTTGTTCCCTCTATAACAAAGATAGTGGCCAAACTCCCCCACTATGCTGTTATTGATGTGCTTGTCACTCCCCTCAAGTCTGTCCCCCTTGTGGGTGATGAAGTCAGGGCCTATCACTACTCTAGCCCTGAATTTGAGTCATCAAGTAATAATAGTGTAGCCCTCCAACTTAATTGACAAAGGTTCCATTGACAAGATGGTGTCTTCTCTTCACAAGCTGGTATTGAAACACATCTACAAAAGGGGCAAACCACTATGACTGGGGAGACCCCTTCTTCTCCTTCTAAAATGGGAGATCAAGAAGAAGAACCACCCTTTCATCCCAATCCTGAGTCTTCCTCAGGGCCTAACCAAATGACTGAAGACCTTCCTCTTGAGGCTGGGCTTAGAGACTTTGTAATAAGGGAGCAAGAAGAAGAAGCAACCCTCATGCTAGTCCAGAGGCCTCTTTAAGGCCTAATCCTACTTCTGAAACCATCACAGATCCTATTACTGAGCTATCTCCTCCAGGTATACCCCTTTTTTTTCCTCTTGCTATTTATGATTTGTTTTTACTAATTATCATGCTTATGTGTAGATGCTGGGTTTGAAATTCCTCTTGAACCTTCATCTGAGGTTCTTACTAAGCCTCCTCCTACTCACACCACACTTATTCAGCATGATCAAGGTATTACTTTTTTTTTTCCCCATTCATACTCTTTTTGTACTCCATGCTCCATCAACCATCTGATATGTTGCTTTCTTAGGCCCTTTATCGATAGCCACACTTTTAAGATGGGGCCACTTCCATCTCCTACTACCCCTACTAAAGTGAGGGTAGATACTACTACTGAAGAGGAGATTTCCACCACCTCTCTTGAGATGGAGCAGCCTCCGCCCCTTTGCCTCTGGCCAGTACCACTAAAGAGAAGGTTCCCATCCGTTCTTCTGAGATGGAGCAACCCCCAGCCCCTTTGTCTCTGGCCAACTCTACCATAACTCAAATTGGGGTGAGAGTAGCCTCCACTGAGGTAAAAATCCATACATCCTAGGCCATTCCTCAATCCAGCGTTCTTCAAATCTTACATTCTTCCGTGGAGGTACTAACATTCTGCCATCTTTTAAGATTTCTTTCTTATATATATATATATATATATATATTTCCATCTGACTCCTCCTTCTCCTTCCCTGGCTTGTATTTCTTCTATGGGCTTAACCCCTAACCTGCTACAACAAGCCAGTGCTTTTCAACTGTTAATTGCCGGCACCACTTATCAGGAGAAGTTCAGGAAGCTCTCTTCTATGGAACAACAAGAAGTCAACCAGTTTTTCCAGCTACTAAGCCTCCCCTTTGAAGACCTTTCCCTTACCATGGCTGAGGAACTTCTTGCTGAGTTCCAAAACTTTGTGCCATTAGCAGAAAGAATCCTGGATCCTAACCAATTCCAAATTTTTCAGGACTTCATGAGCCAACTCCCTCAACATCTCTTCTCCATGGAACAATTTGAAGCTGAGACTACAATTGCTAATGCTAGGATGGCCATTGTAAGGAAAGTTTCTTATACCTTAGCCAATGCCTCTGCCAGAACCCAAGCCATTTCCAAAGCCAGTGTTTCCATCGACGCAATGAAGACTGTTATTTTAGCTCAAATCCAATAACTTCAGGTAGAGCTGGATGCGGCTGAAGTGCAACAGGATGCCTTATTGGAAGAGCAGAGCCAAATCAACCAACAAATGAACCAACTTTTGGCTCAGGATGGCCCAACCGCTCTCAAGGATGCCCAAGGGAAACTCTTTCAAGTCATGGCAAAAAGAAGAGCCATCCTCTCCTCTTGGGCCAATTTTGTTACAACCCTTCAAAGGGACTAAACTTTTTCATTTTTTAGACTAGACATCTTGTATTTGTATATAAATACTTTTGTGTAGAGATTCCATCTTATTGCTGTTAATGTAAAAAACTTCTTCTTGTAAATGAGAGCACCCTTTTACTATGTTTGTATTTTTCTTATGTATGTTTGATGCTCTCCCACATGGTTGGATAATATTTTTTTTAAGTATTTCCCATTTATGACTCTTCTATGTGGGACTCCTTCTACTGATGCCAGATGATGAGCCCCTCGTTTGAGGACTTTATAAACTTTAAATGGTCCCTTTCAGTTTGGGGACCATTTTCCAAAGCTTGGATCCTTATTTCCCATTGGCAGTATGATCTTCCATACAAAATCTTCTTCTGAAAACACCTTGGCCTTTACTCTTTTGTTATAGGCTCTTTTGACCTTTCTCTTCTGGGCTAGAAGATGATTGTAGGCCATTACTCTTTTCTCCAATAAGTCTTACAGTTCCATTATCATGGCCTTAGCGTACTCATCGACAGGAATATTATAATGCAAGGCCACCCTGCTAGATTGGACAGTCACTTCTAAAGGCAATACTGCATCATGGCCATATACTAATTCAAAGGGAGTGGTCCCAACACTATTCCTTTTAGAGTTTCTATAGGCCCATAATACATTAGATAACAAATTATACCAGTCTCTAGGATTCTCTGCTACCATTCTTTCTAATATGTTTTTAATTATTTTGTTGGTGGTTTCAACTTGCCCATTAGCTTGTGCATAGTAGGGTGATGAATTGAGGATTTGAATACCATACTCTTTGGCAAATTTCTGAACTTCATCCCCATTAAACATGGTGGCCTGATCCATTGTGATTGATTGAGGCAACCCAAATCTGTGTATTATATGTTTTTTTTACAAAATCAATCACATGGCTTTGGGTCACCATCCTTAATTGTACTGCTTCTACCCACTTGGTAAAATAATCAGTAGCCACTGGAAGGTAAGAATGCTGCTTTGAGGATGGTAGAAAAATCTGCCCAATCAGGTCCATTGCCCATCCTCTAAAAGGCCAGGGTTTTACCACAAAATGTAGTACAGTTGCGGGTACTCTCTAGAGGCTGCCATGTTTTTGGCATGCTTGACACCCCCTAACATAAGTCATGTAGTCTTTTTTCACTATTGGCCAAAAATAGCCATATTTGCTGACCATCCACCTCATTTTTTCTCCAGCTTGATGAGCACCACATATACCCTCATGTATTTCAGCCATTATTTTCATTTGCTCACTTTGTCCTACACACAACAATGTCATGCCATCATGGACCTTTCTAAACAAATCAACCCCCATGATGACATAATTCAAGGCTTGGTACTTAACCTACCTACTAACCTTTTCTTCAGGATTCATCAAGTATTTAATCAAAGGGTATCTCCAATCGTCCTCTGCCACTTCTAAATGCATCACTGGCAGGAAATTTCTTTGTCGATCCCTTAACCTGGAAAAAATTCTCTTTTGAATCCTAATTATTTTTTCTTGGCTCCTCTTTGGAATTCTTAGTCTTGAGGCTACCTGGCCATTTCATTGGCCTACTTATTTTCCAATCGAAACATGTGCTGAAAACTTACATAACTGGAAAAAAACTTTCTAGCCACTTCACTTCAACCAGATATTCCCCTAAAGTTTTATTGGTGCACTTATATTCACCTCTAACTTGCTTGACCACCAACTGAGAATCACAAAAAATTTGCAAGCTAGTGATCCTGAGTTCTATAGCTAGTTCCAAGCCTATAATCAAGGCCTCATACTCAGCTTGATTATTGGATGTGATAAACTACTCATCCAGTTGGTATGAAAATTGATGCACTTGGCCATTAGGTGCCACAAATACAACACTAGCTCCAACCCCTTCCTCTATTCTAGAACCATCAAACATTAACCTCCAAGGGGTGTTTTCTGCATGATTTACCTTGAATAGGTCTTCATCGACAGAGGAACCAAGATGCTCAGCCAAGGCTTGGCCCTTGACAGCTTTCTGAGGAACATACTTGAAGCAGTACTCTATTAGGGCCAACATCCATTTGCCTTGTCTCCTCTTTATAATAGACTGAGACAACATGTATTTAATCATATCAGTTTGGGCTATTACCCACACCTCTGATGGTAACATATAGTGCCTTAGCTTAATGGCAACAAAATATAAAGCCAAGTACAACTTTTCTACTGAGTTATATATGGTTTCTGCATCATTTAGCCTTCTGCTAAGATAATAGATGGCATGCTCGTGGCCACTCTCATTATCTTGGGCCAATAGGCACCCAATGGATTTTTCACAGCTTGATATGTACAGCTTTAGTGGCTTCCCCTTGATGAGAGGCATTGGTACTGGTGGATTTACCAAGTATTCTTTGATTAAATCAAAAGCCTCCTGCCGAAGCTTCCCCTAGTTAAAATTCATATATGCCCTGGCTTTTACTAGGGGTGAAAAAGCCAGAGTTTTTCCAGCCAAATTAGCAATGAACCTTCTTAAGAAGTTTACCTTTCCTAGAAAACTCTGGATTTCCTTCTTATTAGCTAGAGGTGGTGCTATTAATATAGCTTAGGCTTTATTGGAACCCACTTCTATACCTTTTTGATGAACTAGGAAACCCAAAAAGTTTCCAGCAAAAACCCCAAATGCACATTTCAATGGATTCATTTTCAACTTATAAGACCTCATCCTTTGAAAGGTCTGTCGAAGGTGGTCTAAATGTTCATCAAAACTTTTTGATTTGATGGCCACATCATCCATATATACTTCTAGAAATTTTCCAATTAAGTCATGGAAAATTAAGTTCATAGCTCTCTGGTAGGCTGCTCCTACATTTTTTAAGGCAAATGGCATAACAACCCACTCAAAAGTGCCTAAAGCCCCTAGGACACCTGAAAGCTGTTTTGTGGGTGTCTTCTGGATTGATAAAGATCTTATTGTATCCAACATGCCCATCCATAAAGGACGAAATTTTATGCTTGGCTGCTGAATCAACTAATAGGTGAGCCACATGCATTGGGTACTTATCTTTGGGAGTTGTAACATTTAAATTTTTGAAATCAATGCAAACTCTCAACTTGCCATTGTTTTTCATAACAGGAACCACATTGGAAAGCCACTCAACATATCTTGCAGTCCTAATGAATGCTGCTTTAAGTAGTTTTTCAATCTGTTCTTTTACCAATAATGCCATCTCATTGGTCATTCTTCTTGGAGGCTGTTTGTGAGGAACAAAATTATTTCTTATTAGAAGTTTATGCTCTACTAGTGACCTGTCTAAACTAGGCATTTCATTATAGTTCCATGCAAAACAGTCTATATAATCAGAAAGAAGGCCAACTAGCTTTTCCTTGCATTTATTAGACAAATTGACATTAACGAAAATGGGCCTCTTACAGGCCTTATTCCCTAAATAAAATTCCTCTAAGGGATCTTGTACATCCGCCTTGAGGTCATTTAACTTAGCAAAATGCTCTAATTGAATCTCCTTATATCTAAGAGGACTATTGTCAATCACACACTCAGCCCATGAACATGAAGGTAATAATCTGGGACTGACTTCATTTGCAAAAAAGTGACAAAATAATCTAAAGAAAGTAAATCTAACTATGCTAACATCATTATCATCATTACTGCTTTTACTCATGACTCAAAAATCTGGTTTAATTGCCAACTCAATGATTGGCTATCCCTGCCTCTTTTCATCAAGTTGGGCTTGGCCAAGTCCTGGCCAATTTGTCGGAATCCTTCATCTATATAGGCTTGAAACTCCTCAGGAGTAATGCTCCTTCCTTGTGACTTCATTTCTTCATAAACCACTTCTACTGGTCCCAAACTCTCTTTCACATAGTGCTGCCTCTATGTTGTGTACATCTGCTATGAAAGGGTTAGCATCAACCCAATAGACCTCCATCCCATCTCTTTCATTTGACTTGTTCCCTCCCTGGCTGGTCAGAAAAATAAGTTCCTGGTGTAGTGAAGAGGGCACACACCCGTTTAAATGGATCCAATCTCTCCCCAGCAACAGGTTGTAATTTGAGGTGAAATTGACCACAAAGAAGGTGGTATTCATGGCGCTTGTCCTAATTTTTAACTTCAGGACTATCACCCCTTTGGCATCAGATGCGCCCCCTACAAAATTACTGTATAACAACCCTCATTCTTGTCTTAATCATGCTCATATGAATTTACATGATTTGGTACTTTGATTTATTTTGCCTAAGTAAAGGTTCCTGTCTGGTTTTGTGCTATTATGTTTTGCCTAAGTGTTATATGCATATTTTGTTCCTTGCTTTGAGTGTTAAACCTAGGCTATCCATCTTTGTTGTCTCCCACCTAGGTGACACCTTTGAACCTCTTACACCTAAGCGGTTGAGTGTCTACACCTAGGATCACCTTGGAACCACCTTGGTTGACCTCCACCTTCACCCTAGCATCTTGGTCGAGATGTGCATCATCTAGGCTGAGGTGTGCATCACCTAGGCCAAGACCTAAGCCAGTACCTAGCAATCTTGTTCCTTTGCTTGTACAATGTAGGCCGAGGTGTGACACATCTAGGCTGAGGTATGGCACATCTAGGCCAAGTGTTATCATTCATAACCGAGATCCAGGAAACCTTTCTTGTTCAAAGCTTTGTTGTGATCCAGGATCATTGCCTTGTCAGAATGCCCATGCCACCTTACTTGTTACACACACTTTGACCCGCTCTTGTCTTTTCATTTTGGCACTTTTTTAGGAGATTTGACCAGATGATGCCACATGTCCTAGTAGTGGTTTAAGTCAGTTAGCAGTGGAGAACCCATATCATTTGCCATATCCTTGCCTTGTAGAGAGAGAAGCTCTAGGAAGGGGAAAAAGGAGTTCTTAGAGTGAGAACTAGATTTCCAAGCTTGATTTTCGTATCTTGAACCATTGGATTCATGTTTTGAGGTTAGATTCTTGATCTACTCTTATTATTCTTTATGTTAATCTGATCACATTGCATGATCTAGTATGATTCATGAGCCATGCATTAATTTAAAGTTTTGTTTTGAAAGAAAACTGATGTTATTTAGTTCTTAAAGAAAAGCTTTGTTTTGATCCAAAAGTTTGTATCAAGTTCCATGTTTTTGTGTTTGTTTTACTAAAATCTTCAAGTATGGGTACCCAGGTCCATGTTTTGAACTCATATCATGAAATCTTAGATTTTGAATAAGAAGTTATGATTTTAGCATTTATGTTCTTCATGTTTATCTGCTTCATATTCTTCAAGAGGAAACCCAGATTTCCAGACCTCACACCTAGGCTAAACATTGTATCTCACCCTTTGCACAACCACTTGAACCTTAGTCTATCTTGCATGCACACCTAGGCCAATCACTGCACACCTAGGTCAAGGAAACCACACCTCCGCCAAGGCCTCCTGAGTTCACCCAACTAAGCCATTTTGGCCCAACTCATCTCTGTGCATCCATTCCAAGACCTGGTTTATACCAGCATGCTTTTCCAAGAAGAAAAAACATTGATTTAACTCCCAGCACATGTTTTGCTTTGTCTTGACTTGGTTTTGGAAAGAAATGTCGGGATCTATTTTACACGTTTGAAACTTGTTTGAGAATGCATTGCATAACCATTTTTGAGCATTCCTTCTTGTCTTCTTGAAATGCATTCAATAGAATTGCTATGTACTTGTAGGTCTTGGATCCTTGCCTTAATCCCTACATCCAAAGAGCTATTGTGAGTGGTATTTTTAATAAAGTTATGTTATAAAGTTTTGATAAAAGCTTTTCTTTGTTTTGGGAAAGTATTTGATCAAGCATGAAAGATTATCCCTTAGTTTTTGTATCAAGTATTATGTTTATTTTGATGACATTCTTGAAAGGTCCTTGTGTGATAGGGAACTTTAATACAACCAATACCCTTGTTTGAGATATCTCCCTTGCCACCGACGGGTGGGCTTGTCTAATCGATTTCGGGTCAGTTATTCCCTTATTTTGTCAATAAATGTCATCCCTTGTATTATGTTGATTTTAGTAAACATCCCTTGAAGCTCTGAAAGACTTCGATTGATGGGCTTGGTTCATCCCTTGTTTTGTTACAAGTTATGATATGTATGGTTTTGGCAAAATCTCAGATATCATTCATTCAAACCTTTATTACTTATATCATTCACTGAGTTTTCACCACCTTTTTGTCATCTCAGATAACGGCTCGTATTTCTTTTTTTTTTTTAACAAGAAGGTTAAGTCCAGGAATCTCATGGAAGGGGACATGATGCTGAAAGATAACCGAGCTCCCATTCATGACCCTAGAGGTAAGTTCAAACCCAATTGGACTGGTCCTTACATCATCAAAGCTATCTGGTCGGGTGGAGCGGTTATTCTCATGGGCTTAGATGCCCTGGAGTTCTCACAGCCGATCAACATAGACAAGTTAAAGAAATACTATCCCTGAGAGGCTCGCTAGACCGAAAACCCGAAAGGGCAACCTAGGCAAAAGTTAGAGCATGAAAAATTGAAAATAAAGAAAAACTGAGCTCGCAAGGTTGAAAACATTAAAAGGCGATCTTGGCAAAAGTTAGAGCGCAAAAGGAGAGAGTTAATACTCGAGTGAACCCAAGCCGAACTACGTAAGGCCTGATTCCCATCTTTGGGATATGTAGGCAACTTCATCCTAAAGTCCGGCCATAATCATCTCCTACTCAACTGTCCTGTCTATGTGTCTGATCATGTCATCTTTGTCTATCCATTATCTAAGAGTTCGGTTGTGATCTTTATTCTGGGAAGCAAAGCTGGTTACAAGAGCAGTAGTGGTATGCAATTAGGGGCAGTTACGATTTTCTAATTTGGGGATGTACATCTCATGGATCGATTCTGTGCGTGTTAGGTGGTGATCCTTTTCGAAAACGGTTTTGGAAAGTTTTGATAAAAGTTGATTTTTCTCAAATTTTACCTTTTACAACTTAGACCATTTTTGGACCAAAAGGAAAATTTTTAGTGCTCACAACTTTAATTCCATTGATTTTAACAAAAACATTCTCCAACTCTCTGATACAAATCAAAGTTGCTTTTACATCATAAAAACTTGCAAAGAAAGGTCAAAGCAATAAACTAGGGGCATAGGTGAGTCAGGTGCTCCTGCACCCTCTGCTCGTGCTTGCGGAAGCTTCTATTGCCAAAGTTGGCCCAACCTGCGCCTCTTCCTTGAGCCAAGCCAAGCACTCGTCAGAAAGAGTAGAACTGAAACTAGGGGCAGGGGCCAGAAGCTCTCTCGTCCTCCAAACAGTGAAATACCGAGCCAAGTGCAAAGCACGAAACAAAATCGGAGTCGGGTATTCCACCCCTTCTCCTGGGCAAATCTGTTCATGTCCAAATTAGCGTCTGAACCGAAAGGGGAAATAGAACACGCTGTGTGAAGCCAATCAACTCAATACCTAGCTGTCGGGCCATGCTATAGCTCATCTTAGCTAAGTCAAGCCAAGGGCAACGCCAAGCTATGTCTGCAGCAGACCTGTGGCACATCCAATTGCCCTGCCAGCCCTCATTAGAGAAGTCCATTAGCCGTTAGCGAAAGAAATACGCTCGAGTTGAGTACTCAAGGCAAGGGCTCACCACCTTCAGCTTATTCATCAATCATACCTAGGAAAGGATGAAAAATAAGAGAGATTAAAGAATAGAGAGATGTGCGTGGAGAGAAAAGTAAGAAAAGGGTTTTTGAGGGAAAAACAAAGTGTGAATGCCAAGTGATGTGCGAGGCATATATCAAAAAGGGTGGGAAACAATACCTGAAGCAGTAGTGGACTCCTCGCAAATCTGGTGGTCTCTCACCAATGAAAAGCATCTAAACCCATCAGTGTCTCGGCTAAGACTAAACCGATGCAACTCTTACCTTCTTTCAAGCATTGTGCCACCTCAATCAGCTTGATGTTGGCTCTTCCATAGCTAGGGGCAAGGAGGTAGTGTGCAAGCATACATAAACAGAGGGCGTGTTGCCGAAAGCCCCACTAGAGAAGGTCACCTTTGTCACTGATATCAGAAAATCGATGAATCAAACTGGGTATGTCTAGGTCTTCGTCATGGGCCAAAGATCAAGCTTCGTGCAAATTGAGCCCACACATTCATCCCAAGGCTTGGGCATAGCCAAAATAGGACTGAGACACGATTTCCTTGTCGCGCCGGGATTCCATTAGTGCTTGAAATTCTTCAAGTGTCGGGCATATTTCTTATGCTCTGAAGCGAAAGAGATGCGTAATCGGGTCCCAGCATCAAACCGCGGCATGGAGGAACGAAAAACAAAGTGGAGTATAGCTCAATAGAAAAAGGGCATTTATGCCAAAACCTCAGAAATTTACCTTTTTCGTGCCGTCCAAAGTGGCTATCCAATCCGTGAGCTTTTCGACAAGAAATGGCTCAATTTGTGGAAAAAACAGCAGCAAAATGAGGTTTTGGAAAAGAAATCACGAAGGAGAACCTTTTGTAGAAGATAAGGCTATGAGTGGAAGCCAGCTATCAACAATCTGGAGATTTTTTTTACACTTGTGGCCGACAACTTCCTCCTCTGGCTTGCAGCCCTCCTCTCTGGCTTGCCGTCCACCTGTGTGCCGAGCAGTGTTAGCAACATGTGTTTTGTCTCAATCTTTGTGTTTTTGAGGTCTTGTTTTGAGTCTTTTTGTTTTGGCCAATGTTTATATTTCTATTTGAGTTGTTTTTGCTTTGTTTATCGAGTAGTATTTTGTTTTTGGTTGTTAGTCAACTCATTACCTGATTAAGAACATTGTGCCAATACAAGTTTTCATTTTTGAATTCAATTCCATGTCCATTTCATGCAAATAAGGTGCTCATGATGCAAAAATAACAATACATTTCATAAAAAGTACGAGGTTTTTATTCTGATCATGATTTTTACAAAAGAGGAGTACAAGTTTCAAAAGCAAAAATAAAACCTATCTGAAGCTATACATGTGCTAATGCTACCAAACTAAAAGAAACTAAGCAAAAAGTACAAAAACATTAGCGCCGGTCATCTCAAGCTCGAGAGGCCCTTTTCGTCCTCTTCCTCGGAGGGGACTCGGGGGCGCTGTCTCCATCAACTCCGCTATCGGAATCAGGCTCTGAACCAGAGTCGGTATCATCTCCGCTCCCTGCCTCAGAGCCCGCCTCAGCATCACCTCCACTCTCAAACCCCGAGCCAACATCATCATCTCCACTCTCGGATGACTTAGAGTGTTGACTCACTGCCTCCTTGGAGTCATTAGTCTCAGCATCATCATCGCTCAGAATGGGCTCTGCAGGACTGCTCTAGCCTCAAGTGCCCCTATCCTTGCCTCAACCGCGGCTCACATCTCGGCCGCGAGCTTGGGCTTATCTTCCTCTCCTCTCTGCTGCTGGAGGAGGTACTGTCAGTGCTGGTGCTGGTGCTGCTGCTGCTAGTGCTCTTAGTACAAATGGAATCTGGAAAAGTAGTTGTCAATATATCAGCTACAATGTGTGTATCAGATACAAGCATGGTATGCAGAATGAGCATCATGTAGAAATCAGAGACAATGTGTGAGTACAGGATAAGTACAGTGTATGAGTACAGTGTGCCAATGCGATGTACGAGTGCAGTTTGGGGAAGACTATAGTTGAAGTACCGATGTATCAGATGCTAAACTGAAGGAAATTACCTTGATACCATGGAAACCAAGCAACATCTCCCTTCTCTGCACCATGCCCATTAAAGAAGCGACCAGCTCAAGGAGGCTTGCTGTATACTCTATAGGTGCCTGCAAGTGCATTTGGACGATCAATGTCTAGAATAAACATATCTGAAATGGAAATGTGGGGTGTAAATTGAAGAGTAAAGTGTGGTCCATACCTGCGAAGTGCCTCAAACTCCGACATACTCGTGCCCTGCCTCTACTGGCTCAATCAGAATCCGGTAGGCTGTCCCAGTCGGCCGCCAACATGTGAGCTCTGTAGGAAGCTCCGGCCAACGGGTGGTCTGCCCAACAGTGGGAGCCTCTCTAGCATGGGCCCTGGTCGCCCGAGGCGCCTCACCCGCCGCAGGAGCTCCTGCTCCCTCGCCTATGTGAACGCCTATCAAAGGAGGCATAAGATGGGTCTGAATGAATGTTGTGTAGTCGCCCTCTCTTTTGAAGAAATTTAATGTCTAGGCCTACCATGAACTGTATGATCGTATTAACCAGTAGGCTATCCGCTATCCGCATAGACGCTGGGGATGGCATCAGAACGACTGGATCAGGCAAGCCCACAGTCTGGCGTATGAACTGCTCACTCAGAAACCAAGCCTGACAAAATGGGCCCTCCAGCAAAATCTGGAAGCGAGATGTGCCCCAGGCCCCCGCATACTGGTCTCTTACACCATCCGACATCGTAGCCTAAGGCTACCATGTGATTAGTAAACAAAATGCACAGATTGTTAGTTGTCATCAGTTGCCAAAGTATGAATCAGAGTAGTAGTAAAGCAAAAATGACTGTGAGTTTCGGGTTAACTCATCAGCGGCCACTGTATCGAAGTAATGGCGGAACAAGGCAAAGGTCTCACGACTCCGACTCCAAGCCGACATTGATCATCATATCGACGTAAATATGGTACCATAGGGGGATCTCCTCCGTAGGCTCCGGAGCTAGGGCTGGAAAGTAGACATAAACCCACAACTGCAATAAGAGAACAATGGTGTCAATGCATGAACATATATGATACAGAAGGTGCAAAGCAGAAAGCATGATGCATGAACAGATATGATACAGAAAGTGCAAAACAGAAAGCAATAGTTTTGAAATGATATTGTTACAGAAAGTGCAAACTCAAAAAGGTGTGGTACATATCTCCCAGGCTCTCTAGTAGCCTCCAACTCGCTCTCTCCGCATCCGAGAGGTAGAGCTCATATAGCCGTAGAGGGTGGCGAGGCCAGCTCCGCTCCAGTCGTAGAATCGCACCCAGGGTAGGGTCATCAAAGTGCTCAGCAGGTATAATTCTATGGTGTTCCACCTGTTCGAAAACAAGGTGGTACCAAAGAGAAACATCAGGAAACACCAGGCATACTACTCCATCTCCTCCAGCGTTTTCGGCTCGCTCTCGCGGAACTACTCAGCGAACCAACTGTATCTCACCATGGCCGGTCAGTATAGGGGTGTGTGTGCTCCAAACAGATAGATCCAAGCAGCCTCCCACTTGCCCATATATGTGTCAAAAGGGATCAGATCACCCGCTATTCCTAAGTCTGTGAGCATGGTGAAGTCGTAGGGAGTCATCGTCATCTCCTCGGCAGTAGAGAGATGGAAGGAGTTGGTGGTGTTCCACCACCTCTCCACCAATGCTCTAAGAAGTGATCGGCTGGCTATGAGGCGAGATAATCCGGAGCAGAAAGGTCAAAGCCAGCCTCATCAACGATATCGTGGACCCCGACAGGGACTCATCATACCAAGCCCTCGCCATTGTCGCTCCGTACCCCCTGTAAGCACGAGAGTCTCCCTGTGGCAGAGAAAAGGTAAATCAGATGAAAGTGCATCAGATAAAAGATGAATCAGATGAAAGTGCATCAGATGAAAGGTAGTGATGAAAAAGAAGTCAGATGACAGGCCGTGCAAGAGATGGAGTTAAAAGAAAAAACAGGAATGCATGAAACAAAGTTCATACCTCAGTAGCACTAGAAGACAGATAGGAGTCCAGCTCCCTCAATAGGTGGTCCTCTGGCACGCCGCGTGCGAAGTCGCTAAAATGCTTGATGCCTCCGAGTGGCAAAATGTGTGTGTGAGGATGGTATGTAGCTGGATCAAAGGTTCGTACCCTCAGTGGTAATGGCTCTAGCTCAGGCTCCAGAACAAACTCCTCATCGAGATTAGCTGTGATGTCCTCTGCTGCCCTGCCGACCCCAGCAACTACTGGCTCCTCTACCTCGGCTATAGGTGGAAACACAGGTGGAACCTCAGGAGGAGCTCCGTCATGAGGCATATCATCTGCAATCTAGAAAATGGGTGAAAAGTAGGTGAAAAATGAAGAAAAATGAAGAAAAGAGGAAAAACTCGAAAAAAGTCAACCCTAAGAGAGAGAAAATGGGAGAAAAAGTCAAAACTCGGGAAAGTTCACAAAACCCGAGAGAAACTGGAGGGAAACAAGCCTAGAGTGGTGAAAATCCAAGAAAAAATGACGAAATCAAAATCTGATCGGTTCAAAATGTTGAGAATCAAAAGAGTTCTACGAAAAACGTTTGCGTGGGGCATTGGAAAGCACGTATAAAGCATGGATCTAGAGAGAAGGAGTACCTAGAGAGAGAGGAAGAGCTATTTCGGATGTGTGGGTGTGAGGAAATGAGGAGTCTTGATGTATATTTAAAGCCCCATGGGCGAAAAGTCAAAATTGCTCTGAACTGCCACGAGTGGCTAGCAGGCCACATTGGTGGCTAGCAAGGGTTTTTGGTGGCCGACAGGTGGTCGGCAGCCTCCCCAGGTGGCCGGTGGTCTCAGTTGTGTCTTGGTTTTGTTCTGTGCTTCTGTTTCCCGAGTGGTGTATGAAAGGTTCTTTTTTGGGAGCTTACAACTGTGTTTCGGCATGCAAACGTTCTCCATTTGCCAATTTGAACGAGGTGTATCCTTTTTGAGCATGTTGCAATGCCTCCGAGAGGTAAATCGGAGTTTGTCACCGAATATCATTTTATTCGTTTTGTCAAATTACGTCTTTGTTCTCTTCCGTTGCATCGAATGTGCATTTCACATATATGTATGTTGTATGTATGTCTTGCATCATTTATGATTCTTGCATAGAACATGCTGTCAATTTTGCATAGAATATGCTCTTGCTTCATGCATAGAACATGCTTTTGATTCTTGCATAGAACATGCTTTTGATTCTTGCATAGAACATGCCTTCAATTAACATCATACGTCGGTTGTTTATCTTGCATGGAATATGCATTTTCACTGAATTGACTTGTTCATTTTCTACACCTTCACTTTATACATCTATCAACGTTCATTCCTCTTTGCATCTATTTTTGTGTATCTCAGGGCGCGTGACGCGCGACCTTGGGCGTGTTTTATCTCGACACGTGTGAAGCGCAAGCCTGAGTGGTTTTCTTCTATCTCAGGACGCGTAACGTGCAACCCTAGGCGTGTTTTATCTCAGGATGCATGAAGCATGAGCCCGAGTGGTTTTTCTTCTATCTCAAGATGCGTGACGCACAACCTTGGGCGTGTTTTATCTCGGGACGCGTGAAGCGTGAGCCCAAGCGATTTTTGTCTATCTCAAGACGCGTGATGCCTGGCCCTGGGTGTGTTTTATCTTGGGACGTGTGAAGCGTGAGCCCAAGTGGTTTTTCTTCTATCTTAGGACGCGTGACGTGTGGCCTTGGGTGTGTTTTATCTCTGGACGCGTGAAGCGTGAGCTCGAGCGATTTTTCTCTTATCTCAAGACACATGAAGCGTGACCCTTAGCGATTTTGCTCTTATCTCGGGACACGTGAAATGCGACCCTGAGCGGTGTTTTCTTTCCTCATCTAGTGTTTTGGTATGGTTAGAGTGTGTTTTAGATATTTTTGCATGGAACCTGTGTTGGTTTTAATCTTGAAGTTGCTCATTCAAATGTTATTATCTTATTATAGCTTATCGCATATGTTATTCCTTATTGCATCATCGTGCATTATCATGAGTTTTCAAAATAGATAGCTTCATGAAGCGTATGAGTCCAGCTTTCAAAGTTTTTCTGCATATCATTTGCATCTTGCCCCAGAACTACGCTAGTTTGATTCCTTGCAAAGGGATACGTAGGCAGCTTGCGAGCACAACCATTTATTTATGTCTTGATTGTTTGTCCAAATCTTACGGCCTTGTCAAAATGGGTCGTCTGTGGGCTTTGACATTCACTCACGTCATTTCATGACTCCGAGTTCTGTCAAAGAGGGACAACTGTAGACACCCCATTTTTGACCGTCTTTATGACTTGGACGTCACCACTTGCACACCCAATGATGAATGTATGTGCTTGACAAGTGCTCGAAGTCCTCAGCGGGATGCCACAGCTTTGAGCCTTCAAACCCAACACACCTCTTACCTTATTTTTGGACCAAAACCCTAACTTTTCAAGCTTGAAAAACCTTGAGGCCTGCTGGCCACCACTACTGGCTGCCGGCCACTATTCTTGGCTATCGGCCACAAATGTGGCTTGCTAGCCATAAGTGTGTTTTGCAGATATTTTTTGCCAGCTGTGCCAGCTGTTTGCACAGATGCATGCATCTACTCCCACATGTATGGATGGATGTTTCTACGAGAGGTTCATGTTTCTCTATATATAGAGGACCTCTCCTCTTGCTTTAGAGGTTAGAAAATTTCGGAGCAAAATTTTTCCTCTCTCTACAATTCTCTCTCTCTCTCTCTCTCTCTCTCTCTCTCTCTCTCTCTCTCTCTTGCAAATTTCTTCACCTTTGCCTACACACTTTTCACCTTTGCCTATACACTCTTAACCAAACCTCTCCATCTTTGAGCTGAGGTATCTTTGAGCCTTCTTTGAGCTCTTGAGGGTGTGTTTGTGCTGAATTATTACTTGAAAGTGATCTCCTTTTCAAGAGGTATAAAGCTTTATTTCTCTTTTTGCTTTCATCACTCCTTTTCCTACTATTTTTTCACTGTTTTTGGGTTGTATAAACTCTGTATTTTTCGGTTGAAACTTGTGATTTAAGGCCTTAAAGGGTGAAGGGGTGGTTCACCTCTCTTTCCACCTTGTTCTTCTAGCCTTTGCCCTTGTGTTTTTCACCTTTACACTATCTTTTTTTTCAGCTTTTAAACACTGATTTTCAGAGTTATTTTAGTGGCTAAAATGTTGTTTTGAAGTCCAAAATTGGAGGGGTTAGCCTCCACTCCTTGTGTCTTGTTTACTAGCCTAGCAAGCTCCATGTTTTAGCTTATTGTTCTAGTTATTTTTGTTTGAATTCCAGCATGTTTTAGGACTTATTTAGGACTGTTTTTGGTTGTTCATTACATCTTAGCTTTGTTTTGCATGCTTGTAGTGTAATTGTCCTCATAAGCTTGGTGTTTTAGGCATTAGACACCATCTTATTTGAGTTGATAGCATTTATTTATGGCTTTCCATACTTGTGATCACCTCTAATCACTTCTACAACCTCCCTCATTTCTTGGCTTTTGCTTTGCTTTGCTTTGAAAGTTGTTTCAAACCTATTGTTCTTTTAAACTTGAGATTGAGGTTGTCATGCTTAATGGTTTAATCCCTTTTAAGGGTTCATTATCAATGGCATGACATCTCTCTCATTCCTTAAGCCAACTCTTAGTTTGGTACTTCTCTCCTTTAGAGGACTTAATCATCACTTTTGGACTTAATTGGTTAAAGAATGGAAGATAATCTAAAAAGGAGTAACAAAATTAAGGCTAAAAAAGGTGCAAGATAATAACTTGTTTGGGTTCAATTGGACATTAATTGAACCTTTGAGTCTTGAGTCGTTTCATACTCATTAGTGATGTAAACGGCTCAAGATTCATTGTCAACTACTTCCCTTGATCATTCATGATAGGCAGGTGGTTTTGAGATTCTTGTTTTGTTGCATTCATTAAACTTGCAAACTTTGGTGCACAAGCCATCATGCAATGAAATTGCATCCGTTGATGGTTTGTGAATAAAGTTTTATCCCTCCTTTGAGTTGTCTGATGATAAGGAGAGGTGAGTTGTGCAAACAACCTTTGAGAATACCCTGTGCTTGCTCTGTTTGCTCTCTGTTGCAGTAGGAAGAACCATGCAGCAGTGGCCGGCAGGCCACGTTTTATGGCCGGCAAGCCATCATTGGTGGACAGCAGGCCATCACTTCTAGCCGGCCCGCTACCTGTTCAAAATCCAGCAGTAACCTTTTGAATGAAAAGTTGTTTTGAGGTGGAAAAACAGTGCAAGTGTTCTACTGTGCAGCAGAGGCTTCCTAGCAGCAGAACAATGGCCTTTTTGGGTGGCAATCCGCGCGCACGCATGAGCATCCCTCGCTTCCCAGGGCTAATTGGTTAATTTAATTACTTTATTTCATGTGGTATTCATGTTGTAATCAATTAGTTAGCTAATTAGAATTTTGTAAATTAATTAATTATGTAATTAATTAGTTAGTTCTAATTTGTAATAATTAGCTAGAATAGTTAAATTAGTTGTGGTTTTGTAAATAACTAGCTAGCATAGTTAGTTTATTTTGTCTTGTAATAATTAGTCAAGTAGCTTAGCTAATTTTTTCATTTTGTTTTGTAATAGTTAATTAATTAGCTTAGCTAGTTAGTTTATTCGGACCCTCCTTCGTGAGGGTACAAATGTTGTAATAATGTGTATGTCTTCCAACCCCACGTCTTTCTCCCTTTTATTTATCTACTTATGATGGTTAGATTAGGGCATCATGTTTTGTTCAGCATACACCATGTTCGCATCTACTTGTATTGCATGTTGTAGCTCGCCTTTTTTTGCGCCCCCTTTCGGAAGGTCGAAAAGAAAAGCCCTACAATTCGGACTCCTGCAGTTCTGAAACTAATCTCACAAGTGCAATGTGAAATTGATAAATACCAAAGAGTCCAAATCTGGCAAATCATTTTGGAAAATTGATTTTGAATCAAAAAGTGCCAAAATTGAACTGCTTTGCTAGATACAGAGTCGCCACCTAAATATTTTATTTTTGGAAAAATTTAGGAAACCCATAACTCATGCCAAAGGCCATGTGTCCGTCATTACCAAAGTTGCCTCCACTCGGGAACTTAGGTACGAGAGGGGAAGGTCATGAATTGAGCACCCCCACTCCCCCGATTAAAGATCGGCTTCTACTAATCATGATATGATTTTTTATAAACATTATATGCTCTTGTTCCGGTTATTAGGCTAGCTTTACTATATGATGCGCACAAGCAAGTATAGACTAGTTTGCTCAATTTGGAATAACTCAACTCATGTTTGTTTTTGCGAAAATGGTTTGAATTTGCCACCTCAAGTGGGCTTAAAGTTTGCGGATTTGCCACCAAACATAGTGGGCTTAAAACTGATTTACCACTCAACAAAGTGGGCTTAAAACATACATTTGTTGAATCGTTCCAATTCAAACAACAAGCCTTCATCCACAAGCATTCAAGCAGTTTATCAAATAAGCATTTAGCCTCATGGAAAGCATGCTAGACATGGCAACATTCACATTCATGCAAGTATGTTAAAGCATTAAAAACAAACCTAGTACTCCAAGCTAAGAAGATATGAGTTAGAAAAATATGCATGATTCCTATCTCTGCAAAGTGTCTAATGCAGCACATGCAATAGGCAATTTACTAGGCTCGGCTACTAATATGGCATATGAAGCAATTTAAATAACATGCGATTAAACACATATTCAAATATTATTGAAATAGCAATGCAGTTTGAATGATGCGCCGAGCCTCGATGCATGCAATACGAATGAATGGATGCAAGCATAAGGTATGGTAATTGAAACATGTCCCTAATCTAACAATCAAAAGCAGTTAAATAAAAGGGAGAAAGACGTGGGGTTGGAAGACATATACACACGCACGCACACTTATTACAACATTACGCCCTTGCAAAGGAGGGTCCGAATGAAACTAGCTAAGCTACACTACTTAACTAATTATTACAATACTTGAAATGAATTAACTAACTATTCTAAGCTAATTAATTATTACAATTAAATAATTAACTATCTAAGTTAATTAAATATTACAAAGCTTACTAATTAGCTAAATACTTAGCTAATTAATTACAAAGCAACTAAGCTAATTAATTATAACATGAATTAATTAACTACTCTACTTAAATAGTTACAACACTTGCATTTATTAGCTACAACTAATTAACTAAGCAAATTAACTAAATCGCCTTGAGAAACGAGGGATGCATGCATGCTCAGTTTTTTCACCCGAAGAGCATCCACTGTCTGCCACTAATTGCCTCTGTTGCACAACACTTACATTGTTTTCCTCCTCCAGATCAACACTACTCTGCTTCAGAAGCACAATACTGAATTTTTCACTAGTGGCCGGCTGGCCACAGATGAGGGTTTGCCGACCAACACTGAGGGGTTGTTGGTTATTAGAGGTGGCCTGCCGGCCACTGACGAGGGTTTGCCGGCCACTGAAGCCAAGTCTTTCCTTGCTGCAACAGAGGACAAAACAGAGCAAGAAAGGGGTGGTCTCACAGGTTGTTTCTACCATGTATCACCCCTTATCATCAACACAAGCTCAAAGGAGTGATACATTTGGCCTTCAAACCATCAATCAAGCAATTTCCATGCATGACGGCTGAGGGACCAATTTGTACCAGTTCAATGAATGCAAAACAAGACTCAAATACCATCACCCTATCATACATGATCGACGGCAACGGAGACCTAGGAAAGTGGCACATTTCATCACTTTTGAGTATGAAATGTCCCATTTTCCTTGTGTTCGAATTAACGTCCAATTTGAACACATGCAATGCAACACAAAGAAATGCTTATCTTGCCACTTTTACTTGCCAATTTTGTTTACACATTTTAGTTGCCAAATCATTATTTAATCAATTTGTCCATTGGTGAGTGTCTTCTAAGATGAAAGAAGTGTCAATCAAGGGATAATGTAAGGTAAAAGAGAGATCATGCTGTTGATAATGAACCATCAAAGAGGGTTAAACCATTAAGCATGACCTCAATCTCAAGCTTAAAGGATCCCAAGCTTGAAACAATCTCTCAAAAGCAAATGAAGGAGTGAAGCAAAGAGGGAGTTTGCAGAGTTTATAATGCTGAAATGGAGTGAAAAACAACATCAAAAGATGCTATCAACTCAAATAAGTGATGTCTAAGACCTAAAACACCAACTTGTGAGGACTATTACACTACAACTATGCAAAACAAGACTCAAATGAACTAACCAGCCTAAAAAAAAGTTAAAGCAGGCTATTTCAGAGGCTAAAACATGCTGGACTTGAACCAAGTTAAGCTAGAAAAACATGCTAACATATAAAGCTAACTAGGCATTCAAAGAAGACACAAGGAGGGGAGGCTAACCCCTCCAAATTTGGACTTCAAAATGAGTTTTTTGCCACTGAAAAACCTCTAAAAATTCAGTGGTTAAAAGGCCTAAAAAAGTTGGTTTGAAAGTGGTGATCAAAGGTACAAAAGCTTTACAAACAAAGAAATAAGATGGGTGAACCACCCCCTAACTGAAAATGGCCTCAAACCACTACCTTTAGACCACAAAAATAGAGTTTTTTATAGTTCAAAATCAGCCCCAAAATAGCCCAAAAATAATAGAAGAAGATGGCAAAGCAAGTATGTAAAACAAGCTAACAAAGCAAGTGTTATACCTTTTGAAGCCAAGGCACAAATTGGGCAACAAAGCAAGCCACAACCACCTTCTAAAGCTCAAAGAGGGTCTCAAGTAACCTCAGCCCAAAAAGAAGCAACTTTGGTCAAGGGTTGATAGACAAAAGTGTAGAGACACTAAGCAAATAAGCACAAAATTTCAAGAGAGAGAGAATTTTGTAGAGAAAGGGAGAGAGAATTTTCCTCCAAAATTTTCTAACCCTTCACAATGGGGGAGAAGGTCCCATATTTATAGAAAAGCAAGCTTTCAGCTGAGTTAAATGAGTCCATACACGTGTATGGTGATCAAGCCCATTGTGCCAACAGTTGGAACAGCTGTTAAGAAAATATCTTTAAAAAGGCATCAATGGCCAGCAGGCTACTAAGGTGGCTGGCCGGCCACCAATGATGGCCGGCAGGCCACTTGGGTGGTCGGCAGGATCAATTGGTGGCCGACAACTAGCAAGGGTTGCAGGCTTGAAGATTTTGGTACAAAATAAGGCACAGAATGGATGGGGTTTGAAAGCTCAAAAACAGGGCATTCCGCCGACGACTTCGAGCACTTGAAACGAACACATGCAATCACAATCATCATGTGCACAAACGATGACGTCCAAGTCTTGAGGACGGTCAAAAATGGGGTGTCCACACATGCATCGAGGCTCGGCGCATCATTCTAATTTCCATTGTTAGTTTAAATACTTCTTTGAATACATGCTTAAACTGCATGCTATCAAATTGATTCATATGTCATATTAGTAGCCGGGCCTGGTAATTGCATATCGCATACGTTGCATTAGTCATTTTGCATAGTTAGGATCATGCATTTTTCTAACTCTTTTGTTTATTTTGGCTTAGAGTACTAGGTGAGCCTTTAGTGCTTTAGCATATCGCATGAGTGTGATTGTTGCCATGTCTAGCATGCTTTCCATGAGGCTAATTGCTTAATTGATAAACTGCTTGAATGCCTGTGGATGAAGGCTAGTTGCTTAAATGGGATTGATTTGATCAATGTATCTTTAAGCCCACTTTTTCAAGTGGCAAATTCAAACTCTTTTTCAAAAACAAAAATGAAATCGAAATGTTCCAATTTTTGCAAATTAGTCTATACTTGTGTACGCATCACATAGTAATATAGCTAATAATTGGAACAAGAGCATATAATGTAAATAAGAATCACATCATGAATAGTAGAGGCCGATCTTTGATCGGGTGAGTAGGGGTGCTCAATTCATGACCTTCTCCTCTCGTACCTAAGTTACCGAGCCAAGACAACTTTGGTGATGATGGACATGTGGCCTTTGGCACAAGTCTCGGGTTTCCTAAATTTCCCCAAAAAATATGTAGGTGGTGACTCTGTAGCTGGTAAAACAGTCCATTTTTGGTATTTTAATTCAAAATCGATGTTTCAAAAGATTTGCCGGATTTGGACTCTTTGGTGTTTATCTATTTCACATTGCACTTGTGAAATAAGATTTAGAACCGCAGGAGTCCGATACTGTAGGGCTTATTCATCTTCCGAAAGGGGGCACGAAAAGTCGAGCTATAGTAAGTTTTGATAAAATGTCCGACTTTGTAAAATTTCCTTTTTGAATCCAACTAAAGTCTTGACTTTATTGATATCAGACGGTGAGAAGGCTTACCGAGATCAGTCATCAGCACTATGATGCCGTAGAGAGACTTGGTATCCTTGAAGGCCAACTTGAAGTTGAAAAAGACAAGGCCATTGCTGCAGTTGCCAATTTGGTTGTGGCGACGGCTAAGGTGGAAGAAGAGCAAACGAAGGCCGTCGCTGCCGAGGAAAAAGCGCAGCACGCCGACATGCTTTGTAGGGCTGCTAAAGAAAGGGAAAATTTGATAGACGGCTTCCTCAAATTGGTGCAAGAGGAAATATCAAAACTTAAGGCTGAGCTTGAGGTGGAGAGGAAGGTGAGGGAGCTTGTTGCGGCGGATGCAGCCAAGGCTTTTGATGTCAGAGAGCTTAAGGCCCAGGAATTATATGCTAATGAAGCCTTGAAGTTCGAGAATTAAGGTTTCAAGCACGGATGGCTCAAAGCTTTGGCGGCCGCCAATGTGACTCTCGATCAACCGACTCCTTACGAGCAGTTAGAAGTAGAGCTGCTGGAATCAGATCCAGAGGAATTCGACTTCTGATCTGCCATTTTAGTAATAGATATTTTTGTTTTTTGTTTTTTGTTTTTTGTTCAACTGTTTATTTTGATTAGCCGTTTTCGTAATGGATTTTTTGTTAAACGATTTAGGCTTTGTACTAGGGCCGTTTTCACGTATAAAGTATCGAATGTACCCGTGCAGTTTATTAATGAAAATGTCCATTTTGCTTATAAATCTGTGATTATGCCTTGTTTGGTTGGTGATAATAAAAATAAGAATAGGAATAATAAAAATGAGAAAATTACCAAGTGGGGCAATTGTACTAATTCAGCAGATACATGTTAATTGGTCTTAATTCGACAAAAATGTTAAGAAGCACCATATGAACCAGTGACGCACTGAAAATGGTTCAGAGCCGAATAGATTAATAAATCTGCCCTTGCCCTAGCTGACCACTGAGCGTATCCGCCGAATACAATCCGAAAGTAGCTTATGGGTTCAGGTGGGGCACCTGTCTGAATTCGGCAAAACTGATGAAGAGCCGAATAGATTAATAAATTTTCCCTTGCCCCAACTGACCACTGAGCATATCCACCAAATACAATCTGAAAGCAGCTTATGAGGTCGAGCGGGGCACCTATCTGAATTCTGCAAAACTGATGAAGAGCCAAATAGATTAATAAATCTGCCCTTGTCCCTGCTGACCACTAAGCGTATCCGCCAAATACAATCTGAAAGCAACGTTTGGGGTCTGGTGGGGCACCTATTTGAATTTGACAAAACTGATGAAGAGCCGAATAGATTAATAAATCTGCCCTTGCCTTAGCTAACCACTAAGCGTATTTGCCGAATACAATTTGAAAGCGGTTTATAAGGTCAGGTGGGGTAGTTGTCTAAATTTGACAAAACTAATGAAGGGTTGAATAGATTAATAAATCTGCCCTTGCCCCAGCTAACCACTAAGCGTATTCACCGAATACGTATGGAGGCGGCGATAACGGGCGCTTCGTAATCGTACCCTCAATTAATATGCGGGGTAGCCAGGCGCATGTGGGACTTGTGGACTCTTTAAATAGACGTTGGTAAGAGTGGGACTGAAAAAAGGAACATTGGTGCAACCTCAGCGATTACGTATGTCTAGCAGACTATTCTTCAACAGCAGAGGCGAGGGAAAAACACTAGCTGATCTAGAAGAAAAAATGAACCGTGGAACGGGTGGAGAATCTTCCCGTATGGGAAAAATAGCGTCAGAGGAACGAGAGAGACATCGGTCCCCTCGTCCTCAAAGCAGGTCCCCAAGAGGAGACGAGGTAGAAAGATCACCAAGGAGAAGGGCGCAACAGCAAGGGAACTCTAGGACTGAGAGGACTGTGAGTGGCCATGCCTCAACACGAAATGAACCAACTAAGCCACCACGCCCATTAAGTTTTTTAGTGTTTGCTGGAGACAAATTGATCACCAAAGCGGATTCAATTATCCGTGATCCGAACATGGTAGTAGAGTTTACTCAGCAAATGTTTCCACCCGAAGTACAGTAGTCAATGGTCAGTCGGGCTGATTACAAAATTTTTCGAGAGGGTGTCCATGGAGCGGTCAAAGGACTATATAGCTCCTATGAGATTGGCATATGCCTTTGAGCTGCACGAAGAGAGATCGAACAAAAAGACGGACACATTCAGAACTTGGAGTGTCGCACAGAAAAGGTCGAGAGCGAGCTGAGAAAGGCCAAGGCTACCGAGACACAATCGGCGAGTTAGACAAACCCGGTCATGACAGAGAGAGTAAACCAGTGCCTGCTTGATCATGCCATAGTCGATCGAGATACGACAAGCATGTTCGCAAGAGAGGCGATAAGGACGCGGGCCTATGAGCAAGGTTTTTTTGACAGCCGAAAGATCGGCATTGAAAAGACCAGGGAAAAGTTGGCATATGACGTTTGCCGATGCGAGAACTGTGGCTTTAAACGCAGATGGATTAAGGCTTTGCAAGCCACGGGTGTCGATTCGGCATCCTTGTTGTACCAAAGTTTCAAGGTCCCCTTCGAGGCTTATGAGGCCGAAAAAATTGATGACGAAGAAGAGGGTGCCGACCAGGAGAAGGCCTAAATAACCAGAAAGATATTGTATTTCTTAATTTGTCGATACCCATGTATTTGTATATATTATAAAAAATAAATATCCTTTGTGCTTGTTTGTTTGATGTTTTAGTTGTCCTTGTCAAAAATGTCCCATGCTTTCTTCTTTCTCCTGGCTTATTAATGCATCTTTAGAATTGTTTTTCTATTGACCGTTGCAGTTTAATTAC
Source organism: Camellia granthamiana (assembly GCA_036172215.1). Taxonomy (NCBI): domain Eukaryota; kingdom Viridiplantae; phylum Streptophyta; class Magnoliopsida; order Ericales; family Theaceae; genus Camellia; species Camellia granthamiana. The sequence goes on along the minus strand of CM069908.1, from coordinate 53,499,513 downwards.
TAACTTTCGCCGACCTAGGAAATGTTGATCTAATAATCCTTTCAATGAGCGCTCCGAATTCGGTGCCGATCATGATAATGTAGGAAAAGCACTCCAAATTAGAAGTCTTTGGTTTGGCCAATCGTGATCATGCATGAAAGGCACTCCGAATCCGGAGGCTTATTTGGTCCAGACGTGAGCATGCACAGAGGGCGCTTCGAATTCAGAGTCTGTCTTGGACAATCGTGATCATGTATGAAAGGCGCTCTGAATCCGGAGGCTTATTCGGCCCAAATGTGAGCATGCACAAAGGGCGCTCCAAATTCAGAGTCTTTGGTTTGGCCAATCGTGATCCACGAAAGGCGCTCAAGGCTTATTCGGCCCAAATGTAAGTATGCATGAAGGGCGCTCCGAATTCGAAGTCTTTGGTTTGGCCAATCGTGCACGAAAGGCACTCTGAATCTGGAGGATTATTCGGCCCTAACGTGAGCATGCACGAAGGGCACTCCAAATTCGAAGTCTTTGTCTTAGCCAATCGTGATCATGCATGAAAGGCACCCCAAATCCAAAGGCTTATTCGGCCCAAATGTGAGCATGCACGAAGGGTGCTCCGAATTCAAAGTCTTTGTCTTGGCTAATCGTGATCATGCCCGAAAGGCATTCCAAATTCAAAGGCTTATTCGGCCTAAACATGAGTATGCATGAAGGGCGCTCCGAATTTGGAGTCTTTGTCATGGCCAATCGTGATCATGCACAAAAGGCGCTTCGAATCCGGAGGCTTTTTCATCATACAACCATTTTCAATGAGACGGCAATAAAAAAGGCATACTGTATTGCAGAATACATAGATGCATACATATTTGTGTAGCAGTAAAAATAAAAAATGAACTAGCATATCGTACAAGCTGGCTTAATGATAAAATTTACGCAAGTGGGTCAAATTCCAAGGGCGTGGTAAACTTCTGCAGGCCATGTCCGAAAGTCAATATGCCCCCGTTCCGATAATTGAATCAATCTGGTAAGGACCGTCCCAGTTAGGGCCTAATTTACCGTTTGTCGGATTTTTAGTAGTAGAAAGCACTTTCTTTAGGACCAGTTCTCTAGGTGCATATTAGTGCAACTGCACGCGTTGGTTATACGACTTGGCGAGCTGCTACTGATACCATGCCTTGCACGCAAGAGCACGATCTCGGCGTTCTTCAATCAAAGTTAGATCTAAGGCCAACATCATGTTATTACGCCACATGTCAAAAACCTTTGACTTCTGTGTGGGCAGGCCAATTTCAAGAGGGATAATAGTTGTGTCCCAAAGCACAAGGCAAATGGCGTTTCTCCAGTGGATCACCTTGGAGTGGTAAGATGAGCCCACAATACACTGGGCAACTCTTCAACTCACTTGCCTTTGAGCTTCTCCAATCATTTCTTGATGCCGTCCAGGATCACTTTATTAGAGGCCTCATCTTGACCGTTGCTTTGCGGGTGCGCCGGTGAGGAAAAATAGGCTGGATGCCGTATGTATTGCATAACTCCTAATAGATGCCACAATCGAATTAGATGCCGTTGTCGGACACCAGTGCTCTCAGTATGCCGAATCTAGTTATGATATTTTTCCACACGAAGCATTTAACATCGACATCTTGGATATGTGCCAATGCCTCTGCTTCGACCCACTTCGTGAAATAGTCTGTCATGACAATCAGGAATCGTTTGTTTCCCGAAGCCCGCGGTAATGGTCCGACGATGTCAAGTCCCCATTGAGTGAACGACCAAGGACTAGTAACAGAATTTAATTCTTCGACAGGCAAATGAGTTAATAGGGAAACCTTTTGGCATTGTTCGCATTTCTTTACGTAGTTCTCGGCATCAGTACGTATGGTCGGCCAATAATATCCCTGTGTTACGGCTCAGTGGGCTAATGAGCGTCCTCCAAAGTGGGCACCGCAACTACCTTCATGTATTTCAGCCAAGAAGCCCTCAACTTTGTCTGGGTGAACACATTCCAAATACGGCCTAGAGAGAGATTTTTTGTAAAGCTTTCCCTGCGGATCCAGATAATATCGTCGGGCTTTATTCCGCAATTTGTGGGCTTCTTTCTTATCTGTTGGGAGCTGCTCTAAGGAAAGAAATACAGCAATAGGGTCCATCCAACTCGGTCCTGACTTAATGATGTTAATCTGAATTGGTTCAGAAGATGTGATACTCGGCTTTGGGATGAACCCCACTTCGATGGTTCGTTTGACTTCTGAGTTAGTGGCGGAAGCTAGGCAAGCAAGGGCATCTGCATGCGTGTTCTGATCTTGGGTTATCTGATTCAGCTCATGGTGGTCGAATTTCATGAGCAAGGAATTCACCGTTGTCATGTAGGCTGCCATTCAGTCATTTTTAGCCACATATTCCTTTTTCAATTGGTTGATGACCAACTTTGAGTCACAGAAAACATGTAACCGTCGTGCACCAAGATGAAGTGCGTTACGAAGGCCGGTTAGCAATGCTTCATATTCGGCCTCGTTATTTAATGTATCAAAACCCAGTTTGACTGCCTGCCTACTTGATTATTGCCCCTTCAGGGGTCATAATTACTATGCCTGTCTTGCTGCCACGTTGATTGGATGATCCATCACTGTACATTTTCCAAATGTCTCCAACATACATTCTCTAGTCAGGTTGAGGTTAAAAGTGGACTTGATCGGACTTGAAGTCAGCATGGCATCCTGTGAACTCGGCTACAAAGTCGGCTAGCACTTGTCCTATAATGGCCGTTCTGGGCAAAAACTCAATGTCATATTGGACGAGTTCCAAAGCCCATTTAGATACTTACCCCAATGCTTCCACGCTACGGAGCGCTATTCGGAGAGAATAGTCCGTTAATACCCCTATGGTATGAGCCTAAAAATAATACATTAGCTTTCTGGAAGCCACCACGAGGGCTAGGATGAGTTTTTCCAGTGGTGGGTATTGTATTTCGACGTCAACCATCGCCTTGCTTACATAGTAGATTGGTCACTACTCCCCGCGTTCCTCTTTTAATAACACGGGGCTGACCGCCCGATCAAACACCACTAGGTACAAGATGAGTAGATCGCCTGGCGATGGGGTTGCCAAGAGTGGTACTGAACGGAGATAAGTCTTCAGGTCATCCAGTGCGGTCTAGCATTCGGGGGTCCACTGGAAAGCCCTGCCCTGCCGAATTGTGTGAAAAAATGGTCGGCAGCGATCCAAAGAACAGCTGATAAACTTGTTGCGAGCGAAGGCCATTCCCATAAACTTCTGGACTTCTTTGGCCGACTGAGGGAAGCCTAGTTCTAGAATTGTCGTGATCTGCCTCAGGTTGGTCTCTATTTCGCGATGGTTCACAATATAGCCAGGAAACTTGTCGAATCCAATGTCAAATGCACATTTCAAGGCATTCAGTTTCATCTTGTACTTTCAGAGAATGCCGAAGGTCCCAGCTAAATCGACTAGATGGCATGCTTTTCCTTAGATTTCACAACCATATCATCAATGTATACTTCCATGGTGCGGCCGAGTTGTTCCATAAACATAGTGGTAACCAGCCTCTGGTACGTTGCCCTCGCATTCTTCAGTCCGAAGGACATGACCTTGTAGTAATAAGTTCCCTTTGGGGTGAGGAATGCGGTCTTTTCCTGATCCTCTAGATGCATGGTAACTTGGTGATAACCCCTGTAGGCATCCAAGAAGCTCAAGCACTGATGATGCGCTGTTGGGTCCACCAGTTGATCGATTCTGGGAAGAGGAAAGAAATCCTTGGGACAGGCCCTGTTCAAGTCTGTGAAATCCACACAGATGTGCCAAGAGCCATTTTTCTTCTTTACAACCACGGTATTGGACAACCACGTGGGATAAGTTACTTCACAAATCGCCCCGGCATCAAGCAACCTGTCAACTTCATCAACAACAGCCGATGCATGCTCCACGGCTAACCGCTGACTTTTCTGAATGATTGGCTTGACTTTGGGGTCCACGTTTAAACGATGTTGGGCCATGATTGGATCCACTCTCAGCATTTCATATGGTGTCCAAGCAAATATGTCGATGTTGCCGAGTAAGAAGGAAACCAGCTTGCGTCTTTCAACTTCGTTTAGGGAAGTGCCGATTATGAAGAACTTGTCAGGGTCCCCATTGATTTTGACCCGATCAAGGTCTTCAGTTGCCTTCTCGCTGGGGGTTTTCCCAATGTCCTCGAGGCTTTCTTGATCTGGTACTTCAATCAAGTTCACTTCCAGTTCCTTTGGCCTTTTTGTAGAGGCAATAAGATAGCATGCCTGTGCTGATTTCTAAGAACCTCGAATTTGCCCAATGCCATATTCAGTTGGAAAGCGGAGTACTTGATGATAGGTTCTCGGCACAGCCTGCATAGCATACAGCGAAGTTCTTCCCATGATAAGATTGTATGATGATGAGAGTTTGATGACCAAAAATTCCACGTCAACTGATTTGGAACTCGCCCGTACTGGTAGTGTGATCTTGCCCAAAGGGTACTTGGGGTTGGCTTTGAAGCCGAACAGTGGGTAATCGGCCGGTAACAGATCCGAATCAATGAAGCCAAGTTTAACGAATGCCTTGATCTTGCCCAAAGGGTACTTGGGGTTGGCTTTGAAGCCGAACAGTGGGTAATCGGCTGGTAACAGATCCGAATCAATGAAGCCAAGTTTAACGAATGCCTTGTGTAGACGTCCCCGAACGTCCCGAGAGGGAATCCCATTTTGTTCATTGGGCTCACTACAGTTCGGACTCGATGTCACGGTTCTGAATCTGATCCCGCAAAGTGCCATGCGAGACCGATAAATCACCAAAGAGTCCAAATCTGGCAAATTGTTTTGAAAAATAGATTTTTAGAAAGAAGTGCCAAACATGGACTGCTTTGCCAGATACAGAGTCGTCACCTAAATATTTTATTTTGGAGAAATTTAGGAAACCCTGACTCGTGCCTAAGGCCACGTGTCCGTCATCACCAAAGTTGCCTCGGCTCAGGAACTTGGGTACGATTGGGGAAGGTCACTTCGTGAGCACCCCCGCTCGCCCGATCAGAGATCAGCTTCTACTAACCATGATATCGAGTTTTGAAAACATTATGTGCTCTTATTCTGGTTTATTAGCCTAGAATTACTATGTGATGCACACAGCATACAAGTATAGACTGGATCGTCTAAGTTGGAACAAAACATCTCACGTTTGTTTTTTAAAGTGGTTTGCTACTCGCAAGTAGGCTAAAATGCGGATTTTGCCACCCTCAAGTGGGCTTAGAAAACATGGTGATTTGTCACTCTCAAGTGGGCTTAAAACTCGCAATCAATGAATTGTTCCAATTCAAATAATCCAACCTTCACCCATAGGCATTCAGGTAGTTATATCACATAAGCAAATAGCCTCATGGTAAGCATGCTATCATGGCAGTCACTCACACGCATGCAAGGATGCTAAAGCATAAATACTTACCGAGCACTCCAAGCCAAAGAAAGAAGCTAATTAGAAATCATGCATGAATCCTAACTATGCTGAAATGCCTAATTCAACACATGCAAAAATGCAACTGCAATAGGCTTGGCTATTCTAAAATGGCATATGAAATACAACAACTGATACACGTATTCAACTCGGAATTGAAATACAATGCAGTTAGCATGATGCGCTGAGCCCGGTGCATGCAGTACAGATGGATGAATGCAAACATGCGAACATATAGATAGGGGTGCAAACGAGCCGAGCCGAGCCGAGCCGAGCCTTGCTGGGCTCGAGCTCGGCTCGTTAAGCTATCGAGCTCGTTTATTGAGCTCGAGCTCGGCTCGATAAGGGACTGGGCTCGAGCTCGGCTCGGCTCGTTAATTTTTGTCGAACTCGAGCTCGGCTCGATAAATTTTTTTTAATATTATTTATATTATTTAAATATAAATTTTTAAATAAAAAATATTATTTATATTATTTAATATATAAAAAATGCATTTATATTATTATTTATATATATATTTATATATTTTTAATATATAAATAATGTATTTATATATTATTTAATATATAAATAATATATTTATTATATAATTTAATTATAGATAAACGAGCCGAGCCTACCGAGCCGAACACAGGCGAGCTCGAGCTCGGCTCGTTAACGAAACGAGCCCAATAATCGAGCTCGAGCTCGGCTCGTTTAGTAAACGAGCCGAGCCGAGCCGAGCTGAGCCGAGCCGAGCCCTTACCGAGCCGAGCCGAGCCTGTTCACGAACAGCTCGGTTCATTTGCAGCCCTACATATAGATGCTAATTGAAACATGCCCTAAAACTAACCATCATAAGCTGGTAAATAAAAAGGAGAAAGACGTGGGGTTGGAAGATATACATCACACACACACACACTTATTACAACATTACCCTCTCTCGGAGGGTACGAATAAATAGTACAGAATAAACTAGCTAATCTAAGCTAATTAAAACTAATTATTACACAACATTAATTAATTAACGAATTAACTAAGTAAGCAATAAAAATAGCATGCAAATCTAAATGCAATGGACTGCCTCAACTCCGTTCCGAATGATAGGGATGCATGCATGCTCGAGTCGTCTTGTCGGGAAATCCATCGCGATGCCCCGATTTGACTCTGTTTGCAACTGGTCCCAGAACACTGTACAAAACTCCAGAAGGCTGCTGACCAGTTTTTGCTGCTGGTTTCCGGTTTGCTGCAACAGAGAGCAAGAAAGAGGCATGGCAAAGTATTTTCAACATGTGTGTGCACGACCACTCTCCCCATCATTGCACAAGCTCCAAGGAGTGTAGTCCTCGATCCTCGTGCCACCAATCACACATCTCGATGCATGATGGCCGAGGAGTCGGATTGCACGACTCGATGTAAAATGAATGCATATATATACATAACAAGGCCTAAACTCCATCATGGGTAATCCGGAGTGTCGGCGACCGAGAATCGAGGCACGTTTCGTCACTTGGAGTACGAAACGTCCCTCGTTTCCCGTATTTGGACTAAACCCTACTCCAAACACAATGCAATACACATGGCATGCATGAATGCAACTCTAACATGCAACTTAAACATAATGCCGTTAAATGATGCAAACATGCAAATGATGATATGCAAACATGCTACTAGCATACACAATGCTATGAAATAATCAATGGCATACTCAATGCACATGAAAACTATATGGCATACGCAATGCACACATGGAGACTAACAATGAAATGACCAAGGCATACACAATGCAATGGTCAATCATGCAACAACATGGACCAAATGGCATATACAATGCTAGATGGACTTAAACTAAAATGAATGGGCCTCAGCTACACTCAAATCAGTGGCCAAACATGATGAAATTAGGCAACAAAACACATGCAAACATGCACAAATGCAAGGGACCAAACCTAAGGCACCAAATGCAACTCCACCAAAGCATGGCAAGGGATGAAATACGGCATACAATAACACATTTTCTAGCTCTGAAATGACATGCAAGATGGTCCCGAATCATGTAAACACCTCACACAATGCATGCTAGATGGCCCGAATACCGAAACTAGTGAAGTGCATTACACTAGAGCTACACAAAGCAATGCTCAAATGACCAAACCAGCCCCAAACCGTCCCTATGCAGGTCCAAGACAGTTGGAAAATTGTCTAAAATGATGGTTCAAAATGCACGGGAATGAAGCTCATGCAATGGCCCATAAATGAGGTATTTAACCACGACTCTCAAACACATTTAAAGAGTGGAAAACATGAGAACATGGCAACCTTATATGCTCTGAAATACCATTTTCAATGATGCCAAAACATGTAAAGGGCCCAAACAACGCATGCTAATGGACCCGATATGCAAAGCTAGTGAGCTTAATTGAACTATGACCATATACAACAATGCATGCATGACCCAAAACACTTCAAAAAGAGCTAAGGAAGCCCAAAATATGAATAAAATTAGTTTGGATCATGGCCAAAATATGCTAGGAAAGGGGGCCAAAACAACATGCAATACAAGCTAGTGAACCATGATTTACACTACAACCATATGAAGCACATGAGAGGCCACAAAACCAGTCAAAAAAAGAATCATGGCATGTCAAATGAAACCCAAAAACCCACTGAAACCTGACCAACACATGCAAGAATGAAGTGCTACTTTGATAGGCCATGAAGAGGGTTGTTCTACACATGCAAAAGGGACACCCAAGGTGACAAAACCAGCTCTGGACAAAGCTTATGCAGGCCCTAAAAGTCACTGAAAAGGGCCTGAAACAAGCCTTGGAAGCATGCAAACATAGGCTCCTTTGTTAGGCCAAATATGCTAGGAAACAAAACAAGGGGAGAGAGGGTCACCCCTCTCTCATTTTGGCCCTCAAAATAGAATTCTAGCCACTGAAAATCCACTAGATTTCAGTGGCTAGAAGGCCAAACAAAGGCCAACACAAATGCTCTCAGGCATGGCTCAAAGCAAAGTGAAATGAAGCATGCAAGGGGGAAGATGACTCCCAACAGAAAAATGGTCTTAAACAAACATGTTAAGAACCTCAAAATAAGAGTTTTTTCAGTTTATGACAAAGCCCAAATATGCTTTCAAGTATAGCTAAAAGATGATGCAAAATAAAGACCAAAAGAGGGAATAGGGTGTTACCCTTCAAGCTCAAGCACTCCAGCAGCTTCTGGACCAAAACAGCAACTCCTTAGCCTCTAAAAACAAGCTCCAAGGTGCTTAGGTTGATTTTGGAGGTGTTAGGCCAAGAGGTGGTATGCAATAGGCCAAGAACAAGGGACTTTTGGAGCTCAAATGTAGAGATAGAGAGAGAGGTGTATGTATGCCTTAGACCAAAATTCTGAACCTTTGCTAACGAGGAAGAGGGTCTCTCTTATAGCCAAAGAGGTCCAAAGCTTCTCCAAGAAGCTAAAAAATAAGTTTGAAGATCCTCCATACACGTGTATGGAGGATCCCTTCTGTGCCTTCCAGCTGGTACAACTAGCACACACTCACAGAGACAGAACTGAGAGAAGCTGGCCGACCAGTTCAGGTGGTCGGCCGACACCCTGGTCGGCCGACCAGGTCAAAAGGGTCAAGGTGGTCGGCAGCCTCCTAGGGTGGTCTCCAAGCTGAAAGCAAGCTAGTGGTATGGTGGAGACCAATCAAAAGTGGCCCAAAAGTCAGGGAGACCAGCCTCCTATCAAGAAAACCGGCTGGCGAAGAGAAAGGTGGCCTCCAAGAAGAAAAGGTGGTCTCCCACCCTAGTACCACCTTCCAAACAATGAAAATAGGGTCCATGCCAAAAATGAACCAAGGCGGATGCAAAACGAGGGTTCGGGGGTCAAAACGCACAGCCGGGTGCCCCGAAAACTGACTATTAAGCATCGAAAGTGGCGTGCAACCACGAAGGTGGTCTCCCAGGCCACAGTGTCCCTCTAGAGAGAGAAAACAAGGTGTGTGCCAAAAACCAGAGCAAACGGAGAAAGTTAAGCGGTCCCGAACCGAGGTGCACGACCGACGGCTCCGAAAACCAAAAACTGGTCTCCAAACGGGAACAGTGGTCTATGACCACGAAAAGTAGCCTACGGCCACTGAGAGATGGTCTATGAGACCTCTCCCTCCCTTCGGGAAGAGAAAACAGAACCTGGTTCGCAAACTGAGGCAAAGCACAAAAGAGTCCCGAAGTCCAGTGGCAAGGCTCTCAGCCGAGACTCCGTAACCTCAGAACGAGCACAACATGCGCAATCACTGAGCGCTCAATCGATGACGTCTGAGTCTTAAGGTCGGTCAAAAATGGGGTGTCTACAGTTGCCCCTCTTTGATAGAACTCGAAAGTCATAACAATGACGGGAGTGAATGTCAAAGCCCAGAGACGACCCATTTTTGACAAGGCCGAAGACTTAGACAAACAGGCGAGATAATCAAAGAGAAGTGTTCGCAGGCAGGAGCAAAATGCAAAATGATATGCACAAAGCCGAACATAACTCATGATCATGCAAAGCAGCAAGCTGTAATGAAGCAAATATTCACAACAAATGCAACAGTTTTAAGCAAGAATGCAAAGCAAAACTACATTTCATGCAGTAAGGATGTAAGAGAATTACAATTCTCGCTACGTCTCACACAGAGAAGATACAATACCTGTCTGGTTCGTCGGGTCGCACCAGCTTCAAATGGACCGTACATACAATATCGTGCCTGTAAAAGAGAGAAACTTAACAGGCGTAACATAGTTAGCAACATATGTTCAACACTACATCAAACGCGCATAGACATGGTGCCGATGGAAAAGTGCACCGCAATGCAAGAAGAAACGTGTGCGACAACGCAAGTTAAGCATGGAGGGCATGACAATGCCAATGAAACGTGCATAACAATGCAAGCGATGCGCATAATAATGCCAGTGACGTGCATAACAATGCAGGATAAGCGCAACTTCAAAAGCATGTTTGAAACAAAACATTGAGCAAAGAAAAGCAAGCCTCGACGAGGGCAACTCAAATGCGACCTCCGGTTTACCTCCCGGAGGGGTCGCAGTGTACTCAAAAATGATACACCTGGCTCTTGGCGAGTAATGATGAGCCATGCGTCGAGGATTGGATTTGAAGTTCCCGCGAAGGGATTTCGCGCCGAAAAGTGCACTTTCTTTGTACTTTCTTGAGGGCTGGGGATTCCAATCACCACCAAAATTTGCAGGGAGCTCAGAGAGACATTGGAGATCACCCAGGAGGGCCACCGACCACCTAGGGAGGCCACCGACCAGTGGTTGTTCAAGGGGTGGTCGGCCTGCCAGGAAAGGTGGTCGGCCGACCACCTGTCCAAATCCGGGACAGTTTTGTCTTTTTACACTTGTTTCTTTAAATCCACATGTCCCAATCACTATTCCTCACAACCTCAAGGCCGAAATCAGCTCCTCTTCCTTCCTAGACCATTTTCTCTCTCAAATCTGCTCTTTATACGCGCTTTCCAACGCCCCACGCAAAGTTGTTTCGCGAAATCTTTCAGTCTTCTTCACTTTGGACCGATTAAAATTTGATTTCAGAGCTTCTTTCTTCATTTTCACCACTTGAGGTAAGTTTGTCTCGACATTTGGTACATTTTCTCGAGAGTTGACTTTTGTTCACTTTTTCCATTTCCCGAGAGTTGACTTTTGTTGACTTTTTCCAGTTTTCGCTCATTTTGCTCATTTTTGCTCCTTTTTGCAGATTTCTTCAAATGGTGGATCATTTTCCTCATGGTGGAGGTCCTCCAGGTGCCGAGGGTGAGCCAGACATCATGTCATTGCCCCCGAGAGTTCGGCCGTTTGATCTCGAGAGGTATCATCCTCGGGAGCACATCCTTCCTCAGGCCATTTTCTACCATTTCACTGACTTTGATGACCGAGCGCCTGCGGATCTGTTACTGCAAGAGCCAGAGACTCATCTCTCTCATCAGGCACGAGAGGTACGTACTTCACTTTTACATTCTCTGCAATGTATTCTGCATTTCATGCACATTTCATACTTTCGCTATGTATGCTTATCCGTTCGTTCTGAACACATTTGCACGCCATACTTCTGCTTATTTTAGCACATATCTCACAGCACAGAATTCTATTGAGTTGGCACACAGCTTGTTCTGAACACTTAGTCTATAACATAGCATTCTATTTACATTTTGAACACACAGCTCAATCGCTCGAATTTCTGAACACGCAGCTCATACTTTTTATCGTGAACACGCAGCCCACAGTTTTTGAAATCTGAACACGCAGCCCAAACTCTTGATTATGAACACACAGCCCATAGTTTTTGAAAGTTGAACACGCAGCCCAAACTCTTGAGGTGAACACACAGCCCACTTTTTGAAAGTTGAACACGCAGCCCAAACTTTTGATGGTGAACACACAGCCCACATTTTTCTGAAATCTGAACACGCAGCCCAAACTCTTGATTATGAACACATAGCCCATAGTTTTTGAAAGTTGAACACGCAGCCCAAACTCTTGAGGTGAACACACAGCCCACAGTTTTGAAAGTTGAACACGCAGCCCAAACTTTTGTTGTGAACACGCAGCCCACATTTTTCTGAAATCTAAACACACAGCCCATAGTTTTGAAAGTTGAACACGCAGCCCAAACTTTTGTTGTGAACACGCAGCCCACATTTTTCTGAAATCTGAACACGCAGCCCAAACTCTTGAGATGAACACACAGCCCACAGTTTTTGAAAGTTGAACACGCAGCCCAAACTCTTGAGGTGAACACACAGCCCACAGTTTTGAATGTTGAACACGCAGCCCAAACTTTTGTTGTGAACACGCAGCCCACATTTTTCTGAAATCTGAACACGCAGCCCAAACTTTTGAGGCGAACACACAGCCCACAGTTTTTGAAAGTTGAACACGCAGCCCAAACTTTTGTTGTGAACACGCAACCCACTGTTTTTGAAAGTTGAACACGTAGCCCAAACTTTTGTTATGAACACACAGCCCACTTATTTCATTTGCACGCAGCGCATATTGAACACACAGTTCTTACATTTCACTTTTGAACTCATAACTCATTCATTTCATTTGCGTGCAGCTTATACATTTCATTCTGAAATTGAATGCATCTGTTCATTTTGAATGCAAGTACCCTCTCGTTCTATGCGAGGTTATGGCTCGATTATCGCTAGGGAGTGGTATGTAGAGCTCCCAGAGACCATTCGTTACATAGTGGACGGGGCAGGATTTGGGCCCTTCTGCGCGGGGCTATCTCGCTACCCTGCGAGCAGGACCTTGATTGGGGCACTCGTGGAGAGATGGTGGGACACCACCAACTCTTTCCACTTCTCAACTATCGGGGACATGACGATGACCTCGTTCGACTTTGCGATGCTGACCGGCCTTGATGTGGCCGGCTGACCGGTCCCCTATGACGAGGATATGGGCGAGTGGAAGGCTACCTGGATCTATCTGTTGGGAGCTCGCTCACCAATTGACCGTTCTTCAGGCAGAGTCAGGTACACTTGGTTCCCCGTGCAGTATAGAGGGAGTACACTCGGGACTCTTGAGGAGATAGAGCAGTACGCTCGACGTTTTTTGATGTTCCTCCTTGGGACCACTTTGTTCTCCGACAGGGGGAACACAGTTGGATTGTATCTGCTCAGTGCTTTGGTGGACCTATCACAGGTCAGCGAGTATGACTGGGGTGGCGCCGGCCTCGCTACCCTCTACTGCTATATGAGTGCGACCTCCCACGGACGAGGGAACACAGTTGGAGGCTACTGGAGAGCCTGGGAGGTACCTTCTGCCTCTTGATTTACATTTTTGCTTTTCATTATCTGTACACTACACACGGCACACTTTTCATTCTGTCTTCTACATTCTGCACTCAGCACTCTGTATTTTCTGTACATTCTGTATTCTGATGGCCACAGCCCTGTTTTCCACAGCTATGGGTTTACGTGTACTTTTCGACGCTAGCCCCAGAGTTTGAGGTGGAGGTGCCTCTTACGATCCCTTACTCTCACGTATTTGAGGGTCGATACCAGGCGAGGGCTCGAGAGACTCTGCCCTTCTTGCGACAGTTTTTTGACACGGTGCGAGCGACCGAGGTACTTCAAAACTCTCAGTTCTTCATATTTTCAGCTTTGATTCATCTCGCCTATTTATGACATTTGATTGGCTCATGTACTTGTTATCCTCAGATCGCTTGGCGGCCCTGGGCACCCTTGGGGGGAGATATCTGTTTCCAGTTCCCGGGGGCATGGGCTTCTTCTCAGTATAGGACTTTGTTTGAGGGGCCAGTTGGCAGGGCCTGGTTTCTGGGAGATCGCTTCATGCACCAGACGATGGGCGTCCCTGAGCAAAGTGTCCCTTCAGCACCTCCAGATGACATGCGGTCCGCTGAGAGACTCACTCCCGAGGAGGTCGATGTCGCTATGTTGGGTACCAATGTAGTCCTGTTGCTGGAGGAGGGAGATTACACGACTTACCGCCACACGTACTTGATGCCCCCACTGATGGGTGTCCGTATTTCTACTAGGAGGGCTGCTGGTGCATCATCGTCAGCTCGAGCCCAGGCTGTAGACGTTCCTTCGTCTAGCAAGATCGGCACATCAAGGAATGGGGCTAGACAGATTCCCCCGATTCCCCCGACTTATCAGCACGCCGGGTGGCCAGATCTTTCGACTGAGCTGACAGGTTGGCGGTATGGGACATCCTACCCGATTCCATTAGAGCCCCCAGTGCCTGATCACCGATACGTCAGAGACCCTGACTCGCCACCGGTATGCTTTACAGTTTTGATTTATCACTCAGATATTTGGACATTTATTCATTCTCTGATAACTTGCACTTGCATCTACAGCCTCCCATCGAGTACATGGATAGGATGCTCAGAGTGGTAGCCTCGCTCGAGGGCATGGTTCTGCGGAGGGAGACACAGCTATTCATCGTCGGCGTCTCAGTATTTTTCAATTTCCTTGCATTTATCACACTTCTGATGACATGCTGAATTTGACTATTTCACTGCGTTGGTTGACTGCATGCGTAGAGCACATCTGACACACACCATATTCATACATTGTATCTGCATACACCCACTCCATGTAGCATTCTTGTCTCTGCATCTGATATTCATACTGCCTAATGTATTTGAATTGCCCTCTTTTTCAGATGCCACCACTACCGGCTGTGCCATCTAGGCCTTCTTGAGGAGCTGGGAAAGGGGGGTCGACTCGCAAGCCGCGGCAGGCATAGAGTGCCTATCAGAGATGATGAGGAGTCCAGCGAGGAGGAGGAGTCTGTGCATCCTCAATCAGAGACATTTGCAGGCAGAGATGAGGACTCTGGCTTCGGTTCCGAGAGTGGAGATGATGCTGGGGAGGGTTCCGAGGACAGCAGCTCTGATTCGGATGGTGGTGTAGGTGGAGATGGTGCAGGGACTTCTCAGCCAAAGAGGACGAAGAGGGCCTCCTATTCTTGCGCTTGATAGCACTGATGCAGATGTTCCTGCTTTATTTTCCTTTTTTACTAGTAGTTATAGCACATTGTACATTATTAGGCAGTTTTATTTTCTGTAAAACTTGTACCCTTGTTGTAAAATGTTGTAACAAAGGAAGCATGATGGAATGAAACAACTTTTTTTTTTAAAAAGTGTTGTATTTTATGTTCTCAGCATCGCATCGTATCATTTTGCACAAAAATGAGATCGAATGAAAATTGAGCATTGTATATCACTAAGTCAGGTAGTGAATCAATGCAACAAACTAAACAACTTAACTGACTAAGAAACAGTAAAACCTTAACAAGTTTACAACTCGATAAGCAAATCCCGGCAATGTTGATAAACAGAGAGTAACAACTCGGTATACGGAACTTAACGACTCGATAAGCAACAACTCGATAAACAAAACTTTAACAACTCAATAAGCAAAACGAAACAACAACTCGATAAACAAAAAACCACAACTCGATAAGCAAATGCATCTCGGACAATTGGAGTGACGGAGCGCATCCGAAACAAAGGTAAACTCGAACCTTCGATACTCCCAACGCATGGAAAAGCTAGGATCTCTCTTCTAGAAACTAGGAACAGACCAAAGACCAACTTTTCTCCATGGCCGACCACCAGAAGGGGCTGGCCGACCAGCTATTTTCCTTGGAGACCAAAGGGGTGGTCGGACTACCAGAAAAAGTAGTTGGGCGACCACCTGGTTTGGCGACCACCAGATTTTTGACACGTGTCCCCAAACAGTGCCTTATCCTTTATAAAAGTTCCAGCTTCGTGGTCCTTTCATTTCATCTCAGTTTTGCATCAAAATGGAGGCATTCCTCATCGAAAATCTTGCAACTTGGATTGCTATTTTAGACGACTCGGAAAAGTTAAACTTCTAGGGTTTCGGCTTGAATGCACTATTCACGCTGAGTTGCACTCTGCTACATCTTCCGTTCCTCCACGCCGCAACAAGGTTTTGGAATCCGGTAACACACGTCTTTAGCTTTGGCGAGCCAGAGGTGTGTCCTACTTTTGAAGATTTCCAGGCTTTGATGGAGTCCGAGCACAACGAGGAAATCTTGCCCCAGCTTCGCTTTAGCCACGCCCAAGCCTTAGGACGAATGTGTGGGCTCACTATGCACGACGCTCGATCTTTGATTTGTGACGGAATGCTGGACATTCCGAGTTTGATTTGTCAGTTTTCCGATGCCGGTGACCGCGGTGACCATCATTGGCAAGGCTTTCGGCGACATGCCCTTTGTTTGTGCATGCTATCTCATTTCTTGCTTGCCTCAGGCTCCGGAGGATCTAGTGTCCGGTTGATCGAGGTTGCCCAAGGCTTAAGGGAGGGCAAAAGCTGCATTGCCATGTCATTGGCCAAGAAATTAATGGGCTTGGATGCTTTTCATCGTCGAGAGACGACCAAATTTGCTGGGAGTCCACTACTGCTGCAGGTAATGTTTCCCTCCCTATCTCACATATATATTGCTCACATCACTCGGCCCTCAGGCTCAGTTTTTTCTCATAAAACCCTTTTCTCACTTTTCTCTCAACGTACACCTCTCTATTCTTTAATCTCTCATTTTTCATCCCTCCCTAGGTGTGGTTGATGGATAAGTTGCAGGTTGTGGACTCTTTCCCGGCATACTCAGCTCGCGGCTACTTCTTCCGACGTCGCCTAGTCGATACCCTGGATGAGGGATAGTGGTTCGACTGGATGTGCAATTTGTTTGCAGACCGCATTGCTTGGCGCTATCCTTGGCTCAATCTACCGGCGATGAGCTATAGCATGTCCCGGCAACCTGGGATTCAGTTGATTAGCCTGACACACTGCGTGTTCTACTTTCCTTTCCGGTTCCAGCGCCAGTTTGGCCATGATCAGATTTGCCCGGCAAAGGGGATAGAATACCAGCTGCATTTCCGGTCCGAGGTGTGCAGCTTGCTCAGTATGCCACAGCATGAAAGACTAGAGAACTCTTGGCCCCCGCTCCCACTTTCAATTGCACTTTGTCTGATGAGTGCATAGATTGGCTCAATGAAGAGGCACAGATTGGGCCCACTTTGGCGTCAGAAGCTTCGACCAGCTCTGGGAGGGGGCGCAGGAACACCTGACTTAGCTATGCCCAGATTTATTGCTTTATTAGTACTTTCAAGTTTTCTTTATGAATGTAACCAAAAGCAACTTCAATTTGTATGCAAAAGCAGGAGGACTCTGTATTGAAATCAATAAAATTGGAGGTTGTGGGTACTAAAAATTTTCCGCTTTGGTACAAAATGGTCTAAGTTGTAAAAAGATTAATTTGAGCAAAATCAACTTTTATTAAAACTTTTCAAAACCATTTTCGATATGGATCAGAACTGGACATGCTTGAGATCTGTCACTGAGATCCACAACCCCGGATCCCAACAACTGGAAAGTTGCCCCTAGTCTGAATAGCACTTCACCGGAGATCACAACCGAAGCTTTTGAATGCTGAATAAACAAAGATGACCAAGATGATCAAATGGACAGAGTTGATCGGGGAAAAGTTTATGGCTGAACTTCAGGATGAAGTTGCCTACGTATCCCAAAAATGGGAATCAAGCCTTACGTAGTTCAGGCTAAGGTTCACTCGTGTATTAACCCTCACCTTTTACGCTCTAACTTTTACCAAGGCCGCCCTTTGCCGGTTTTCAACCTTGCGAGCTCAGTTTTTGTAATTTCAAATTTTCACGCTCTAATTTTTGCTTAGGTCGCCCTTTCGAGTTTTCGGCCTAGCGAGCTTCTCAGGGGTAATATTTCTTCAACTTGTCCATGTTGATCGGCTGTGAGAACTCTAGGCCATCCAGGTCCATCAGAACGACAGCTCCACCCGACCAAATAGATTTAATGATGTAGGGACCAGTCCAATTGGGTCTGAACTTGCCCCTAGGCTCGTGGATGGGAGCTCAGTTGTCTTTGAGCACCAAATCTCCTTCCTTTAAATTTCTGGACTTAACTTTCTTGTTGAAAGCCCTGGCAATTCTGCGCTGATAACCTTGAACATGGTACAGTGCTTTCAGTCTGCGCTCGTCAAAGAGCATGAGTTCTTCAAATCTGCTCTGCTGCCAATCTGCTTCGGCTATCTGACACTCAGCCAACTCTCTCAAAGACGGAACTTCAATCTCGATAGGTAGAACGGCCTCCATCCCATAAACTAATGAATACAGAGTCGCCCCAGTAGACGTTCTAATTGAAGTCCGGTAGCCCCACAGAGCAAATGGCAACTTATCTGGCCAGTCCCGGTAGGTTTCCACCATCTTCTGCAGTATGTGTTTGATATTCTTGTTGGCGGCCTCAACTGCTCCATTGGTCTGCGGCCGATATGTGGATGACTGATGAAAAGCCACGTTGTATTTCTCCAACAAGTCAATCACTTCCTTCTTAAAGTGGGAACCATTATCTGAAATAATCTCGTTTGGGATTGTTCCGGATGAACTTTGCAATGTGCGAAGCCTTCAACACCGCATAAGATTGGGCCTCAACCCACTTTGTGAAATAATCTATCGCGACCAGAATGAACTCATGCCCATTAGACCCCTTCAGAGTGACAGCCCCGATTACATCGATTCCTCAAACTGAAAATGGCCATGGCGAAGTCATGTTGTACAGCTTCGACGGCGGGATGTTCATGCGGTTTGCATGGATCTGACATTTGTGGCATCGCCGAACAAAGCCGATACACAATCCTTCTCCATGGTGGACCAGTAGTAACCCTGTCTGAGGATCTTCCGAGCTAACATTACCCCGTTCATATGCACTCTACATTCTCCTCCATGGATGGCCTCCATCAAGCTCTTCGATTCTTCGGCATCAACGCACAACTTATGCATTCCCAGATGACCTCTCTTATACAGTTTTCCTCCGCAGATGATGGACTGAGCAGCCATTCTTCTGATTGCCCTCTTATCCTTGGCATTTGCCCCTGGTGGATATGCTTCTTTCTCCAAGAAGTTCCAGACATCGTAATACCAGGGGTTCTTATCTTGAACCTCTTCTATGGCAGCAATTGACTTGTAAGCCGCGCAAATTTCTGGTCAATGATGATCGGACGCATCCGGACTCCAAAAGGGATGTCTATCATGGAAGATAGAGTTGTTAGTGCATCTGCGAACCTGTTGTTCTCTCTTAACAGATGAGCGAAGTTCAGCTTCTCAAACCGAGGAATCAACAAGTCCAAGGTCTGGTGATACATTATCATCTTTTCTTCTTTGACTTTCCAATCTCCTTTCGCTTAAGATACAACAAGGTTCGAGTCCCCGATGACATCCAACCGTTTTGCCCCTAGTTCTAGGGCGGCTTCTAAACCAGCAATGCATGCTTCATATTCTGCTTCATTGTTCGAGACTTTGAACCGGAGCTTAAATGCTAGGGAGATATGGGATTTGTCGGGTACTATCAGCAACACCCCTATCTCATACCCATACTGGTTTGACACTTCGTCAAAATACATCGTCCAAAACTCATCGTCAATATGCAAAATAGCCTCATCTGGGAATAAGTACTCAACTGCTTCACCTCCTTCCACTGGATGATCGGCTAAGAACTCCGCCACCGCTCTTCCCTTGACTGACTTGCGCGTCACATATTTTAGATCGAATTCGGAAAGCAACAGCAACCAAGGGGCTAGCCTACCCGTAAGTGCCGGTTTCTCGAAGAGATATTTGATGGGATCTAATCTTGAAACCAACATTACGGAGTGAGCTAACAGGTAGTGCCGCAGCTTCCTGGTAGCCCATACCAAAGCCAAGCAAGCCTTTTCCAACGGTGTGTAACGGGTTTCATACTCCAGCATCTTCTTACTCAAATAGTAGATAGCCCTCTCCACCTTGTCCTTAGACTCTTGTGCGAGCATGCAGCCCATTGTAGTCTCAGTAACTGAAAGATACAAAATCAATGGTTTTCCCGGCTCAAGCGGTGACAACACGAGTGTGTTCTGTAAGTATTCCTTGATCTGTTCAAAAGCAGCTTGGCATCGGCCGTCCCATTGGAACTTCTTTCCTTTCTTTAGGAGACCAAAAAGTGGTTCACAAGTCAAGGTTAATTTTGAGATAAACCGTCTTATGAATTGCACTTTATCCAAAAAGCCTCTCACCTCCTTTTCAGTCCTTGGTGGTGGCATTTCTAAGATGGCCTTGATTTTGGAAGGGTTAACTTCGATACCTCTCTGTGTAATCAGAAACCCCAGCATTTTCCCTGCTGTAACCCTGAACGTACACTTCTGAGGATTCAGCCGCAACCGAAATTCTCTGATCCTTTGAAAGAACTTTTGCAAGGCGGTGTAGTGGCCCTCTCTTTCTTTGGACTTGACAATCATGTCGTCCACATACACCTCAACCTCTTTATGGATCATATCGTGCAATATTGTGGTCGCGGCCCGTTGATATGTAGCTCCTGTGTTCTTCAACCCAAATGGCATCACCTTGTAACAGTATGTCCCTCACAGGGTGGTGAAAGCAGTCTTCTCCCGGTCTTCAGGTGCCATCACTATCTGATTATAGCCCGAGAATCCATCCATGAACAAAAGCAAAGCATGCCCCACTGTGAAGTCCACTAACTCATCAATATGCGGCAAGGGAAAGTCGTCCTTCGGACTGGCTCTATTCAAATCCCTAAAATCCACGCATACCCGGATCCTGCCATCCTTCTTCAACACCGGAACAATGTTGGCCAACCAAGTTGGGTATTCAGATACCAGAAGGAACCCTACGTCAATTTGCTTGGTGACCTCTTTTTTAATCTTGAGAGCCTAGTCAGAGCGAATCCTTCTGAGTTTCTGTTTAACGGGTCGGGCCTCTGGGTCAAGAGGGATCCGGTGCTGTACAATCTCAGGATCGATTCCAGGCATGTCTTCGTAGGACCACGCGAAAACATCTTTGAAATCTTTTAATAAAGCGACTAAGCACTCGTGTTCCTCCGAAGACAACGTGGACCCGATCTGGACCAGCCGCAGGTCCTCCTCAGTACCAACATTAACAGTAGTGATTTCATCAACTAAAGGTTTAACATATCTTTCCTGCTCTTGATCAATTAAGTGTTGCAAAACCGGAGGAATTTCTTCCCCGTCGTTTTCATCAAAATTTTGAAAGTCCTGATTAATACAATAAATCAAGGGCACAAAAAATTACTCAGAAACCACATCCATTCCATTCTTATTAAGCATTTCCAAATTGTCCGATTCTTCTGTTACAACAGACTCAAAAGAGAAAGAAAAAGACGACCTAGACAGGACTGTGGCATCCGGGTTATCAACCCCAGGAATACCGGACTCGGACTCAGACTCAAACGAGCTGGAACCTGATTCCGACTCTACAAACTCGGTGGAATCAGATTCCGGCTCACTACCTGACCTGGTGTTGCTTGACAAAAATCCCTCCTCGTACTGCCAGGTGAGAGAGGGTGCGACGGATGCATCCAAAATGCTTGATGGTAGGCCCGCAGCCGTTTCATTCCCAATCATGGACACCGAGAAGTTATCCCCCAAGCACTTTTGTACGATCGAAGGATCTGAAAGTAGACAAGCCAGTGCTTCCCCCATTTCAATTTCAGCGCTCTCGGAATCCACATTTTTACACTGCTCAACCTCAGCTGATGGGTCTGTCTGCTCCTTGGCAACATCATCCCCAGATAACTGCAGGTCAAAGAAGATCTCAAACCCCGGCAGGCGCCTCCTCTCGGCATTCAGCCATGGCTCCGGGAAGCCACAAAATGGAAAGTCCTCCCCCTCCCGGACGAAGCATTCGTTTAGGGTACCCTGGATGGGTTGGTGCAGCAACTCAAAAGGCTTCCCCGCCTTCTTTGCTCTAGCTCTCCCGGCCATCTCCTTGCCTTTCCTCACCCAATCCTCTTTGGTGGGCAGATAACCCAAGCCAAAGGTATGTGGGTTGTGCGGCACTTCGGCCGATATTGCAATGCCCTTCCGGCCACTCTTCTCCAATCCCATCCCGGGGACGTGTTGAAGCTTGTTCATGAGGTAGACTGATTGAGCGCTAACATACAACCCCTCATCAACAGCCAAGATGTTCTGCACGACTTGGGCCTCAGCCAAAGTAAACCCCGATAAGAATACATCCTCCATGCCGTGCTCGATTTCCAAAACTGGTGTAGACACTTCTGGTGGCGGATGGATGGACGAATTCCCGAAAACAATTGCCACCCCCTTCCCATGGGGGTATTTCAACATTTGGTGCAAGGTGGAAGAGACCGCCTTTACCTGGTGCAGCCACGGCCGCCCCAAAAGTAGATTGAAGGTTGCGGGAACGTCCAGGACATGAAAGTCAATCTCGTGTTGTCCCGGACCAACTTGGGTCTGAATTTTCACAGTCCCCATCACCTCTCTGCGCGTGTTATCATATGCCCTTATCACTTGGGCTGTTGGCACGAAGTCTGCGGGCATTAACCCGATCGCATATGCTATCCTCACCGGGCACACGTTAATAGCGGATCCCGTGTCGACGAGAACCACCGGTATCCATTTGCTTCTACATTCCACAGAGATGTAGAGCGGTTTGTTATGATTTGCGCCCTCAGGCGGCAGTTCTTTGTCAGAAAAGGTCAATGTCGGGGAACCTCCTCCCGAAAAGACCAATCCCACCAGCTGTTCAGGCATGGTGTTTATTGAGAGCTTGGCTTTGTCCATGGCCGATAGAACAGCCTGTCTGTGAACACGTGAAGCTATAAGCAGTCCCCAGATGGAGATGTCTGCTTGTATCTTTTTCAACTATTTCAGCACGGCCTCTTCTTCGAGTTGCTTCTCTTTTTGCTTTTCCGACTCCTTGTCCTTCTCGGACGCCTCTGGCTGATCTAGGTGCGGGGGCTTGAAATACCGCCCGCTTCTAGTCATATGGTCAACTTCACCAATGTACCAGGTATCATCCGATTGATTGCTTCCCCAATCTTCATCCGTGTGGGCAAGACATAGATCATCGTCTTCCCACCACATTCCATCGGCAGCCGACAGACACCTGTCCAGCTCCGTTACAAAAATCTCTGTGCCCGCAGCACCTTGCATTCCTGTACTCGCAGTACATTATGTTTTTGCGCACACAGCACTCTCAACCCCCACAGGAGCTTTAGCCTTTCTGGCTCTTTCGGAATCTTCGATCCCTTCTTGTTCTAACTGCTTCGACACAGCCTGCTCAACATTTCCTGCATTCACAATGCCCAAGTCCCGAGTGAAATTCTTAGCACCGGCGCTCTCCGGTGATGCATTCTGATCTCCGGCCCTTCCGGCCACAATTGATGTCCTTGCCCCTAACGGGCCCCTTTCCAACTAGGATTCTTCAACAATATATGGTTGGTCGTCGAGCCACCCTGTGACCTTTGCTGACTCCTCAAAATCGAACCAGTTGACTGTCACGTCCCCCGGATCTTGTTCGTTGAAAATCTGAAGGTCAGCAATGTCCCCTTCCAGAACTGCTAAATCATCTATCCTCTGACCAAGTCTATCCCCCCGTAGTACACAAATTTCTGCCCCCACCGGCAATTCCACATTTGGCCTAATCTGACCCGCTGACACAATGTAGCCCCTCGGATTGTACACCTCCTCGGCGAAGCTCCCCAATTTCTCAGACCTTGAATCAACAATGCCACTTTCCTCCGAAATCATCCATATTCCATCTTCGATGGTCACCACCATCGGTTCGGGTTGGGTTCGGGAGATGTCCAACATGCATAAGTCAGTGCTGTCGGAAAGGAACACCTCCGGCTTGGGAAGGTGAGAATGAGTGATATAGATGCTAGGATCGTAAGACACGACCCCAGTCTGGATAAAGTTGACACATTTGGGAGGTGGAGCTTGGTTGTGTAGAGGAAGGGGGTTGGTTGTGACATTGGGTTTCTCTAGAGGCACAATCACCCTATTATCAATGAGATCTTGAATCTCATGACGTAATCGGAAGCATTGGTCAGTGCCATGACCGTGCTGTTGGTGAAAGGTGCAATATTTGGCTGGATTATGGGTGGGGGGAAGTTTTTCTGGTAACGGCCGCGACTCTAGGGGCTTCAAATGCCCTTTCCTGATCAAAACTCCTAAAGCCTTGGACAAGGACATGTATAGTGGAGTGAAGGTTCTTTGGCTTTTGGGTGGGTATCTGGCTGTTTGCGAACTACCACCGGACGCACCGGTGAATGGCGTAGCTGCAAGGGTTCTTGGGGGATTGGTGGTGACCATGCTTACTTCTGAAGCTCTGGCAGTTGCGGCATTGCTTGTGCCTGTATTGGTGTTGCGGTTGAAGGTTCTCCTGGGTTGCTCTCTGTCTTGGTCAATCAGACCTTGTTTCATAGCATCCTCAATTTGTACCCCCATCTCATGTAAATCTGAAAAGGTGGGAAGGGAGGTACGATCATTTTTTGCATGAGCTTAGGCTGGAGATTGTGCACAATCATCTGAATCTGATCTTTGTCAGTAGGCCTAGTGGTCATCATTGAGGCCTTGGCCCTCCAGCGAGTTACGAATTCAGAGAAACTCTCCTTAGGCTCCTGTCTTGTTGTCTCAAGATCACGGGTCGTAATCTCGATTTGCGTGTTATAGGAGTACTGTGCAATGAAAGCCTCGGCCATCTCATCTCAGTTCCGCTTGACATCGTCTTCCAATTTTGCGTACTAGATGGCCGCCACACCTGACAGGGTCTGGCCAAACAATGAAAGCTTCTGTAGTCTAGTGTGGCCCATCGGCCTTAGTATGTCCGAAAACAAACGTAGATGCACCATGGGATCCCCGGACCCGTCAAAGCGATCGATTTGTGGCATCTTGAACCGATCTAGCAGCATCACAGCCGCGTCGGTATACCTGTCCTCAATGCCTGGGATGGACTTTACCCCTTGGGATTTCTTGAACAACTTTTCAAGCTTGCTCAACTTCAACGCTGTAGGGTCCACTTTGAACTCAAAGGGAGAGTCCGGTTGATTGATAGGCGTAGGTGCCTTGGATAGTTGAGATAGAATTGGGGGCGGAGCCGGCCCTGTTGGGATGTCTGTATCCTCCTGAATATTCTGGACATTTGGTGTCTCCCCGGGTATTGGGACCCTTGGTGGGGGAGGAGCTTGATGTGAGGCTGATGCTCCGGCTTGCTGCTGTAGCCGGGTAATTAGCTCTGCCTGCTGGGTCATGACCATAGCCTGCTGTTTGGAAAATTCCACTTGACGAGCAGCGTCCTCCTGCATGAGTTTCATACTTTCTTGGAGTTGACGCACCATTTCCTCCATCCCTGCCATGTTCTGCTATTCCAGCTGACTGACTAGTATATCTATCTCTGTGGTAAAAACTAAAGCCTCGGCCTGACTGTCCACTGACGGGGTAGACCACTGTTCTGGCAACCTCTGCTCGGATACACTGCGTTTTCTCGACCTCCGTCTGATAACCGGGGGTAAGGAATAAAACACTAGTTGTCTGTCGACCAGATCCTCAGATCGATTAAGTCGGCGACCTCTAGTCCAGAGTGCTTGGGGAATATCTGCTTGGTCTGAAGCAATTGTGCTAAACTACCTAGCAAAAAGATAAATAAAGCAATAATAAGGAAATAAACAACCAGACAAACGGACAGCATAACAGCATAAATAAACACACAACACGCAGTTAGGCATCACAACACACAGTTGATAAGCTGAATAGACTGTTCTCAAACACTGATCATCGTTCCCAAATCACTGCCCCCAAAACTGAATCTGATACCCGCAGATAACTGCAAACATGCACAAATGCAAGGGACCAAACCTAAGGCACCAAATGCAACTCCACCAAAGCATGGCAAGGGATGAAATACGGCATACAATCACACATTTTCCAGCTCTGAAATGACATGCAAGATGGTCCCTAATCATGTAAACACCTCACACAATGCATGCTAGATGGCCCGAATACCGAAACTAGTGAAGTGCATTACACTAGAGCTACAAAAAGCAATGCTCAAATGGCCAAACCAGCCCCAAAAAGTCCCTATGCAGGTCCAAGATAGTTGGAAAATTGTCTAAAATGATGGTTCAAAATGCACGGGAATGAAGCTCATGCAATGGCCCATAAATGAGGAATTTAAGCACGACTCTCAAACACATTTAAAGAGTGGAAAACATGAGAACATGGCAACCTTATATGCTCTAAAATACCATTTTCAATGATACCAAAACATGTCAAGGGCCCAAAAAACGCATGCTAATAGACCCGATATGCAAAGCTAGTGAGCTTAATTGAACTATGACCATATACAATAATGCATGCATGACCCAAAACATTTCAAACAGAGCTAAGGCAGCCCAAAATATGAATAAAATTAGTTTGGATCATGGCCAAAATATGCTAGGAAAGGGGGCCAAAACAACATGCAATACAAGCTAGTGAACCATGATTTACACTACAACCATATGAAGCACATGAGAGGCCACAAAACCAGTCAAAAAAAGAATCATGGAATGTCAAATAAAACCCAAAAACCCACTGAAACCTGACCACCACATGCAAGAATGAAGTGCTACTTTGATAGGCCATGAAGAGGGTTGTTCTACACATGCAAGATGGACACCCAAGGTGACAAAACCAGCTCTGGAAAGAGCTTATGCAGGCCCTAAAAATCACTGAAAAGGGCCTGAAACAAGCCTTGGAAGCATGCAAACATAGGCTCCTTTGTTAGGCCAAATATGCTAGGAAACAAAACAAGGGGAGAGAGGGTCACCCCTCTCTCATTTTGGCACTCAAAACAGCATGCTAGCCACTAAAAATCCACTGGATTTCAGTGGCTAGAAGGCCAAACAAAGGCCAACACAAATGCTCTAAGGCATGGCTCAAAGCAAAGTGAAATGAAGCATGCAAGGGGGAAGATGACTCCCAACAGAAAAATGGTCTCAAACAAACATGTTAAGGACCTCAAAATAAGACTTTTTTCAGTTTGTGAAAAAACCCAAATATGCTTTCAAGTATAGCTAAAAGATGATGCAAAATAAAGACCAAAAGAGGGAATAGGGTGTTACCCTTCAAGCTCAAGCACTCCAGCAGCTTCTGGACCAAAACAGCAACTCCTTAGCCTCTGAAAACAAGCTCCAAGGTGCTTAGGTTGGTGTTGGAGGTGTTAGGCCAAGAGGTGGTATGCAATAGGCCAAGAACAAGGGACTTTTGGAGCTCAAATGTAGAGATAGAGAGAGAGGTGTATGTATGCCTTAGAGCAAAATTCTGAACCTTTGCTAATGAGGGAAAGGGTCTCTCTTATAGCCAAAGAGGTCCAAAGCTTCTCCAAGAAGCTAAAAAACAAGTTTGAAGATCCTCCATACACGTGTATAGAGGATCCCTTCTGTGCCTTCCAGCTGGCACACGTTCACAAAGACAGAACTGAGGGAAGCTGGCCGACTAGTTCAGGTGGTCGGCCGACCACTTGCCCTGGTCGGCCGACCAGGTCAAAAGGGTCAAGGTGGTCGGCAGCCTCCCAGGGTGGTCTCCAAGCTGAAAGCAAGCTAGTGGTATGGTGAAGACCAGTCAAAAGTGGCCCAAAAGTCAGGGAGACCAGCCTCCTATCAAGAAAACCGTTCGGCGAAGAGAAAGGTGGTCTCCAAGAAGAAAAGGTGGCCTCCCACCCTAGTACCACCTTCCAAACAATGAAAATAGGGTCCATGCCAAAAATGAACCAAGACGGATGCAAAACGAGGGTTCGGGGGTCAAAACGCGCAGCCGGGTGCCCCAAAAACTAACTGTTAAGCATCGAAAGTGGCGTTCAACCACGAAGGTGGTCTCCCGGGCCACAGTGTCCCTCTAGAGAGAGGAAACAAGGTGTGTGCCAAAAACTAGAGCAAACGGAGAAAGTTAAGCAATCCCGAATCGAGGCGCATGACCGACGGCTCCGAAAATCGGAAATTGGTCTCCAAACGGGAACAGTGGTCTACGACCACGGAAAGTAGCCTACAGCCACTTAGAGATGGTCTACGAGACCTCTCCCTTCCTTCGGGAAGAGAAAATAGAACCTGGTTTGCAAACCGAGGCAAAGCACAAAAGAGTCCCAAAGTCCGGAGGCAAGGCTCTCAGCCGAGACTCCGTAACCTCAGAACGAGCACAACATGCGCAATCACCGAGCGCTCAATCGATGACGTCTGAGTCTTAAGGTCGGTCAAAAATGGGGTGTCTACATCTTGTAATACATTATCTTTGAGGTGTTTCCCTGATTGATGAGAACACGTTCAACCGTGAATCTGTTCACACGTAGCTCAATGACGAGGGGATCAGCGTGGAGGGGGAGTTACTCCATCTAGATTGGTGTCGTCGAAGCTAATCTTGCCAGTTTCATGGGGCCGTTTGGCTGGTGTGATCAGCCTGGACGGACTAGGTTGTAACTGAATTGTATGTACTTGGGCTGGAGACGGCAAACTGTATATCATGTGAATTACACCAAATGGAGGTGAGTCCGGCCATAAAGCTACCATGTTCGATGGATTGTTCTTTTGGATATGTTGTGCCAGCTAACTCCTCTAAGTGGTCCTTTAGTGCATAACAGCTGTCAGTGTCATGACCATGGTCCTTATGATATTCGCACTGTCCATCCCTCCTCCTAGTATCAGGCGGCCCCATCATCTTGGACGGCCACTTAAAGAACAGAAGATACTGGACTTTGGGTAAGATCTTACTGATTGGCTCTGCCAACTCCGTATACTTCTTGTCCAAACGTCTGGTGCACCTGCTATCTACTTGATACTATTCGTTCGAATGGTGCGAACATTGCCCGCTTGATTGGCGCGAATCATGCCAGTTGTCTCATTTAGCCCAAATCCGAGGTTCAGGGCTCCTTGGTGGCACGGCGCTTATTGGCTAAACCAGACCAGATGGCGTCAATTTCACGACTTTCTGTCTGGCCATGACGCGAAGGGCATCGTCTTCTACTTTGCAATACTCTTCAACTTTCTTCATTAGTGCCCAGACTGTTTTGAGAGGCCGTCTGGTCAATGAACTTTGGAGAGGACTATCGGGGTGTAACCCCATCTTAAGGCGGTAATGACCATGGAATCATTATAGGCATCAGCCACTAAGTTGAAACACTCCCAATAGTGAGCCGAATACTCACGGAGGGTCTCTTCTGGTTTAATTTGCATCGCCCAGAGAGAGTCGGCTTGCTTCAGCTGAACCTCGTTAGTAATGAATCTTGCCCTGAAGGATTTTTGGAGCTAATGAAAGCTTTTTATGGACGCTGGCTCCAATTTATAATACTATCTGACGGCCAATGGTCCCAGGCTACTTGGAAACATTCGACACATGAGGGCTTCATCATCAGCATGCAACGTCATCGCTTGCTTGTAATGACGAATGTGGTCCGTGGGGTCTGACTTTCCATCGTACAGGGTGAATGTTGGTGCTTTGAACTTTTTAGGTAGTACAACCCTTGCAATGCGTTGCACGAAAGGGTCGTGCATGCCCTCTTCATCCGAACCATCACTTCTGTTCCCACACCTGTGCCATACATATGGACTTCCCTCGAATGAGATGGAGACATCAACCCGCCCCTTCTTTCTGGGTTCCTAAGATGGCGAGTCAGAATCACTGCCACTATCATGTTTCGGATGTCGACGCCGTCGATCATCCTTCTTCTTCTCTGGCGATCGACCCCGGTCATGACGTGCGGCCTGTTGGGATTTGGCTAACTCCAGGGCCAATTCCTTACGTAAGTGCTCATTATCAGCCGCCATATCTTCCAAACGTTGTTCATTTCGTTTTGCTTGATCTATAATCGTCTACATAGTCTCCTGCATAGAGGTTGAGGGTGAGGTTTGAGCCACTGGGTCAAAGTTCAGGGCCCTTCTTACGGTGATAATCTCCGATCCAAGCATGTTTCTTGGAGTAACATCATCCCTTGGTGTACCATCGTCAGCAACGAGCGAAGGATCATCTGTTACGCCTGCCATGAACGCACTTGAGTATTCCCACAGACGGTGCCAATTATAGTGAAAGGGGCTTTTATGAATACTCTTAACTCTAGGTAAATGCTCTTGATCCTCCAGTTGCTACCTGAAAAAGAAATGAACACTCCGGTCGGGGGTGCCGGAATTAGCACTCCGACAGTCGAGTCAGTATCCTCTTAAGTTTTACTTCTATTTCAAGTTCTGTTTTTGTTTTCACATGCCTCACTTTGGCTGATGCTCCTCTTTTTTATAGTGCTGTCCAGGGTCCCACTTTCCCATTATGGCCTTTTCCCATCACAGTCGGGACCCCAGATATGCCGTAGGATTTACGGCATACTCAGCCCGTGAGATAGGTTCTGCTCGGACTTGGCCTTGTTGAAATGGGTCTGGTAATGCCAAGTTAACCTCACAAGTCTTCTCGGCACTCCTAAGTACCTAGATAAAGTCACATCAATTCGGCTCCCACAGTAGGTGACAAGCAAGAAGGTGATGTTGCCTAAGCTTTATGTGGAAGTTGTTTTGATTCATGTTTTGTAGCATCTTGAAGATTATGCTTCTTGGCATTATAGTTCATTTCTTTTGTATGTTTTGGCTCAAGAAGCCTTTTGATCAAGATGTAATATGTACTTTATTTATTCGTACTCAAGTTGTAAAACCATGTTAAGATGTATGTCATTTCATTTAACCTATGCATAGCTCAAATGGACTAATTGGATTTTAATTTATGCTTCAGGACATGTACGCCCCATAAGTATACTCTGGTTATGTAAATCTTTGTAAGTTGGCCTTTGGTAATCTCGGATTACAGGCCATCACGCATCATTCTACTAGGGGTGGAATGGGGTCATAATAGATTGGTATTAGAGCACAAGCGCAAGAAACTTTGCTCCAGCACATAATACACACTCCCAGTAGTTTTGCAGACAGCCAACCAACACTCGAGCGCAAGAAAGACCACTCAAGCCGAGACCGCTCGAGCGTAGGAAGCACCGCTCGAGCGTAGAATACACTCTCCCAGTAGTTTTGTAGACCTGAAATAATATTGAGAATTCACAAAGCCCGCTCAAGCACAAGAAGTGACGCTCGAGCGGAGGAGTAAAATTCTGGGCAACAAAAGTTTGAAAACCAAGCTACTAACATGTTCCAAACGCAACCAATACAACCCAATAGCCAAACTCAAGGAAATATAAAGGAAGTAAGACATGAATAGCAATACGAAACCATGAAACCCGAGTCTAGAATAACAAATGGATCGGGTCTGAACCAGAATCACTATAATCTCCCTCTCTTAAAGAATTTCGTCCCCGAAATTACAAATCAAACTTTAAAACCATGATTATACCAATAAGAACAATGATAATCAATTGATTCCAACACCATAACCCATCCATCGATCATTCATTCTCATCAACAAGATAAATAAGTTCTCAATATTGAATATACAATTCATATTTCCAAAACATATGCAATATTTATATTGAATCAACATAACAAAAGTTTCAATAAATGCTCAAACACAACTCACGTTCCCAAGTTGCTTCCTCAACTCCGTGATGTCGCTATAGTACTTTCACCAAGAGAATTGTCTTGCCTCACAAGACGTGGTCTTGAGTATCCAAGACTCTCACTAGTCTCTCCTCATACAAGGCATCCTCATCTACCTCTGAGTTGGTCCAATCCAACATGTGCGATGGATCCGGTTCATACTTCCGAAGCATACAAATATGAAACATATCATGAACCCTGGAAACCTGTGGTGGCAAGGCCAAGTGATATGCTACCTCTCCAATCCGTTCAAGAATCTCAAAAGGCCCAATAAATCCGGGGGGCAACTTCCCACTCTTCCCAAACCTCATCAAAGCCTACCTTGGTGATATTTTCAGAAAGACATGATCTCCTACCTCAAAACACAAAGGTCTCCTCCTACAGTCAACATAACTTTTCTAGCAACTCTAGGCTATAACCAACCTCTTATAGATAAGTGAAATTTTCTCCGTCGTTTCTCAGACTAATTCTGGACCCAACATTGGTGCATCACCCACCTCGGCCCAACATATAGGGGATCTACATGGTCGGCCATACAAGTCCTCAAACGGTGCCTTGCCAATACTCAACTAGAAGCTATTATTATAAGCAAACTCCACTAAAGGCAAGTGCCTCTCCCACGACCCCTTAAAGTCAAGGACACAACGTCGAAGCATATCCTCAAGGATCTGAATTGTACGCTCGAACGGCCCGTCAGTTTGATGATGATATGCAGTGCTAAAAGTTAATCTCGTACCCAAGGCATTTTGTAGGCTCTGCCACAATCGAGCTGTAAAATGCAGATCTCTATCCAAAACAATCATTACTGGGTCCTCGTGCAACCTCACTATGTCCCTAATATAAAGGTCAGCAAGATAATCTATAGAGTCATTCATGCGCATAGGTATATAGTGCACCGACTTGGTTAATCAGTCAACTACCACCCAAATCACATCACTACCCTCATTGAGTCCTAAGAAGACCCACAACAAAGTCCATCATGACATGCTCCCACTTCCACTTGGCTATAGGCAGGGGTCGCAACAAACCCGTTAGCCTCTGATGTTCGGTCTTCACTTGTTAACAAGGCATCTCGATACAAACACGGTCATATCCTTCTTCATTTCCCTCCACCAAAACTGACGACTAAAGTCATGATACATCTTTTTGTGATACATCTTTGTACCTCCCGGATACACCACAAGGCGTGAATGGTGAAACTCTCGGAATACTTCCTCTTGAAAAGACTTCGACACAAAAAGACAGTCACGGTATCTAACACTCGAATCGGGATACACGTTCAAGCCTTTCTCTACCTTCCCACTAGAGATCTTCTCCCTGAGGGATTCCATCTCAAGGTCACTCTTCTACGCTTCTATCACTCAGTTCACAAGTGTAGGTTGTGCAATTACCGAAAACAAGGCTGCAGACTCAACGGACTAGCCAAGATGCAAGTCCAATTCACCCATAGCACCCAACATCTCCCATTCCCCGAATGACAATACTAGCTACACTGCTAAAGGATCTTCTACTCAAGGCATCAGCCACAACATTAGGGTTGTTTGTTTGGGCTTTTTTTAGCCAACTTATAGCTTCTAACTTTGGAAAAGTTATTTTGGACTATTTGATTAAATTTATTTCAAACAGCTTCTGATTCTAACAACTTATTGTAACTCAAAAAAGTTAATTCTGAGAAGTTGCTCACCCTCTGATTTTCAGTTTTTGCTGTGAACATGTTAATTTAAGGTTATACTCTTAGATTTTCTTTATTTTTTTAAAAAATAAAAAAAGACCCAAATGGACCATTGATTATTATTATTATTATTATTATTATTATTATTATTATTATTTATAAGAAATGTAGACAAATAATGAATAACAAAAAAATAAAAGTTAATTGAAAAAGCTACTTCACAGCTTATTTAACAAACACTATTCAGCAACTTAAATCTATAATTCTACAGCTACAACAAACAGATTAATAGTTTCTGATTAAAGTCATAATCTATAATCTGTTAAGCTATAATCTATAATCTATTTTTACAGCTACACCAAACGGGGGCCATTGGCCTTCCCCAGATGATTATACAACTCAAAGTCGTAATATTCTATAAACTCCATCTACCTCCTCTGCCTCAGATTCAAGTCTTTCTGTGTAAACAAATATTTCAGACTTTTGTGATCAGAAAACACTTCAAACTTCTCACCGTACAGATAATGTCCCAAAATCTTTAAGGCAAAGATCACTGCCGCTAACTCTAGGTCATAAGTAGGATAGTTCCTCTCTTATGTTTTCAACTGCCGCGAGCCATAAGCTACTACATTCTCCTCTTGCATCAATACACAACCCAAACCTTCCCGCGAGGCATCATAATACACCGAATAGCCCAAATCCCTCTCCGGAATAATCAATACTGGAGCAATTGTAAGTCTAACCTTAAGCTCTTGAAAAGACTTCTCACAAGTCTCACTCTACATGAACTTAATTCCCTTCCTCATCAGTCTAGTTAACAATGAAGCTAATCTAGAGAAATCTTTCACAAACCGATGGTAATACCCGGTCAACCCCAAGAAACTACGAATCTCAAAAGCATTCTTAGGTTGTTCCCAATCTTGTACTACCTCTATCTCAGATGAATCTACAGTCACTCATTCCCTGGATACCATATGGCCTAAGAACTTAACTTCTCTAAACCATAATTCACATTTCCTAAACTTAGCATACAGTTTATGGGCTCTAAGTAACCCAAGCACCACTCGCAAGTGTTCCTCATGCTCCTCCTTAGAGGGTGAGTAAATCAAGATGTCATCCACAAAGACGACTACAAAGCGGTCTAAGAACTCACGAAAAATCTAATTCATCAAATCCATAAACACGGCTAGTACATTGGTTAGCCCAACAGGAATCGCTAGGAATTCATAATGGCCATACCGCGTACAGAATACCGTTTTCTAGATATCCTCCTCCCTTACCCTCAACTGGTAATAACCCGATCTCAGGTCTATCTTAGAAAAGCAATAAGACCCCTTCAATTGATCAAACAAATCGTCTATACGAGGCATTGGGTACTTGTTCTTAATAGTTACCTGGTTCAACTTCTGGTAATCGATACAAAGTCGCAATGTACCATCTTTGTTTTTGGCAAAGAGAGCCGGTGCTCCCCAAGGTGAAGTACTGGGGCAAATAAAACCCTTATCTAATAATTCTTGGAGTTGAATCTTCAACTCGCTCAACTCAGCCAATGCAAATCTATATGGTGCCATAGAAATCGGTGTCGTGCTAGGCACTAAATCAATAGAGAACTTGATCTCTCGGTGAGGTGGTAAACTAGTGAGATCCTCATGAAACACATTTGGATATTCACAAACTACCCTTGGCAACTCAACGCGGACTTTATCACACTCATTAACCAAGAAGTTGGCAAAAAGACAACTAAGCTCGCTCTGCCCACGCAGATTATACACCGGTGATAAGACTCTATCGGCTCTGTCCCCCATGAAATAAAAACAATCACCGCTCAAGGTACATATAGTAACCCTATGATGGTAACAATCTATGGCATCCCGATACGATGACAACCAGTCCATACCCAATATAGCATCAAAACTCGACATGTCAATCAACACAAATGCAAAAGGAAATCGGCCACCGGCAACCTCTATGTCACAACCCCAACATCCCTGCTCCAAAACAATCTTGCCACCAATAGGTGACTCTACATTGAGAGGAGATGCTAACCGAGCCAACTCTCACTCCAAAGCTGATGCAAATGTAGACGAGAAAAATGAATGGGACACACCCGTATCAATCAATACATTAGCAATGGAATTACGTAACAAGAAAGTACCTCTCACTACCAAAGGCACTGATACTAGGTCTAGCGTGGTAACATCATACACACACCCTGAAGGTCTCTGCTCTACCTGCTCACCCCTTGGAGTACAAGCCTGATGTACTGGCTGAGCCGAAAAGGCAACCTGATTGGCCCTCGAGGCCTGTGCTGACTGTGCAGGCTAGTGGCTTAGTATCTACCTCGAACTAGATGCACTAGGTGTGCTGCCCAACTGAGGGAAAAACCTCTTCATGTGACCTACCTGCCCATACTGATAACAAGTGAGTGGCTACCCTCTCCCTTGGCTCTAGCTCTGAGAATGAGCCGCAGACGATGTAGATCACTGCCCTCCTCCCCCTCTATGGACAAGCTAGAGACTTGTGGCCCAACTGACTACACTTGAAACAAGTATTCCTTGACCACCTCTCCCAGAATCTGAACTCGGTACTAGAAAAGTGGAACTTGACTGAGTTCACTGGTACTACTGTGGGTTAGAACCCCTTTGCTTTTTACTGTCCCCTTGAACATCCTGACTCTTCGTAGAGCCCCTCATCCGCTCATCCTCCATCTGTATCATGGTCTCAAGATGAGTCGTCGCCTCCACAAGGCGTCCATAGTCTCTAATCATTAACCCGGCCACTTTGAACATGAGTCTAGTCCTCAACCTCTTCTCAAACTCTAAACAACAGCGCTTCTCTGTCGCCACGAGTTCTGGTGTAAATCTCAACAGACTAGTAAATGTGGCCTCAAACTCAGCTACCAGTGTGCTCAACTACTTTAGCTGAGAAAACTGGTCCCTCAACTTCTCCCTCACAGTAGGAGGCAAAAACTTGTCCTATAAGGCATTGACAAAAGCCTCCCAAGTCACTCCAATGTGCCCACGTGCATACTTCCACCACTGACCCGCATCTCCATTCAGCTGTAAAGATACCAGGGTCACTCTCAGTCCGTTGTCTTCGATGCCAAGTATCTCAAACGTCTTCACTATCTACTCTAGCCACTCATCCGCCTTCAGTGGCTCCTTGGGATCACCCAAAAACTCGTCCAGATTCGACCGAAAAAACTCTCACTTCAAGAATGATGGCCCTGCCTTAGCTACTTGGGCCTGGACTTGATTCTCAGCCTTGAGAATGTCCATAGATTCCCGCAATGCTTTGGCCATTTCGCGGGCTAAGGCGTCCATGGCCTGCTGACCAACTGATTCGGCCATATTGGCCTGACCAACCCCTTCTTCATGCGCCAGAATCTCATTCGATAGAGGCACCTCATACCTCCTAGGCTTACCACGCCTACCACCACCACGTCCACGTCCTGACATCCTAGTGAAAGTAACAAAAAGAGATTAGCAAATTTACAAATGTGCTGAAGCTAACTCACTCGCGTCCTAATGCGATGGACAATAGTAATTCACTCCACATAAGCACATAGTCACATAAACACATACAAATTTCCTTCCTAGAAAATGATCATCTTACAGCGTTGCCAGAGTTCCAATTAGAAACAACAGTGATCAAGTACTCTTCTAATAGAATTCTAGAAACCTGTAGATCCAACCAATATCTTAAAAACTAAATCTCATACCCATATAATAGTATAAGCATGTTATCACGTAAGCATACTATACATACTAACATCTCTGCTAAGTGAGACAAACCCATTATGGTAATAACCACTTCCCACGTACCCAAAGTATTCAAACCCGGTACGCTCTGACTTCAAGTTGTAACGCCCTGAAATAAATATAATATACTCATCTCATACAACTAACTAATAGTAAGATAAATAAAATGATAAGCCTTCATTAATCAGAGTTTGATATACAAAAGATGACACATGCGATATACATTCATAAACAGTACATCCTGAATCTACAGCATGTGTTACAAATAGTGATAAGGAAAGAAAGCTAAACAGATAATCATATGCCCTAAAGGCTTACATCTTTCCAAGTCAAGGCTTGGGTACATCAAAAGTGAGTCTTAAGCTCAATACAAATAAAGCCCTAGGCTTGTACAAAAATTAATACAAAATAACAAAACTGAGCCTTCAGCTCCACAATCCTCCCAAGCTAAGTCCTTGGTGGAGGCATATCACCAACACCTAAAAATGGTTTTTCCCAAATAGGGTGAGCCAAAGCCCAGTAGAGATAATCTAACACAATATATGAATCTTAACAAAGATATAAAGGTGAAATGCATATGCAATGCCCATGTCAAAACGGTTTACATTTCTTTCTCAAAATCATGCCATGCTCAATTTATATCACAATTCTCAAATCATGTATTTTACCATAGGAAACAAGGGGAATTTCTCAAATCGATACAACCTTTCACAAATATTTCATCTGTAGGAAACCGTCAAATGATATCCATGTAAACGTAACCTATACAAGCGCTACTATTGCCATTTTACAGATATTTCATCCACGAGAATCGGCACCCATGTATATGCTCATTTTTCGAGACTTTTACCCTGGGCACACAGGCCAACTTAATTTGGTGATACATACCTCTTTCCAACATCCATTTCTTTTTCTCAAATTTATATACATATGCAATGTATTAAATGGGCAACAATATTCGATGCACATGGATGAGAAATTAGTTTCAATTTACTAATCCTCATGCAATTTCTACAACAATCATAGTTATCCTCCACCGATAGCCTAAAACAGATATTTCTAAACAGATATAAAATCTCCAATACAGATAAACTTTCCAAAATTCAAGATTTGAGCGATAATACATATCCAACTCCACCATCCATATTAATGTCCACCCAATTTCATATTTCCAACATCAATTCCATTTATTTATACAAAATAAATACTTAAGACATTTAGGGTAAAATCCCCTTTTTCTTCCAAAATCCATTCCAAATATGAAATCAATACTTTAGTCACAACTCATCCTCATTTCCACTCCCATAACCATTTTCCATACATCTATTTGGAAACTCTCTTTTGATTTTAAATCAAAAACCTAGGTTTGTTCAAAATCCTCCAAAATCACAATATTGTTTTATAAAAACAAATAGCTAAGTTAAAAATCATAAAAGAGTGTAGAAAATCTCTACCTCCAAGCTAGAAGACAAAGGAGAGAGTGAAGAAACCTCAAGCAAGCCGAAATCCAACTCTACTCGAATGAAAAAAAAGCTCTAGGTGAGCTCTACCTTTTTAACAAAGGAAGTAGGGTAGAGAAATGGGTAGATCTTGGTGTGTTTGTAGAGAGAGAGTAAGTTCTAGAGAGAAAAGGTCTTAACTTTAGGGTTTTGAAATGTTTAGAGAGAGAAAGAGATGAAAAAGTGATGTAAAATGTGCCTTTTATGAACTGATATATGCACAGTCCGCTCGAGCACAAGAAGTGACGCTTGAGCGTCCAGACACAATAAGTTGTTTCACTCGAGCGCAAGAAACTTTGCTCGAGTGCATAATACACACTCCTAGTAGTTTTACAAACAGCCGACCAACGCTCGAGTGCAAGAAAGGCCACTCGAGTCGAGACCACTCGAGCGTAAAATACACTCTCTCAGTAGTTTTGCAGACCTGCAAAAGTACTGAGAATTCACAAAGCCCGCTCGAGCGCAAGAAGTGATACTCGAGTAGAGGAGTAAAATTCTGGGCAACAAAAGTTTGAAAACCAAGCTACCAATCTGTTCCAAACGCAACTAATACGACCCAATAGCCAAACTCAAAGGAAATATAAGGGAAGTAAGACATGAACAACAATACGAAATCATGAAACCCGAGTCTAGAATAATAAATGGGTTGGGTCTGAACTAGAATCGCTATAACACATGCAATAGATTCAGGATTAGGACTTATGAATGTATAATCGCATGTATCACCATTTTGTACGACTGAATCATATGTAATGGAAGGATATTATACTCTTATTCATATTTTTATTTAGTTATTGTCGTGGATGGTTTATTGTATTTATTTCGAGGGGCGTTACAGAATTAACATATTCATGTTGTGTAGTATATGCATCAATATGAAAATAAACATTAGGAATATTATGATCCATAGTAATGTAAGTAAGATAATATATAAGAACTAACAAATAATTTAAATAATGAGTAAACAACAACAACAAATATATGTTAACAAATAATTAATGTAAAAAAATGAATAACTAATAAATTTAATTCAACTAATTAATGTTACCGACTAATTAATGTTACCGACTGGCGAATATGATACAAAAATTAGCTTCTTCTGATAAAAGTTTCATCTTACACAATTATAATTGCCACGATGAGACTTTAAAATTAATTGACAAAGTTGACAGTTGAGAGAGATTGAGAGTTTGAGAGAGAGAATTGTTTGTGAGAAATAAAATGGGAAATGGGGGATATTTATAAGGGTTTGAGATGAGGGGGTCAATTTAAAAATAAAATAAAAAATTACTAATGGAACTAAACAGTCCTTTGACCGTTTGAAAGAATTTTTTTTTTTTTTTTTTTTTTTGAATTTTGACCGTTGGATATAGAAGAGAGCTGTTGGGGGGTGGGTAGAGGGTTTGTCTACCCGCAGGGCGAAAATATTTTGGGTCAGGTCGGGTCAGGCCGGGGC
This sequence comes from Camellia granthamiana, assembly GCA_036172215.1. Lineage (NCBI taxonomy): Eukaryota > Viridiplantae > Streptophyta > Magnoliopsida > Ericales > Theaceae > Camellia > Camellia granthamiana. The sequence goes on along the minus strand of CM069908.1, from coordinate 53,459,770 downwards.
GGGTCCACCCAAGGCCGCAGGCGAGTTTCTGGTCACCCACAAATTACGAACCATTTTTACACCCCTAAGTGCAAATAGAATCACCCCGGTATGCCCTGTTTGACAATTTGATGTGGATTAATATATATATATATATAGGTCACAGAGGGTCCATTAAATTTTGGATTGGGCCTTGAGTTTTAGGCCCACTTAGGAAAGTTTAAGAAGTTAGGCCCATCGACCTCGGGATAATTATATAGGCACAGACACTTGTACACCAATTAATGTTTGATAAATGACACTAAGTAAAATTAATTCCACAGAGTCATTTTTTTTATTTATAAAAAGGTACGGGACTTAATATATGTTGGTAGAAGAGAGCTATAAATCACTGAGAGTGATTCACAAATAAAACACAAGGAGATGATTATAACACAGAAAAAAGCAGAATGTATTTCACCACTCACAATTTTGAAACAAACAAGGAGAGAAATATGTTTCACTCTCAAACACTCTTAACCACTCACACTCTCTTATTTCTTATCAACTCCCACACTATGATCATTCTGATACACCACCTATTTATAGATTTAAGGGTAATTATCAATAGGTCGTAATAGTTTTATTTAATTTCCATCGAATCCTAATAAAAATAAATCTTAATAAAATCGTCGTTAAAAATAATTTTTTGTGACGATTGTTTTCATATTTCACTAAAAATTGTTAATTCGTTACTTCTTTTTTTTTCACAATTTTTATAAATTGTTGCTAAAACTTACAATTAGTGATATTTTTCTTTGACGATTTTTCAAACTATCGCTAAAAGTTGAAAATTAGTGACCTTTTTTTGTGACCATTTTTGTAAACTATCGCTAAAACTTATAATTAGTGACATTTTTTCTGACAATTTTCAAACTATCATTAAAAATTGACAATGAGTGACGTTTTTTTAATAGTCTTTGATGAAAAATGCCATTAATTCTCGCAGAACCTATTGAATAATAAGTCCACCTATTAAGACCGACAAGTAAGTCTCCCTAGATTATATTTGACAATATAAAAACCAATTTCTAAATGATGACACTTATGGATACCAACTTCTTGTCTCTCATTTTGTGAATTGTCAATCTTTTCCTTTTGCTTTCCAACCTGTTGATTTTTTCTTTTGATAGGTCAATGGAAGAATGGGTTGGCAATTAAATAATGAAGATGAAATTTAAGTTTGACATCTCAACATTCCCCCTTAAGCTTAACTCTCTACGATGCGTCATTCCAAGCATCAACATCATTCTGGTGAACACATCCCCCTTCAATGGTTTCGTGAAAATATCTACAAGTTGATCTTAAGACTTGTATGGAAATAACTCCACTTTTTTCATGATAACCTGGGTTCTTAACTAATGTGGTTGCTGAGTGATTATCAACATAAATCTCAATAGGATTTTCTTATGGAAATCTCAAATGCTTTATCACATTTCTTAACTATATCGCATGACAAACAGCTGAGTTGGCTACAACATACTCAGCTTCGCAAGTTGACAGCGTCACAATGGCTTGCTTCTTAGATGACCATGTGAACATTATATCTCCCATAAAAAAAGAAAATCCAGTAGTACTCTTATGTTCATCTAAGTCATGTCCCCTATCTGAATAGTTGACAAGACTGAAATTATCAATCATTTATAGAACAATCCATCATTGATTGTACCTTTGATGTAGCGAAAAATCCTCTTTATTGCACAAAGGTGTGACTGATCCAATACTTCCATATATCTGTTGATCAATCCTACTCCATAGAGTATATCTGGCCTGGTTTAGGTGAGATACCAAAGACTTCCAACTAAGCTCTTGAAATAAGTTGGATCCACATCGCTAGCCTTCGTATTTTTTCTAAGTTCCACTCTACTCTCTATAGGAGTGTTCACTGGATTACAATTCTCCATTCCATATCTTTCGAGGATCTCCTTGGATCTTTTGGAAAATAAAAATCCAATCTTCTCTTTGGACTACTTCATTACCGAGAAAGTGAGGCATCATTCCAATATCTGTAGTCTCAAATTCTTGGACCATGCTTCTCTTGAAATCTTTGAACATGGCTGGATTGTTGTCGATGAAGATCATATCATCAACATAAAGACTATTAATCATGTTGTTTGATTTTGAGAATGTCTAAAATATTATGGGATAAATTGTATTTTTTTTAATAGATCGTTTATATCCATTTGACACAAAATAGAAAATATATTTGTTGCACCGATTGAAAAGTATCTAAGTCTACTGTGCATCTTGTATATATATATTTATATATATTATAATGATAATAAAAGGAAAAGATGGACAAAGCCACGCGATGTGTTGTACATCATTTCAACCTCATTTCCATCTTGCTATTATTTTTCCTTTCCCTCTTTTTGTTTTTTTTTTTTTTTTTTTTGAACACCTTTCCCTCTCTTTGTTGATTGCAGTATTCTTTGTCAAGAACGGAAGAGAGCAACAGTTAGTGAATGCAAAGTCAGAAAAAGAAAGAAAATGGAGTGTGGAATAATACCGTGCAATGAATATAGTAGATTACTATTCATTGTTTGAAAATCGAGTAATTCGTGGTAGCTCGAAACATTGGCTCGATTTTTGGCTCGACAGCCCAAAACGACGTCGTTTTGGGCTGTTTTTTTTTTTTTTTTTTTTCTTCTCCTTCTTCGTCCTGTTCGTCTGAGCAGAGGGAGAGATGAGAGAGAAGAGGGTCGCGATCGCCGCAGAGAGCAGAGAGAAGAGGGTCGACGCGGAGGTTCGACGGTCGGCGGCGAGCTCGATCGCAGCAGAGAGGAGCTCGATCGCAGCAGAGAGGAGCTCGATCGCCGGAGAGAGAGCAGAGAGAAGAGGGTCGACGGTCGGTGATGGTGGCGGCGAGCTCGATCGATGAGAGAAATCCGTCCTCTGCCTCGCCTCCGCCCCCTCCTCCTCCATTTTTAGGCCCCCTCCAGGTCCTTCCTCCCCCTCCCCCTCCCCCTCCCCTCTCCTCCCCTCCCCTCCCCTCCCCACCCTTCTCTTCTTCGTCGTCTTCCCTCTGCTGGAAAAAAAAAATCGAGCCAACTTCGAGCCTAACTATTCGAGCTACCAATCGCGATCCTTGAAAATCTGAGGTAATTACTATGCAAATATTAACTTCACTATTTGCTTTTTAAACATAAGTCAACAAAGTGCTGTGCAAATAGTACTTCACTATTGATTGAAAGTGATTGTTGGCTTATATTTTGCAAACGTCGCCTGCAATTTTTGAAAAAAGCTGAAGTAACGTGGATTCAGTCGTCTCCTTGTGATCTGAGCAGTGTGCTTGAGGAACATCTCCCTTCTCCAATAGATATAATTTTTTGCTCTAAAAGAAGCATTTTGCTTAGAGAAAAATAATAAATTTGAGGATAAAATATTATGCACATACAAGCTTTTTTCTTTCATCATTTTTCTGCTACACTCTCAACACCTTCATTTTATGATCTAAAATTTTTTGAGTGATATTATTCATTCTCTTTTCTCTTTTAACTTCATATCTATTTCATAGAAAATGAGAAATTGTTGTAAAAGAGGACTAAAATACCTCTTATCCTTATTGATTGATTTGTGAGAGATAATCTATAAATGTGAGGCATTTATTGTTGAGTGAGACTCAAAAGATATGAGTAAGACCTGTAAAATCCACAAGTTTCGTGAAGCCTTAATGGTGTATTGATTGATTTATTTGATAGTGAAGAAATTCTCGAGGAGGATCCTTGAGGAGATGACGTAGGTCTGGCGAGCCGAATCACTATAAATCTCTGTGTTTGCTTTTCTCTCCCTATCTCTTTTATATTGATTATTATTGCTCTATTTTGTACTTGTTGAAATTCGAATATCTATTATTACTTGCTTGCTGAAATTCAATTATTTAAATTGGTATAAAACATATTATGAAATTATTTTCAATAACCCAATTCACCCTCCTCTTGGGTTGACTACCTACGATAACAAAGACAAGCAAGCAACATGTTTCCATCAGCTTGCTTCTTCAAATATAGTGTATGCTCATATGGGCATTTTTCAAGTCCATTATCATGGAAATACTGATCAATTCTAGTATTCCATGCACGTGGAGCTTGCTTCAATCCATATAGTGTTTTCTTCAACTTGTACACTTTGTCTTCATATCCTTTCTGAACATACCTTAAGGGTTGTTCAATATAGATTTCCTCTTCAAGAAAACCATTCAGAAATGCAGATTTCACATTAAGCTAATAAATCCGTCACTTGTGTTGGGCAGCCAAGGATATCATTAGCCTGATAGTCTCCAATCGGGCAACTAGAGCAAATACCTCTCCATAGTCAATTCCAGCTGTTTGCTTGCATTCTTTTGCCACCAATCTTGCCACCAAGCCTCTTCCAGGCTCATAGAGTGAAGGATGTTGATTGGGCATCTATTCAGTAGATATACAGCACATGATACAGTTTCAGTCCAAAGTTGCTTGGGTAATCCCTTTTCCTTTCAACATGCTCCTTACCATATCCAAGATCATGTGATTCTTCCATTCAGCAACACCATTTAACTGTGGCATATAGAATGGTGTTGTTTGATGCTTGATTCCATGCTCTTTGCAAAAATTCTCGAAAGCACCTGTCGTATATTCTCCTCCTTGATCTAATAGCAACATCTTGATATAGTAACCACTTTGTCTCTCAACAAAAACTTTGAATTCTTTGAAGATGTTGAACACCTCGGACTTGTTTTTGAAAAAGTATACCCACGTCTTCCTGCTGTAGTCATCAATGAATGTGAAGAAATGTATATTCTGTCCATCTGACATCGGTTTCAATAGATCACACACATCAGTGTGTACTACCTGCTGTGGCATTCATTCTCTCTAATTCACTTCTTTGGCAAAACTTGTTCTGTGATGTTTGCCAAGAACGTAGCTTTCATGAATTTCTTAGTATGAGCAATGTGATGGAGCCCTTTCACCATATTCTTGTTTGACAACAACTTCAAGCTGCCAAAGTTGAGATGTTCGAGCCTTAAATGCCATTAGCCAGTATTTTTCTTTAGTGATGGCACTCAAACACTTCGCAGCATCTTGTTAGAAGTTCAAAGCAAACATCTGATTCTTGGACATTCTCACTCGAGCGATCAAATTACCATGATTGTCTTTGATGGTAAGATGACAATATTTCATGTTGATGTTTTATCCTTTCTCTAAGAGTTGTCCCATACTCAAAATGATGTTCTTCATGGTAGGAACATAACAAACATTAGAGATATATTCATAATCTCCATTCTTGAGCTTGATTAGAATATCATCTGTTCCTTTCACTGCAGTCTTTGAGGAATCACCAGACGAGACTTGTGCTTGTATAGTCTTGTTAAGCTCGATGAACAACTCTCTTCCTCCTCTGATTGGGCCTCTTCCACCTTTGTCTCTAAAACTAGAACCTCGGTTATTGTAACAGCAAATGAAACGACTTTGGAATCCACCAAAGCCACAAGATACGATCATGGAATCCACTGAGAAGGTTCACTTTTGAAAGATGTGAAGAACTTTTACAACTTGTTGATAATCTTTGAAGCTCCTAAATGCTAATGAATCATCAAGCACAATATGAGAGTATTACAACAAAATCTCACTACAAAGTTCACTCTCAAAAATATTTCTCTCTAATAAATATTTTTCCCTCAAAAATAAACTTTCTCAAAAATAGTTTCTTTCTTGATTGGAAATATTTAGAAGAGCTTAGGAGAGAACCCTTAGGAAAACATGTGAGAGATACAAAATAACTCAGCAGGTCTTGCTTTAAATAGACTTGAGGAGGACAACCATAGCGGCTACAATCTATTTGTTTGCGAGCGCAGAGACAAAACTTCTGAGAGCGTGATTTTTGCATTTCCAAATCGCGGGCGCGAACAAGCATGCTGGATTTAACTTCTTTTTTCAGACTTTTGCACATGAATTTCTTCATATTTCTTCTCAAGCTATGACAACTAATCATTCCAGCAAGGAGCCTTCTTCTTGGGCTGTGCAAGCTCTCATTTTCTACTCATGCTTTGACAATCAATGAAATGCCAACAAGATCTTCCACAAAGATTGTATACTTTTGACTAAAATAATCAAGTAAAATCTTTAGCCCATTTCATGCCAACTCATAGACTCAATCAGCCACAAATCTTATGTTTTCTCTTTTGCCTCACCTGCACTACCACATGCAAATGATGATAATAATAATAATAATGACAAAAGAAATAATGAAAAAAACAACACTTTGAATCAATAATAATTTTGTCAAGAGAGGTATTGTCAAAACATGGATCATTAATTTCTTTAAGATAAAAATCCTAACAATCTCCCCCTTTACCAAAGGCGAGACAAAATTTCATAAACCATTCTTGCACAAGATCTTTTGATTCAAGCAACAAATGGGACAAAAGTGATTAAACTGAAAATCACGATTTTGTCTTTAGAACGGTATTGCCATTTCACATTAATATACATAAAATTAGGATTAAAAATCCTAACAATCTCCCCCTTCAAAAATTCCGTGACAAAACCCAATAGACTTCCTTGCACAAAATTATTAGCATCCAAAATGTGCAAGACAAAACAAAAAATAGCCAATTTCAAAACACACCCGTGCAAAACAAAATCAATACTCCACCTAAACAAAATACTCTTGCGAGCAAAATAGTCCCCCTAAATATAAACCCCTTTTTTTCTACCCATTTTTTTCTGAAATTGGCAAAGGAAAAACTCAAAACAAATAAATTGAAGCACAATAAGGAAAATAACACTCAAGACAATGTAGGAGGACGAAACAGATAAAAATGCAGGCATGCCCAAGATGCTCCAAAAGACACGAAATGGCTTAGAAAAATATTTATCTCCATACTCAAAATACAAAAGACAGAGTTTTATAAAAAAATGAGAATGGTCAACAAAGTGTAAAAAGATACTCACTTGAAAACTGTTGGAAACAGGCAAACATGAATTCCATACAAAGGCAACGTGTTGTGTGAATTGAGAACACTATGTTTAGCAATGCCATGTAGAGATCAAATTCAAACATTTTGCATCAAAAATCAAGCCACTCTTTTTGAAAGTTAAACCTCAAGTTTTCAAAGTACGGTTTTGAGAGCAAATTTTCTCAATCTTCCACAACCTCCTTTTCTTTTCTTTATTTTTTCTTTTTATTTTTCTTTCATTTTGACAAAAATGAAAGGGGCTTTCATACTACTAAAAGCAATAGCTAAATCCAAAAAATCATAAATTTTATCCTTTGAAAAATGGCAACTATAACACACTTTTACATGTAACCCTTTCCCTTGAGCTTAGCACAAAAATAACAAAATACTTTTCTAACTCAATTCTCATCATCATAAATTGATTTCTCAGTATTGTTCAATGCTCAACAGTTAAGGCAATGAAAATTGACACACAATTTAGGATTTCTCATGAGCTATGGATAAACACTTAATCCTCCTAAAAATGTGTACACAATGAGATCATGTTCATCAATCCTCAAGTATTCAAAGCAAAATGAGAATTACACAAATTGAACATGTCATGCAATGAAAAAACAAGGATTTTCAAGAGGGAGTCTAGAGACAAAAATCATTTTGGGCAAACCTTTTTTTTTTAAAAAAAATTTGTTCAATGAGCAAACGTCCCCACAAAATATTATAAGGTTCCCAACCTAAGAGAAACAAAACCAGTTGGGGACAACCTCAACAATGCTCAAAAGACTCAATCAACGTGACTCACAAAAAAAACATGACAAAAAAAAAATAAACACTCCTTTCAAAAACACACAAAAAAACAAAGACTCATATATACAACAAAAACAACATGAAATCCTTCAACCCAAATCATTCTTCCTCACCCAGATCGCTCTAGTCTTAGCATGAAAAGTTCTAGCACAATTTTTGGGAAAGCTCATAAAATTTTCAAAAATGTTTTGACAAATTGGGTTCGAATTAAGAAACAAGGGTTGTGCAAAATTCCTAGAAGCATTTATGGATCTTTTAACTTTGAGGGGTTTGTGGCCATTTATCAAATAACAATGAGAACGAAGATGGCCTAATTTATCACAAAAAACACAACAAAATACCAGCTTACCAACCCTTGGATATTTTGTGGCTGACTTACTGTCATGACCCGAACCCGCCCCTATGGGTTAAGGACATAACCGGCCAGTAATCAAGGGATTACCTACGGCCTCAAACCATTTAAGGCAAAACTCATCAGAGTAAATGGGCCAAACGGAAGCAAATTCAAACTTTTGTCCATAGAGCTGTGCTTATATGGCATGTCATAACAATCCACATGCACATATGTTAATAACTCACATCAAAATATGCAATAACATAAAGTTCTATACATACAGGATCATCCAAGTCTTAGTTAGCCTAACCAAAACTTATATACAATCATAGTCCAAAGTCCTCGCCAACATGACAAAATATAACAAAATAGCAAAAGGGCGAAGACAAGTCTCGTGCGTGAGACGTATGGGCTGACTCTTCAAAACCTTGGTTGTTCCACACAAACTTCACTGAGGCTGGGTTTGGACCTCCCTTGGCTCACCTACAGACACATGAATGAGCGTGAGCAAAAGCCCAGTGAATAATATCAAATAAAGAAGCTACACGAACGATACTTAGAACAATATACACCAAACGGCCTTGGGCCCAATTCATATTTCTATCTAATATATATATATATATATTTATGTCAAGTAATTGCGGTTCCAAACACATCGAATGGCCTCGGGCCCAATCCATTCATGTCAAACGGCCTTCGGCCCATTCATTCTTTCATTCATGTCAAACTGGCCTTTGGCCCAATCATTCTTTCATTCATGTCAGACTGGCCTTTGGCCCAATCATTCGGCATAGCAAACATTTGTCCATAATTCAAATTAACAAACTTATCAGACTTATAGGGGAAATAAGTAATTGGACAAATAACATAATTCAGAACATCTTTATTAAGATATTACTCACAGTGATCGGCTGGTTGATTTTCCCTGGAGCTTGACCCTACACATTACATAACACATATGGGTCACAGACGATTCAATCCATTCTTAATTCATACACCCCTCTTAGGCTTCTTTCTTATCCTTTTAATTCATTCATAATGCTCAATGCATGCCTAAGAGTACTTAGAAGTGAAAAAGAACGGAAAATGAAACACAGAACGCTTTTATAAAATTTCTGAAACAGGGGTCCCCGTTCGAGCGTGAACTCCCCCGCTCAAGCGGACCCATTAGGTCTGCAAAAGTACTGGTTGCCTCATTCTTACGCTCGAGCATGAAGTCGGGCGCTCGAGCTGAAAGTCTCCCTACATGGCTTCCCGCTCGAGCATGAATATCCCTGCTCGAGCGGACACCCATGTTTGCAAAACTTCTGGGAGCTCGCATGTCCCGCTCAAGCGGCGTCTTCCCCGCTTGAGCGGACATGCCAAATTCTGGAAAATCCAGAATTGTTCTTCAAGTTCAAACTCGACCTCCAAAGGTTCAAAACTCATAATTTTGGTTCCAAAACATGCAAATACATTATATATCATAAGTATTCAAGCAAGATGAGGTCAATTGCTCAAAATCATGGCCCAATTCTCTCAAATTAATCAACATTTCTATGTATAATCATGGCTCATGCATTCAAACTTTACATGAGCCCCTTACCTACAATAATCAAACATGCATGTCAAGAATATGGTGCAAATGGTGTTCATTCTCATGAAGCTCAACTAAAATCATGCTTGCATGTATGATCCAACCCACAATCTTTCATAATTCACATATTACATGTTAGATTATGTAATTTCATAGGAATTCTCTACATGCATGAACACATGGACTTCAATCTCAACTTAATCAACTCAATTCATGATCTAACTCACCATTTAATCTTCAATTCACAAAATCACAACTCAAACTCATGAATTAAGGGTTGATTACTCACCTAGGAGCTTTAATCTTCCAAACTTATGCTTAATTCTTGAGTTGGTCTTCAAATTATTCAAGCTTCAAGATCAAAACTTCAATTTGAGCTCCCTCTCTCTCTATTCGACCCTCACCCTCTCTCTCTAGAGTGATTTTCGGTTTTGAGCTCAAACAAGTGAATAAAGGTATACGAGAGCCCCTTATAAGCTCTCTCTCTCTCAACCACATTTCATTAATACAAAATAATAAGGCTTAATTAATCGTTCTGAATCTAATTATTTTGATTCGAATCAATTTTCAATTAAATTTCACCGTAGGCTCTAAAAATTACGCTAATCACAAGGGCGTAATCAATTTCGGGTTGTGTGGCCGATAAGGCCTTCAATTTTCAATTTATAAATGTAAGTTGAACAGATATTCCTACGGTGAACAGATAGAAATTCAAAACCACATATATTTACCAAAATGGCACACAAAATCATATTAGACACATAATCACATTCATAATAAAGGCCAATTAGCGTGGTACGGAATAGGGTTATCACACTTACCCCATTGAATGTTCCGCTTGTGCACATGTTATGGCTTTTGAACTTATCTAGAAGTACCTCCACCACTGCCATGGTTAGTCTTACACAAATTCAGGCAATGAGGCCTAATGTGACCACTTTCTCCACAATTATGACAACTAGGTATGAATTTCTTCTTGACAACATTTTTATGAGATAAACTAGAAGTTGAAGAAATCTTACCCTTTGCCTTGACAAAATCCTTTATACCTTGTGTGCTTTCCTTTTTCGATATAGATGCTTCGGGCTTGGAGTTGAGATTATCGTAATAGCTAAGTCCACTCTTGTCACTCGTTGTATCTCAGCTTTTCGCACTCGTTTCGGAAGGCGAATAGCCCTACAGTTCAGACTCTCGTGGTTCTAAATTCGATTTCACAAGTGCAATGTGAAACAGTGAAAACACAAAAAGAGTTCACATCCGGCAATTCTTTTGGAAAATCGATGTTTGAATCAAATGCCAAAAATGGACTGCTTTGCCAGATTTCAGAGTCGCCACCTAAATATTTTTGGGAAATTTAGGAAACCCAAGGCTCATGCTAAAGGCCATTAGTCCATCATCACCAAAGTGTCTCAGCTCGGGAACTTAGGTACGAGAGAGAAAGGTCATGAATTGAGCACCCCACTCGCCCGATCAAAGATTGGCCTCTACTAATCATGATGTGTTTCTTATTTACATTATATGCTCTTGTTCTGATTTATTAGCTATTCTTTACTATGTGACACTCATACAAATATAGACTAGTTTACAAGAATTGGAACACTTGATCTCATGTTTTGTTTTGAAATTGTTTTGTGAATTTGCCACTTGAAAGAGTGGGCTAAAACGGACATTTAATCAAACCAATCCCAGTTCAGACAACTAGCCTTCATCCACAAGCATTCAAGCATCTAATCATTTAAGCACTTAGCCTCATGGAAAGCATGTTAGACATGGTAACACTCACACTCATGCGATATGCTACAGCGAGTAAAGGCTCACCTAGTACTCCAAGCCAAATAACAACAAGCTAATTAGAAAACATGCATGTCCCTAATCAATGCACCATGACTAATGTAATACAAGCGATATGCAACTAGTAGGCTTGACTACTAATTTATGACATGTGAATCAATTTGCTAACATGCGGTCTAAGCACGTATTCAAAGAATTATTTAAACAACAATGCAAGTTTGAATGATGAACCGAGCCTTGGTGCATGCAATACAAGTGGATGCAAAGCATAAAGCCGCTAATTTGAAAAATGATGTTCTACACTAACCATCATAAGCAAGTAAGTAAAAGGGAGAAAGACGTGGTGTTGGAAGACATACAACTTATTACATAATTGGCTCTCATACTAGAGGGTGCGAATCAAAGTCCGAAAGTCCGAATTAATCTAATTATTACAAAACTAAATGAATAAACGAAGAATTATCTAGCTAACTATGCTATCACAACAAGGATATCTAAGACAAGTAAACTAATTAATCTAAGTTAATTAACTATAATAATTACAAATTAATTAATTACAACAATGATCAAAATGCAAGCAAGGAAGCGCAAGGGTTGCATGCACAATGTCCAAGAATAGCTTTGTTTGCTCTAGCTTTGCTCTGTTTCACCTTCAGCCACTACCTTTTATTTTCTAGAAAATACACTACTGACCTAACATTGATGATCAGCCGACCCTCAATGAAGCTGGGCCGGGCCTACAGAAGGCTGGTTGTGCCTCAATGTCATGCAAAATTCTACTTTGTGCTCTGAAGTGAAAACAGCGCAGACAGAGTTGTTCAAGCTCTGTTTGTCCCTTCCTTCCTTCTCTATCATGGAAAAGCCTCGAAAGAAGGTTAGAATTGTTTCCAAAGCCATCAATGAGCAAATTGATTACTTGATGATTTCAAATACAATTTTGGACAAAAATCAATGAATATAATGAATATGACCACTTCTCCCTCTTGTCATACAGTGAACTCAAAGATGGAGGTAGAAACGCTTCAAGAATCATCAAAATGCCAGGAATTAGCGCATGATCACTCTTGACCCGATAAACTTGGCATAATGTCTGGCCAAGCCTAAGCAAGATGACTCATTATCTTTGTGTGTGTTGGTTGCTTTTAAACCAATTTTTTTAGTCATTTCCATTCTTTAGTCCATTTTTCCGAAGTGATGATTAAGTCCTCTAAAAGGAGAGAAGCGTCAAACGGGAAGTAATTCTCAACATGAAAAAGCAACTACACCGTTGGCAATGAACTTCCGTAGAGATTAAGCCATTAAGCGTAAATCGCTAGTTCGTGTTTTGAATAACCGTCAACCGATTGAAACAACTCTCAAATGAAAGAGATGAATGGCAAGTTGATTATTAAAATGAGGTCCTTAAACATGGAAATGAGTTGAAGAAAAGCTAGAACAACATGCAACAAGCTATGTACAAGGATTATGATACAAGAAATAAACTAATCAAAGCTTGAAGTAATTAAATAAATTAGGACAGCCCTAAAACAGCCCATAATATACAAAAAATAGTGACAAAACAGCCCCAAAAACAAGCTAAAAAAATAGTTTGAAAAGCTAGAAAAAGTAAGCAAAGATTAAAGAGAACAAAGCTAGTAAGCAAGCCTAAGGAAGGGTGGCTAACCCCTCCAATTTTTTGAATTTTCAACCATGTTTTTCAGCCCTTTAAACCTCTAAAAATCAGTTTGTAAGCTAAGAAAAATAGTGATAAAACAAAGGGGATGAGCTATAGAGTAAGGTGCAAGAAAGGGTGTTAACCCTCTCTACCTTTGGTAGCTTATTCAAACTCATGTTTCAACACTTGAAATGAGCCTAAAACAACACAAGAAATAGATAGAGATAGGTTGAAATGAAAGCAAAACAAAAATGACAAGCTTATACATCTTGAGAAGAGTAAGCTTTGGTTGTTGATCAAACTTGATTCCAAACACCCTCAAGTTTATGAAATATGGTTTGAAACTCTAGCAAAAAGCTTCAAGAACAAGCTCTAATGGTGTATATATTGCATATGTATAGCTAAAGAAGGTTTGAAGATCAAAGGAGAAAGGAAGATGGAAGGAAGTTTATTTAGCTCTTCAAAGCTTTTGGAAATTTTTCTCACCTTGAATTCTGAAGGAAAAGCTTTTATTTATAGAGTTTGAGCCAATTTGGTCCAAAATATCTTCAAACAAAGATATTTGTTCAATTCCCACCAGCTATCTATCTGGCGCCATCGAGACCCAGCCGGGCCTCAAAACACACGGCCGGGCCTCAATATTGCACAGTTGGGCCTAAAAATACAAGGCCAGGTCTAAAAAAACACTCTGGAGAAATTTTCATTGAGGCCCGGCTGGGCCTCAATGAGGCACAGCCGGTTCTCAATGAACCCGGTCGAGTCTCAATGACTACACTTTAGGCCCGATTTCAAACGGGCATATCTCCCTCATCCGGACTCGATTTTAGGTGATTTTTTAGTCTAAATTGAAGCCCCGGAAGTCTACTTTCCAATGGTGGTAGCCTCACATCTAAATTCTAAGTTTGAAAAGAGATATGCCTATTTTAGTGAAGGTTGCTCATTTCTATCTTAACCGGATTAATGCTCCCTCATCCAAACTAGTTTTCTTCCCTACCCTCCTATTTTCTTCAACTCTAAACCTATAAATAAGATGTTTTACTGATTTTTTTCAAAGAGTTCACCTCCCTTCCATGTATCTCCACTTTGTCCGTACTCGGTTTACCGAAAGTGAAATGTTTTACACGAAATGCAAGCCTCGGAATATCGTAAAAGCATTTGAAAAAAAAATATTTTGAAAGAAAGGTTTTAAGGTCTAAAATAGTTTGCCCAAAATGGGGTGCAAGGTTTGGGATTAGAGCTTGAATTCAAATTTCTTCGTTGAGAATTCAAAAGATTGCATAGTGTAACTTTCATCATCAGGTGTTTGGAATAAAGCGCCCAAGTCTTAAGGGCGGTCAAAAATGGAGTGTCTACACTCGCCATTTGTTGTAAATTTAGAACAACATCTAAATTCTTTGAACTTATATTCCACAACTTGAGTGAGGCATTGGCACCAATGAGTTCAAGCTCCCTTTTTGCACACTTCTTTTCAACTCTTTTATTGTCTTAGCACAAATTTCAGCTTCTTCTTTAAAAATATCATTTCTCTCCATAAGTTTGTCATGCGTGCCAAGAAAATGACATCTCTCACTTTCACAGGTGGAGAGTTTGTCAATCAAAATGTCCTTTTCATTTTTTAGGACATTGATCTTTGCTTGAGCCTCCAAAACTTCCTTTTTCAACCGATCCTTCTCATTCTCATATTCTTCCAAGCTGGTTGTGAGTTCACCCTTTTGTTTTGTCAACTTACAGCATTAGAAGTACATCTTCTTATTTGTTTCTTGAAAGTCCCCATCTTCACTATCAAAAGTGTCTTCATTTTCTGAGGCCGGGTCAAGACTTGCAACCAAAGCATTGTGGGTTGCATCTTTCTCATGTTTTGAAGATGATGCGCAAAGGGCTATGAAAGGACCTTCACTTGTTCCTTCATTTCCTTTCTCATTTTCAGAATTACTCTCATCATTTTGATGTGATTTTGAGCGCTTTCTTTCTATATTTCTTGGAAGGACATTCGGTTGAAACATGTCCAAACCCATGACATTCATAGCATTGAATTTCTTGAAATCTTGAGTTCTTATTGTTGGGTTTAAAATTTTTGCTCATCATTACCACTTTCCCTTGAATTTAAATCCTTGAAATTAGGCTTTTTCTTTTTCAGAAATTTTTGAAAGAGTGCTGCTATTAGCACCTACCAAAATTCTTTGGACCCCCCATTTCTTTGGACTCCAACCCTAAACCCTAAATTTTAATAATATTTTTTTGGACACCCCACTTATTACCAAATCTACCCATATTCATAATATTTTCACAATGAAATGCACACCCACCTAATTTTTCATCCCTCTCCTTCCCTGACTCACTTAATCTTCAGAGTTTGGAGCTTTGGTCGAGTATAGAATTCTTAGACCCCAACCCTCCATCATTCTCGTCGACGTCTCGACTGTCAACAGAGCATTTCAATGACTCTCATCTTCTCTGAATGCTCTCCGTATCGCTGAATCAATAACCTCGAACAGCCTCTCATCATCATCTTCTTCTTTGCTTTTTGTATCTTCGTCATCGCTGAGATCGATCGAAGATACTCCAATTTCTACGGGATTTGCATAACTGTTTGCAAGATGAGGAAAAACAAAATCATCGTCTGAATCACCATCAGAATTCTGAATGTAGCCCAAAACAATTTGTTCACCACTGTGTAGCCGAAAAAATGTATTTTGTTCAGAACTGTTTTGTCGAACAATAATGATCCTGTCAGCATTGTATGTCCGAACAAAATTTGTTCATCACTGTGTAACTTGAATCCATTCCAATTCACAACTTAAAATAACATGAATTAAATCCACTCAAAATACATAACTTAAATCCATTCCAATTCACTCTTTTCCATTCTAAGTTAGTTTAACAAAGAAAATTACATAACTGACTATCTACATTAATGTTCGGAACCTATGTATTGAACGAAAGGATTATGTTCAGTACTGTATTACCGAACATAATTCTAACAGTCAGCAAACCAGTACCAAACAGCTCGAACGAAACAAGAACGACCGAGAATGTTAATACAAGACAGATAAACTTACCAATGAAATGCCGATCTCACTAGAATTGTTGTTCTCATCCTCCGTTGCTCTACACAGTGAAATAAGTGATGAAGTATACGTTATACTTTAAGCAAAACTTTCAAGTTCAATAGCGTTGATGATGGTGATGAAGATTACACATTCAGGATTTAAGATGATTATGAAAAATAATAGATTTAGGGTTTATGTTAGTTGGTTATGAAAAGTAATAGGTTTAGAGTTTACAAACATGGAATACGTATAGTTGGAGTTGGAGGTGGGGGTGGGGGTGGGGGTGGGGGTGGGTGTCCAATATTGTAGGGTATTAGTTCTTATTGATAGGTGGGTGTTCCATTTAATAATGTCTTTTAATGTAATTTTACTTTAGGGTATAATTGTAATAAAAAAAATTATAAAATGGGAGGTCCAAAGAATTTTGGCAGGTGCTAATAGCAGCACTCTTTCTGAAATTCCTTTGTAAATAAAGCCATCATTTTTTATTCAAAATCATTATCATCCTTTGGGAGATTTAACATTCTTATGAGAGCTTTTAAAAGCAAGAGTAT